>OW679195.1:122950576-123233967 GCA_940337035.1 Agriotes lineatus
AAAAGTATTTTTGATAATTCACAGTCGTCTCGTGGTATTATTACTGGATATACCACTATCCCTTAAATCTCAACTGCACAATCGGTGCATACTACCGATGGTAACGTATGGAGCAGAAACCTGAGTATTCGCAAGAGAAATAATGAATAAATTGCAAGTACATCAGGGGGCAATAGAAAGGAAAATATTGGGCATAACATTTAGAGACCACAAAACCAATAGGTCGATAAGACAGAAAGCCGGTGTGGAAGACATAAGTAATAAAAAGAATCGCTTCATTCAAGTAATTTGATGGCTACCGTGGGCAGAAAAAGGCAGTGTGGGACGCCGCAAAAGAGATGAAGCGATGATATTAAAAGAATAGCTGGACTCAATTGGTATACAGCTGTACAAAACAGGGAACACTGGAGAAGTATGAGGGAGGCCTATATTAAAAAAATAGAGAATAGCTAAAAGAAGAAGAAAATGAAATGTGGTAAAATAGTAAATGTGGTAAAATAGTATACGGAACGCATTAGAAAAGTGGTTTTATTGAACTCGTATGGCTGTTTAAGTACTCGCTAACGCTCCTACTCAAACCAGCCATACTTGCTCAGTAAAACATCACTTTTCTAAACTAGTTGCGTATACTGTTACCTACCAGTGGCGTGTGTAACTATTTGCGACAAATTTGAATAAATTATTACTCGAAAAAGTATTGTGATTGTTTGAAATACGTTGGGAGTATCAGTATCACCTATGCCAGTTTATTTTTTTCTGCCATAATTTTGGGACGTCCTGTGTAAAATGAAATGAACATTGTATATACTTTATATGTAGTTACCTACTATATGAGTTACTGGCAAAATGAAATTGAGTTTTGCCTAAAAACACATGTCTTTAGCAAGGAAACGGCATAAAGTCAAAACATATTCGATACATTCTTTCTTATTTATGAAATATAAAAACATATGCTCTTTTATATCTAATAGATCGCTAAATACGAATCACCACAAACGGCAGAAGACAAAACACAGAATTTGATAAAGTACGTGTAAATTTTACTAGAAAAATAATTACAAGCCTGTAAGGACATGGACGCGCCAGCGTGGCTCGGTGGTTAGAGTATTGGACTGCGGCGCGGAAGTCTGGAGTTCACATCCCAGATCGATGCCTGGTGGGCGGCCTACCCAGTCGCTTTAAATAATTGGGGACTTGCGTTCGAAAGAATAAGGGGTAATAATGCGGTTGTCTAATGCGTGATGCTCACCACATCACCACGTGTCATGAATTTGACACGCGACAGCCGGGTGTGAGAGCGAGGATACGGAAGCTCTGACCTTCCGCCTTGCAGGCCAAGCTCCTTCGTGGGGTGTTAGTGCCTCACCATTATTATTATTATAAGGACATGGAATTTTATTTTTAACATTTTTCAACAGAAAATAACTAAACATATATAAATATTTTCTGACATTTCTTCAAATCCTGCTAAAAACTCGATACATATTTATATATAAAATCACCTGCTCACTCGGTTACGGTAATATCACGTATTTTATATCTTCTGCCATTTACTTGAAATTTCTATGAAACACTGCACTGAAAATTAAGAAAACTATAGTTCAAAATTCTGAAACGTCGTGATATAAAATTAACACGTGTGTGTAAGCTAAAATTATGCAGAAATAAATTGTAGATGTTAAATTCCTTAATGCATTAGTAACAGCTGAAAAAGTTAGAAATTTAATAAAAGTGTGGCATAATTTAGAGGTATTTATGTATAATCTTTTATCCACCTAGTTTATTAAATTATGATAAGTTATTTATAGCTGCACAACGTGAGTAAGCACGACATAAAACTTACACCTGTGGTGTTTTTCATATTTGTAGTGGCCGACGGAGTGCATATAAATTTCAACATCTGCATTGTTCCATCCAGCAATACCGTTAGTCATTTAAAAAAAAATTATTATTAATTTAAAACTATTCAGCTATATTCTTATAATACAGACAACTTATGTTCTTATTGGGATACGGATAACGGATAGTAAATTTTAAATGCACCCAAACATGGCCTTCGGATACATAGATGTACATCCGAGTACATTCACATACAAGTACTCGCATACTCCAGCTCTGTTTGTTAGCTCGTTTAAGCATGAACGAGTAGGTACCTTAGATTCAGTTCAATTAATTATATTCGATTACTTACTTTATCCAATGTCTCCTTATTATGACGCTATAACTATGCCAATTTCAGTTGAATTATATAGGTCATAACTCACATGTGACTTTATAGATACTATAACTCACTACATGCCACTTTAACTTTGAATTTTCTGAGCATACAAAATGTATGTTATTTGGGTATTTCTGAGTTCTCGGATAAAATTTTGTATGGCACGTATATGTTTATTACAAATGATTCACTCGAGAAATGGCCGCACTCGGCCTAACGGTCTCGTGGGTTCAACTTTACTGGCGTGACTTATGTGTAAATAACTATTACTATTTGGATTTGTTGAACCATGTTCATATTTTAACAAAGTTTCAGCTATATAATTATTTAAGAACCATTGATAATTCCATCAGAAAATTTAAAAACTGGAGAAAATATGTATTTTACTTCGTACTTAATTTCATTTTTATAAAACCAAAATCCACTGTAATGATATTTTTTCTAATCAGGTTGTATAAGTATGGAATTAGTTACATAGTCGTCTCATAGTAGGAACTCGTAAACACAAAGTCTATTTCTAAGTGATTGTCCCTCATTAGTCTTGCATAATGGCTTAGCCGAGTAGTAGCCCGGAACAATTGCACTGGCTTCGATCTCATTTAATATTATATCCCGCAGTTTAAACGTAAGATGATATTGATTTACACATCCAGAGAACTATTAAGAACTTAACGTTATGGGAAATTTACCGCTGCTGTTTGGTTAAGTACTATTAGTTAAGTTTTCTGTAATATTGCCTTGCTTCACCCTGATGAAATTAATTTCTTATCTAGCATTGTTATTACCTTCTAAGATTTATTAGGAAACTTTTCGCAGGGGTTGTACGCAGCGAAAACCCTACTTACCAGCCATAAAGTATGTGCAACCAGTTGTAGCGACATTGACGTCCTCAAATAAAGTGCAATTAAAATCGAACAGTCGCTGCATTCATAAACTGTAGTCGGGCATTGGATGTTCAGCGGCGTTTCATTTAACAATAACTGCGCGTACGAAGTCTGAACTCGGAACAAAACGTCACGGGAGTTTTACAACCAACATAGGTTAATAATAGTGCTGCGGCATTATTCGTTCCAAAGAATTGTAAAAATGGTGCTCGTAATAGCGGAAATTGCACGGTCGTTAATAGGGGAGTTTATTAAAAATTTGGGCGTTCGAAATAATAAGCTTGGGATAAAGCGTACTCCTTATACTCGTACCACAAACTCGTATTTTCTGAATTAAATGTTTTCTCTGTGAATGCTCTGTAATTTTGCTAATCCTATTAAAAGTATCATATAACCAGGGTAGGCCTGTTGGTGTATTGATCCGCACCCTACCTCTTCCATCCCCTTTGCTCGGCGAAACTCGGAATCCGTCGTAGGGCCCTCACCCTTATGTAATAATATGAAACATTAAGATTCGCTATTTTGTGTCTGCGGGCACTGGTGTATTTTTATTTATTGTTGTGGCATTGGGTTGTTTCAGGCGTTTTAAGAAGTGCGTATCAGGATCGCAAAACTGCCGTTTCTCTCGTGGAACGTCATATCTGACGTGTGACGTCACGAAAATACATTTTGTTATTTTTATGATACGAATTCAACTACCTCCCTGTAACGAAAACTAACCTTTGAAAATTGTCCAATTTGCTCCATTGCTCTTCTTGTTCCGTATTTACGCTATAGTGTAGAGTGGCTTCGTTAGAGTTATGTGGTTCAAACCCACCGAGAAAAAGTAACTTTTTGAATCAAAATTTGCACCAATTAAAGCTAAGTGTACATATCCATATACTTTTATCGAAGGAATTTTAGTTTTAGAACGAAAATCATTTGACATAAATTGTGAAAACAGTTGCTGCTAGTTATAAAATTCACTATTGCCTTTAACAAACATACTTAGATGAATTGTTGACTGTTTGCGCTAACTTATATTGCGGGATAGCATAGTAGAACTTTTATATTAATATTGGATGTAATAAAATTTATCGACGATGAACCCTTGTAATATATTTAGATAGGCGATCTAACTTTGATATTGAGAAATTTGTATAATCAATTTAGTTTGTTTTTGTCAATTCCAAATTGATAATTAGTGCCTATAATGTATTAAAAGAATAGAAACACAGTAAATATTGTAGAGTTATAATAAACACAATTTTGTGAGATTTTTCATTATAAGGTGTAATTTAAATTAAGGGGTGACTATGTTAACCGATGTTAAATGTAATGTATTCAAAGTGATCTCTATATAGTGAGAGTTTTGGGTCGGTTAACATAGCACCACCAACTATTCCAAATGATCTCCAAATCAAGCGCTTGATTCTTTATATCTAGCGCAACCTAGCGCCACAAATTATTACGCTAGCGCCATTACAGTTTCGGATATTTTTACTGGTCTTTTCGGGGGGTGCTAAGTTAACGCTAGCACCACCAATTAATGATAGGCTTCTGAAAACCTAGCGCTAGATTCTCTACACCTAGCGCCACCTGGCGCCACAAATTTTACACCTAGCGCTTTTCCCATTTGAATTGTACGTCATAAAATTGATCGTTAACATAGCACCACCAACTATTGCAAATGATCTCCAAATCAAGCGCTTGATTCTTTATATCTAGCGCAACCTAGCGTCACAAATTATTACGCTACCGCCATTGCGGTTTCGGATATTTTTACTGGTCTTTTCGGGGGGTGCTAAGTTAACGCTAGCACCACCAATTAACGATAGGCTTCTGAAAACCTAGCGCTAGATTCTCTACACCTAGCGCCACCTGGCGCCACAAATTTTACACCTAGCGCTTTTCCCATTTCAATTGTACGGCATAAAATTGATCGTTAACATAGCACCACCAACTATTCCAAATGATCTCAAAATCAAGCGCTTGATTCTTTACATCTAGCGCAACCTAGCGCCACAAATTATTACGCTAGCGCCATTGCAGTTTCGGATATTTTTACTGGTCTTTTCGGGGGGTGCTAAGTTAACAGTAGCACCACCAATTAACGATAGGCTTCTGAAAACCTAGCGTTAGATTCTCTACACCTAGCGCAATCTGGCGCCACAAATTAATACGCTAGCGCCATTGCAGTTTCAGATATTTTTACTGGTCTTTTCGGGGGTGCTAAATTAATGCTAGCACCACCAATTAACGATAGCCCTCTGAAAACCTAGCGCTAGATTCTCTACACCTAGCGCAATCTGGCGCCACAAATTATTACGCTAGCGCCATTGCAGTTTCAGATATTTTTACTGGGCTTTTCGGGGGGTGCTAAGTTAACGCTAGCACCACCAATTAACGATAGGCTTCTGAAAACCTAGCGCTAGATTCTCTACACCTAGCGCAGTCTGGCGCCACAAATTATTACGCTAGCGCCATTGCAGTTTCGGATATTTTTACTGGTCTTTTCGGGAGGTGCTAAGTTAACGGTAGCACCACCAATTAAAGATAGGCTTCTGAAAACCTAGCGCTAGATTCTCTACATCTAGCGCAATCTGGAGCCACAAATTAATACGCTAGCGCCATTGCAGTTTCAGATATTTTTACTGGTCGTTTCGGGGGTGCTAAGTTAATGCTAGCACCACCAATTAACGATAGCCTTCTGAAAACCTAGCGCTAAATTCTTTATATCCAGCTTTATCTAGCGTCACAAATTATTACCCTAGCGCTATTACAGTTTCGGATGTTTTACTGTTCTTTTCGGGGGCTATTGAGTTAGTGTTTACACCACCAACCAATGTCAGGCTTTTTAAAACATAGCGCCAGACTCTTCAGGCACAAATAAATAGCACGGGATGAAATTCCCGAAACCATTCTACTCATAACGTCACCAACCAATAGAATGACCATAATATCAATTTTTTAGCCAATCGGTGCCTGATTACGCGATAATCAACACCTTGTCCTCTGATTAACGTGGTTTTCTCTCGTAATATTGGCATGGTAAATACAACCCTTGAACGTGTGCATCATCAACTAAATACAGACTTTTGAAACCTAGCGCTATGATCTTCGCTGTTCCAACCTTTCTCCGTCTGGTGTCATAAATGCAATAGTAGATTTTCATATTTACTGTGACTGTAGTTGCAACTCTACACTTCATTCACCGAAGTTACAATTATCAGCCGTAACTAGATTACCACTAAACTTGATAGAGAATTTGGATTAAAGAGACATAGCCTTTTCGCTGCTTTTATGAATGCCATAATCATCAATCAGTCATGTTTTTAATATGAAAAATAAGAAATAAGAAATAAGTTTTGACACAAACTGACACAAAACCTAATCTGCTAACCTCGAATTTGACATAGCCTTACACCAATGACATGTAAACAGAAAGTTGGGGACTTTGATTCAATTTATTAATCATATTAAATATTGTATCAAGTGATAGGCGTTTTTTGTATGATAGGTTGTCTTCAACTTTTGGTCAGAAGTAACCCACTCATGACTAACCCTCTATATTATACTTACATCCTGTGATGTAAACTTTAATAAAATCGTATCTATTAGTAATGAACTTAGTGCTGATATTTGTAACTCGGGTTGCAGACTTTACTGACTCGATTAGCTGAATAAAGTATAACTCTGAATCAGCTGTGCGGGTTATAGTGCTGTGACTGCCGGTTATAATGCAGTGACTGCAGCCTCCTTTTTAATAAATTGCCTGAAAGTTTTTATAGAATTGTAATATAGTAGGTACATGCACACGTAAGTTATATTTTATTTATATTCATTTATATAGACCGTGTAGTAGGTTCAAATATGCTTTCCAACCAAATATTTTAAAATAATATATTGCGGCAAACTGTCGTCATTACAGAAAAGTTTTGCGATTGTTTGATTAAAGAGTTATTTTCCTGTTTGTATAGATAATATGTGTCAATGGAAATTGCTATTTCGCAAGATTCAGTAAATTTGAGTTAGAAAACTAAAACTAAAATTGGTGGTGCTAGCGTTAACTTAGCACCCCCCGAAAAGACCAGTAAAAATATCCGAAACTGCAATGGCGGTAGCGTAATAATTTGTGGCGCTAGGTTGCGCAAGATATAGAGAATCAAGCGCTTGATTTGGAGATCATTTGGAATAGTTAGTGGTGCTATGTTAACCATCAATTTTATGCTGTACAATTCAGATGGGAAAAGCGCTAGGTGTAAAATTTGTAGCGCCAGATTGCGCTAGGTGTAGAGAATCTAGCGCTAGGTTTTCAGAATCCTATCGTTAATTGGTGGTGCTAGCGTTAACTTAGCACCCCCCGAAAAGCCCAGTAAAAATATCTGAAACTGCAATGGCGGTAGCGTAACAATTTGTGGCGCTAGGTTGCGCAAGATATAGAGAATCAAGCGCTTGATTTGGAGATCATTTGGAATAGTTGGTGGTGCTATGTTAACGATTAATTTTATGCCGTACAATTGAAATGGGAAAAGCGCTAGGTGTAAAATTTGTGGCGCCAGGTGGCGCTAGGTGTAGAGAATCTAGCGCTAGGTTTTCAGAAGCCTATCGTTAATTGGTGGTGCTAGCGTTAACTTAGCACCCCCCGAAAAGACCAGTAAAAATATCCGAAACTGCAATGGCGGTAGCGTAATAATTTGTGGCGCTAGGTTGCGCAAGATATAGAGAATCAAGCGCTTGATTTGGAGATCATTTGGAATAGTTAGTGGTGCTATGTTAACCATCAATTTTATGCTGTACAATTCAGATGGGAAAAGCGCTAGGTGTAAAATTTGTAGCGCCAGATTGCGCTAGGTGTAGAGAATCTAGCGCTAGGTTTTCAGAATCCTATCGTTAATTGGTGGTGCTAGCGTTAACTTAGCACCCCCCGAAAAGCCCAGTAAAAATATCTGAAACTGCAATGGCGGTAGCGTAACAATTTGTGGCGCTAGGTTGCGCAAGATATAGAGAATCAAGCGCTTGATTTGGAGATCATTTGGAATAGTTGGTGGTGCTATGTTAACGATTAATTTTATGCCGTACAATTGAAATGGGAAAAGCGCTAGGTGTAAAATTTGTGGCGCCAGGTGGCGCTAGGTGTAGAGAATCTAGCGCTAGGTTTTCAGAAGCCTATCGTTAATTGGTGGTGCTAGCGTTAACTTAGCACCCCCCGAAAAGACCAGTAAAAATATCCGAAACTGCAATGGCGGTAGCGTAATAATTTGTGGCGCTAGGTTGCGCAAGATATAGAGAATCAAGCGCTTGATTTGGAGATCATTTGGAATAGTTAGTGGTGCTATGTTAACCATCAATTTTATGCTGTACAATTCAGATGGGAAAAGCGCTAGGTGTAAAATTTGTAGCGCCAGATTGCGCTAGGTGTAGAGAATCTAGCGCTAGGTTTTCAGAATTCTATCGTTAATTGGTGGTGCTAGCGTTAACTTAGCACCCCCCGAAAAGCCCAGTAAAAATATCTGAAACTGCAATGGCGGTAGCGTAACAATTTGTGGCGCTAGGTTGCGCAAGATATAGAGAATCAAGCGCTTGATTTGGAGATCATTTGGAATAGTTGGTGGTGCTATGTTAACGATTAATTTTATGCCGTACAATTGAAATGGGAAAAGCGCTAGGTGTAAAATTTGTGGCGCCAGGTGGCGCTAGGTGTAGAGAATCTAGCGCTAGGTTTTCAGAAGCCTATCGTTAATTGGTGGTGCTAGCGTTAACTTAGCACCCCCCGAAAAGACCAGTAAAAATATCCGAAACCGTAATGGCGGTAGCGTAATAATTTGTGGCGCTAGGTTGCGCTAGATATAAAGAATCAAGCGCTTGATTTTGAGATCATTTGGAATAGTTGGTGGTGCTATGTTAACGATCAATTTTATGCCGTACAATTGAAATGGGAAAAGCGCTAGGTGTAAAATTTGTGGCGCCAGGTGGCGCTAGGTGTAGAGAATCTAGCGCTAGGTTTTCAGAAGCCTATCGTTAATTGGTGGTGCTAGCGTTAACTTAGCACCCCCCGAAAAGACCAGTAAAAATATCCGAAACTGTAATGGCGCTAGCGTAATAATTTGTGGCGCTAGGTTGCGCTAGATATAAAGAATCAAGCGCTTGATTTGGAGATCATGTGGAATAGTTGGTGGTGCTATGTTAACCGACCCGAGAGTTTTTTCATAGCGAACACCGACACACAGTGCAAAAAATCGTGTTTTTCAAATCGAACATAGTCAAAAACACTAATAAGTTATTTCATTGAGCCAAACTGTCACTTAGCAACCAATTGATAGTGTTCGATTTGAAAAAATCAATCATTTCACATTGTGCATAAATCTGATATGTTGAAATATGCACGAAAAAACTCTTACTGTATAAATTATTGGTTTTTGGAAAATTTATTTAAAAGATTATTGTGTACTAGCATTCTGCACCAAATTGGGCGCGAAATAATTCATTTAATGCAATTTGTACAAGAGTGATCCATTTTGTGTGTCGAGTTAATTTTGAGGTTAGAAAATCTACATAAAAAAGTCACTTACAAAAATTTTAAAACTCTATTACTGGCTTACTTGCGTCGCCCTGAGTCGATTGACACCAAAATCAGCCAATTCGGCCCACGGGTTCGCTCTCAAAGTGGCGTCAAGCAAAGCAAATTATCATGTCGGATTGTAAATATGAATTGATTATACTTGTATATTCTATACTAAAAGAGGGATTTGAAGCAGTAGAGAGTGAACGAAGAAACACTGAAAATTGTATTGATAACATGATATACTAATATACAGGGTGTATTAAAAATGGTGCTTAATCTTCAGGTAGAGCGATTCTTTGATTAATTCTGAGTCGAAAATCTTAATATTAAAATGTTGAACTGGTCTTCATGAGCCCTCACGAGCGGTAGATAAAAAACATGTTTTTTTCAGGTAAAGTACCTTTTGTGTTTCAAATATGTGAAAGTATCGTCAGGCAAAGTTGTTCAAAATGTAAAATTATGGTTGCATGCAAAATTTAATAAATATTGGCTTACTTTTATAAACCCGTGTGTACTTGATAAAGTACTTCTGTGGTATCATGATTTCATAAAAGTAGCGCGATATATCTGAAATTTTACATTTGACCAAAATTTTACATTTTGACTAACTTTCCTTGCTGAGATTTTTTATCCACTGCTCGTGAGGGCGTATGAAGACCAATCCAACATTTTAGTATTAAGATTTTCGACTCAGAATTAATCAAAGAATCGCTCTACCTGAAGATTATGCGTAATTTTTAATACTCTCTGTATACCAAAGTCCATGGTTCAATTTTTGTGCTTCCATCTAGCAGGCAGCCCTGATTATTTAATCTTGTAGCAGTATGGAAAGAAGTCAGGCAGCCCTGATTATTTAATCTTGTAGCAGTATGGAAAGAAGTCGTCGAAGACGTCGAATAAAGGTGAGCCAAAGAATTGAGCTTTAACATCTCGGTCCAAACTCCTTAGGGTGTAGCGCTTCAATCTTAAAATTCGACCGATTCTTAAAGGAGCTGCCGATTTTAATCTGCAAAAGAAAATAGTATAATGCGGAAAAAGTGTCCTTCTTGATTGAAAATAGTTCTGTTAGTTACTCCACAAGAAATATGTTTATTATATTTATTAATATTTTACACAATAATCAGAAATGGCAATCGTTAAATAAATTTAAAGTGTTTTTAATTTCTGACCATTCACATACACCGATGCGTGGACAGCGATTATTGTTAATCGTCTAATAATTTCCAATTGCTAGTTTGATGAGCAAGTGGCTATATACTGTTCTTAATCACACTGGCGGATTTAGTTTTAAAGTAAATGAAGGATTTTTGCAAATAAAATGTTTCGACTGTTCCATAAATACTTCATTACAGTATTAGCGTTTAGTGTGCCACTTTATGGACTAGTCAATATAGTAAAGTAAAACGGCCGCCTGTTAATGTCTATAGTTATTAGTCAAAATAAAGGTAATCATTTTATTCAAATCAGGGAAGGAGATGACATTTATTGAAAATTTTACAAAGAACAACTATGAATTCATCTTTAATACCTTACGGTAATAGTTGTTCTTGTTATTGATAACGCAATTAATCCTAGAAAAAGCTTACTTCAAAAGTATCAGATTTTCAATAGTAACTTAAATAATTTTATATGTCAAATGTAAATGTTGTAGGTAAAAAAAATCTTCTGCAGTGTAGTCGAATATAAAAGCTTTGTATGCATCTCGTATATAATCAGACCTTATTTGACCTGTCTACTTTATCGCACTCGCTTGCTACGCCTGCTCTGCCATAAAATATAGTACTCGTCCAATAAAGTCTTGCATGTACTTGATACATAAATAGCTATTATAGTGATGCCTGTATGGTGGTAAATTGATGTTTTGACATTTTCATATCGATTTAACTTTTGGGAAATACAATTTTTTGATATAAGATAGATTATCTTTGAAAATAAAATCGGCATTATTGAAATTTAAAAAATATCTTCTTTATTGAAATAAAGGTTAATTTTATTGTAGACTTGCATGCATTTACAAAACTATTGACCCATATTGTGTTCGGTTTTTGCAATATCGTCAAGCAGTTAAAGTACAAATTCTAAAGTTTTTATAAAAAGTAAAACTATGCAATAGTGCCTTATCCGTATCAGAAAGGTAACTACTTCCTAATAAGTATATTTCAATTGAAAGATTGAAAAACTGAAAAGCAGAAAGGTTAGGAGGAATTGCTAGGCCAATTGATGTCAGCGGAATGGTCATTTAAAGCCTATTCCATAAAACTAATGTAACAGAGGTATACATAATATAGTCTTGCCTGAAGTATGAATGAACACTAACGTAGTTGCATATAAAAATACAAGAGAAATATTTGTCATAGCTACTGAAATAATGCAGCAACAACATACTCATTTGGACGAATATCTGATCATTAAGTAGAATAGTTGAATGAAAAAGCAGTAGAACAGAGTGGGTACAGAGCTGAGATGTGTTGCATGGAAACCGTTTCAGTCAGCTTCAATTAATACCGTGCATTTGATGTTTGTCATGCCACGACAAAGCATTTCGAGATGTCGATACTAACATGTCACCGACAAATGCAAACCGGAGACTCTATGCTCATAAATAAGAACAAAAATCGTATAAATGAATTTTTTGGATAATTTTTGCTAAACCCGATTCAAGTTGTTTTAAAAAAATCCGTTTTTAAAGATATCTCCAAAGGGAGAGGTGGGACGTATGTTTGACGGAGATTTGGTACACTCAAATGTCTAAATACAATTAATCAGGCGGATTGAAGTTGACTGGTGCAATCCAGTAGCGTAATTTTTTTTATGTCACTTAAACATATAAGAACGTACGCCTCTGCCTTTCGGTTTTTAAATATTTTTAAGATTGGCCGTCAAATTTTTCAAACAAAATCGTTATTACTAATGTGTCCATTAAGCACTCCGTTTTTGAGATGGGTATTTGTGCTAAGGCACAATTGATTAAAAAAAACAATTTTCGTTAATATCTCAGCTTTTAAATATATAATAAACATATAATTTTGACAGCTAAACATACATTTTTAGGGCTAATAAATGCAATGGTGTCCAAATAAATACTCTAGATTCAACTAAGAATCATTTTGATTTATTTATTTGGTGAAGTGTGGCTTTTTATACAAATTTTCTTACACGAACAACAAGTTTAATATTTTAAATTATTGAACAACCAGAGAGTCTTTACATATCATCACCATCATTGTCATCATCACTTTCATACTGGTTGTGGGTGTCCTCGTCGTTTTTACACTCACTGTCGCACTGGCAAAGATCGGTACAGGGTAACGTCTTTTTTTCATTGACAACTAATCATCTCAATTATTGCATTTGGAACTCGAAGAACATCGGGGTTGATTTCAGCTGACCACCCAACTCTTTGTTGCATGCTTGCAAAATAGTTGCCATCGCAGTTCGGTAATATTATTGATATTGATGCCTTTGGGAGAGTAAGCTAAATAGACGAACCTTCAAGAGTTGACAACATAGTTTTGGTCACTTCTGTCTCTGTTGAAAGCATCTGCAGAGAACTGATTACATCTGGAGTTGCCTTCATGTAAGCTTGCAGCCAGGTGGCTTTGCTTATACGAGAGAACCTTCCAGTGTTGTCAGCGCCAGTGAACGCATGGAAGGCTGACAAACCCTTTGCTCTTTGAAATCGACGTATTCTTCAGCATGAAGTCATAGTTGGCTATGACTAACACCAGATCGTCGGTATTTGGGGAGAAGAAAACCATCCTTACTTCCGGTGAGTTTCGTCGTGGTGCCAGGACAGTCCGGAAGATCAACAGTGTGTCTGCTTCTTCATGATTGTTGTCGTCGAAAACTAAGTCTTTGTTGCTCCTGGTACACCCTGAAGAACAAGTGATGAACTGTTGTACTCTAGAGTCTTTGCAGCAAGATATTTTGTCAAGTCAGCGTTTGTCTTGTCATGTGAAGGTAACGGCTACGTAGGACTCCGGGAAAATGGAAACATTGTTTTTCTTATTGTTTATACTATAACCTTTCTCAAAATGTACAGTTTTCATACTCTCCACAAAATTCCAGCGAAGGTTTAAATCAAAACATAGTTAACCTGACTATCTGTATCTCGTTCTGCGTTTTCGGAAAAACATTTAGAAGAATTTATTTCCGGTTTTGGAACATAGAATCTCCAGTTTGGGTTGGTTGGTGATATTAAAATCTAGCAGAATTTCATAGGAAGTAAAGAAATAAAGGAAACGCAACGATAATGAATAATTTAAAAAATCCAGATAAAAATATAAACAACAAGAATACAAATTTGGAAAACACAAAGATAATATGCTATGGGGCACAAATTCAATGAAAGTAGACGAAAGAACTGAAGGCCTAAGTGCCTAAGTATAAGATTAACGGCAGGCACATATGACTGGGAAGAAATACAAATTGAAGCAGAAAAAAGTAAACAAACTATACAGCAACTATAAAAGAGTCACGACAGTTACAATTGTAGTGCATGGCAATATTGCCAAAGAAAGGAACTATGCGGCGTTGCCTAAATGGAAACAAACCTCTTAATGGATGGCTAAAGAGTAGAACAAAACAATGGGTGTCAGGTCAGAATACCTTCATAGAGGTTATGAAATGGGCAAGAGCTCAAGATAGAATGTATAGCGTAGCCAAGTGGTATATTTGGCATCCACTTCAAAGTAACTGGTTTATTTAATCAGTACAATCTTTTTATAGACACTTCGAATACAGTTATTTTGACATTTTACGATTCATGCAGTGCCTTTTTGACCTTGCAGTCATCCAACTTTGAGTCTTATATTTTTCAGCAACATCACGTACAGTATAAACTGTATTCTGTTTAAGAGGTTATAAAAAAGTTAGATATCTAGATATTGTACTTAAATTCATATATTAAACGAAGTTCAAAAATAGTATATTATGATACTAGTGTATAAGTACGCCTTTAAAGCACGTGTGAGTTTAAGTACACGACGCGAAGCGAAGTGCTTTTCACGTCGCTAGTGATTTAATGGCACTTATACACGTGTACCAGACTTTACTTTTTCTACGATCGTAAGAGAAATATAAAAACTTAGTTCGGTGACACTTTTTCTGTCACATTGTGTTAGATATTTTAGGTTATGTTTCACATTAAAATTTGCAGCAAATCCTGTTTGACTTGCTGCAAATTTGAATGTTAACATAACCTAGAATATCTAACACAATGTGACAGAAATGGCAACGAGCGAAAAAGACGTAATTCGGGCACTAATATTAAGAGTGCTACAAACGTCACTTTTGACACTAGTAACTTTTCAAAAAGTTGTCATTTTGATAGGATCGTAGGAAAACAAATTTATAATATCCTCGCTGAGAATTTATGGATGTGGACTGTTTTCTTATTTTGTATAATTAAGCAGGGCAATGAGCTGGCATTAAAAATTTCTTCAAAACAAACTTGTGCAGATGAGTCGATGAACCCTTAAAACAAGTAATAAGAATCCAATCTGTCTGGCGCAAACAATTCCGAGATATTTTTAAACGTTGCCTTGTGCCAAAACGAATAGCACGGTATAAATATTTATACGAATAACTCGTTAGAACTGCATAGATTGTGAAAGGTTGTTCAGCAGCGTAGCTGCGGAGATAGTTTTTCTGTCGGTTCCTGGTCGTTGTTTACAGTTTAAATTAGTTTTCAGAGGCGCTTGTGTGTGCGTTATTGATGTACTTATCAGCTTGTTGAAAATCTGGCAACTGGTAATTTATGGCAACGACGTAAGAGCCCACCGAAATCTCTCTCTATGTGGCGAATGATTAACGCGCCGCATAAGGTTTGGCTAATTGCCTTTGATGCGTTTTACGCTTTTACAGCGCTTAGCACCTTTGCCTCGGGATTTATCTTCCATCGGACAGCACTTTTGTTACCACCACTTAAAACCCACAGCGAGCTGTAACTGAGAAAGGGAAGAACTTGTCGGGTAAAACAAAAAATGCAAAAAATAGTCTCCACAAGGGAAGCAATTTATCTCTAACAAATACCGAGAATACTTTTTCTGGTTATCGATACAAACAAGCTGAGGTTGAAAGTACACAATCAGACAAGATTGCTTCAGAAGTTGGTCACAAAAGTAAAGAGAATCTACACAAAGCCGAAAATGTATCGTGTAACAGCAGAATGGATAAAAATAAGACACCAAACGTAGCTGCCTTTGACTTGGCGTCAAGTAAATATTCATTGCAAATAGCGAAAATAAAGTTGCAGCTTTCTGAGCAAATACATGCAAATTAAATTGTTGTAGACGTCAACACTATTTCACTAATCCCGGAACTCTATGCGCAAGTATGTTGGATAAAGATTTTTTATTGGGCTACTTTTCAATTGGTTGTCCTAATGGTGATTAATTTTGTGGCCGGGAATATTTAAACGTCCGCAATAGGAATGTTTCTGGAAGCATATACATAAAATTGTGGAGCACGTTACAATTCTAATAATTCATAGATCTATGATATTTTGTGAGTATTGTTATTTCTTTAGAGTTGTGTCGCAAACCCTGCCATAGTATGGAGTTTTCATTTAATAGAAACGAATTGGCTGGACAGCACAGGAACTGAACGACAATAATTGAGAGACACCCAAAGAAGGCACTTAAGTTGTTAAGAATAGGGAAGTGGGAATATTATAAGGCGCAACATTGAAACGATTGCTATTAATCAGTTGTCCTTGATTGATGCGCTTGGTAATTAACTATATCGACCAACCAATTCCTTGTTTAAGACTTTGCCAACTCACTGCTAAGTGGAAAATCCCCAGACTTGAAAAATATTTATGACGGCATAAAATACACAGAAAACGTGGTTTATGATTAGCAAACATGAGGCATTTATTATTACTACAGGCTGAAATTGCGCTTCCAGAAATTCTAACAGCCTCTGCTCCCACGAACCGCCGAAGAGAGTAAATAACAAGAATGCAAGATTTTCAGCAGTGGCAGTGATCGCAAGACAGTAATTTCTCAGTAAAACAGCTATCGCTGCCTTATTTCCATCATATTAATCACGGGATCTCTTGACAGGGTTTTTGCAGCAGCGACGTTCAATGCACTCGCCGAGGGCAATAAAAACGCATCCCGGCGCAATGAGTTGTGTAGTCGATGATGGATGATCTTAGCCATAATTACAGCGGCTTCTCTTTCTCTAATCCGATCGGATATTCATTTATAATTGCAGGATTTGCCATTAACTTCAGATGTTCGCGAACGCCTCCTAGCGTAAGCGGACGTGAATAAATTAGCGCCGCTACTGATACCGACTGGCGTAATTGCAAAAAATAGCATAAATATTAACTAGTATTTGTGCAGGGTAAACTAGAAAACTCGCTGCCTTGCGTTTATCTTGTTACACTCTAATAGGATTAAGCTCATGAATTACGATGGATGCTCGCTATAGGTGGATATACATTACTCAATTATCCTTACCAAGATTCAAAATCGCGGTTATTAATGTGTTTGTTGTTCTTTCACCGAATGTTTGTTTATAATTGAAAATGTAGTATTGAACTTTAATAACAATTGCAAGTATGTATTCATTCATAAGTATGTACAAGCGTGATTTAGATCAGCAAATTGGCAATTGGAGTAATCATCGTAATCATCATTATCGTTACTACGAGTATCAGGTTATGGTTGGAAACCCCATAGAGCTGATAATCCAATGGAAGTATACTGTTCGGTACATTCAGAAATTGTACGTGCTCAACGCAAACTTGTTTCTGGCTTGTATTTAGTTTCTATATGGCTTATTTTCTTACTTCTCTTAACGAACAAATCAACTTTCGTCATACTGTGTCAGCGTTGCCAACCTTTTGATATAAAAGTTTCGTACCAGCGGTCGCTATTACCATACTACGCATAGAAAAAATTAAAAAAGGACAAATACTTCATTTTTCGTATAATATAAAATATAAGCATCTCTTTAAATATTACTGCGCGATCGAAAAAGAAAACAGAATTAGAGTAGGCCTTGATTAAATGATTAAAGTCTGTGTATCGTGTACACATACACCTGCTTTCCGGCATATAGCTCAAGTGGCCTCCTGGCTAATGCTAATGTATTGTGATTATACCGGATCCGCACCAATACCAAGATCTGTCTATTTTCTTTTTTCGTTCATGCGGTATTTGGAATGTTTTCTTTTTCTTCTTCTCTAATCCTTAACGCCCTATCGGGCGTCGGATGTTGGTCGCTAGTCCTGTATCCAGCTTTTCCATAATTTTCTGTCCCTCGCACTCCCATTTCTAGTATTAGTTCTTTGATTTTGGTCCATCAATTTTTTCTGGGTTTGCCTCTTTGTTTTTTGGTTGGTTTTCCCCTTTCCATTATTGTCCTTAAGATTCTGATTCTGGAATGTCAACACTTATAAAGTATGAAACCAGTAAAACATGTATTTTATTTGTTATACACGAGAACACGAGCAATAACAAGAACAAAATATTCCGTAGTATTTCCCGTTCAATTTTTGATTTGGAAGAATTATACTAAAAAACAATTTTCTATTATTACCCATACTCAAACAAACCAAAAACCATAACATTAATTAATTAAAACTTTGAAATAGTATTCATACGAGCAAAACAGTGTAAATAAAAGAAGAAAAAAATATGTGATTAATGACAATACGTGAGATACTATTTTATATTTGTGACATAAATGTAGACAAAGGCAGTTCATTTTCTTTCGTAAAACTGTTAGTATCTGAGATACCGCTATCTTCATCTTCTTCTTCAACCTCTTTTAATTGGATCTCATTGACGATCCGTATGGGTGTCTGTATCATCTTCATCAATATTAAGTAAATTGTAATTATATGATATATTGAGATGGTTTTAAGCTCACAATTCAGCTCTGTACAGTGAGAAATATTGAATAAAGTCGATTAAAGAAAGCAGAGTTGAAATATTTTTATTTAATTGCAATCTAAACAGTAGTTAAAGTTATTAAATGCATTGGAAATGAGATGCAAGAGGCATAATTAGAGGGATAAAGGCAAGCATAAGAAAAGCAGATTTCAGAGGGATTGAATTTGAAGTTTGAGTAAAAGAAAGATTTAAGATGGCTAATATAATATAAGTAATATGATAGGTTTGAGCATATTTGAAGCCAGATCAAATGAAATTAAATGATAGAAAGGGTTGGTTATGTACATAATATGAGCGTGGAGTTATTAATAAACGTACAGGCCAGAGAAAGCAAGCAATCTGAAAGGTAAATGAAAATCGAAGCAAGATAAGATAAAAATTGCAAAGAGCAATACACAACGAGAGCAACTGAAAGGAAGAAAAATCAGTGACGTGTTTAAAAATGAACTCAAGTGCCAGTGCATTCTAAAACTAAGTGTATAGCAGAGCAGTGATTATACAAACGTTTTATGTGACGAGAAAGAACAATTTTTAGGGATAAGAAATAAAGACAATTTTTCGATTTAAGAAACATCAAATTTGATTTCTTGATGTAAAATTGTACTGAAACTAATTTCCTATAAACAATTACAGATCACGGTTACTAAGCAACGCGATGCTGTTTTGTTAAAAGAATAAGAGAATTGCTGAAAATTGACAAGTTTGGTCTAAAAAATTGTGCTCCAGCAAATTTAATGCTTTATATAATAAAAAGTGTTGGCCAAGTCTAAAAAGTTTACCATTTTATTATACCAGTTATCAGGCATCTGTGGTAGTGTTTGCAGAAGTTTCTGCGACGTAAAATTTAAATTTACCAAATCGACTTCCGTTGTGAAACGACACCGACACCTGAGAATTCCGAACGTCGACAACGGACCATTTGAGCTGCAGAAGCAATTCCAACGGTCCAGGGAGGTGTGAACGAGCATCCTGAACAAGATTTGCTGCAAGGGAAGCGACTTCAAGCGAGTTAGGACCTCGGCAATACCTGCAACCATCTCCGTGGCGAAAATCGGCTAGAATTTAAAAGGTAGGAGTGCCATGTTTTGATTGTTTCGGAGTCGGGAA
This sequence comes from Agriotes lineatus, assembly GCA_940337035.1. Taxonomy (NCBI): domain Eukaryota; kingdom Metazoa; phylum Arthropoda; class Insecta; order Coleoptera; family Elateridae; genus Agriotes; species Agriotes lineatus. Next base: position 122,970,239 of record OW679195.1, read on the forward strand.
AGCTAGTGAACTGCTAAATTACACCTTGTGGAAGAGGTCCATCGTATTTCCAAACGTCCACATTCGTCTCAGTTTGAGTAATGTGAATGGCGCAATTAGAAATTGCGGTTTTGCCAGATAATTGAAGCCATCACAGGAAGTCCAGAACAAGAGAGCAGCTGGCGTCGTTTGACACAAAATCGAGTCAGTTGTTGCTAGACAGGAGTTTTAATTCGATTTACCTGATGGTTCCTTGCAGAATTTCACTTTTGTCAAGTTTGTGAGGTTATGAGTAACCGAATCTAGTAGAGCTGTTGTACTAAAATTGCGTATATGAGCTACGCTTAGTCAAATATTCTAAACATAATTTCAAATAAACCTCATATTTGAACCCAACCTGAGAGAAGTAGTTTTGTGTTTTGCCGGAACTGGCCCAGATTATTATTGCAGTTCAATAAAATATAGAAAGGGGCAATTAACCATTTTATTAGAGTATAATCAATACATTTCATTTTGATTAGCCTAAAATACGGACAGGCAAATTTTTGCACAATAAAACTACCCCGAGCATTGTGGTGATTTGCCCTATTTAATTATTCACATTCTAATTAAACCCTTTATTAATAGAAGACATCATTCCACTTCAATATATGTAAACTTTTCACCTCTTTGACAGTTAATCTGTTTCGTCTAGGTCTGGGCAGAAACGCGTATCTAAATAAATACAATAAAGTGCAAGTATCAGACTCAGGTAACAATCAACTAGAAATACTAGTGTTAAACATATTTCTGTAGCAGCTGTAGATGCAGGCAAATTTAGAATATCTACTTTCAATGTGCTTAGCTTTGTACTTGAACAAATACCAAGTTATCTAGTCCAATTTTTCACCTTAAATTACAAATGTTTGGGCAAAAAATCCTCTTCGAACTTTATATTTAGCTGGCACTTTAATAGTACCTTTTAGATCGTCATTATATTTTGGGTACTTTTTCCCCATATACGGGGCCATAATTCTCGAATATTTGCTACTATGGGTATCTCTTTCTTACTCAAGCAATACGAGTTATTTTCTTGTTCATGTTATCGCATTGCTGTTACATATAATTGTGGCTCCATCGGTATATGAATTCAAACGCTATTAACTCTTGTATCGGCACTGTGGGCTGTAAGGCTATGGCACATAATAAGGGGAAGTATCTGATACCCGACGCTCTTCACGCGAGTAATATTGCAACAAACTGCCAACTTTACGTATTATTAATTATATTACCGGTAATAATTGTGTGCTAATGTTACCAAACGTTATCGTGGGTAAATTTACGTAATATTACTTAAGTTTACCAGTAATATTATCTTCGTAATATTACCACTTACATCACCAGTCCGTACGGTTGGCACTGTACTATGTGCATATGCAGTATACAGATAATTATTAAGCCATTACTAATACTTCATGTGGCCCAGTTCTTCGAAGGTGTATTATTACATATTATTCTTTTATGAAATGTTAGCACTGCACTAAATGGGTAATCGGTACTTAATATACTTTCAGTGTTCTTCCCTACATTGAAAGTAATGTCAATTAGTGGAGATTAACTACGGTGATAGTCAACATAAAGTTGGAGAGGCGATACTGAGACTAAAGAGTGGGTGACGAACATATATCTAATACTTACTATAGTGCTAGCGGCTATAAGTGGGAAACTAGCCGATGAAGTGAGACACACAACCAACTCCTTCATGTATACGGTGAGATGTGCGCAAGCGCGGCGGCGTTGTCCGCCCAATGGAGAAGTGGTCAACTTTAAAATTCGCTTAAAAAGGCGGAGTTCGAGTTCTCACGCATGCGCACGAGACGCATTATACTCTAAGTGAAACTATGTCGGCGCCGTAATGTTTTCTGAAGTTTCCAGGCCCTACCAGCAATATATGTGTATTATATATATGGTGACGAACACTGGCTTTGTTTTAGTTTCTCGAATAGCGTCGTAGATTATTCCGTTGAACCTAGAAATCTGTAATAAACACCCCAAGTGGCATCAGAATTGTAGAATCGCTCAACAGTTAGAATAAGAAAATATAGAATGCGGCCGTAAAATATTTAGGAAATTTTAGTTACGCTTAATGAAAAGTTCAAATCAGATATAAGAAAAATTACATGTGCATGTAGTTAGTATTAATTAAAATTTTAAATAGTTAATCTTATTTAGTAACGGTCAAGAGATGACACTTTTCGTAAGACAACAAGGATATGTGAAATATTTCCAATGGTACATTCTTAATTAGCTTAGGTGTTTGTTAAAATTAAGTATTGGCTTTATGTGCTTGTTAGATGTATGCACACTTATAAATGATGTGGTAGTTTCAAGAAATAATGTTTTAATCGTTGATTTATAGAATGTGGGTAGATATAATTATAATTGTTTTTGCTATCCCAAATAATTTATTTCAAGTGTGAATGTCATATCCCAATCAAGCTCAATTTTATGTTGCCATTCTTTTTTGAAATAGCCTAAATGTATCAAAACCTCTTAAAGTTTGGGTCAATCCCTAATATTGTTATTGTTATTGCATATAAAAACATGCCGCAGAATGCTAAATGCATTTTTAGAAATATACCTCACTTTTTAATTTTTAATTAAAAATTAATTAAATAAATAAGATTGTTTCGTTTTGCACACATACTAGTGATTTATTAAATAAAAATGGAAACTGGCATTTGCCCATTTGCGTGTTTTATTAATTTTATGGGATTGCAAAGTTCTAGGCTTTCAATACAGCGAGTTAACATAATTTTTGTGGAGGAAAGTGAAGATTATAAAATACTGTTTATATTTTATATAACACTGATTTAAAGTGCCGTTGAACTACTACGTGGCAGTTATCTCTTGGGTTAATGTCACTAAACTTTTAAAATGAAAGTAAAAATAATTCATTACTGTTTGAATTTTTTATAGCAAATGTCACGGCAGGGTTTGTTTCGCTCCATTAATTAGCATACTGGGAGTGATCATATTTGTTATAATTCCATAGCACGAACACGTGAAGTTACCTAAACGCGTAAAAAATGAACAATTCGTCATAATAAAAATTCATATGGTGGAAAATATGACACTTCTCGAAGTACGTACTGTGTAACTTCTGATTCTCTTCAGATTTATCAATAACTAAATAACTAGCATTTCTAAAAAAAAATACAGGTGAACTGCACGAAAGTGAAAAAGTTCCGGAACTAACTTCATAATTAATAAATGTATTCCAGAACACGCCTCAGTAATTTCTGAACTTTTCATCGGCTGAAACCCCAGCTTTTCGTGAAGATCGCGGTTGTCTGAATATTAATTTTTCAATTCCCAGGAATTTCTTTAATGAGGGGTCGCTGCATAAAAATATTTTAAAATTTTAGGAAATAGCTCTGGAGATGACAGTTTTTGTAAAACATTATTTTGTTATGATGTTTTATAAATATTATAGATTATTAGCCTATTTATGTTTTATTTTGAAGATGCTGCTATATCCAGATTAAAAAATTACTTTCAAACAATCAAAATGTGGATTATTCTAGCGAAGCTGTGAAGCAAAAGTTATAATTCTTAAAAGTAATTATTGAAGTCTTTACTTTAAAAAATAGTATATCAACATTATATTTTACAACATTCGATGAATATTTTCAAGTGACAGTATATAAAATAAAACACATAAATAGGTTAACAGTCTGTAATATTAAAATAATGCTTTTATTGATTTAGAAATTTATCAGCCTAGACAGCTTGCCGCCACTACACGTCACCCAAAATCAAGATTAATCAATATAAGTTTTTGGCGCTGAACTAAAGTATTTTAACCCCTAGCTTAATTAAAATTGTGTTTTATTTAAGTATAAATATGTATTCATATAGGACCTATGTATCTTCTATTTAATTTATACACAACACAGGGACGTATTGAGTCATATCGCGGTGTTTATTCAAATAGATTTTCTTATACACTGGCAGCTTGAGATTCTATACATATAATTACAAATTGAGGTACGATTTACTGAGAACGCTTCGTGAACTGTCGTGGAATAAATTACAACAATGCCAGTAGTACAATGAAATGACTCAAGTTTGTTGGAAATGTAATTTCCTTTCCAGCTACAACAAAAATAACATTCACAGGAACCGATTGCCACTACATATTTACAAGGAAGTAAATTGATCTAGATTTACCTACTCGGAATCGTGTATCGGACACGAGCTTGTAAGTAAATGAAGCAATCGGGCGGAATTCCAATGTTGACGCCTCGGTGTAGTCTTTATTAGTTGGAGAAAGTCGACTGCTTAAATAATTGGAAATGCTGATGTATTCTGGGAAAATTCAAATGTTCTGATGAAATATTGATTACTACGACGAATATATGTGGAGTTCTCTGAATTAACAGCATTAAACGCAATGCTGAAAAGCGCCAGAATTGTTTCCCCAGTCATTCTACCTATTACATACATTTATCTGCTTTTACAGAAACCCGCAATCGGCTTTATTATGGTTTTGAATGAATTTCTAAATCAGTGCTTAACGAATTATAAATTTTACCGGAAATCCACTTGCCTACTGTTATTTATAAAAACATATATTTATTTATTTTTATTTCTCCTATCCTGGATTCTCGAGAGATGTTTATTAACTTTATACTCATGCGCTCCATTTCTTAAGTGTGTTTGCTTTTCAAGGATGATAAAAGCTATTTCAGAAATCTTCACAATCGGATTATATCGGCTGCATTTTCTAAAGAAGTTGTCGATGCACTTCAGAGCCCGGACGATCAAAGACTTCCTGTCGACGTTTTCATATTCAGCGGTCGCTGAAAGGCCTTCATTTCATTACACCATATCAGTAATAACGTTGACCGATTTGTGACTGCAAGTTTTATATTCATCATCGTTATAGTATAATCCAAATTCCATTAAGAGAAAGTTAAACAAACACGCAGGGACGCAGTTTTTTAAAACAAGGTATGTATTATACCACTGCAAAATTCGAACACCATTTTAGAATTTAATACAGATTAGTTTACATTTATTTTATCGCTGTTGTGTTTTCAAAGTAATGACGTAAAATCAGGAAATCTAACGGGTTGATAAATTTAACAGTGATATACATTAAAATCCAACAAACTAGATTCTTGAAATCAGAATTAAAAGATTTATCGGCTGGTTACGTTTTTATTATTTTTAAATTTTATATTTTTTACTAAAAATTGGAAACTAAAATTATAAATAACTATTGAATCACCCGAGCTACGCTTCGGTTCGCTAATTTAAACGAGATTCATTAATATAAATTAAAAAAAGGATGCTTCGGCCGGGAATCGAACCCGAGCCGCCCGCGTGGCAGGTGATCATTCTACCACTGAACCAACGATGCTTAGTTGAATCAAGGCGCTGCTATAATGGATATATTATAATTTAATTTTACTTTACTTTTCGTACTTTTTTGTAAATAAAAACTGGCCTACGATCTAAGTTTAAAAATTAGCAAAATTTTAAGCTATCGTACAATTTAATCGGTCCAGTATCTTCGTAGAAGATAGCGAACAAACATACAAAGAAAGAGACGTTTGGCACCTTCTTAGAACTGTTTTTGGTGACATCTTTGCTACCAATTAGTTTGCCCCAAATTGTTCGCAACCAAGAAAAATAGAATAAAAACGCTGCACTATAAAGAGATCAATAAAGAATTAATTAATAAAAACATAACCAACTCATAAATATTAATTCTGATTTGAAAATATTGAATTTGAGACATTTAATTTCATAATAAAGTTGCTACAACGCTGGGGAAAATGAAAAAAGGGGACTGTATTGCCTTTTTTATATCTCTAGTAACGTCACTAGTGCTGCAAAAGTTTTTACTAAGTATTGACAAAACGCTTCCAATTAATATGGTTGCGTTACATTTTCTGCATTATTTTAATCTGCAGTGGCGGTTTTAGCTATAACGTAATACATATATACTTTGTATCTGAAAGATCTCAAATAACTACAGTAGTAGATAGGTACATGTATACTTTATGTCTGATGTAATTGCTTTCCTTCATTTCTAATGTCGAATTTATGAAAGTACATATACAATATGACATTTTCTCTGTTTCACGTTAGCAGCGAAAAGGCGAAAAGAATTATTACTAGTTAGAGGTATTGTTTTTGTGTTAAAATATAAACATAATTAACTACATTAAATTAAAAAAAATGAAATCAGAATACCTCTAAATATTTGAAATTATCAAAAATATATAAAAATAGAGACGTATATGTATGCATAAAAAATATTATAATTAGGAATCGTAATACATATTGCTGTGCTAAAAAGTACTTTGAACAGAAAAGAAATAGAAAATGTGATACTATAGCAAATGAAAATTCGGAAAAATACCTGGTTAAAAGCGTATCCAATTTTAATGGTTAGAAATTTATACATTCCATTATTTTTCGTCCATTTCTGTTAGTATATTTAAATTAAAATAATTATGTTACTTGAATGTCGATTTTTTGTGTAACAACATAAACTGTATACGTGTGTGGGGAACCATATTCCACGAGTATGTGCCACACAATTGATCGGCATAAAAACATGTATAATAATTTTCAACAGTTAGATTTCTAAACGTAAAGAAACCAATCTTTCATAATCGATTTGTGTGATACTATGTAAAATTAGATTTTTTGCCTGTTTTTGAGTTATGCAGTAATGCAATATTTTTTTTTAAATCGGCAGTGAACTCCGATATCGTCATTAAAATACTAGAAATCGGCAGGGAAGTAATCCATTATTTTACGACTTTTGGCAGTTGGTGGAGTGACAGAAAACGTTAACATAACCTGTGTATAAGAGTTGTTAAAAAAATGTTAGTTTTCCGATTAAAGAAAACATAATGTGCACCTCGGCTGAAGTTTTCCGATTAAAGAAAACATAATGTGCACCTCGGCTGAAGTTCCTTTTTATCCTTCATGTGGTTTATTTGCCTCGGCCCTACTGGCATCTGCAACTAAATCCATATTCGTGTTAAACTTCAGTGCATTGGTATACAAATAACTATTTTTTATACTTCATCCAATTCATCCAATTTACATAGGCATAGAATATGTCAGGATTGTACAATATAAAATTCGATTAAAATAAAACATTAACATAGAATAGAATAGATTTTTATTTGTGAGAATCTCAGTTTGTACATAAATAAATAAAATATAATAATCTTTCTTGAAGTGAGATACCAAAAAGTACTGAGTACTTGTCCCTGGTATTCACATAAGTAAAATAAAATAAACCTTAATAACTAAACAACTGAATTTATAATTAACCTTATGTTGAAATAATTTTAAATGTAAAAAGAAAAGAAAGACCCAATCCTACATCTAGAAAAAACTCTGCATCACAGGCGTTAGTTTGAATAGAGAATCAGCAATCTGCTTCTTTACTTTATTTGTCACTTTACTTGTGCACTTTAGTTTATTAGGTAACAAGTTGTACGTTTTTAACCCTATGTAAACAAAACACTGCTGGCCCTTTTTAGTTTTCATGCCAGGCGGTTTGATGTTATTGTTAACAATACTTCTAGTTCGCATTAACCTTGATTCTTGTTCAATGTTCTCAAAATCTACCCTATGTTGTATCACATATAATACACTAGTGTAACCGAACAATTGCCTAATGTCTAAAACCTTTGCTTCCTTATACAAGAGATCTGTTGGATAACATTTTTCTTTGCCTAATATAATTTTTAATATCCTTTTGTGAAGGACTTCTAATGCATTTATTACGTTCCCATATGCACCTCCCCAAGCTATTATGCCGTAGCGCAGGATAGATAAGAACAATGCATGATAAACAGTAAATAAACAATTTATGCTAAGAAAACATGCTAACCTTCTAAAAACATAAGTTAAATATCTCAATTTGTTTGTTACTTTCTGAACTTGCAGCTGCCATCTAAAATTACCATCTATGGTTATTCCTAAATAATTCTGCGAATCTGCGGCACTGATGCACTGGCAGTTACACGCGGCACTGCAGCTGTTCCTCTTATGAATTTTGATACTTGACATTTTTGGAGCACTGTCTTTATAAATTCCGAACACCATGAAAGATAACTAGAAGATAACATTTTATTTTATCAACGAGCGAGTGTATATATATTTTATTGTGATGTATAATTTTATTTTATGTCTATAGCAGATTTTAAAGAAAAAATAAGAATTAATTGAGAATAACATTGAAAAAAGTACTTCATCTACTTTTGCTGTTAAAGTATTACTTTATCTACTCTTGCGGTTAAGTGCTACTTGATCTACTATTTAGAGATGATCAAACAATACTGAACATCTGCTATATAAAAAAGCCCGTTTAGGGTTGTCAGTTATCCTCCAGCTGAAAAGATTAATATTAAAATAGAATATGCCGCTCTAAAACCAGTACGGAAATTCAGATACATAGGCGTACGTTCACGGAAGACGGAAAAAGCAAAGTCGTAAAACAACGAATCAGAGAAGCCATGGTCATGTTCAACCAGAAAAATCAGCTACTCTGCTCAAATAGCATCATTTGAAAATGAAAAAGAAATAAAAAGTTGCATTAGGACATTAGGAGTACTGTCCTGTGGGATTCAGAAACGTGGACGATAGGAAAAATTGAAGAATACATAAATACATTCGAAACATGGTGCTGGAGAAGAATGTTGAAAATAAAATGGACAGACGGAGTAACTAATGAAGAGGTCTTTTGAAGGGCGGAAGAAGAAAGAACACTACAAAAATTTAAAAGAAACAGATGACATTCGTGGATAGGGCACATAATTAGGCACAAAGAAGGCCACGACTACAATAATTAAAGCAAGTCATAAGAAACATAGGAGCTGACAGTCGTGCAGCAATGAAAAGAATGGTTTGCAACATTAGATGGAAAGCTGCCAACCAATCTGAGGATTGAAAGATAAGAAGAAGAATAGAAAAAAGGCTATTTTCTACACTTAAACAAAGACATAAACCAACTTTTACGTTTGGTTGCTTAAAGTATTTTGTAGTATTCGTTTTTCACGAGATCTTCGTTACTTTAAATAGCAAATTATAGTTATCACTGCTGTAAATAGTATTAAATGTGATTGTCTATTTGTTGTGGGTCACAAATTGTAATGAGAGCAATTCTGAGAGGCTAGAGATGAATTGCCGGCTATAATTTAAAATGCTTTGAAATACAGTATGGGAAACAATAATTAACATAGTAGAATTCGATACAAAACGACTTTGGTACAGACTAAAATAAATGTATTTTAATTATTGTGCACACTACAGTAGCTGGTGGATGGTTCTGTTTAGTTCATACAGAAATTAATTTGCGTCGAGATGGGGCTAAGCCGCAAAGCTAATTCAAATTTGTGTGGAATTACACCGTCACCGTTAACTAGTATGTGAAATTTAATTATTTTGTACTAGAAGTTGACAGTGAGGGCCCAAATTACAAGGAAAGCGAAACGGCAAGGAGCAACCGAAACAAAAACAGTCGAAAAGTACAATTTAGCTTCTTCTTCATTAGCCTTTATTAGTATTTTCTATAGTTCCCAAACACGAACAAGGCCAACGTGCAACACGTTTAATTTTTAGTCCAGCTGGAATTTCTAAGTGGCCTACAATTCTCTTGATCGACTTTTAGCAGATTGAATCCAGCACGACTCGCGAACCCGCATGCAAATTCGCCCAGGTGAGTCTGCAGTCCTCCCCTTTCGCGACATTTAATCCCTACATTAATTCCACGTACTCGGGAGTACCGCGAATCTAGCAGGCGGTCGCTCGAAACCGTGTTGAATTAGTGATGGATTCGGCGAAAGAAATTACGCGGAAGGTGAAATTCCGTGGAAATGTCCAGTTTCGCAGGATCGAGGTGTAACGCATTTCAATGGCCGAATTCGGGGATAAAACAAATGTCTAATCAGGAAGTTTATTGGGGTAAGTTCGAATGGTGTGACTTACATTTTTTAGCTTTATCGACGCAGGCCGAAAGCGTGTGGGCTTTCGAACAAGGGTCCAAATTAGATGATGAATCGAAAAAGTGCGTTGCAGAAAATTACGTCACCAATCCATAATCGGTATCTTTATAAATACATCATGATTGATTGCTATTATTATCACTTTAAGGTGACCGACTTGCGAAAACTCGGAATAAGCTGGAATATTTATATAGCTAAAGTGCTTGAAGGCATAGATTTGTAATAGTGAGTGATTACTATTCAAACGTTAATAAAACATGTTCACTTATCTACATAATATAATTTATCTACGACGGTCATACAACACTTCTAGCATTTTGGCTACCTTAACCTTATGATGCCTTTCCATGCTACTCCATCATTGCGCAAATGCCGTTCCAGCATCTTTGCACCCCTTATTAATGTAGATTGCTTTCACCTCTTTCTGCATTATGTAAAATTCGTAATCTTGGTATTCCTGCTGGTCTTCGTTGAAACGGTTTGGAATCTGCAATGACGCTTACTGCTGTGGATTCTTCAGTGCATATGACATGTTTTATCCAATCCAATCTTCTTGATTTTATGACACTTGCAATCAGTGGTTGTTGAGTTACTTCTTTTAGGTTTTATGTTATCCGAACATTACCTTTAGTACACTATTATCAAAGGCGTTTAACTTTGTTGGTTTCTTAACTTTACACCATGCTTCATTAATATAATACCACCGGTCGTATAATCGTATTATATATTTGTACCTCCGTTTTTAACACTCTCAACTGGCCTCTCTCCTAACACTCTCAACTGGCCTCTCTCCTATCTTGCACTTGAAGATTTACATTTTACTGCGTGGCATTTCTATATATTTTCCCCCAATTCACTTGTAGACAGACCTGTTTGTCTATAGCTGTTCTTTAAAAGACACACCTTAGTCAGATTAACTAACTTTGCTGGAATTGTTTGAACGATTGCTACCATTTGGTAGCCTTTCCGTCGGGACGAGGAAATGTCTTCTACGCTTCACTATAATTGTAAATTAATTGTCCCTAATGTTCACTTATCTAGCTCAGTTTACATGAAACTCTTATCTCATTGATAAGAAAGAAAAATATCTGGTAAAACAGGAAGCTGATAACTTGCATTTATACTGTTCTCGGAGCTGAACTGACTTCAAACAACGTGCACAAGAAAAGCCAATTTGATCATATAAATAAACAAAGGTAGTATATTAATCCTTAAAACACATATAAGCCACAGAGATAATCGAGATTAAAACCTAAAATAAATGAACATTCCTAATACAAAATGTTACTAAGGATGGGTAATCTACGTGCGAGAGGTCGTGGCTACACGCATTTACAACTATCCAATAGAATCAAAACTGCGCCTGCAACATATTGCTATAGTATTGTATCCCCCAGCAGGTCTCTTTGATCTTGAGTTATGTTGTGAAATAGTTAAATAAATTCGAAAAACAGAATTGGTTACAGTTTAATTGTTAACACTATTAATGTTGCTTTATACACGGGGCTTATTTAATGAAATGCTGATTTATATATCACGATAAGAGTTAAATGGGATTTGGTTAACATGGACCGCTTAAATTTGGAACAGGTTGTATATGTGACACTAGTAATTGAAAGGAGATGTTTATGGATTGCTTTTAGATCAATACAAAAACGGTTTCGCAGTCAGTAAAGATAAATATGCAAGTGTAGTAATTCAGCATAAGTTTACTATGAGCAATGCAAACAGTTTTAATGAAGGGTAAATTTGATCTCTAATTGCAATACATTTAACAGAGGTGAGCATATTCACAAAACGCATGTCAAAATTAACAAGAGTTCCATAAAGAATGTGAAATGCATAATAATACAAATACAAGAGTTAGCTGGAGTGCAAGATTACAAATTATGAACTGAAAGTAAGAAAATTAAAATATGTTCAAGTGAAGTGTCACAATGTGATAGTTAAAATTTATTTAAAGTAATCTAGTGCCAAGTAAAAAAACAAATGAGATGGTAGTAGTTAGGTGATATGATAGACAAAAAACAAGTCAACAATTTATGTGGGGTGAAGATGTGGTAAATTGAGTAATAAAACACATTTAATTGCCATTTGTGTTTACTTGAAGTCCCTCTGTTAAATTTGGTGGCCACAGAGATAAGATAATTTGGCAGAAATACTGTCGACGTGAGAGTTGGTTTTTGGACAGCGTCAATTTGGTGCCGATATATGGTAGTGGTAACCATTGTGGAGCATTATTAAGCAGCGGAACAGAGGTGTTTGTGCAGCCAATTTGGACAGGCAAAACGTCAGGTGGCCGCAGGCCTTTGCGTACCTAGCTGCAGACAGGAGTAGCCAGAGGAGGTGTTGGAAAGCAGTTCTGAGAAGCACCGGCGCTTGAGGGAACAGAACTGCAGTGCAGGATAGCGTGCCGTGCCGACATTGGCGTAGAAGGCATGTAGCCGAGAGATGTTTGCTTAACAGCCATAACAGGTATCTGGAATGCATATTTTTATACATGCGATATAAATAAAGAGAACTATCGCTTACCTGAATGAATAAGTATTGTATTTGGTTGTTTTATTTATACTTTAATTGCACGGAGGTATTTTCATTAGGTAAATAGAGCGACCATTAATATTCTGAACCTGGGAGTGTTTTTTAACCAATTTTGCAATACATATAATAGCAATTTAGACAAATTGCTACTGTATTTTTAAATTAAACAGCAGCACCCAATATAGTGTCCATTACAACATTTTACATTTAAATAACATTAAAAAGATACCAAAAGAACTGTCTTTAATATGCAATCAATAACCGGCGTAAAATCGAGACCTGTAAACTGCTGTGTCGCGGATGGGTTTGCTCTGGATTACGATATTCCTTGAATGACTCGTAAATTCTCACCTAATACTGCGGGGAAGCCCTTGGCTTCTAGCTCTAGTGCCGCTCTGACGGCACGAAACGTCTTGGATGGTTTGCAAGACCCGTGCTTGCTCTGTACACTTACTTGAAGTATAATCACTGGCTTGTGGCACCCAAACATTCTAGACAACACACTATTTACTTCCTGGCTTTCAACCGCTGCGTATTTAACTCGCCGCGGGCGAAATTTTCTCTGCGTCCTTCATAAACGTGCAGCTTTGGGCTGAGTCCGCTGGCGACTGGCTAAGACCCCGCCATACTCGAAGTTGCCACTGAACAGATCCGTACTCGCGCACTTCAGCTATGCTAAGTTGCGATGGTTAAATTTAATAAACAATCAAAACGAATGCAAACACAAATTGTTTATATGCGTAAATATAAAACTAAACAATCTAGGCGAATTTTTGCAGAAACCGCATGGGCATTAATCCCCAGTGACATCGCTTGCGTAGGCAGTTTTAATAAGATAGGTATGCGACAGTAGCTTGTATGGTTGCTTATTTTCATGCCTCTTAAATGGCTTTTTTTTATTAATCATTAACAAAATTTATGTATGTGTGTGCGCTAGATTGTGGCCACCGCACCGTTTCGTGCAGACTCTCTATGTTTTACATTAATTGCCTCCATCGCCTTCTTTAGTATTGGTAGTAACATCTGAATATTCTTTTTCGCACAGTCTAATTTCGTAAGCGTTTCTTGGGGTTCGTCGAAATTAAGCAGTAATAATGCTTTCTTACGTGTCTGAAACATTTTCCCCTTGTTTTCCATTTTAAATCATAAGTATTCGGTTTTTGTTTAACACCACTTCTTTGTTATCTGATCTTCCCATACAAGTTCCTGATGCAATCTGGACTATATTTATGTGCTAGGACGTGATTTGTTTTTTTGTCTTGTCTCTTTTTGTGGTTTAGAAATGGATCGTGTAAATAGCTTTCTCTTAGTATTGTCGTAACTTTGTTTTTCCATATCGACTCATGTTTTACCTTTCTTTGCTTGGTCTTCCAAACTCTTCTTCACTTGATACCCTTCTTCATACAGAGGACACTAATTGATTTATGTTCTTCCTAGGCGCTTTGTTTTAGATTTTATTTAAATTATTTAGTTTTAAGAACCAGATAGTGGTCCCCTTAAGCTCTATAATTCACAGTTTGAATTATTCTTTTATGCATGGACTAGTACCTAGTCTGTTTGGCTTCTAGTTCGTCCATATGGGACACCCAGGTTTTTGGTATATATATCCTCTCTTGGAAAGATGCTAGAGATCGCCGTATTATTAATGTTTGCAAAATGAATTTGCATGGTACCATTCTCATTGGATTCATTACGTAAACTCTCTTTTCTTATAGTTCGCATGTAGATAATCTCCTTTCCAATTTTGACATTTCCATGTAATATTTTCGGTAGGCTTCTGTATATGTTTTTTTTTAATTCGTACAAGTCTTCTAGTATCCCGTCGTCGACTTCTTCCCTCGGAGCATGCATATTAACTAACAGATACATTGCAGACTGCTTCTTTCATTCTAATGACACACAACTTATCACGTATAAGTATAAAATTAATTAACGGACATTTTAATTTGTTATTAACAACAATATGAATATCTTACAATCAGCTAAATATGTACCTCCAGTGACTAATGGGATAACTGACCATAATGCCCGACAGTGTGGATGTATATCAATAAAATATTCGATATCATCATCGTAACGAAAGCCGAAATAATATACCATGTGATCGAATACTTCCTTACTTCAGATGGCCATGAAATTTATGTCAGCAGTGATGAGTAAAGGTTAAAAAAAAACAATTTCAGAGTCCCCCAGAGAATAAAAGTGTTGGATCATATTGTAGTTTCATCATACCTACTGAGAGCATATAAATACATCATTGGCGTTCGCAGACATTACAGAACGCAATCATAGCAAGTTTTAACCTGAATTGTGTTCATGTAGTGACGTACTAATTGCATTGCAATGAGTGTATACACATACGTATCGTCAATTATCCTTCTCCATATCTTACGCTGTTATAATGTCACTAGAAATTGTTAAAGCCTAATTTGGAAACTTCTTTTAGTTTTAAAAGTTTCATTTATATGTCAAGAATTAATTGCTTGTGGTTCACTACCTAAATATATATATTAGGAGAAGGGTTAGTTAGTGCTAGAGCTTCTTGCGAAAGTTTAATATTGGCATAATGGTGCCTATTATGAGTAACGTTAGATGTATTCTAACTTTCTTGGCTCGGATTACCTTGGGAATATTTGGAGGAAGAGAATTGAGGCCGTCGGGGTGTCAGATATTAATTAATATCGATGGAATCAAACTTTGAATGAAACTAATAATATCTTCTATATTTAGCTGTTCGTGCGAGGATCGTAAAACAACAGTTAGTTGTGAAGTTTATTTATAATGGGCCGACTTCCGTGTTTTTTCTTACAGAGTTTGGAGCAGCTCAAATTTAAAATGTCATTCCTTTGAGAATTTTAACGTTATACTGTAATAGGGATACTTTTTGGTACTTATCTGTCAAAATCCTTATTAACTTTTTAAAATTTCAATATTAAGGCTATTGTCAGCTCTCAACTACGTTATTATTTCTAGTTGGAAGTGTAAAAAGCGATCAGCTTTTGAAAATAGGTGGAAGTAAATGTAGCACAGCCAAACACCAAAAGTGGGGCACGTTTTTTTCTAATTGTCCATTTTAAGTTATAGCTAGTACACAAATTCACTGTTACAGCGATGGGACAATCAGATAAGAGTTTAGACTATTGGGTAACCGTGCTAACATTACTGTACTATTCGTTTTAGGACAGCTCATTTATCTTTCACATGTTCAAAGAATATTAACGAGCTTGTAAAGATCCATTCGTAAAAAATATATTATTTAATATGTCCAATGATAGAATAATATCCTACACTATTTTGACGTAAAGCGAGGGTTGAATTTTGCGAAGTTAGATTTTGAAATAGAGTTCAACCAGAAGTTATCTTTCCTAGTAATACATTCTATTTGGCGAAGTAGCAAAATGTTGATATAAATTACAAATGTTAATACATTAATATTTTTATTATTTTCAGTACATTATCAGGGTGGGCGTAATTTAGTATTTAGTAGTAATCCAGCGAAGGATCGTGGGAGGCCGTGTATTACGCACGTCAGGCAGAGCACCCCGCAAGGTGTATTTAATTAATTCGCCCAATGATATCTCTGTGAAATAGATTTGCATAATTTATAATTCGTAGTATCCAGCATGTTGTACACCTACAATTTATGATAAGCGAGAAATTAAATAGCGCCTGCTCTCGGGGCAATTAATCTTACAAGAACAATTTTATGGTTAGGATAACGCTGGGTGTAAAACTATTTCAATTTGTCTCGACGAAAATTCGGGCGGAAATTTCCAGCGCCGAACTGATGCTCGTCATAATTTCTATCAACGTAGCCTCGCCAATATCTATGCGAAAGTTGTTCGCAACTTTGCTAATCTAACTACACACAAAGAAGGCCCTTGATGCCGGTTTATTAGCACATATAATTTTACTCCAAGGCACCATTGGTTTATCTTGCGCGCTCCAAATTTTCCGGCAATGAGCGGCTTGATTGCTATATATTAAATTTTTGTTTTAATATATGCTCGTCAGACAAGCGAACTTGAATGTCGGAATTGGCGGAGGATATAATTTACCATGTTTCCCGTCTGCGACACTGACAGTCTTTGATCGTCGAGTTCAATTTATTTCGCGTGAATGAACGTTTACATCTAAAATTCACAAACACCCTAACGTTTCAGTTGGCTAATGAAAATGAAAAATGGATTATATTGATTTTGGGAGGGCCTGGGCAAGGGTAGGTGTTGGGATATTTATAATCCGTAATAACTGTATTTTATACTATTTTCTGAATTATTTAGAGGGGAATGTCTGTCTAAGTGAGACAGTAGTTAGCATCGTAGATCGTAGTATATAAATTCTCCTAGATATGCTAGCAAAACCATTAGTGAATATGCTATTGTTATACGTTTATTTTTTGTTGCAACAAGTGTTATTGACTATCATTAAAATACCGGGATTCTCATCATTATACTAACGACTTATCAAAAAAGCTTGTCAAGTAGGCCGGTGCCTTTCTTTGTAAGTGGAACATATCGACACTTATACGGCATGTACACAATTGTCGGTGGTTAGTTTGTATTAGTGACACGACATTGTTGAATATATTATATTTTAGATTAAAACAGTTAATAGTAATTGTAATTAGCATTTTACTATATACTTTTTTTAATAAAGAATGTTACAGATGATGAAATAATCGCGGGGTTATTAACTTTGGTTATCCTTTAATATAGATTGATGAAGCTCATAAACGTTAACCGTACTGTAATACATTGTTATAAAATCCCCAGCTTTGTTTTAATTTATTATTATTTGATATTAATAACTCTCGTGGGTTGGGTCTCTACATCTTGCCAATTTGTTATTTGAATATGTAAATTTATTTTGTAATATACTGGCCAATTTTTGGGCCTGTACCGGCCCACCAGCAACTCCTTCGATGTCTCGGGCTCTCTTTCTTACGGTTAGCCTGCCTTGAAAGCCTCCTGAAGCTTGGTAATGCGACGCCTGTAGGTTGCTTTATGCTCCCGGGCCTCGCGGCTTTTGGCTCATAGCTAGGGCTTCGCTGCGATGCACGAAGGTTGCTGCTGTCCCTGGGCTTCTATAGCATCCGCTTCTTATATTGGACCTCCAATAATTACCAACCAAGCACCCAAAATCAGATGCTCGCACCTAGATACCTTTATCACATGCAGAGGGGCTAGGACTAATTGCAGATCCCTGCAGCATATCCACAACATTGCATTAAGTTGTATAAAATGACATTTACTTTGTTAGGCTCCACTTGATGTTACATTGTTTCTTTTTTTGTTAATTTATTTTAAGTAAAAGCTAACGGTATTTGATTACAGATTCAAATTCAAATTATGACATTGTATGCAACATTTTAATATACTATTTGCAATGCTTTGAATTATTTTAATGCCTATCATAACTGTATTATTCGCTTAAATTGCATTCATTGCAATATGTAAGTGTTTCTTAAACAAATACCATTTCAAGGTGGGAAATCAACAAGGTGAACTTAATTTCATGGGCAGTACTATCCGATGCCATCTGATATCAAGCTTAGCCTTGAGCGGCAGCAAATTTAAATATTTGAATGGAGAATGTCTAAATTGAGATAATTATGTAAATTTAAGATAATGTGCGGGTGGTAATGCAGATCATACTTAACCAAATTCAAACTATCTACGCATAGGAATGCACATACAAAAGCCTCACGAAATAGACTCCGCTGAATATTATTTGAACCCAGTGCTGGCTTGTCGGACAGGAACTGCGTTTTATTCAACGAGTTTTAGTAATTAAACTTCAGTGTTTTTTTAGTTCACCGCATATAAGGAGGGTATTGTCCATTTTAAATATTCAGAATAAGCATTAAAATCTAGTAATAGCTGTGCATCTTCGTATTGATAAAGGTTGTCTGATAAAACACAAGTTATATTTTTAAGCGAACTAAGTTGTACCTACACCATTTGTAACGATTAATTCTACATTGCAGAGGAATATCAAGTAATGTCGCGTTAATCCAAAGTTCAGTGATTTAAATTACATGGTAATTCGGATCGCCAAATGCCTTCATATAAGGATAGCGCTATCTTAATTCAGGTGGATTCTATAATCCGAATCAGAAAACTTGAATTTGAAAACTTCATGAAATTTTTAGGAACTCTAGGTGTGCAATGTTTAGTGTTTGTGTGAATGCCAGTGCGTGTATTGCTTAACCATAGCTCAGAAAACGTTGGTATAATTCGAAAAAGTAGCTATGGTAGATGAACTTAAACGCGAAAAGCGATCGAGTCAAAATATGGCGTCGGAGCGTCAACGATTAGTGACAAAATAAAAACAAGATAAGAATTACAATTAAAATTAAAATTAAAACGAAAATCAACAGATTTTTTTATTAGTTTTTATTATTTTTAATTCCATACTCAACAGTAATCCAGTAATTCTGATGTTTCTATACTCCGGATCGGTCTGGTTTTAATTGGTTTGGATTATCGGGCCGCTACTGTACTACTGAAAGATTACATAAATATAGAGAGATCCCACAATTCTAAGTAGTCGGCTAATATTGAACAGCGTCCTCACTTGATATATCGTGTCATTCTTTGTAACTCCAGTTATTTGATGTTCAATTTTAAGTTGGTAGGCAGCCTTATTCACACCTGACAAACAGTGTTGTAAATTTGCAAATTTGCATGTACTCTTGTTTTAGAATACCTATTCTTTTAGATGAAGCATACGAGGTATGATAGTTAAAATGACAGTTGAAGAATGTGGGTGCTATAATACGAATAGGTAGATACCTGTTTTGTTTGACACGTTTGTACAAAACACAGTATTACTATTATGTAACAGTAGCATCATATTTTGAATTAATGACGTGTCAGTTTTAACTGTAAGGTTTCAATGCGTGGATCGGGTGAATGCTAAACATTCTGCGTGCATTGCTTTAAAAAGTAAAATGTTTGCTTAGTTAAATTAAAAATTTTCGATGGCCTATTAAATGTCAATATAAGGGAGAAGCAAACCGAAAACGTCGCTATTTACTACATTGAATTGAATTAACGTTGTTGTATCAGTCTCTTTCGTTTTTTGCGAAATTATGTTGCGTTGTTACATTGTCGACTGTATATACCAATTTATTGGGACGTACAACTTATCCCTTCAGTGGATCGCGCCTCGTTCGTTATGACTACCTCATAGGCTTTGCTATGTGATAAAACAGTAGATTGTAACAAACTAGGATTACTATCATAACAGATAACATATCTGTTCGCTCATAACGGTGAACCGATGAATGGTCGTGGGCTAAACAGAATAAAGTGTGTTTCATAAATTCGCTTACAAGTTTCAAAATTTTGAGAGATGATTTGTCTGTGCAAAAGAAAAAATGGCACTAGACGGTGACAGTGTAAAACTAACCAAAAAGTAAATTATTCGGGTCGTTTGTCAATAGCACGATCTTAAAAAACTAAGTAGTATTATTAAAAGTCCAATATAATTATAATTACTGAAAGGTAAGCATCAAATCGTAACAAAAACGATAGTAAGCTTCGGATCTCCATTGATTGCCGTATGCTGTCAAACATCAACTCTAGAGCAAAAACCAAAGCCCATTCAGTACAAACTCTGTGCAAAATGCATTTTAAGCAAATCCAGAAATGGGACATGAACGGTGTACCACCGCGGCCAAAAAAATGGAAACACCAGCGTTAATCAAGTTAACGCTTTTTTATAATTTTACATAGTGTTATTAGGGGTTTACATAATATTAGGTTATATTTTTTGACTTTTTACTTTTGACAAAAACTGACAACTGCATTAAACAATATGATATCAGCAATGTTGATTTAACTTAGGTAATATCCCCATTTACACTAGGAAAACAATGATGTTTCCATTTTTTTGTCCGCGATGGTACATTGTGAAGGTACATGTATAACATCAAACAATGCGAATTATAAGCTACATGGTTAACTCGTGCGGCCTGAACTTATTTGCAGGTCGATCACGATAGGATTTCAGCGATGAAGGATACGTAGGAAATATCATGATGCTCTGTCGTATGAGAAGTGCTCAATCGAAGATGCAATCAAATCGTGCACAATTTCGAGAATGACGATGTGCCCAGCGAGGTTATGAAGTTACAGGAACCCAACGGTAGTTAAAGATAAAGATACATTGCATCAAAACGACGCAATCTACCTAAGAGACTAATTTGAAAGAATAGTCCAAAAGACTAAGCAAATACTGGCATCTAGAAAACTTCAACTCGTCAGTTACTCGCCCCTGATGTGTGGGCGCATAAATGTGAAAGAAATTTGACAAATGGTTCATATTGCGTATATAATATAAGAAATTTGTTATGAAAGAATAAGTAGAATAAGTAAGAGGGCATGTGTACCAGATCAAAGTTTTACAGGTGTCGAGAAAGACTCCTGAAACGAGTTCTTTCCACACACTTCAAATTCGAGTCAGAAAATGTGGAAAGCAAACCAACAACTGGAAAAGTGATTTCAAAATTTTACAGAAACATGTAACGCCAATTGCCTAAGCAATCGGCACAGAAATGTACAAAATGTAAAACTACGACGTTACTGTTTACTACGATATAATGAAGCTTACAAAGTGTAAAGCGGCCAATAATTTCCTTCAGAGTTTCATTTGAGCTTTTGAGAAATGTTGATAACTGTCGCAAAATGTTTTCAAGAACCATTCATATTTATTAAAATCTTAATTTTTACGGTTGGTGCTAATTTGTAAATTAGTAGTTGTGGTTAAGATACAGCCATTTGAAAAAAGGCTCATATGAGTCGAAATATATTTTTGATCTAAATGTGAAGTTTTTCATATACCAAA
Organism: Agriotes lineatus; assembly: GCA_940337035.1. Lineage (NCBI taxonomy): Eukaryota > Metazoa > Arthropoda > Insecta > Coleoptera > Elateridae > Agriotes > Agriotes lineatus. The sequence goes on from OW679195.1 coordinate 122,991,634, forward strand.
ATGGCTGCCTTTTAATTACAACTATTAACTTCCTAGCCGGGGTCGGTAGCTCAGTGGTAAGCATCCTGGCTCCTGATCGTAGGGTCGCGAGTTCGATTCCCGGTCCCGGTGAGGTTTTCAAAAATAAAAAAATGCAGATGAAAGCCTCTACAGAATGCCATCATTCGGAAGTGATGTAAAGCCGTGGGTCCCATGCTACTACGATGTGTAGCATGTAAAAGATCCCTTGCTAGGGTTGGAACTCCTTAGTCTCGGCAAAATTCTAAGTAGGACTTTGACCATATGACCATAGCAGTCGGTGTCTAAGGTACCTGGTACTCTGCATGCCTAGACCTTGTCCATTAACAAACAAACAAACAAACTATTAACTTCCACACTTATAACCGTCACAAAAGTTTAAAAATGTGCTTTTTTGACTTTCACAAAAGTAGCTTATTATACTAAATTTCAAATAAGTATGCAGTAGATGGCGGTCTGAACTCAAGCTCAGTTTTGCCCTAGGAAAATATAGGTTTGTGTGACTGTTCGTGTTTTACAATAATTTCGTCCTATATAATTCAAGTAAACGCAGGCCAGCTTTTTTATCCATTATTTATCAGAATTTTGTATACTTAGAATTCATACCAAATGTCAAATTGACAATTTTGAAAAAAATATTTGATTTTCAGATGGTTGTAATGATGACATCGTTTTGACCAATCACAGCCGTAGTTATGATAACTACTTAGTTACAAATACTGCATACTTCTTGAACATTTAGTATAGTAGTATATTATAATACAAGTGTGGAAAGAACGACGTTGGAAAACGCATGCGAACGATGGAACATATAAGTTTTCCAATGACCTTTCCACACGTGTACTATTTAATTAACGACAGTTTCGCATTCTAGAAAAAAATTAATTTTCAATTTGACATTTGTAAAAAACTAACATTTTTCAAAATAACATTTTTACATTTGTCAGTTTTAGCCAATCAGACGACTACCACTTGACATTAGAGTGCAGAAAGTGTTGGAATAAAAGCGCAGAAAGTAGTTAATTGCTCCACGCAATTCCGTGCGGAAAGTGATTATACATGCGGAAAGTGATTACTTTTTGCACAAAAGGAGGAAAAAATACTGGATATGACCACTTTGTTTGTATATGTAGTGGTCTTATTGATTTAAGTATTGCTATAGTAGCCCCTCCTTAATGAAGTTATTAAAACTTTACGATGCGTGTATTAATTATACACTGATTGACTACCCTGCAATATGATTTGGATATGTAATTATTTTATATTACGACAATTATGTGATGTTCTTTATGTGTCACATTTGACTGTACGAATTTTATTTTTGTTTAAAAATGATTCTCAATTAAGATGAATTCAATAACTTTTTATGCCCATTATTTATGAATCGTTAATATTTAGTTATTAAATCGTACTAGCTCAGTGGACCATGTACTCCCAAAACAAGTCAGTTCACGCAATATCTAGACTGTTTATTATTTCTGAAAAATCATTTTTGTTTAATGGAAACGTATGTCAACTTTTTGTGACTACCCCAATGAACGTCAGTGTCACTCCAAATCACGCACATGGAATATCAATTGCAAATACCCCCTTGTTACAATACCTGTCATTCATTAAACTTCAAGTAGTAAGTAGTCTTTTTATTTTTTACCACACTTCACTCAGTTACTGTTTATTTTAGTTTGCTCAATAAATACCTGTGACTACAGTTCGTCCAAAGAACTTAATCCACCTTTTAGGAGATCCAAATGTATATCAACTACCGAGTAACCCCATTACAAGCTCAGCCTACAGCCAAGAACTGCAAACAGCACACGATTCAGCAACAAGATGTTGACAATCCAAATCATACGAATCCTGATATGTCAGAAACCACAAGACTGTCAGCTCAACTAGTGTCAATCTCTAAATGTCACTCCAACAAAAGTGCAACCAAGTTCAACTTCTTTAGATGATGAACTACTTCCAACTCCCCAAGGCTCTTACTCCAGGAATCCTTCCGTGTCCTATTCCCAGTAAATACAACTGACGCTATCCAATTCACAACATGTAATTATTCGACAATAAACTAAGTTCAATATCCAATTCCAGAAATTATTTCAATTGCCTGTAGTATTTTAAATTATGTGCCTCCTATCATAAACATCTTCTCCATATCTTATTCACATTCTTCAAGTTTTTTTAAGTTTTCGTCTATTCTGTTCTCTCCAATTTAATCATAAATAAACCACACCAAAATAAATTAAAATCACCTTAGAAAAAGGGTTTTAGTTTCAAAATTTCAGTTTTATAAAATTATTACATGTTTTATTCTCAAAAATTTCTATTGTGTACATAAAAATTAATATCTCCTTAGTGATCGATTTTGCATACTTTTAACAGTCCAACTGCCCAACCATTCTATATTTTATTATCACATATAGTAACACCTGTGGTATTGAATAACATTTCTCAAGTATTTGCCATTAATCCACTATATTTTAGATAACTTTTAAATCATTTTAGAACCTTCTGTTTCTTATTTTTAATTGTTCAACTGAATTTAAATTATTCCGTTATTTTACAAAATACATATTAATAATTCTGATATCCTTGTATTATACCCAAATTCATCTTTGTAAATCTAATAGTGAAATATTTTAATCAATTTCTTTAATATAATACCAAATCTTTGTCTTGTATTAATAAATTAACATTTTCTTATATGCAATCCATTACAGTATATATAATTAGAAAGACCATTGAATATTCTGTTTATGCAATTATCTAGTAAGTAACAAATGGAGTATCTTATTTCATTTTTTAAACGTGGAATACCTTTTTTAAGGCACTAATCTTATAGAATCGGGCAAGATGAACATCTTATCCTCATATGATTTGTGTTCCTTATGTCTTGTGTCTATTAATAAAATCGCCTTACATGAATCGCTCTGGAGACTTTAAATAATATCCCGCCTGCTCTCACCAAATCAGATTAATTTAATTACACAAATTGTCATACTACGCGACAGATATATCTGTTCTACAAATCTCCTAAGCTTTAATTCCAACTGCATTAAGTTTACTGCCGTGGGTGTCCAGACATAATACACTGAATTTAAACCGCCTAGTTAATTTTATTTATGTATCCGACTTCTATTCTTGGCATAATAGCCGATTGCCAAGCAGCGGTTACGAAACCTACTTCATTGAGCTTCGTTGAATGAACCGGCCCAGGTGTTCAACCTGCAAGTTGGCCTCAGCCGCCTTCGATCGGGAAAACTGAAATCCTTTAAAAAGCAAGATTATTGGTCTTAACAGCGGACTTTTCAAGCGCTGAAAAGTGAATGTGAGTCAGAATTTCTTAACACCTTGTAGAATTGGCAATGAAAAGGCATTTCTCATCCTCTCATGACCAACCTTATTTTCCTGTTAATTTTATTGTCTGTTCAATAATTAATCTTGAATTCACGGTTAAAAATCTGGTGTGATACACTCACACAACTTCCTTTTCCAGTGACCTTATAATTAGTCAAAAATTTAATTTTGAATTTTTAACCATTTGTGAAAATTTTCAAAAATTAAAATTCTACAAAAACGGTACAAAATAGAGCGCAAGTTGAAGAGACAAATTTTCTCTAGAATTTTAAGGTGAATTCAAAAATGTAATAATATACCGGGTGTTTTATTTAAAATAGGAGTTAATAAAAAAATAGAAAAAAAAACAAAAGAGACCCACTTTAGAAGTATTCAACTGGAAAACCACCTATTTCACATCAATACACATTAAAAATGTAGTAAAAATGTAAAGTTTAAAACAATCGTTAGAGCCGTTTTTGAAAAAATCGAAAAAAACTGAAAAATCACAAGAGTAAACACCTACTTGCGGTTATGCGATTTTCTTCAAAAGCTTGCTGTCTCATCTACATAGTACACAAAACTTATATATGAAGTTTCAACGCCATACCTCTTTTGGTTTTTGAGATATTCTGTTCACAGACACACACACAGACAGACAGACAGACAGACCAATGAAAAAAAATATTTTTTTTGGGTTCAGGGGACTCTAAAACGTGAAGATCTGTTGAAAACTCAATTTCGAATTTTTGGGGTGAATCCAATACTTCCTTTATTGTAAAAGGAAGTAAAAATTTGTCAAAAATTTTAAAAAATTACAAATTCTACAAAAACGGTACAAAATACAGCGTTAGTTGAAGAGACAAATTTTCTCTAGAATTTTAAGGTGAATTCAAAAATGTAATAATATACCGGGTGTTTTATTTAAAATAGGAGTTAATAAAAAAAATAGAAAAAAAAAACAAAAGAAACCCACTTTAGAAGTATTCAACTGAAAAATCACCTATTTCACATCAATACACATTAAAAATGTAGTAAAAATGTAAAGTTTAAAAAAAATCGTTAGAGCCGTTTTTGAAAAAATCGAAAAAAACTGAAAAATCACAAGAGTAAACACCTACTTCCGGTAATGCGATTTTCTTCAAAAGCTTGCTGTCTCATCTACATAGTACACAAAATTTATATATGAAGTTTCAACGCCATACCTCTTTTCGTTTTTGAGATATTCTGTTCACAGACACACAGACAGACAGACAGACAGACAGACAGACCAATGAAAAAAAATATGTTTTTTGGGTTCAGGGGACTCTAAAACGTGAAGATCTGTTGAAAACTCAATTTCGAATTTTTGGGGTGAATCCAATACTTCTTTTATTGTAAAAGAAAGTAAAAATTTGCCAAAAATTTAAAAAAATTACAAATTCTACAAAAACGGTACAAAATACAGCGTTAGTTGAAGAGACAAATTTTCTCTAGAATTTTAAGGTGAATTCAAAAATGTAATAATATACCGGGTGTTTTATTTAAAATAGGAGTTAATAAAAAAAATAGAAAAAAAAACAAAAGAAACCCACTTTAGAAGTATTCAACTGGAAAATCACCTATTTCACATCAATACACATTAAAAATGTAGTAAAAATGTAAAGTTTAAAAAAAATCGTTAGAGCCGTTTTTGAAAAAATCGAAAAAAACTGAAAAATCACAAGAGTAAACACCTACTTCCGGTAATGCGATTTTCTTCAAAAGCTTGCTGTCTCATCTACATAGTACACAAAATTTATATATGAAGTTTCAACGCCATACCTCTTTTCGTTTTTGAGATATTCTGTTCACAGACAGACAGACAGACAGACAGACAGACCAATGAAAAAAAATATGTTTTTTGGGTTCAGGGGACTCTAAAACGTGAAGATCTGTTGAAAACTCAATTTCGAATTTTTGGGGTGAATCCAATACTTCCTTTATTGTAAAAGGAAGTAAAATGTAAAGTTTAAAAAAAATCGTTAGAGCCGTTTTTGAAAAAATCGAAAAAAACTGAAAAATCACAAGAGTAAACACCTACTTCCGGTAATGCGATTTTCTTCAAAAGCTTGCTGTCTCATCTACATAGTACATAAAATTTATATATGAAGTTTCAACGCCATACCTCTTTTCGTTTTTGAGATATTCTGTTCACAGACACACACACAGACAGACAGACAGACAGACCAATGAAAAGAAAATGTTTTTTGGGTTCAGGGGACTCTAAAACGTGAAGATCTGTTGAAAACTCAATTTCGAATTTTTGGGGTGAATCCAATACTTCTTTTATTGTAAAAGAAAGTAAAAATTTGCCAAAAATTTAAAAAAATTACAAATTCTACAAAAACGGTACAAAATACAGCGTTAGTTGAAGAGACAAATTTTCTCTAGAATTTTAAGGTGAATTCAAAAATGTAATAATATACCGGGTGTTTTATTTAAAATAGGAGTTAATAAAAAAAATAGAAAAAAAAAACAAAAGAAACCCACTTTAGAAGTATTCAACTGGAAAATCACATATTTCACATCAATACACATTAAAAATGTAAAGTTTAAAAAAAAATCGTTAGAGCCGTTTTTGAAAAAATCGAAAAAAACTGAAAAATCACAAGAGTAAACACCTACTTCCGGTAATGCGATTTTCTTCAAAAGCTTGCTGTCTCATCTACATAGTACACAAAATTTATATATGAAGTTTCAACGCCATACCTCTTTTCGTTTTTGAGATATTCTGTTCACAGACACACAGACAGACAGACAGACAGACAGACAGACCAATGAAAAAAAATATGTTTTTTGGGTTCAGGGGACTCTAAAACGTGAAGATCTGTTGAAAACTCAATTTCGAATTTTTGGGGTGAATCCAATACTTCCTTTATTGTAAAAGGAAGTAAAAATAGCTATAAGAGAATGCGGTACCAGTCTCTAGCGTTCATCATAATCGCAACAAAAATGTTGGCATACGACATTAGAAAGGCCTATGACAGTTCAAGTATACTTCTCGGTAAAAATAAAAGGATACCGTACCGCATACGAAATATGATTAATTCTTCTTATGGAATTACTATTAGACAATGAAGACTGGTTTCTTGCACGTTAGTTCTACCAGGCTTACAATAGCGTAGTTTTTACTTCGCTTTTATTACTGAATGTTGGTTTTGTGGTAAGTAGGTCACAAATTGAAATGAGGCAATCACCAAGTCTTTGATTTTACAAACAATAATTTGCATTTACCTAATTTCTGGCCGTTCACAGGTGGTGATTCCTTTTCACATTAATGTACAAGGATTTTCAAATGTCAGCTTTTGAAATGACTACAGACTATCTTTCGTTTCTTCGTTGCTTAGTAAAGGTGTAAAGCATATTTTCTCTTACTGTTTTTGAAACACATCTCTGCAGCAGTAATAGGAAATTGAGAACTTAATTAAAAGTTAGTAATATATTTATTTAGAAATCGATCTCTGCTGTAAAACTTTTCGAACCGTAAGTATAATTTATTTTTGTTGACTAACTCTAGTTGGGTAATTTTATGAAGATTTCCGTAGAAATTTGATACGTTTTGCATTTTTACGAAACGCATCAGCTTGTTAAACGCCCCTGTTTTAGAATTTCTAAATTGGCCTTCCAATAGAGTATTTGTTAATATTTTACTCCGCTATTTCGATACAAGGAATTCGAATAAATAACTTAATCGGTACCATAACAACAAGAACCCATATAACTTGCGCTGAATTTTGACCTGTGTAATAAGTGTGATATATCGCTACCCGTAATAGCAAAACTATTATATGAAGATTATGTATTAAATAAATTTTGAAATGTTAACCGGGGAAGTTAGTGCTTATTGCAGAAGTGAACGTTGCGTGTTCAATTCTCGGTTCCAGATACTTTTAATAATGAGCAAAATTTGGAAATCCATCTAAAATCTTGGATTCTTGTGTCACTGTAATATGTAACATGAAAATAATCAATTGCTGTAGTTGTAACAGATCGCAGACATCGATATGCTAGGCAGGAAAGCACTAGGTGTTAAAGAAACGTTGATAAAACTAAAGGAAGAAGCAGACACAGCAGGCTTAAAGATAAATGAAAATAAAACTAAATATATGGCAACACGACTGGGACAAAACATAACCATTGATAATTTAAATACAGGGGTGATGAGAGAGTTTAACTATCTGGACTCAGCACTAAATGACCAAAATTAGTTATTACAGACTATAGAACAGAGACTTAAAAGCTGCCAATAAAGCATATGTTGCAATACAGAATATCATGAAGTCACATCTAGTAAAAATTAAATGCAAGGTGATAGTGTACAAATGTATTACTAGATCATTTGCGACTTACGGGGACATTGATAGCTAAATGTGAAGAAGATCTACTGATAACATTTGAACATAAGGTGCCTACGCAAAAACAGGGCATGTCGATAATCAAATACAATCACTAAAGATATTCAAGGGAAATTTGGAGAGTAGTAGAAAACAGGACAGACCAAGATTAAGATGGGTGGATAATGTAAGAAAGGATGCGTAGAGATCCTAGGAGTAACATAAGCAAGGGATAGACAAATCTGGAACCGAAGACTGCAGAGGTCAAGACCAGAGGGAAGTAAGGGTTATATAGGGGTGCAATGCCATGGACGATGGAATTAGTAAACAACAGATTTGTTCCACATTTTTTCTAATTACTGTTCGAAGATAAATTTGAAAATTAAATTTTAAAAATTATAATCGTGACCTGGACAGTGAATTGCATTATCTCCAAGCGTCGGATGAAATAAAATATAAAACGTGATTCAAAACAGTAATAAGAAGCGGAGCGCTCTTTGCTTACGCAGGAGTTCAACAAATCCGCGTTCTATATAATCGAGCCTGTGGATGAGACAGAAAATGCATATTAATATACCGTTCAGTAAGCATGTAAAACCTAAGATCCGGGCATATATCCTTAAATTCTAAGCTTAATTAGTGACATGATGACGTTTAAAATAACCACAAAATTAATATCCTTACATTAAACGCGTTGGTGCCTGTCTGAGTGCCTGCCTGCCTACCTGTCAGCGTGTGTCACGTTTTCATTGTCACCGATCGGGCGCAGTGTTTCAGTTGTCAGTCCCGTCGACACTATGTCGTTTATAATGCAACGATAAGCAAGAACGTCGTGCAGCGTAATTTTGCCGAGCGTGTAATAAAGCGTTCGGCTAGCGATCGGCATTCGCCTGGGAATGCACTTTCGAATCCCACCCACTGCGATTTTTTTCGTTGCGAATTAATGTAAATCGCATTACTAAGTTTTCCTTTTACCGTCTCAGTACTATTAGCAACTTTAAAAGTTCTTTTCTTGCGGTGCGTTTTCTTTATTAGGGAAAAAATATTTTCTTCTGCAACTTTTTATTTGCAATTCAACTTTACTAATGCAATAATTATTTTAATGTGGTTGGTTCAACAGCTAGTTACTTATAAATAACTGGTGAAAGCTCCAGCCATAAAACTTCGGTCGCGACAGTAAATCTGCTAGTAACTATTAACATTAAATGCAATTTTTAATTTGTTTCTGATCTTATGTGTTTTCATTTAGTACACCAGACAAACGATATGATGAAATGTAATTTATCTTTTCAAATATTGAAAAATAATACAACTTCTCTCGGGGACATAGTAATAATGATTAATGTAACTGTACATAGTGCACTGTGCTTGTAAGTTTTAAATTCTTTTAAGTTCTTCAATAATTTGTCTTATTTATGCCGCGGACGCGAATACTTATTACACTTACGTATGAAGTACAAAATAAAACTTTAGATACTAATTTCTTCGTATTGTCTCATCCAAGTTCTAAATTAATTTATGTAATTTTTTCTTGACTCTGACTTTGCAACTAAACTGTGTCGTTGTTTTCAGGTGAGTTCGCAGCCCTGTTTTCGTATTCATGAGTGCTCGCTGCTGTCTGGTAAGTTCTCTGCAGCACCAACAAATGCATATATTAATACGAACCTGAATTGCCGCAGTTTCAAAGTAATAATCCTTGTAAGACGGAGCGGTTTCAATATGTCGGTGCATGACGAGATTTCAGCTAACATACCCGCCCATCATCTCTGCAGATACGTAACTTGCATGGAGTTAGAAACTACTAATTTGTCAGGATCTGGGTGTCATGACGTAACTGCAAACTTGCCGAAGTAACCTTTGTTGCACTTGCTGCAGCTCAATAGTTTGCATTTTGCATGCTGAACGACATTAGTCCCGAAGAATAGTAAGGGTTTAATTAATTATTCGCTTAAGAGCTACTCTAAATTAGTGATTCTTAACTGTACCTCAAGAACAATGTTCTATATTTCACAAGTTTATTTATTTGCAAGTCAAGGAGAAGAATATATTAGAATATATTAGATTTGTAGCTATCTTTATAATCCATTCATTAGGTAATTTTAAAAAATAATAAATTCCGGAGTTATAAGTGTTGGATGTCTTAAAACTGGGTGACCTAATGAAAATTCCAAGTTTTCCAATTTGCGAGTGTGCCGCACCCGACGCCATCATGGGAAAATAATAATAATAATAATAATAAAGTGTCTTTTATTATACTAATAATTCAAGGGTTGGTAAAACCGATTTTTCGGGAATATCTACGTTTCTGTTAACCATACGACCAACATTCTTATCAGGATGTTATCTCTTACAACTTTTGTTTGAAATATTTTTCTCTAAGTCAAATAGATTCTGAACTTAAGAGTATCGTAAAGGGAAGCTCAAGACTAAACGTTTTTGTGTTTTCAACAGATATTTCGATGATTATTGATTAAAAATTATGTTTTCATTATTACTAATTATTTTTCAGTCATTTCCACACTATCACAAGATTAGGGGGCTCAGGTAGTCGTGTCGGACCTCATTTCCAACTACCGAATTCTCACAAATCCCAATACGCATGCGGAAGGCGAATGATATTCCTGTCTATAGAAGGTCGTGATTCTATTCGAATCAATGTTTAGATGCACAAAGGCCAGATGTTCAGTAATAGAAGGGAAGGGATTTGTAAGAATTCGGCCGTTAAAAATGGAGTTGGACACGACTACTTGAGCTCTCAAAACTTGCGATAATGTGGAAATGACTAGATTATTAATTTTTTATAGTTAATACATAATTTTAAAACAATACTCCTCGAAAAATCTATTGGAAACGCCATATTAGAATGATGATAAATATTTTGATCATCTCACTAACGGAAACGTAGATATTCTCGAAAAACCGGTGTGGCCCGCCATTGTTATAAGATGGCGCCTCCCGACCCCCACCCCAATTAGAATTTTCATTTGGGCACCGAGCTTTAAAACATCCAAAAAGTAGAACTATTACGATTAAATTGTTTCTTCGCGAATTAATTTTGGAATTAAATAAGTAGGTAGTTTTTTAGAAGTGTTGCACTAAAATAAGTCATTTAATTGTTTAGATAGACAGACAAGTAGTAGATTTAATGCCGCGGCTGGAGTTTCATAGCCGAGATGAAGGTGAATCCATGAAGTCTTTTCTTTTGCAATTTATAACAGCAGTCCTGTCAAGAACAACAACCTAACGCTGGAGAGTAACAAAACTGGGGTGTATACCCTTGTCGGGTTTCTTTTTGTTCATATATTTTTTTGTTAAATTAAATTGAGAATCCAATTATTGTATATTTTAAAAAATAATTTTGCTCCTGCTTGCTTTTTGTTCTGCATCAACGCATATCAGCAATTGTCCGCAATCAAAACTTAACTGAAGAGGAAAATTTGATTAATGTTTTTGCGATTTTCCATTGTGAAAATTGTGAAACGACGCGACGCCGACGTTCCATTGGATTTGTTTGAATTTTTGTATTATATATAAATGTATATATATTACAGTTTTGATTTCGCATACCGGATTTCTTGATAATGTATACACAGATTCACGAAATTTTACTGTCATCTAGGGACAAAATATTGCCCAGTTTTCTGTCATGCGTTGCTCATTAAATAGCCTTAAAAAACACCATAGTTTTGAAGAAATAGACGCACGTTATTGCAGTAAGTAATGACTGTTGAACATGCATCGTATTTCTTCATGGCCATTCGTTGGACTAAGAAAACGATTGCGGTAAACCTTCAGTAAGCAATCTGTAATTAATTATTCCAGTTCACGAAACAAATGTGATTGAGCGAAATCATATGTAGGTTAGTGTTTCTATAGCTTCCATTTATCACATCCATAAACGGATTAAAGATTAATAGGACCGCCTAGACAAAATTAATTGTAATAAGCATAATTAACTAGTCCTGATTGACTAATTTAGGGAGGGTAGCACTGCATGTTGCCAAATTTACGAGATCGTCCTGCCCGGAGATCTGGGATATTTACTTAGGCCGCCGAGATCCTTAGGCAATAATATTATAATTAAACAATAATATATTAGTGGAATGGTTTTATTAGTGAAATGAGAGCAATTCGGGCATCGCAAGGTGCCAAGGTTTTTATGGATCTGCAATTAATTACCCGCTTTCGTTGCGATGTGCTGATTTGCGGCAGCGAATAAAAAGTCGATTAGCTATAAATTTAACAAAAAGTATTTGCATTTTACAAGCAAACGCTATAACTTTTATCGGAGCAATTCCTGTTCAGCATCTTGCTCCATGTAAAATGTAAATGTAATAGCATAAATTCAGCAGGCACGCAGTGCCAAAGACCGCTAATTCAAAGCGAACATTTTGAAGATTATCCCAATTCGCCAAGATTAGTTTGAAACCAAAGTCGTTAACGGGAACATCAAATGATGTCACTTAATTAACGTCGTTTCGCGAGATTGTTTTATTAATATTAATTAACATATTTAACTGGGCGACACCCGCAGCGGTGCGTGCGCGATGGAATCGCCCTAATGACGGATTTTAAATCCAACTTTCGGTTATCCGATCTTAGCAACAACTTGGCAAAGTTTTAATGACAATTTGATAGTCGGAAGCAGGAAGGAAGTGTTTGAAGTCGCGTGTGCCAGATGTTTGCGGTGAAAGAAGTATGGACGTAAAACAAAAGGAAATGAGTTCCAGGTCATGTACCACATGCGACGGGGTTTCCCCCAGGGCTTGATTTACAGCCAACGTTTTCTGATTACATAAATCTCGTAAAATATTGTTTCCCTCAGTAAATGGCTGCTTACAAGCCGAATTTCCAACGCCGACGTCTATATTCTTTAAATCGGAGTTTGGCAGCTCTGTGCGTGCATCTACATATGGGGCTGCCAGCAGTGGCAGTAGCCAACGAGCTATGGCTCTACAATAAAAAACTAGTTATTCAAGATTTTTTTTTGTACTTATTTTTCGTCATTCTTCTCAATTTAATGCTTAAACAAAACACGATTAATTTAATTTCATGAATATAAACTGTCGATAAGCACTTTCTTGCTTTCACGGTCGGATTGGAGCCAAATCGGAGAGGTACAGCTTTTCGACGACTTATAGACTGCAGCGGGGGAAGAGCGGCTAAGAAAGTACTTGTAAATATATCTCATTTAGGCCATTTGGCCATCTCAGCTAGGCACTCGAGTAGTCTCGCCGCAGCTGATAGCGTAAGTCTCTAGTTACTGATATTGATGTTTACACAACTTTGGCAAGTATGGTGGATACCTTCATCGAGGCCAGATGAACAAAGGTCTCATTGCGTCCTGGTAGGTTTCGGAAGGCCGTGTGTATAATTGCGACAGAAGTGACGTTGCTCGTTGGGGTTATCGCAAAATAATTACAGTTACTTAAATAACTATGCTATGATCTATTGTATTACACTCATAATTTACTGCTACATTGTTGCACATTTTGAAATAATATAAGTCAATCACGCATGCATCTTACGTGTCCCAAACAGTGGGGATGCAACTTTTTTCACCGAATTATACATGTAAATGAAAAATTAAAGAGATATACATATTCGACTTAGTTCATCATCGTTTATTATGCTGTAAAGTTTAGCAAATGTGTAGTTCCTTCGTTTAAGGCGGGAAAATCGTGAAAAAATGCAGAGATTTTTTCAGATCTTCACATTTCAGGGTCCCAAGATGATGAAAAATGTTTTCTCAATTCCGCCTGTCTGTCTGTAGCGGGAATAGCTCAAAAACTATTTGTTGAAGGATTGCGGATTAGTTGTCGACTTGGCTCGAAAACGAGCATACTTTCCGTCAAATATATACAGGGTGAGCACGTTAAAATATTAAATTCAGTCATTTTTTGCTTTAAAATGTTGGTATCTACCCTTCACAAAAATAGGCATATTGTGGACCCAACCTATACCCTATACGGGGTGGATACCTTAAAAATTAAATTGTTTTTCCTTTTGATATTTTCAAAATTTTTAGTTTCAAAACTCCCACTACTGATTTTTTCACTGATGCTAACTTTTGCCAATCCATATGCGAAATATTTAAATCTCGGGTTGTCGGAATCTTTTTTTTGTCTGTCAGGGGTTGAAATACATTTTACGTTCGGTTAGCCCACCATCAAAATTCTCCATGGGCCGTCACTGGCTGCCAGTACCGCAGAAATAAAGTCGTTATTCTGTTTTCATTCAGGAAAAAGATATGTACTTTATATTTAATACTGTAAAATTTTAAATAACGCACTTGAATTAGACGAACTAAACACAAAAGAGGCGGGTAAACCAAAAGTATGATGAAAATTATTTTCATCTAGTACAGCTATGAAATAGCTCTTAATTTATGAATGCAACTATGTTTATACTTAAATGTGAAACTTGAAATTTGATTTTTAAGTGAGTTATAGTTGAATTCATAAATTAGGAACTATTCCATAGCCATACTAGATGGTCATACTGTAGATAAGAAGAACAAATTAGATGCTTAAATGTGGAAGAGAATAAGTGATGTAAGCATTTAATAAAACAACTAATACTGGAATTATACCGGCAAGCTGGAAACCAGCGGCAACTATCCCTATTTTTAAGAAGAGTGGGAAAATCAAAACAGAAAATTATCGTTGTTGACTTTACTAAGAGCCGGTTCCACAAACCAAGGATAAAGTTATCCGGGGAATAAATACCCTAGAAACGATTGCTGTAACAAAGGAAACTATGACAATTATACCTCGAATAGCTTATTCTAGGTATATACTTGCATTGTAGAACCGGCACTAAACCGTAGAAGAAATAGATTTTACTACAGATGCAATCTGTGTCATACAAGACAAGTTGCAAAACATCTTTATATGCAATGTATCTTATAGATTTAAAGACAAATAGTAGACTGGATATGATCAAACGACATAATTAAAATAATGGAAAAGACGTACCACATAAAATTGCAAAATAAGTGAAAATTTAAATACAACTAGTTTTAAAGTCAAAGGCGACACAATGGATGAAATTGAAATTACCACAGGCATCAGATACATCCATTCTTAGTTAATATCATTATAAACGAGATGATGAACGTTTTAACCTTCCAAAATATCTAGGATATAAAAGGACGAATGTGAATGAAGTATGCTTTGCACATGAGTTAAAAAGACTTCCTTTCATTTGTTGATACGGGGGGAACTGCTAAAGTTTGCGGAAAATGTAAAACAAAACACAAATTACGTTATGTAAATAGCTTTATTGCTTCTCAAAATATTCCCCTTTAAAATGTATACACTTTTGCATCCGATGAAACCAATCTGTATAACACTTTCCACTATGAGCGAGGTGCCTCCAAAACAAGTGATTTAAATGCTTCAACGGCCTCTTCAGGCGATGAAAAACGCTCGCCGCGCATTTTATTTTTGATGTATCGAAATAAGAAGAAGTCATTGGGCGCTAGTTCAGAGAATATGGGCAATGAGTCATTAATTGGATGTTGTTAATGGTCAAAAACTCGACAGTTCGTTGTGCTGTGTGAGCGCTTGCATTGTCATGATGAACAATGATTCGCCGATTTACTTTGTTTCTTCTGATTTTAGCGATAACTTCCGGTAAACAAATTGAAGTATACCAGTCAGCATTAATTGTCCTGCGATCCTCTCATGCAACAGTTGCAACATGACCCGAAGAAACAAGCAATCATTCTTTTCGAAACGCTTCTTGAACGCACCACTTTTGTTGGTTTAGGTTCATTTTGAAACACCCATACAGTTGATTGCTGTTTAGTTTCAGGCTCATATGAACATATCCAAGATTCGTCACCTGTTACCATGTTTTATATACAGAATTGTGAGGGATCCAACGACTACAAAGCTTCCGGACATGCAAGTGATCGTGCAAAATCGTATGTATTTGTTTCGCCGCAATGCCTAACTATGTCTCTATCTCACTACATGTCACATGCCGATCTGATAAAATCATTTCACGCACAGCATCGATAGTTTTCGCAACAGAGGTGCATGGACGACCTTCGCGAAGATCGTCATCAAGCGTAGTTCTTCCACGCTTGAATTCTGCGAGCCATTTGTAAACAGTAGTTTTGGATGGTGCTTCATCCCCAAATAATGAACTAAGTTTTTCCACACATTGCTGCGGTGTTAAACCGTATCGAAAATCATAAAAGATAATCACGATTCGAAATTTCCATTTTTCACACAATTATTATTCTGTTAAATTCTGTTGAAACGAAACTGCTCGGTTTGAAATCGAACTGTCAACTGAATTATAGATTAAAAACGTCAAATTTTACGAACATGACCATTGCAAAACGCTGGCAATGCAAGGAGTACTCGATTCCGCGAACTTTAGCAGTGTACCTCGTATCACGGATAAAATAGCCAACATGTCAATAAGCAAAATGCACAATACTATTGACGGGATTAATTGGATGCAAGCTCGATGTAGTGGGTAAAATTGTAGAACACATTATAAAAATCATTTGTCTAGGCCTTAAAATAAGAAGGGATACAACCCTAAACGGGGAAGTTAAGACTCAGATAAATTAATCATGGCCATTACCTGATATGGAGGAGTAAATATATAACAAATGTGACTAAAGTCGGAACCTATACACCAGCAGTAAAGCCAATACTCAGATGTAGCGCAAGCCCCAAGCCAGACAAGCCAAGACAAAACAAATAACAAACACTAGCAAAATAAAAATATCAAGAATAATGCACGGAAAACAGACGTGCCATAACACGAATCGTCGAAATCAGAGCAATGCGTAAACATAATAAGAGGGATCATAATTTGTTCGAGACCGAAGAAACTACTGGAACAAACATTTTCTAACCGCATGGAGGACGACACAGGAGTACGAGAGCTATTCTGTTAATTGCTAAGAAAATACGGACTTTTTAAATAAATAGTGTTTAGTGGACAACAAACAACTTAAAAATATCAAAAAATTTGTCTCTATACGCTTTAACCCCAACCTCTGAAAATTATAAATGGAAGCTGTCTAAAGAATGAGCTTTCAATTTATGCAAATATGTTTGCTTTTATCAACCGATGTCTTGTTAGTGCTAAAAATTAACAGAACATCCCTTGTAAAAATATGTCACATAGGGCTGAAGGAGAAAGAAAAAGGGTCAGATCTTCAAAATGGTGGAGAGAGTGTTGGGACATTTAGATCGAAAGAAATATAATAGACATTATAAACAGGTTTTTAGAGATGCTTATACTTCGGTAAGAAGAACTTTAGTTTAACATAATAATTCTAGTTTCAATGATGACTTACAATCTTAAATAGTTTCTATTATATCTATTTATCGAACGTAACTTTTGCTTTCAGCAGAATATACCATTTATTGAAATATAAAAATATGGCATGATATGCAGCTGCTAATTATTACATTTTCATAGTTTATATTAATTTAGAAAAATTGTTATTGAACATGTTTAATTGAATTTGATCAAATAGTTGCCAATTCATTTTTTAAAAGAAATTTTCAAAAAGAAGTAGAAGACTATTGTCACCTCCTTCAAGAACAAGAAAAACGTGTTTGCGTTAAAGAAGATGCAACGATTTAATAGTTTTCGGTTTAAATTGAAGAGACGAATATACTAGGAATTTAATATTTTCTTCGTTGCTCCCTTTTAACTGTTTATCTTAGCAAACAGGAAGTGTTTTAGTGTTTAGTTTTTAATTATTTTAATTTAAACTACTATAAAAATAACACATTTTTATATGCAGTATCAGTTTTGTAGTAAATCCATTATTACAGGTCACGCCTGATGCAATAAAATTATCGAAATTAAATATTTTTTTAAATGTTATATTTGTAATTTATACCGTATTTTCATTGTTACTGAAAGGAATCTACTAAAACAATGTTTGAAATCCTTAAATAAAATCAATTTTGAGGTTAGTGTCGCCCATTTCTTAATTACACCGCCACCTTTTCCATTAGTATTTCCATAATTTGTTTATATTAAAAGAAAGTACCTATCTGTTCTTGTCGTATCTGCCGACTATTCGATTCCACTTCTTATTACAGTTAGTATTTTTAGGATTCGATGAATTTTCCTCAGATTTAGGAACTGCTCTAGATACAACATATTTTTCTTCAAAGTAGAGGGTCAAGTTTAAAGGTACACAAAACTTCAAGACTAGTCACTGTCCTGCTTTTGAAGACACGATTAAGGGGGAACTTTTGAGACGACGCCAAAGCCGATCTGTTAGTTACAAAACCAAAACTGATGTACTCACACTTTTGGCCTTGCTTACATTTTGTAAGACTAGAACTTTTTTTAGGGCAATCTAAACATTGAATTTTTGGGGCAACATACTTCTTCAAGGTATATGACTTAAAACATCCGTATTTGTATATAATATTTTTTTATCCTCTTATTGTTTGCAATCGTTATTAAATGGCTGTTATTCACCTTTAGAGTTAATAATTTCAAATGTCACTGTTACTGGATGGTAACTATTACATTAGATAAATATTGAAATAGCTATTTATGTATCAAGTTGCAAAATGAAAGTGTTTTTCACACTAGACGTGAAGTTTGCCCACGAGCACTAGCGAGTTGGGCAACACTTTGTGTGTGAATAACACTAATTTTGCAACGTGTTGCATACAAGATGTTCTGTAATTTTGAGTTATATTAATTTTTATAGTAAATACATTTACTAAGCTGTTTTACATTTTCATATCAGCACTAGTGTCAATATGAAATCTCATATTGCAACTAGTGCGAATATATGCATCATTTTTACGTTGAAAACGACAACAAAATGTCATTACATTAAGTCAAATTTACAGAAATAATATAATATTGTAAGGTAAACAGATTGCAAATAATTTGTTAAGCCGATTCGTAATATGTAAATGTGTTCATAAATATTGTAAAATCTCGTAAAAGGCTTAATATTGTATTGTTAGTGTAGTAATGAAAGTAGTTACCGTGTTAATCTACCTCTTGGTCCTTCAAACCTGTAATTCAGTGTAAACCAAAACAGATAAGCCTGACTAGGTTTGGACAACCATATAGTATCAAATCAAGAATTGTTTTAATTAATACAAAGAATTTAAATATGAGTATATTCTTCTTCTTCCTCTTACATTAGGCCGGTGGCCTGTTGAATTCACGAAGTTGTGGTTCTATGAGCCCTCTTTACTCTTAAGTCGGGTAGGTGCCTTGCCTTGCCCGTCGAAATCGAGTAAAAGTTGTCTTGTTAGGGGTTACCGGCTACCACAGGTGTTAGCATGGTAGCCGGGGAGTATACTATTTTTACAATTCTTCTAGAGTTGCCGGGAATCGAACCCGGGCCGGCCGCCTGGGAATCGAGCAGTTGTTCGCGACGGTTTCCGCTCACCACGAGTATATTGTGTGGTGTAAATTCACTCCACAACCCTGCACATGAAATATAACAGTAGATTCATGTTTTTCCCTTAAGATACATAGTTAAAATGCACTGTATAATTTAGAGAAAATGCATAAATTGCAAAATTGACAAGTGTAATAGAGTTGACGTTTTAAATAGAACATGTATTAGAAAATTCAAGTTGATATAATTTTCATACTGAATGTAATTAAATTATTGTTTCGGATTAAATACAAGGATATTTTTTGTATACAATATTTATCATAAGTTTGCCCACTTTACCAAAACTGAACTTACGTAAGAACTTTCAATTTTCTTCTGTTTTTATAACTATAAACATAACGATTAAGAATTTATATTTTACTTAATCCTATAAGTATTACAAGTATAGCTGTAACATTCAAAGTAATAGTAAGTGGATGTGGTGTATAGGCTGTCCGCCACTGGGGTTATGCTTTTAGTCACGCCCCATTTAGAAATCTTAGCGCGAATCTCACGCAGGCTAAAGTAATTAGGGTGCTTTTGCATAAATAACTGGACCTAGATATAGCAATCTTTCGAGGCCACGTAAAGTGTGCTATGGCGGTCGTTTAAGGCAAAAAAGTAATTAGCCATTTTTGGACACGTCGACATGGCCAAGCCTACTGGAAATGCCAATTCGGCGTACACGTAATTTTATTCCGAATTAGGCAACCGCTCGGAGAGAACACCGATTTGTATTTGTAAGACGCCCACATAAATCGGCAATTTTTAAATGCTGCCTCCAAAATTAAAAGCGCCCGTTCGCATGCATAATTTAATTAGAAAAATGGCCGCGTTTTTGCATCCGCGGGAAGGTGGCGCGGGTATTAATGAGTCCAATTATTCAACAATTGTGCAGCAACCCCCAACGTCGGTCATCCACTCGGCGCAGCTAATTGTTCTGATCAATCATACGAAACAAAAACTGCTCATATTGCTCGTATTGTGTCTGATAAACTGTTGTGCTGGATTGTTTCGGTTGGAGATTATTCTAAATTTAACTCCGAGTTTCAGCTCCATATACTTCCGCAAATCCGCTGTAAATGATCGCGGTAACTGATTGAATACAAGTGTTTAGCTTTAATTATACAAAAAGTGATCTGATACCGGTTCGACACATTAAATTGATTGTTGTGGTAGGGACTTCTACTTCCATGATTTTCAACTTTCAAAGCGGTGAAAAGGCACGATATACGCTTGGCGACAGGAGAAGCTGTTGCTTAGCCAGCGCGGTCTCCGGATCTTATAACACACTACACTTTTTTGTGTAGAAAGATTAGCCTCGTCAGCTTACTTTGGTTGTCTATCTTCATGCAGGTAGCGCTTTGTTAGATGACCGACCATAGGTTAATTAATTAGATCGACTCCTCTATATCGCTTTCGTAGTCTTTGTTCTTTAAGAGAAATGTTTGGAAAATATTTACGATGTAATGATTCTAACTAATATTTGCTTTCTTTCAATGACATTTATTTGCATTTATGCAACTAAATTATCGCAATACCTATAGAACAAGCGCCTTAAAACTATACTACTAAATCTATCTCAGTTTTTTCCTGAAAATAGATAGTACTGAAAGTTCTATGAAATTTCACCAACTGTAATGTTTACTGGTATGCACTGAGCAAACATTTTGATGGTTAAATGGTGGGTTAAATTCCAGGTTGAGTTAATTTTATCTCTTTCACTGCATGATTTTGAAATTTAATTAATACATTTTAACTAGCTTTTAGCTAGCACAAACAATGCCTGAATGCTATTGGATAGGGTTTTTGTGGAAAATATTAATGGTGTTTTTAGCTGCAAATGAAATGAAAATATAAAGCGGAATGTAATTTTAAGCTTTAAACGCATAAATACACATTTCAAGCTAATAAATTTTTTACGGTATAAAAATAACTTTCGGTTAGATTTCTATTAGCTAGAATACTAGAAGTATACGTATTGAGTCTTTTTAGCACATTGAAGTTATTAAAATAATTATACCAATAATTTCCCAAAGTGTCAAACAATTGTTGAATTAAAAATTGCTCATAAAATACTCTAGATGTATGTGTATGTGCATATGTATCTTATAAATGAAAATATGTGAAATTCTCTTGCCAATACATCTTAAACAGTGCTAGAGAAATTCGAAAAGTGGTGCGCTCTGCTTTTTTATTGCTGTTGCGTAATTTAATTCTAACGGGTGTTCATAAACAGTCGTCATCCCAGTAGGTTTTGACTTCAGAAACGTATGTCTATTAAAATTGAGAAAAAATGCGCTATGACAGTACTCAATGACGTTTCATTGTGTTGCACGAATTAATCAAAGACATAACATTTTGTTTTTCAAAGCAACTGGGATGACGGCTGTTTATGAACACCCGTTAGATTAGCAAAAACTGAAGTTAAGTTTCAGATAAAACTAATACATTTCACATTGAAGCCTCACTTTTCAAAAGGGTTCACTTAGTTGATTAGATTTTAGATGCGCTAATTGAATTTGAATGGTAATGCGAATTTAGAATTTAAATTTAATATTTATTTTTAGACGTAATGTTCGGGTTTGTTTATATCCCTTTTAATAATTGGCTAGCTGTTTATTTTTACAATGTAATCTGTAGAAACTTCCAGCACTATTATGTTAAATAAGAGTGAAAACAAATTTTATTCAAACCAACTAAATAAACAATAAAACATTATAAATTATAGAAGTGCTCGAATATGTGGCTATTGGTTTCGAATCGATAATAGAATATAAATATAAAAAGGTCCATTTAACACAATGATGGCTTAAAGCGTTACTGTTCCTGTTTTGCTTATTCCACTGCTTATAAAGAAGGTGCTTCAATAGCCGCTTGTATGGGATGTACTATTTCTACAACAACAACAAAAACTAGGACAAGTTTTAAATCTAGAAGTCACGAATTTGTGATATTTTAGCAGATGAAATTACTTTTTAACTGTGATGTGAATAATTCAAACCTGTCAATGTCATATATCACATTTTAATGTCAAAAACTACAATACGAAACAATTATAAACTAGATAAATGTGCAATTTGTCGAATAGTTATAAGTTATAACGTTTTCTAAGCAATAAATAATCCCAGCTTTTGAAACTCAACTTATTTTAGGCATTATTGACAGTGACGTTTTGAAATAATTTAAAATTTATTCACATCTCAGTTGCCAGTTAAAATGTCAGATTCACACAGTTAAAAAACCCTTGTCCTAGTTTTTTGGTACCAATAGTATAATGATTTTTGAGGCTTTCACGGCCATTGTCATTAAGTAATAAACGACTTCCGGGATTGGACCGTGTCATGATTGAGATCGAAGAACTCAACGTTTCGCCTACTTTCGTAAGGGGCTTCATCAGGAGGAAAAAAGGAAAAAAGCGCGGTAACTCAACATGTTAACCACGCCAGAGGCGAAACTCTTTGCAAAGGGAAGGGCCAGAAGAGCCTCAGGCGAGTTTCGCCTCTGACGTGGTTCACACGTTGAGTTACCGTGCTCTTCTGTCCCTTCCCTTTGCAAAGAGTTTCGCCTCTGGCGTGGTTAACACGTTGAGTTACCGTGCCCTTTTGCTTTTTCCTCCTGATGAAGCCCCTTACGAAAGTGGGCGAAACGTTTAGTTCTTCGATCTCAATCATGACACGGTCCAATCCCGGAAGTCGTTTGTTACTTTATCAATAGTATAATTGCTACAAAAAAGTAGGACGACTTTTTTCAGCTGTGTGAATCTGAATTTTTAACTGGCAACTGAGTAAATTTGAAATTATTTTAAAACGTCACTGTCAATCCCTAGAATGAATTTAGTTTCAAAAGCTGGGATTATTTATTACTTAGAAAACTATTCGACAAATTGCGCATTTATTTAGTTTTTTATTGTAGCTTTTGATATTAAAACTTGATATGGAATTTGAATAATTTTAATCCCACATTTGACAGTTAAAGTCATTTAATCAAAAGTATGAAAATCCGCAAAAGTATCTAGGACAAGTCTTATGGCCGATTTTAGAGATTTATTTGGTTTATGCAAAATCTAGAATGCTAGTTCAACTAACTGACACTGACAGTGTTGTGACAAGGTTGCTTTCATAATAAATAAATATATTGCCATGTTTACAAAGAGTAACACAATGTGTCGCAGATACTTTTATATACAATCGTACATCATAGCAGCATGCCGTTCAGTGTGAAGATATCTTTTACGTTTGTTGAACAGCGTCTCTTGATTGATATCTTCTGGTATTTACATATCTATGCTTAAATATTTTATTGCTGATGATAATTGGTTATTAGTAGTTAGTTGGAAGGGTTGCTTGTAAACAACCCTTTCAACTAACTACATCGTGTATGACGTTTTAACTTGTTTAACCGCTAAATTAAAAAATAGCAAGGGTTTTGGTATGTAGTTTTGCGTCGCACCGAAAATTGTAAAATGGAACTAAGGGCGGTAATTAAATTTTTAGTAAAATTATCGCACTGTGAGTGTTCGGATGTTCAAGAGATGAGAGGGATCTATGGAGAGATAGAGAGTAAAATTTTAGTTGAAGTTGCGCGACAATGCACCGGTACATTCATTCTTCAATTGTTGTCTCCGAATTTTTGGCACGCCAAGGGATGCCCCTGTTGACCCATTTCACCCACTCGCCGCAGGCGACTTGTTTATATTCCCGAAATTAACAATTACGATAAAAGGGATGGAATTCAAGAATGTTTTAACGATCCAAAAGTCCACGACAAAATAACTAAAGGCTGTTACAGCGATTCGGGAAGAAGTATTTTCTAGAGTCAGTTCAGAAACTTAATTGTCACCCTGTGTATATCCTCGGACCTATGAAAGGGGTTTCTGTTTCAAATCCAGTTTAGTTTTTTGTCATACGCAATGCTGTTTAATGCAAGGATAGGCTTTATTGGCCCTCCTCAGCAACGTCATTTCCAGCTACCCGTTACTAAATGTTGGATGTTAATCAATAGTAGCAGGGGATACAATTCGGGTGTAATTAGTTGAAATGAAGCTCTCATGAAGTAGACAAAAACAAATCGATTAGGCGAAATTTTCTCGCACCCGTTTTACCCGCTGAAATTCCATATTAAGTCCACTTAGCTAATTACTGGCGAGTGGCTTTTTGCCGCCGGGGGCACGTGCATGCCATATTAGTGAAATGCGGCGTCGCAAAAACGATGCACAGCTGGCTCTCGGTGCCTTCGGAATGAATGTGGAGAAATTAATCACAAAAACGTATGTCGTCCACTTCGATTCGGTACCGACTGTGGTAAGTGCATTTGGCTGTCGCTTCGTATCGAGCCTTTAATTTCGAATGGTGGCAAAGTTGTAGTTCCCAGCTAAAAATTTATGCTCCAGACTGTTTAAGATGATTGGGATTTGGACTAACGCCAACTTTTAACATGTTGGAGTAATCGATGTCTGTGTGTTTGGTGCATGTGTGGTTTTCCTTCGGCGAATGCACTCTGTGTGCATTCAAACTGAAATGCATTATTTATGGACTCGAGTTATTACGGGAAGAATGGTTCAGAAAAATAGTTTTGTTTTTTTAAATGTATTTTAAGTGTGAACCTATTTTTATTGCTATCGATTTGTGACACCCATGTTCCCATATCTATGTCGGGTCTGTGCTAAGGAAACTAATGTTAATTAAATAATTATATTAAAAGATGGGGACAGCCACCCTTATTCGATTTACTAGCTCAATAGTAATAATAGTACATTTTCATTAACGTGATTTTATTTGGTTTATATTTACCAAATGAAGCTAGTATGTACTAGGAATCTTAATTCTGAGTGAGACTAAAATTGCACACTTTCTTTTCATTGGAAGGTGACAATGAGCCACTTTACTCTGTGTTCATTCTAATAACATGGTAGGTAGTTCAACGAAGTAGTCAAAACATGTACAAACAGCCGGGCGACCTGTAAGAAAAAACTTACAAATGAAGGTACAATGAAATTAAGAACGGAAGGTGTTAGGTGGAATTAGTTGGACAAGATAGTAATGGATATAAAAAAAGGCTGCAGCTCTGGCATGTGGATTTTTAGTGTGGAGAAGTGAACAGGAATGTGTAGAGTAATCTACACAAAGCGCTACATTTGGAATTGATAGTGACAGGTAGACTTATTTAGGAGTGATAAATAGACGCTGAAATGTTAATTCTAAAGAAATAGTATATTTTAATAATTATTTAGTTAATATAGTATTTATAAAATGAAGATGTACATAATAATTAATATTTTAGGTTATATCAATCTGACATTAAATAGAGTAAAGATTTGAGACAGCTTACGTGAGAAGTAATTCTGATAACCGTGATAACAAACAAATTTTAAATACAGGCAGACCTCGCCGTTCGCGGGGGTTACGTTCCAGAAAAATTCCGCGAATGCAAAACCGCGATGGGCTAGTAAACACATAAATGATAAAAACGGGGTTAGGTTCCATAAACTAGATACTATTACGGCCGGTCTTATAAAGGTCATTAATCTGACGTTAACTTTAAATCGCTGTTAAAATAAAGCTCATCAAAACGTTGGCGCTTATGACATATTATTCATTAGTAAACAAATTTTTATGCGCTTTTGTTTATTTTAACAGCGAATTAAAGTTAACATCAGATTAGTGGCCTTTAAGACCGGCCAGTGTGTGAAAGTTGCAACAGTTGGCAATTCCATCCGCTAACTGCAAAGAAAAGGGAGTACAAAGGTGCCTCGCGTAAAATCAAATCGGCGAACCGCAAAGCCGCGAACGGCGAGGTCTGCCTGTATAAAATTCGGTTGTATATCCAGAGAACGATTATTACAATAATTTCAAATTAACAAAACTAGTACATGCAATTAAATTTCTTATCTGAATTTGCCATTGTTAGCTAGCAGTTTGATATATGTAAATATTTTCAGTTTGTGTTAAGAGTTTTATTTTTTAAATCTTTGATTGCTGGGTAACTATTTATTTAACTTAAAAGTAATTGCGTACATATCGAAATTAGCTGCAAAGCTATCACAGCTGTACTAATTTCAAAATGTTTTCTTAGTTAATTTAAGTTAGATTACTTTAGTTGAAATAGTCCACTGCAGAAATTAAAATTGACATGGTGCGCAACAATTTTGATGAAATTTTGAAGGAATGTAATTTATTTTTGTATATATTATTATTAAAAAATGTTTTCAGATGAAACAGGCGTAAATATTTCCGTTCATAATGTAACCTCGAATGCGTATGCGGGTTTGAATATCTAATTATTCTTACACAATTGGAAGTTTTAGCTTTTCGACATTAACTACAGGCCAAAAGTCTCATATATTCATGGTTGAGTTCATATCTGTGCCATTGTTTTGTCGACAGGATTAGATAGTGACATCATAATAGCATAAATTTTTATACGCTTCTATATGTATCTGTATATATGTAGTGAGCATGTCTCAACATTTTAAATTTTTAAAATAAACGCCATAGTAAGCTGTTGCGCCATCCAATACATTTTTTGCCTCATAAATATATCGTTCTATATACGTATTCATAGTAATAATTAATTTAGGCTATAATCCCAGGTGCACTGTTTCTAATTGAATATATTTTCAGGAGTAATATTATAAGCAGTACATTTATTATCGATGTATTTTCAGCTGTGGGATTATAACTCGTGTAATACTCATTGAAGTATTGATTATGAATTATATTTAGGAAGAGAATATAATTCCTTAATTTTTGTGCCAATCATCACCTCTTAAATTTAAGACATTGGCCAATAGGACCTTCTACTATGCTGACATTATAAGGACTCACGATTTTCGATTTTGGTACGAGCTAACTTGGTTTTGTTTCACGTGTCAAAAGAACTAATTTAGAAATGTCAGCTGACTTTTCGCGGTTAGGTCGTGCGTTTTAAGCATAAAAGCTACAAAAAGTGTATTTCGGACAAATACTGCTCATTAGCATTGATACTTAGGTAATAAAACAGTATTACGGTCCCTCTTCTATATATTTTATATCATTATATTCTCTTCCTAAATATAATTCGTAGTATGCCTAATAATCTATATTTTTTAAAAAATATAATTTAGTTATAATCCCAATGCATGAAAATACAACTCGTCCTACGGGCTCGTTGTATTTTCAGCTTTGGGATTATAACTCATAATACTCATCAAAAAATTATCGATAATAGGCATACTACTTAACTTATTATATTACCCCTGAGAATATAATGATTTGAAATATATACCAGCGAGAACGCAATACCATTGTATTGCTTCAGTGTCAATGCTAATGATCGATGTTGGTCCCTAACGCACTATTTGCTGCTTTTTATGCTTTAAACGCACGGCACATTTCTAAATGATTTTATTTGACACGTAAAACGAAACCAAGTTAGCTCGTACCAATTCGATAATAGTGAGTCCCTATATTGTCAGTATGGTAGAAGGCCGTATTGGACATGGACAATGTCCTAAATTTAAGAGATGATGATTGACTCAAAATTCAACGAATTATATTCTCAGAGAAAACAGCACATACGAATAACAAGGAAGGAGTAATTTAGTTTTTACATAAATTAATAAACAAATAAAACATGGGCACTCTTACATAGCGTAATACCAAAACTGCAAATTCAAACCGATTAAATAATATCTTTGATGTTAAGAATCGTCTGAAAACAAAATTAAGCCATGATTTTGCCTTATCCTCGCAAATTCAATCTTTTTTAGTTAAAACATTCAAAACTGCGTGTACTTACTTCAAATTTGAGTAATTGTATAAATGTGTAATGCTATGTTAACAATTATTTAGCAGTTATGGAAAAGTGTAAGTCATTATTCTTTAAATTAATCTAACCACATAGTATGTGTAGGTTACTAATAGTTTATTATACCACAGTTTAACTTGGAGTAATACTTGAGACGACAGTAGTTAACGAATTATAACAGAAAAACATCGTTGATCTTCACGTTTTTATCCTCTGATAATACATACTAACTATGAGTGTCTAAATTCGATGTAGTAATTGCTGAACTATAACGTAATATGATTAAAGGTTTAGACCAGCGTTAATCTACAAGTATGCAAGTAAACAAGAGATCCAAGGTAGCAACTTGCAAGCACTGGAAACATAGAAATCTTCCCCTCTTTTTAACGTTAAGGGAGCTGATACACTGGCTAAAGAGATTTGGCTTTCGTCGTGATCGCAGATCCACATTGATTTTCAGCAGCTTTAATGTGCGTAACTTCAGATTTGTCGGGCATGGCACTAATCAGAGATCTTGCGCAGGTGTTTTACGTCAAAACTAGGAATGTCGAAAGAATAAACTAACAAATTTTAGTTAAAAAATATTGGTTATATAGGGATGAAAGTTGATCGACCTAATTAAGATATATTTCTATATTTATCCTTATCCTTGTTGTGCAGTTAATACTTAAAAGAATGTATTCCCTTCTTGTCTTTACATTTAATGAAGTTATGTTTATGGCAAAGTAAGAAACGATAAAACGATTTTAAAAGTGCCTTTATCGAAGCTTTAGTTGCATCGATATACTTGGAAAAGGTTGAAATATAGAAATTACTTAGGTAGCTAGTACATAAGAATTTGACAATGAATCAAAATTGTATTTTTCGGGGAATAACATTTATAATACGTAAAGCGTATGAGTTAAATTCACGGAAAATTAATATATCATGACTTTCAGGTATTGATTAACCTCCTCCTTAAGTCTTGTTATAAAAAATGTGAAATTTTCTACGAATGACTATCATTGATGCAACGTTTTTTAGCAGTACATGAGTATTCCGGATAACTGGAACGTGTTAATCGGTTACTTGCATTATTCGATATTGATATAGAAATTAACGTCACTTTAAATTGATGAAGAACAAATCCATACATAAGTGTACATGTACATCGTGTTCATGTATATTTTGACGCCCACCTATGAGGTCTAGTATCAGAGATAGAAAAAAAATTAATTAAGTAGGATTTTATCTGAACTAGAATCTGTTAAAACAGAAAATATATGGGTATCACAATATACTAAAGTAGCACAGAGATTTTTAAATTGAGCACCTTTGGAGGGTTTGTTTTCCCTACTACAAATAGTATATCGGGTGACAATGAAACTACTACCCACGGCGGAATTTCAAGGCGCGATCCAACTCTGTATCCCGAATCCGGGGCAAGTTGATCATTGTACCGCCAGATGCCAGCGCATATAGCACCAGCCTCGACACCGCAAGGTAAATGAGGTTACAGATAATACATACAACATACCTTTGAGAGTTTTGTGTTTTCCGGGACCAGAAAACGTGTCACTACTCTTACTGTTATAATATGTTGCGTTGTTGATTGTTAACCAGTGGTATGAGCCTATTCAATCAGTGATCAGGTTGTACACACGATGAATACAATGTTCACAAATAAACGTTTATTATTTGTCAAATAATAGAACACAAGCAAATTGCGCGCTACGCGCACGTGAAATAGGATACGCGAAAGGTCACGCTCCGATCCGAGCGCTAAGATAAGAAAAACAAAACCTAAACAAATATAAACATCTGCGAAGCCGGAACGTGAGATTTTATGTTGTGCCACAGACAGACACACATTAAGGAAAATTATATTATAGATGTACAAGATCAGTATTTCTAGTCTGAGTCTAGATAGAGAAGTGACTTAGTTCATACCTTCTAGATTCAAATTGTCGATTTAGCGATACCGTATTTTTGAGACAGCAATACTTTTGCTTAATTCCTCAAGGATTCTGCTTTTTCTAACAAAAGTCGAGCATAAATGTTTTTCATTGCAATTTTAAGTCCAATAGCATCCGATGTTGTATCAGCATCTTCCTCTAGCAACCAAGCGAGGAGAATTGGAACTGGCATGCACTGCTGCTTTGTCAAAACTGCAGCGGGGTGCACTGTTTACGTGAGACACTAATACTAAAAAAAGGTATTTACTTTGTGCAGGAGTCCATCCTAAGCAATAATTACAGTAGGGCGAGCGCACTGTATAAGCTTGATATCTACGTTAACATAAATGTCCATGCAATCCATATGTTAAACTGCTAACGTCAAAAAGTTTTTAATTCAGCAATCAATTAATCAGAATAAAAAAAAGTTCAGTTTAGTTTGTTTCTTTTTTGCTAATGATAAAAATGCTGGTACAGTAAGAGAGTATCTCAAAAACAGTCTCAGCAAATGTGTACTTATTATATGCGAGTTTTTTTAATGTTTGGCATGGGGATCTCGGAAAGTGTTGGAGATAGACAGACGGTTAAATAGGGAAAGTAGTGTAGTTTTACGGGCATGCTTAAATACTGTTTTTGTTTTTCAGTAAATATCCATGACGTTTTGATAATGTCATAACCAACTATTGTTTCCATTAAAAAACACAACTTTATCTCATAACTCCAAAATAACAAGCTGCATAAACAGCTGAATTATTCCATCCTTTTAAGCTTATTAATATCTAAAACTTTTATTTATGTTTTTGTGAAAAGCTAATATGCCATGGATATTTTCTGAAAAACAAAAACAGCATTTAAGCATGCTCTAAAACTGCACTACTTTTTCCATTTAACTGTTTCTATATCTTGAATAATTTCCTGCTAAACATAAAAAACTCACCCTGTATATTTGTACTCAAGGCAACGAGTTCCTCGCTGCTGGTGCTACTTCAGCATTTTGTGATGCTCATTTGTTTCCTCTGGTAAAAGATTCAGGTGGTTCAGACAAAACCCTACAGCTAAGCGCCAAAGTATTCACAACATCCTGTACACGTCCTGTAATGAATTGAAGCTAGCATAACGGGTTCACTTAGAAACCTAAGTGGACATTTACGTTTCCCATAACATTCAGAATAGAATAAATTATTCTGGAAATGGAAATAGCTTGATATATACAGAGTTTCACGTCTTTCAGTATACTTCAATTTTAGTTGGGGAACTTTACTTTTTACAAAGCTTGACCTAATAACTGTATATTCAATGTTGATGTTTAAACTTAGTCGGCAAAGTAAATCAGTGTGACTTCTCCATTACTTCTAACGTTACTCTTTCTGTCACTTTTACCGGATCTTCATATACAGTGAGTTTATTTTAATGGTTAACATAGCAGTTTCGTTTCTATGCCAGCATTTAATCATACAGGTCACTTCCATAGTTACCAATGAAATCAATATATTAGAGCGTTTATTTTACGAGTTAACATACGAATTTGAACTAGGTACTTGCTAATAAGAAACTTTAATTTTGTTACCGGAATGTAGGTATGTAACTAAAAAGTATATACGTAGGAACAACTTGTGTTTTGTATCTTCTCTTCAGTTGTATACATTAGGATAACTTTTAATTGTCTTTTTGACAAATAAGAATTCCTATGTTAACTCGTAAAATACACGCTGTATGATTAAATGGTGGCATAGAAACGAAACGCTTATGTTAACTATAAAATAAATTCCCTGTATAGAAGAGAGGACCTAAAATGGATCTTTAAGACACTCCTGGCTTATTCTCGAAGTAATCTGAGCGCACTAGTATATTCATACATTTACTATTAATTTTGGGTGCAATACATTATTCATAAGACGTAATCAAATTGTTTAGCATCTCTAATTTGTTATCCTTTGTACTAAGCGTAGTTTTTTATAGCTCATTAAGGTCTACAATTTTCCATTATACAAACTCGATGTTTATAAATGTACTTCAAAATCGGGTCCGGCGTTATCTTTGTAAGTGCTACTTGCTATATCCACCCCCTTAACGAGCGCACGCAACCAAAATGCAAAAAAGTTTTCTTTGCTGCCATATCTTGCTGTTGCTTTTCTCCGCGGTCTAATTTGAAGTATTTAACTTCCAAAGGGTTCTCATTATGCGGGCTCCTTCAATTTATATGTTATATTATTTTGATTTATGCCCGGCTGAGCATGTACCGTGGTCTTAAGCCGCATTATGCGGGTTGTTAAGATGGGTACGTACGCAATCCCCAGTAATCTTGATGCAATAAAGGGGCCCTTTGTCCGAGCCACCGAGGGAGAAATTTAAATATCAAATGCATGCGACATAAAAATTATACGACTTGACGATCGTCGTTTGCATAAGAGACGTCACAGCTTTGTAAAACTAACTTTCTCAGTTTCTTATGTTAATGCCTTCGTTTAAGTCTATTCTAGGAAATTTATTTTATTTATCCCGGCTAATGCAGCCAGCTTCCTCCTTGACATGTCTTCACTAACCCGCCGTTATTTCTGTACACGTTTTCCCGCTCGGCGAGCTGCACCTGACCCTTTTTTAATCCGCTAACACTTGCGCCACATAAAGTTAATGCCCGCATGTTCTAATCAGGCGTCCCAGTTTCTAAAATATTTGTCACTGCGGTGCAATTAATATTCGGAATTTATTGCTTAATTTTAAAATTTATTTAGTCTCATCACGCATGGAGTTTAAAGTTTTAAACATGAACTCCTAAAATAACCTTGGGGTAACATAATTTATGATTTTTTATACATTACCCACATCCCAGTTTCAAAGCAGATTTTATGAAATTAACTACGCTTTAGATCGATTGTAAAATCTGAGATAATATATAAACAAGGTAAGGTAATGAAATAGCAGTGAAACCACAGCGACTTTCGTTTGTACAAAAGAATTAACTAAATTAATATAAAAAACATAATTAATTAAATTTAATTTTTTAACAACCTACTCGGTAAGAATGCCGGCTCTGGATGCGTTACGACAATGCATCATCGCACACAGCGAAAGCAACTCATCCATATTTGGCTGCAAGTAAGGTAATAGAACCCCCCTCCCCAATTATAAGCGGAACTGCAGTGTGCGATTTTTGGCGAGGAAGTACATTTTCTTCAGAGAAATAAAGAAGGTAAGGTAATGGAATAGCAGTGAAACAGCGAATTTCGTTTGTACAAATAAATTAATATAAAAAACTTAATTAAATTACGTCTTTCAGTTGTATGAAGAATAATTTACTATACATTCCTCTTCAACACTATAATTTAGTAGGAAGTACGCATACAACTTGGTGTGATTTCCATACGTCATGCGTTCCAGTTAATATGGAGTAGTAGACTATGAATAGTAATTATTCGAAGAATTGGCACATCTTTAATTTTTTATCGGTACATTATTACTCGTAGTATTGATTGCGCGGATATTTATTATCTCCGATACATATAATGCTGTTATAATCAACAGCTTCAATCACAGTGACTTGTTTATTCCCTAGACGCCACGCCACGTTTGTATCAGCCAAGTCTTTGAGTCTAAAAAATGTAATGTTTAAACAATAGTAATTTATTATACAAGACGATAAAGTTAAATTTTATCCACGAGTGAATCGTTTAACGTCGAGACGAAGTCGAGACGTTAATGATTCAAGAGTGGATAGAAATAACTTTATCGTCGTGTATAATACAATATTTTTTTCTATAGCAAGAACTTTAACAATTTCAAAAGAAAATAAAGACAGTCCATGACATTTCAAAATGTCAGTAGCTAGATTGGGTTGCTACGATAATGCGAAGCTGTCATATTTAATTTAAACAAAAGTTAGAAAATTAAATTACTTTATCTATCCTTGATGTTAAAGTGCTACTTTATCTACCCTTGCTGTTAAAGTAAAACTTGACCTTTTGTTTTGAGTTGATAAAAGCACACTTTAACATGTGCTATAGAAAAAATACATTTAATTTCACCTTTGTGGTGCGTTAATATTTAAAGTTGAATTATCATTTATATGTTTGTACAGTGAAAGAATCCCAATATTAGCACACACGCCATCACATTATTATTTTACTTTGCGTAGGATATTTATTGTGTGTGGAGTAATGAATACACAATGGATCAATTAATTTTTAGGACAATATGAAGTTGAATAATCCTCTTTTTATTTCGTATACATTTATTTTTATTCTTTTAAATTTGTGAAGGTTGCTATTTAAACGCACATTATTGTAGTTGATGTTGAACTTGTTGGGTCACAGTTTATCCGTTCGTCTTATATTATAGCAGGAGAGCCGACCGCAAAAAGTGACACCTAAAACAGGCATCGAATAGAAACCTCGATTAAATGAAAATTCATGATTTCCTGTTTAAGGCACCCCAGTTCATTTTTTTTCATGTTTTTCCCGTTTTTCAAGTATGAAATAATAAAATAATAATAATAACTAACAACTTCTTAACGATACTCTTATGATGAACCTGCCACTTGATAGAGATCGATGTGTACTAATTGAAAATATCGGGCCGTCTCCCCCCTCTCTCGCGATTAACTCTGTCAATCCGCGCGATTATAGGATGACCTACCTAGGCAGTCAGACAGGGTGTGATTATACTTACGGGGTACGGAGGGCCGCGCGCAGAAAATTGAGGGTTATCTGTTGATGCGTATGCGTAAACAGTGGCAACCTTGTATTTTCGTAAAAAGTGAATTGCAAGCTTTGGTGTAAGTATAATGTGATGTTAAGTTTCATGAAACTTATAATTTTGAAAAGTTTCATGAAAAGTTTCATGAAAACCTTGAAACTTATGAAACTTGTGAAACTTTTAGAATTCCTGTACATTTAAGTAGCTTTCAGCATTTTAAAGTATCTAATACAGTAATACCAATATATAATATTTAAACAGAACATTAATTTTACTTAAAAGGGGTGAGAAATTATGAAATTACAGGACACAGTTTTTAAAAATAACATATATAAGTAAAATTAGTATTTACTATTTAAACCTATTTTTATTCATTATTTTCTAATTCAGTGTAACCATAGTCATCAGTTGTTACCTCGTCACTACTAACTTCTGCCATATTTAATGTATAGTCTTTCATTAATTCCTCATCTTGAGATAGAGAAGCATCCGACTCTTCCGAGTCTGTAAATCTAAGTTCTTCTTCTTCATCATCATCAATTTCATGTATTTTAGGTTGCTTTGTTTTGACTTCACTAGCAATCTGTAATACTGACTTGAAACTTATAAGAAACTTTTGAAACTTATGAAACTTATGAAACTTATGAAACTTGTGGAAATTTTTGAAACATGTGAAACTTATAAATTTGAAAAGTTTCAGAAAATTTGAAACTTTTCACTGAAACTTTTCATGAAACTTTTCAAGCTCACATCACTAAATTCACAACCCAGTCTGACTACCTAGGTAGGTCCATTTCCTTATCATCGCGCGGAATGGTAGGGTTAATCCTCAGATAAGTAAGAGTGGGGGATGCAACCCGATGTTTTCAGATAGTACACGTCGACCTCTATCGAGTGGCAGGTTTGTCATAACGTATCATTTAAGAGTTTTTTGCAGTTATTATTATTATTGTCTCATATTTGAGAGCAAAAAACGATAGAAGTATACCTAATGGTATAACGGGGGTGTCTATTCGATGCTCGTTAGTTGTCATTTTTTGCGGCCGGCTATTGGACATTAATTAACGATACGTTATTAGCTATTGATCGTTTCCTTCTGATCGTGCAAATAACTTAAGTGAGACAATTCAGACATTTTTTGCAATACAAATCGGAGTTTTGAATTTTTAAGTAAAAACAGTGTTGTTGCCCAATGACAGTTCATTCAGAACCTTAATTTATCAGTTGCTTTTAAACAAATCAGTATGGTGTATGTAATATAGAACTAAATATATGCAACATAAAAGGTGCTGCATTGTTTAAATAATATGTTAATTAGAACAAACTTAAAATTGTCTTAACTACTTTTAAACTACAAACCATAACTAGCTATTGCCCAAAAATAATATTGAGTCTTTATTAATATTTCTATTCATAGCACAGCAGCCAAGGGGTCTATGAAAATTCGTGGTCGCTGATTCGCGGTCAGAACATTCGTCGTCGGTGGATAAAGCTTTAAATGAATAAAAATGCTGCCCTCAATTCAGTGTAAATAAAATATTAAAAGATCCAAAACATGCTTCACACGTTTTCACTAATGCGCTCGTTAGGGTTAATCATTTTACAGTGGTCCAACTGTCATTACGGTGTTTTGAAATAGAAAAATATCATTGCTTACAGTTATAAGTCCGTCCAACAGCACGATATACCCGTCCAACAGTGAGTTCTTCCAACAACAAATGCATGGATTAGTAATTATTAGAATGAGTTTTGAAAGAATTAAAACTCAATACAGTGATAAACTGCGGTCGTGAAAATTTATTATGAGAGATAGAATCACAGATTATTTATTTAGTATTTAAGCATTTCAAAAATACAGATTCTCGCGACGGCGAATCGGGCTGACTGCGAATCGGGTAGACGGCGAATTTGACCTACTGCGAATCGGCGAGGCGAATTGTCCCATCCGCACGGCTAAGATAGAATTATTAAGAATACAAAAATTGAGTAGGTCGAGGAAACCAAACATACACGATATTTTAGAAGAACATCTTATCTGTCATTTTTAGCTTCTTTTTTGTCAAATTCGCCTGTATAGTATTTGAAATAATAATTGTTTTCGTGAAAAATAGCATTAACGTGAAAGCATTTTTGCTCGTATTTTTGTGTAATGAGCTTTACTGTTATGAAAAAGGTTTAGGTGCTTCTGAATCTAAAGAACGCGATTAGGTCTCTTCTTTTCCATAAGGAATTTAATCGTAGAAGAAATACAGTTGGTTATCAAACTATTGAATAACGGTAGACAGCATTTTTTTTGTTGAATTTATTAGCAATCAGAACATACATACATGTGCATTACGTCCTATGTGCTAATTTGTTGGCTGTACATGTACATGATGAGAATAACATCCATTGATGTTATCTCAATTAATATATATACGATAGGCTATTATAACTCATTATTTATCTATAGGTATTATACTACTGTATCACGAGGCCATTTTCTTTTTAACCTTCTTGGGTAGGTTTTATGGAGTAGAGGTTGGACTACCGCATTGGGGTCAATTTCTAGTTTCTGCTGATGGTTAATCGCAAACTTGGTAATTACACTTTTGACATACGGGACCTTAAGATCATTATGTAGAGTATGATTACTCACATACCATGGTGTCAATGATCATGCGTAGCGTTTTTGATTGATATCGCTGTAGTATATCTACACATTAAAAGAACTGGAGCAACCCCATAATTCAATCCCATAAGTCCATATAGGCATAAGAATGGTTTTGTATAGCAAAATTTTGTTTTAAATTGAAAGGCGTGAGTACTTTCCGAGCAGCCAATACATTTTTCTTGTCTTGCTGTCTAATTCTTTTTTTTAATGTGAGCTTTCCAGGTAAGCCTACTATCTAAGTACATTCCCAGGTAACGAACTTCGGTCGACTGAGCTATTGTAATGTTGTTAATTATGACTGATGGGCACTTTTGACGTCGTGGGGTAAATGTTACATGAGCAGATTTATTTTCATTTATTTTTATCCGCCATTTATCCCTCCAGTTACAAATAGCATTTACGTGCTCTTGTAAGTGGTGTGAGTCAGTTGCTAGAAATTTGTTGCAAGCGAGGATGGCAGTGTCATCTGCAAAAGTTCCCATTTGAATTGAAGGCGATAGAGGCAAGTCTGCAGTATATATGAGATAAAGTAAAGGACCAAGAACACTTCCTTGTGGTACTCCAGAATTAATCTCATGATAAGTGGAAACTTCGTTGGAGAATTTGACTTGAAAAGTGCGTCGAGAAAGATGAGACTTGATTAGTAGGTAATACTGTTGCGGAAAAGCAGTTTTGATTTTAAAGAGCAATCCTGGATGCCACACTCTTCCTACACGATAAGAATGCCGGCTGTGGATACGTTACGATAATGCATCACCACACACAACAAAATAATGGAACCCCTCTCCTCTCCCCTAATTACCAGCGGATCTGTACTTTAACACCATTCCAAGAATAACTTCATTTAAAGCATTTATACTATGGAAAATTTGAATATATTTAAAATTAAAAAAAATTGAAAAGTGTACTGGCTTTTATTCCCAATAATTATAGCTTGAGATGATAAATGTTCTCTACCAATATGAAAAGCAATGTTTTACTTTCACAGAGTTGTTGGTTATCGCATCATCTTAACGGTTGAGGTTATTACATAGGATTCCATCATTCTTAACTTGGCTATTTAAATACCGCTAATGGCATTTAAGAAAATCTTTATTATGAAATCACGTTCATATATCATTATGATTCGTGGCCTGGATAAGCAGGTAAGGCGTTTGCTGTCGGTGCTGGTGAAAATTTAATCTCGCTTTATTTTTGCCCCCAGCCAGGGAAACTATTTATTAACCCGATGCCTATTTAAAATGCTAATATATGTATAAATAACTCGGCATATCTGGAGTGTATGCGAAGTACGTCTATTTTTAGCGAATATTTATTCCGTAGCGAAAATCTGCGTGTCATTCGAAGACGCTAATGCACTTGGCAATATTCCCAAGTACTCCACAACTAGTTTATTAGAATATCGTGTTAGTGGAGTGTATTTTTAGAACAATTCCATCGCATGTCGCCAACGCGTACGAGCATAATACGTCGGGTCACATACATTCAACCATGCCACTGATAAGGCAGACATTGTTCGTCTTCTTTTGGAGCGGAAGCCAAATTAAATTTGTCAGCCTATAAATACGCTATATGTCAGTGCTGATAAAATTTGGGCCTCCATTGAACTTCGTTATTTGAGTGTCGTTTTGGTTCATGAATTTGTAATCGTTGTGAAGCCTATAAAAATAATTGGACGCTCTCGAGAGCCGACCAGAAATATCGAAAAACAGAGGATCCCATAAATCGCTCGTCTTTTTCACTGGAAGGTTCTAACGCATTGCTTCCTCCTAAGTGTTAAGGGCATAATCTCCGTTATTGTGTATCGCGGTTGCATTCGCGGCCCGCGTCTGCTTTCACCGTAAAAACACTTATCTAGATTTTCATTATCGTTTATAGCCACAAGTGTGTTATTAACAAATCTGGAATATATTGGGCGGAAGCGAGTCAAGTCTCGCCAGTTGTATAAATTGAATATGAAAATACATTCGTTCCACCACACTTAGCGATACCATCTTGCGCGGGTTTGATTTATCATGCGGCGAGTAATTGTGGAAAGCTGGAAATTTACAATTCCCTATTAAATGCAGCGTGCATTTGCATTTTATGTAAAAATACTGTCGCTGCCACGTAATTTTCTTGCAGTGCGTCAACCGCATCAGACAAATTCGAGCTTTAAAAGCTCAAGTTCTTAGCATTTCTTTGTACGACGCTTTATGGACCTGATTTTATATGAACTTTATTTGCAGCTAGCAGAACTATAAACTGTAGTTGCGTTATGGGGATTCATTCTAGGTTTCCAGTTCTTGTGTTTTTAGTACACTGCAAGCTGTAGCAGTTCAATCTAATTAGAGCGGAAGAGCTGCAGCAATAAGATGTCATAATAATTGTTTGTATGCTGTAATGAATGAAGATATAAATTTCACGACTAGTAAGTGGTACTTCGTAAGTATTCCAAGTTGGTTGTACGCGTAAATTTAGAGATCCTAACTTGATGTTTTAATCTGCAACGACAAAAGAGCGAAAATGTTAGGGGAGAGTATTTTGAGAATTGTAAGTAAATTGATGTCATAGTAGTAAATTGGAAACATTATTTTTAAAAAGTATGACCTACAATTAAAATGCTTCTTTTCTACAGGTTAATTCTTGATATATACGCATAATTGCAAGGACTGATAGTTCGTGATGTGTAGTGATGGGCAATTAAAAAAAAAATGCAGTAAAAGTTTTTTTATTAATGGAGATAACGAATTAATTATGTTAAGAGTGGTGAATTGGTAAAATATAAAATTATCGCATTTACCTTGAATTGTATCTGTTACTCTCCGTCACTAGTTGTCAAATTGGAGCTTCTTTTATTCGTAAAAGAAAAATTATGGTACCTAACTTCACCAGCGCAGAACTCATGGACATGGTACTGGGAAGTACACCAAAATTCAGTAGCTGCAGCTCGGCTTTATGCACAAAGGTTTCCTCAAAGATATCATCCCGTTGGAGAAACTTTTCCACGTGTTGTCCAGTACGTACGTGTGGTGCAGCATGGATTCGACGCGCTCAGGTATTAACTTCGAACAATTGTTGCGATACTCCAGTTTAAGTTACATAATTAATTGGTTATCTCCGTTAATAATAGTTATTTACTATACAAGTGGGATAAGAGCATCATTCATGTACGTGTATGTAAGTTACAAACGAGTACATATGACGAGTTATGTAAGCACACAAGTATATAAATGATGCATTATCACACATGTATTGTACAAAATTTTATCTACAACTGCCTAAAATTGAGAAAAGTGTATTAAGAGAAATGTCAGATCTGTCATTTTCAAAAATATTTTAGTAGGCAAATGTCATTATGTGATTCATTTGACACTATTTCAGTTAGGTATGAAGCCATTACACCACTCAATTAGGTAATGAAGCCATTACATAACTGAGTGGTGTAATGAGTTTCATTACCTAATAGTGTCAAATGAGTGATGTAATGAATTACTTATTCTACTGGAGTAGATAAAATACTTTTATTCGCAATCACATTGTAATGTGTCAATTTCATGGCATGACAACAGCTGGGAACTAGATGATTACTTGAAACTAGCCAGGAAATTATTACATACCCCGAAAAATATTACATACCTGAAGAGTGGGGTGTTTCCATGGTAACAAAACATTGAGTGGGTTGTTTTCATGGTAACAAAAATATTAGCTACATCAAGAGATCTATTATTCAGAATTCAATTGTACTTATTTTTAAAATTAGATGATTGCAAATAAAATAGTATACATACCACGGTCGAAAGTTTCATCCCTGTCTCGAGATAAAGTTAACCTCGACGCTACGCGTCTCGGTAAACTACCTAATCTCTCGACAGTAATGAAACACTTCCCACCTCAGTATGT
Organism: Agriotes lineatus; assembly: GCA_940337035.1. Classification (NCBI taxonomy): domain Eukaryota; kingdom Metazoa; phylum Arthropoda; class Insecta; order Coleoptera; family Elateridae; genus Agriotes; species Agriotes lineatus. The sequence goes on from OW679195.1 coordinate 123,032,695, forward strand.
AATATACTATTACTGCCGGTCTTATAAACACCACTAACGTGACGTTAACTTTAATTCGCTGTTAAACTAAACAAAAGCGCATCAAAACATCAGTGCTTATGACATTTTATTCATTAGTAAACAAATTTTGATGCGTTTTTGTTTATTTTAACAACGAATTAAAGTTAACGTCAGATTAGTGGCCTTTATAAGACTCTCTGTAAATATACTTTTTTTTAACTATCCATCACTACACATCACGAACTATCATTCCTCGCAATTATGCGTATATCAAGAATCACCCAGTATATATACGTACTGTGTACTCATAATTTGACTATTGATTTGTACATTCACTTTTTTCTCAATACGGTGATTTTTTTCGTAGTTGAGATAGTTTAATGACATGAGTTTCCATAACTAGTACTAATTGTCGTACATGCATATTTAGAAGATGCCACTGTTATTATATGTCGATAGGTGATTTATGTATTTACAAGTTCCCTTGAAATTACTCTCCCTTTCCTTTTTATTAAAATTATATGTTTAATTGTAATATCGGCACAGATGCCTATCTTTTTTTCTTGCTAATATAATGAAAGCAGTCGGTGTCTAAGGTACCTGGTACTCTGCATGCCTAGACCTTGTCCATTAACAAAACAAACAAACAAACAATAGCATTGCGTAGATAGGTCCGTATTTTAATTTTCGTAGTATTAATGCGAGTTGTGTGTTCTCAATATACTCTTTAAAGTGAACTGTAAATCATAAATAATCACGATTATGTTAAAGAAGACAATTGGTAACAAACTGATCTTTCAGTTGCGAATCTTACCAAAGTATATCTTCACATAAACTATTACACCATTGCATCTGTGAAATAGTAAATAGTACTTGCATATGTGTTCTGTATTACTGATTTATTTTTATGGAAAAATTATTACTACTATTTCACAAAATATCACAAAATTTTGGTCTAAGCTTGCTATGATTTTTCGCATTTATTTTTGATTGCAGTCGGTTACTGGTTTGCACTAAACTTAAAAATATAGAAATAACCCTCCTAAAAGGTAGTATAATTGGCTGAAATTTGAAATATACAGGTGTGGGAAGATCAGAAGCGAAACATTTATTGTATGAAATAATAATAATAATACTTTTTTAATAATAACGTTGACAATTTTTGTGGTTCTCAGCAACCTTTTCTAATAACTTCTTTCGATTTTTAAATTTGTTGCATTTATTTTTGATGTAATTTACGGTAAGATTATTTAAAAATAGTGGAAATAACATTTTAAACTGACCAAAATTTGAAATAGATCATAACATAAATAAGGAAGATAGAGGGATGTGAAGGTGAGAAGTGAAACACACTGTATATACTGGGTGTCGACTCTCAACTTACAGTCTATCAATAGAAAGATACAATTATTCGGCATCAAGTGATATCAACAATGATAATAATAATTATTGATGTAGTATAAAAATAATGGCATAATGTTGATTTGTCTATGTTCGACTTGCCGGTATACGGTTTTTTTATAATTAGCGTACAATATTTTTGGATTTTTATTCTCTTCTTCCTCAGCCCGTGTTCGTCTACCATTGCTGGACATAGGCGTCTTTCATTTGTTTCCATGTATCTATCTCTGACGGTTCTCATCCATCCATTTCTAGCTATATTCTTCACATCGTCGATTCAACTCTTCTGCGGTCTTCTTATTCCTATGTTGGTTTCTCGTAGTCTTCAATTAGTTAGTCTTTGTGTTCATTTTTCTGTGTTTCCTCGCATCACGTGCCCTGCCCATTGCCATTTCAGTCTTGCCACACGATTTATAACGCCCGTCACTCTCGTTTTGTTGCGAATATAGTCATTTCGAATCCTCTCAGAGTGATTCCTAGCATGGCCCGCTCCATTGCTCTTTGAGTTATTCTAAGTTTTTTGCGATTTTTCTTGTCAGGACCATTGTCTCCAGTCCGTATGTAGTCACTGACAATATGCGGCTATCATATAACTTGCGTTTTAGATGCTACGGTATCTTTGTTTTTCAGAAGGAAGCTGAGCTTTCTGAACGCTGCCCATGATAGTTGGATTCTTCTTTTTACTTCGGCTACCTGGTCTCTTTTCCGATTTTGATGGTGTGACCAAGATACATGTAGTGGTCCACGTCTTCCAGGGGGGAATTTAGGATGTTATAGAATAGATAATTATGAGTTCGATGTTAATCAACAGATGTCTGATACTTGTCCCTTTCGGAGATATAGACTGTCTAAGGAAGCAAAAGACAGTAAACAAAACAAAAAATTAATAATATCACAAAAAATCAAAACTGTTAATTGCTTAAACTGATTGACGGTCACTGGAATAAATTTCTATGTTTTGATGTCAGCTAGTGGTTTGCAAAAGCTTAGATCACACCTTAATGTGAATTATTTTCTACAAGCGATTAATTTTTAGTCCAATGTATTTCTATTGAAGTCGGCATACCCCCATGTAACTTAACTGCCATACTTATGATTCACCCTGTATATATTATATTCGAAATACATTTAAGTAGGAACGTGGTTTTTAATAAGTGCTCAAAGTGGCCACCGTTAACGCCTGTATGTAACTCGAAGCAACGTAGTAATCAATGTTGCGCTGCAATAGTTGTAGTCTTCATATGGAATTTGCAACATGATGGATTGTTTCAATTAATTCTGCTCAGGTTTCAGATTCATTAAAACAAACCTCTTGTTTCATTGAACCCCATAAAAAGTAATCCATTATCATTAGAGATCTTGCTGTCCACGACCGATTCATCTATTGCCGTAATGCTGATTCAGATTTTTTTACTTGAGGGCTGTAATATGCTGGGGCTTTATTATGTTGCCAAATCATATTTTGACGAACAGCCAGCGGGATCGCTTCGAGAAGGGAAGGAAGGGTGTTACTTAAAAATGTTTGATAATCGCTTGCATTAATTCTAGTTGGCAGTTCTACAGATCCTGTGAAATGATGTCCCATAATTCCAGCCCAAGGATTTAGTGAAAATATATGGTGAAAATTTAAACGTCTTCATAATCATGGGGTTTTATTAGGGTCACCAACAGTGGGTCGATGCTGACCCAAAGAAAGTAATTTTAGGGGAGGAAAACTGGGGGATAAAATGAACATAAAAAAGATCAAGATGAAATAGTTTTTTACAATATAAAGGTATATTTAAATAATTGTTTGCCCCTTTTATCCCTCAGCTAGTTTAGTGAGCGTGAAACTATCCTAATATCTCAGTCAGTGACTTATGAAAAATTACCATCTGCCAGAACAGGAATCTGATTCCCTCTTGTAATGTTGGCGTACTAAAATCTAACTTTAAACAATGCACAAGAACAGCCGACTTGTTTACTGTATTTATTGATTTAAAGACAAATAAAAACACATAAAAGACACAAAGAAGACACATTTAAAAACGCAAAAGAAATAAACCAAAATAGAATTAAATTTTCAACCAACCTACATGCGATATAGCTTAAGGCTACTTGCTGGCATACTGCACACGTAACACATCATCAAAAAGAACATTGAATTAATTGTTTTTTAAAAGAACGCAAATGTCAAAATGTCTACCAAAAACGCAATGTCAAAATTGCCTAAGGCTAATACTTATTTGAGTCCGGCCCTGTTTAAATTCACGCGCAAGCTACATACATTATGCGCTGATAAAACACATTCCTTCGCTTTTGAAAAAGGTCGCAGTCAAACGAAAACTTATTACGGTGAGATCAAAAATCTTACTAGGCTGCATACCCTTGGAAATGGCATGCCTCGATTGGCTGCTCCTGGCGTACATAATTCTGGGAACTCCCGATAGCGTGCAACCCTTTTAAGGACATTTAAGTTAGCCCCTCTCAAAATGGATGCTTTAAATGAGTCGGGTGGACTTACATGCACACACGGAAAATGCGTTTTAGGAATTTACAAACGCCGGCTTGCTGCACTTTAACACTATTTGCAGCAAACGTTTGCTACCAGGCTCGTTCAGGTCGCTTCGAATTATCTTATATCCTAGGCGAATTCAAGTCGAACAAATCCATGTAGCTCTCAGAAGAGTATTTGGTGTATTATTTGTTAAATTTATATGAGTTGAGAATCCCCGTAACCCGTGTACATCTTGTTTCTTGCTGTAATCACGAAAACCGAAATTCACAATACACGTTCAGCGTAGAGCCGGCTTTGCGAACATTTGGTTAAATAAAATAAAGTACTAAATCTAATAATAAAACATAAGAAATACAACTTGGCTTCTATATTTAAGCATGAAAATAAACGTTATTGGTGAGGGATCTAGCTGGCCCGTTACACATAGCATAATTCTCGGCCTTTGAAAATCAGGAATTAAAGAACAAAACTACTTTTTATATTCCATAAAATAAAACTTGTAAAATCCATCTTAGAAGTTACGTAAACTATTATGAAACTATATTTTTCTGAAAAAAAATTAAATATTATTTCCTACAATCATATTTTTTGTCTCTTTGGGCACCTTCTACCAATCACTTCCGCTGTGGAGCTTTTACAAAGGAGAAAATTTTTTTGCAATGCATGTTTGTATGAATCTTTAGTTAACCCGAAGAATTTTATTGAAAACCCGAAGCCCAAAGAATGATTGCCAAACCCGAAGTCTTCAGGTCAAAATGAGAGTGTTGGCAACCCTAGTTTTTATTAGACCATCGAGTCCATGTTTCTAAAATTTGCAATGCCATTTCCGGGAAATATTGACTCATCTGTCGACAGAATATTTTGTAATACATTTTGGTTTTGTTGAATCGATTGACAAAATTCGAGCTGAGGGTATCCATCCTGTTGTAGCACTTCACTCAGGAACTTGAGCGCTTTGGAAGTGATAAGGGTTCGATATATTTTTTTAACTTGAGGTAAGTTTGATTTATAACAGAAGAACGGGTAACAAATCTGCGAATGTGCAACAGCCTTGATATTTGTCTTGCGGTACATTTTCTTTCACCTCATATCATATGTTATTAGTAGCTCTACCTTCTCACATATCTGGAAATGCTAGTTTCTTGTACACGACGAAAAATTCAGATAAAATGTTTTCGACTAGAAATTATGCGATTAGGGTACCGCAAAGTGTACTCCCATTACTATAGCAGCACTGTTACCATCATATAGTCTCAGTACATTATTACATATACTACATCAGCGTTTTCAGAATTAAAATAGTCCATTTTTAAATTATCACGAAATCGTATTAACGAACTATGACATTCAAAATTTAAAGGAATCGAATAAATTGAAAAGTGAGCACGATGTCTACACGATGTCATGAAAACAAGAAGTTTCTGTGGTTTACCTAACACTCTTTATTTCCGAAAAGGGAGAGAATCAAACAGCTATTGATCAACAAATCCGACTCAAAGTAATCTCTTCTATAACATCCCAAAATACTGCACTCTAATTACAAAATTCCCTGTATATTACAGTTCTCGAATAAACACCTTTCGATATGCATATATTCATAGATCGATAAAAATGTTAAAACCAGTCAGTTGGAGCGTGTGCAGGCTTGCAAGCTAAATAGACTACAAAAACCCAAATCTGAAGAAGGTACTTGCAAATTACACATGTAATTGACGTGAAGTCGGAAATAGGCACATAAAAGTATAATGATAGGTCGTAAACCCAATAGTGGAGGAAGCGTCCGTGTTCGTCACGAACACGAAAGAATACCAAGTACGTATAGCGCGAGGTACGCCCCACATTTGTCAATATTTGATATCTCGCATGACGGAGATTGTGCATCGAAATACACTTCAGGTATATATTTGATTTATACAAACCCCCAATCACCCTCAATCCAAGAATTGATTTGTGCGCCCCAGAAAAACGGCGGCTGAATCAGAACATGATCCTCAACGCAAGCGTACAAGATTTGGAAAGCATTTACATGTTCTTGCAGAGCGAGGACTTCTGAAAGGCTTTTGAATACAGTAACAAGTACGTGCTATTAGTGAAGGTAAACAGAAAGGTTTAACTTGTCAGGTGGGTTCAATACCCCGGCGTAAGCTCGAACACCTGAAACAGCTTCCTCAGTCGTCCTAACTGTGTTTACCAGGCTCGCTTGTATAAACGTGGGGCATTTCACGTTTACATTTACTGCCTAATAACAATAACAAATTTATTTTCATTTCAACAACTGCTTTGAAATTACTCCCCATAAAAACAATCACAGCATAATATTGAAGTCAGATAGCATTTTCTAAGGCAATGCTTAACACAATGGACACTTACTGTACCACTATTAGTTATTTTTATGGTATTCATGGTAGTATTAACATACATAAGGAGATAATTTGCAGGTAACCGTTTGTGGGCGCAATAGAGAAACCCATAGATTTGGAAAACCTTACTGTGCTGTGGGATTTCTACAAGTGTGTTAAAAATTGGATACTGTTTCTGGAATACTTGCGAGTTGTATGTCGATATATGTTCAAGTACAAAAAATATTGTTCGAAACAGATTTGATATGGCAACTAATATTTATGTTGAAGATGGCTAGAGAAGTATATATAGACACAGAACAGCTAAACTGTGTTGTTAACAGACAGAGTTAGTGTTTCCATTATTATAAGACAAGCCAGTGCTGAAATATTGAACATTCTGTATGACGGTTTTCTGCGAGAAATCTGATTGCTCCCTCGGTTTAAGAGCTGCCGAACTGCGATTAAAATATTAGTAGCAGTGAAAATTTACACGTTATTTGAAATTTTTAAGAGAAAATTATCAGTGGGAAAGTCACTTGAGGGATTTATTAGAACCCACAACGCAGTAGGGGTATAAACATTCCCACCGCCGAAGAATTGCACATACTCGAGACATATTTCATGGCATTTTTTTTAAGATGAAGCAACTATTCTGCTGGTTTAACATGTAAAGGTTACTACTAAAATAGCGAGTTAACAATAAATAAATTGAAAATACCATTGGAGGAAATGTGGCGATAGTCTTACAGAAACCCAAAGCTGTTTATGCATTGCAACTCCCGAAATGTTCATCGAAATTACTAATTTCGTAATGAAAAGTGTGTAGATTTTTTTCGTAAAACAAATATCTGAAACTGCTGTAGATGGATGGATATCTAAAAGCTGATGTAGGTGACTTTCGTGGAGATTCTTCAAATATATTTTCTGTGAGGGTGTGGCATAGTTATAACCATATATATAATACACATATATTGCTAGTAGGGCCTGGAAACGTCAGAAAACATTACGGCGCCGACATAGTCTCACTTAGAGTATAACGCGTCTCGTGCGCATGCGTGAGAATTCGAACTCCGCCTTTAAAAGCGAATTTTAAACTTGCCCACTTCCCCATTGGCCGGACGACGCCGCCGCGCTTGCACACAGCTCATCATTATACATTGAAGAGTTGGTTGTCTGTCTCACTTCCTTGGTCAGTTTCCCACTCATAGCCGCTAGCAATATAGTAAGTATTAGATATATGGTTATAACGAACATATGTAGCATATAAGTTGAGAACTGCGAGTCCAAAACAACTTTGAGATAATACAATTGGACTTGTTATTAATGACATTGTTGGTAATGACATGTTTACTACCTTTTTTGCATTAGTTACATGCGATATCCACTCATATTTGGCCTGCCCACCATGTCCTTTGATTGCTTTAGTGATTTTTTAAATGATTTGATGTATCTTTTTGGAATTGCTTTTATCACTGTGGTTGTTTATATTATTATTGGAAGGACTACATTATTAATGTCGTTTACACACTAAATCTAGCACGCTTCTCTATTATGTCATATAAAGTAATCACTTGGAGTACACTATTGTTGGCTTACACAATAAAGTAGTTTAGTTTTTTGTATGTATAACAAAATGTGTCTTCCATTGATTCGCCTTCCATTTACCCATAGTACTTCGTCCCCTGAAAATTATTGGTGGAATGAGAAATGTATAGTGGTTTTATCGAAGAGAACGATAATCCTGATTTAATTTCACTTGCTCACGCTTAGCCTGGTTTCAAAAGTCCAAAGCAATCTCTGTTTTCTGCGTTGTGGGAGTTTCTAGGCTGCTGCATATTTCGAATATTCGCTCCGCAAGCATTTGTACGTCAAAATTATTTACTTCCTCGTTTCAGGGTATTTCCCGGCATCAGCATAGCATCTGCAACACGTTTTATTACTACATTCATTTGGCAGAAAAACAAATCGAATCCTGCTTGTGTGCAGAGGAATTTCATTTCGGTAAGACACGAGGGATCTGGCACAGAACATACCTCAAATATTCAATTTTAGATGTCTTGTCTAGCAAATTACTTCTGAATCCATCGCGAAATTAATATATTTCCGAATGCCTCTTGTCCAATAAATAAAACTAAATTGTGTTCACCTCCGGCGTGTCTTATAGAAGCGTCTTAGAATTAACTTTTATAAACTATTACTAACGCGCGCATTCTTGTTTCGTTTCCTTTCGCATTCATAACCACCGCATATTTTAGCGAAAATTAAGGGAAAACAAGGAATTGTATGTGTACTCGTAAAATATTTATTGCTCCCCAGATGGTACGACGCGACGCCAGTGCAGTCGAAACAAGAAGTAATCTACTTCAGTTTTTACATCGAGGATTAAAAGCTTTTATTTATAGGTGTTTATATTGCATTTCGCTGGGAGAGTACAGAAGGAGTTGCTGAGCATAAATTCTTGCTCCAGCAGAACATATTCATTGATCAGTAAAGTTGCAGTTGCTCCCAAAATGAAACTGTAAAGGATGAAATATAGCCGGACTTTTTTTGATAAATCTCCTGACTTTTGTAGTGATTATTGAGCACTGGTCCACAAAGGAGCGCTGAAACTAAGATATTGGATAGATTTGTTCGGGATTGCGAGGTATTTATCAATGAAAATTTCTACGACGGGGTCAAATGAGGCGGAATGTTGATATATGCCGGTTTTTCCAATCCAAATATTTACTGTAATATCAAGAAATATCGACAACACGTTCTGGGTATTTATTTTGCGTCTGGCTTGATGGGCATGCAAATCAAAATGAAATTTAAATCGGTGTAATGATTGCGCCTGTGCAAAACAAAATAAATGGAATTGGATTTCCGATATACTGAAATAATACGAAGTTATATCACATAATACGGTTTTTTATGGCAATGCGGATGATGTGTTTTGCATTCAAATTCGTACTTGCCAGAACATATGCGTCTGTGGATTTATTGGTTAGTACAACCGCTCAGGAAGAAAGATATGTCCTCTTTTTCAATATCTTGAAAAATCGACGTCTTGTTTTTTACAACAATGAATCTGTATCCATATATATTCTTTAATTATATATTTTTAGAATGTTAATTTAGTTTCGCTAGCTATGGTTGTTTAAGTCAGTATCTTGTTATACCATCTCTGTCGCAAGATATGTACTAATAATTGTATTGGTATTATATAATGTGTCGTCTTTGATAAGAACATTCTTTTTTAAATATCACATTCAAAATCGCACATCAAATTATTTACTTAGTTGATTGACAAACACCACCACAAATATATCCTCGACTTTACTATTTTATATCAAAGAATGATCAATAGGAGTTGCCATATATATTATATTGATGTGCCTTCTATTATTGTGATTAAATGAATAAATACAAATTCTGAGCGACTACGACACAGCTTAGTTTGATTTTAATTATCTCTATGTGGCTAATTAAAAATATGATTTTTTAATTTATGTTTAACTACAATAAAAGTTATGTTGCTTTCTATATTTTATCCATTAGCAACTTATTATAACTTTTGCGCCGGCTAGCAATTGAGACTCGTGTATCTACAGGGTTAGGTTGTTACACTTTAGATGAATTTAACCATTGTATGGCAAATGCTCGATTTTAAAGAATGACAGTTTACCTCAAATATTTGATTACAAACAAAGCTGTTCGAAACACAGAAAATCCAGCGTATTTTGAACACAAATTAACCAAAAATTAATCAGTTCACCTCAGGTAAATTATAAGTCGATTGGCTAACCTGGAATTTCGCTTCCGGTCTCCGCAAAGGGACGCCCATATATATAATACACATATATTGCTAGTAGGGCCGGGAAACGTCAGAAAACATTACGGCGCCGACATAGTCTCACTTAGAGTATAACGCGTCTCGTGCGCATGCGTGAGAATTCGAACTCCGCCTTTAGAAGCGAATTTTAAACTTGACCACTTCCCCATTGGCCGGACGACGCCGCCGCGCTTGCACACAGCTCACCATTATACATTGAAGAGTTGGTTGTCTGTCTCACTTCCTTGGTCAGTTTCCCACTCATAGCCGCTAGCAATATAGTAAGTATTAAATATATGGGGACGCCGAGCTTGTATTTTCTTCCTGGAACGGTTTCAGCTGCTCCTGCCTGCCTCTGGAGTACGAACCAAGCCTCTCCTAGGTGCTACACTTCTGTCCGCTTCTCGTAGCTCCCAGTCCTGCCGCATTTGGCTGGAAAAATGACCTCGTCACGGTTGGAAGGGACGCCAAGCTTATACCTGCCTCATGGCGATATTTCTACTACGGGTATCATCTTATAGACCATGAACAAGGCCTTCTTTAGGCGCTGCACTCTGCTTTCTGCTTCCCGCAGCTTCAAAACTTGTCAAATCTTAGCTTCGAAGTCGGTCACATGCAGGCGAAGCTCCAGGTCCAATTTACTCTGGAACTGCACTCCTGAACACTGTCAAATTAACCACAGCTGACCTCGGCACAATGACAAATAAATCTCTACTTTCGTGTCACGACGTTACTCAATTAATCTGTCAGTCATTATAACTTAGCTATATTTGCCATATCGAGCACAAATTTGAATACAACCCTGACGATACTGTTCTATTCCATCACTAACCTCTGTTAATTAAATACAGTTATTGCTAATCATGTTTCATGTACTTATCAATGTTTACTAGTGACTTTTATTTTTGCATAAATACAATACCAATTCTGGACCTTGTATTAACATTCGTACGTTGGCAATGGAACCAGAATTGCTGTAAGCATAATATCATTGCAGCATGTATATTGTTTATTATTGTATTACAACTTGTGATGTACCATAGCGTAAAAACCACATTCGGAAATAGGCTCATTTTTTAAATTTCTTTATTTTGTGTCTCATTAGCCACTAAGTTTCCCCTCTTCTACGAGGTTTGCATTCATCGCCATCTAAGAACAAAGGTGCCAGAAATAGGTTTTTCGCAAATATGGCTTTTGCCGTGAGAGAAGATTTTACCGATATTACTTGGGTTTAATGGTCTATAAGAGTCGGTTATGGTAAAATACACCTTGAATCGAAGTAAATTTTATAAGTGTAGAGAAACATGCACGTCGTGCATTTGCCCGTAAACAATAATGTTCCCGCAGCCATGGCTCCGAAGCTACTCGGTCTTAGGGAATTCATCTTTAAACCTTTCTTATAAAAATTTAGATTAATATTGGTAGGACTTTTTAGACTGTAACATGAACGGTATTTGTGAAACACCTAATTATGACACCTTTGTTCCAAGATAGCGGTATAATGTGGATACGTTTTCTAAAAGGTTACGCAACTATGCGGCGTCTAACGTCCATAGGCGTACGCATCAATAGTACAATTTCAGTGTGTGACCGACGGCTTAACGTACCTACTCTCCGAGGCACGCCTGGCTGCTATTTTACTACTACTATGTAGGTCGGTTACACGTCTGACTGCCTACTTCCGTTAACGCTGTTTAACGCTAGAGATTGTTTGACCAGTCCTCGGAGCATGCGGCTATGCAACCAACATTTTTAAGGGGCAGCAACTTTTTGAAGTTCGGTAAAGTATTATTAAATCTAAATAATGTAGATATCTGCCTTCTGCCGATTATTCTCGCAATTTAAATTCACACTGTCTTCAATTTCTCCTCCGACATATAGAGAACCATCCAATTACTTTGAACGCAAAAAATACTCGCTTTACCAATAATTGCATAATTGAACTGCCACGTCCCGTTTTCCTATTATGTGATTAGGCTAACAGCCGCCATTAACTTCTACTAGATAATTAAGTCTGGATATGGAATTATCGCATTAATCCGGAGGACTACGAGGAGCGACTGCGCAGTATTAATTAATTATTTGGATAGGTGGCCATATCGAACACGAATGGATCGATGTTGTATTTCCTTTTCTACTTCTTCATGTAGGCAGTATTTTTCGGTTAAGGTTTTTCACTTAGGGGAGCACTAACTTTACTGCCAAGTTCATTTGGCGATTTATTGGACGACATGAGTTTATTCAGGCTGTGGATAATTAAAGGCGATTTCTTGTTGGTTAGGGTGTTTATAAACTGGCACGCTTTTAGAAAAAAATACATACCGAGGTAGAATTACGAGCGAAATATTTGCTTTCATTTAAAGCGTTATTGTGTTAGAACATGCATTTGAGGATTCTTATTGAACACAATTTTTAGCAATCTCCAGTGACACAATCGGACGAATATACATTTATCTAAATAATGTTTTCATATCATATGTATCTTGGCACCGACATTTTTGATTATATAAAGTATGAAAGTGTTTAGCTAGAATTGACATTTTTATTTGTATAGTTTACTTGTAGCTAGTTTATTTTGCAATACATACCATATTCCAGGTACGATATTTTAGAGTTGAACTTATATTCAATATAGTGTCACGTTGACTACTACGAAATATCTACATTGATACTGATACAATGTTGTTAATAATGCCAAAGGTTAGTGTATTAACGTGTTTATTTGTGCCGAAATAGCTATTGTTCGCTTTAAGTTTGCATCACTGTATTTACTATACTGCTGTACTGCTTTTCTTTGGATTTGTTTCATTCTCATTTTTAGCCTCATTGTTTACAAATAGCTGCGTAAAAGCATATATCACTCGTCATTAAAAATGATATGCTGTGCACTCAGTTTGTCGCATGTAGCGATGACTTAGCTGGGGGTAGCACGCGCCCTCACGTGATTACACCCCATTACCGTCACACCTGGCGCTCCACGGCATCGCATTCCACCCCCGCATAACGACTTTTCCAGACCTGGCCCGTAATAAAGAGACGACGTATGGCGTGTGTACTTTACTACTAGTATTATTAATTCATTGACACCTAGATTGTGCTACGCAGCTCTGCAGAATGCTTAACAGCTCAGCAGATGACCTACAACTATCGTGCGGTTTACCTTTATTTACGGCCGTGTTCCCCACGTAAATGGCTCTACTGCGCACCTTTTCAGTGCCGACTTCGCAGACTAGAAATGGCTATTTGTTAAATAAATACACTCGCACCTAGGTAATTTAACTGGTCATTGATTTTCTATTAATCATTCTAGAATTTTAATTCAACAGACGTTTAATCAAGCGCCGCGAGTTTAGAGTTGCATTTAAAATAAAATTGCTTCTATTAATGTAAACCGTTGTCGACAGTCTTTTTAGATGAGACAATAAGCATTTAGCTATATGGGGTGTTCATGAAGGAGTTAGCACTGCGAATGCTTGACCGTTGTTTGTTGAAAAAGATATGTACAGTTGTTATGGATTTTTTTATTAGTAGTACTTGTGTATGGTATGGAGTACCATGCGAAACAAAACAGTTTAGATAAGGGGATGCTTTGAATAACAAAATGAGATTCTTAGCTTAGGTCATATAATTACTGAAATTGAATTCATCTGTACACATTTTCATATTCTGCGAAATTGTATGTCCCGAAGTCTCGAGTTAAATATTATTCTTTAAAATTCTTTGGCACATAGGTGCCATCAGATAGACCAATTTTTTTGAGATGGATTTCGCAAAGATTTTGTATGTTCATCATACCATGAATCAGTTGCCGAACATTTTCAGTAATTTCCCCTATCGTAATGATTGGCACTACTGACTTCTTTACGTACTGCTTTCTTTACGATCGAGATTCCATTTTCTTCTAATAATTGTACAATGTTTTGCATCGCATTATAAGAATCGGCTTTCACAAGAAGCACATTGAGAAATTGTTGTCGAAAGTCATTTCAATAAGCTCGAGCGCTGGAAACCCAATCAGCATCATCGAACACACCATTTCCAAAATATGACTCGATCATAAATGTTTTTGTTTGAAAACAATTTTGAAACTTCCAAAATATACAGGGTGTTCCTGAAAATGAGGTCAATCCGTTAACCACATATTCCTTGAGCAAAAATATGACGATTTAACTCAACTTACCTATATACAAATTTGCTTAGTTTAGCCGCTAGAGGGCTTTAAAAACCATTAACTTTTTTATATTTTTTTTCAACCAAGCCGAAAAATCTTTGATAGATTTTATTAATTTTTTGGCCATGTGTTTGTACCAGTAAACCACAGCTTTTTGAAGAATAGACCCTATTTTCTAAAATTACAGGGTGTTTAAAAACTTCGTCACAATAAATTATCCAACCATATTTTTTTAACCTCCTGTATAATTACTATCAATTTTTTTATGAATAGTTACTTTAATTTAGAAGGTATTTTTTCTCTTACAAAATTTTAGTTGGGTAAACGGTTTAGCCACAACAAAATATTTTCTAAATTTCTACAAGCCTGAATCAGTAATTGTAACGTAAAACTAGGCTTGTTTCTTTTCTGAAGCTATTTCCTCTCTTACAAAATTTTAGTTGGGTGAACGGTTTAGCCAGTTGACCTAAAGTACAAGATGGTCAAGGTTATTGTCCCCTAAGTCTACTCAAATATTTTTTCGCCCTTAAATCATCCAAATTCGAAAAAACAGCTTCTGGACGAATTTTCAACACTTAACCATTTCAAGGTCACTCCAACGAGTTATAAACTATTATTTTGGACATAACATTTTCCGCTCTTTCCGAATCCGGCGTCAAAAATAGGGGTTACTATTAAAAAAAAATGATTTTGACCCTCAAATGACCTTGAGGTCAACGTTATTAGTACAGTCAAATGACCCCCATCGTCCTGAATAACTTTTGTCTGCATAATTTTCTTTTATTCGGCTTACCAATGGAGATATCCGGATGCGTCGATTAAAATGGCCCACCCTGTATATGTAATTCAATGTTTGTACCACGTTGAGATATTGATGTTGTATATATTCTGTGTTTTTTATTCTTCGGAATTTATTAAATTGCCGGCGTCCAAATTTGTTTTTTTTTTGTGTTAAACCTCAATCCTCATGAAAACATGAAGGAAAATCCCATATTTATTTTTACCGAGAAATAAGCTAGCCGGTGAAACTGAAGGTTTATATAAAGACGGTACAATGCAAATAATTACTTCATTATTTTATCCATAATGTGTTTAGGTCTCGATCCGTTAGCGATCTCCACAGTAAAACTCCGTCATTCGTATGCTTTAGAGTTGATATAAAATATTTAGGATTGTATCTTTGCTTGGCACTTGGCAGGCCTTCTTCGAAGTCGTATTTTATTCCATTGAAAAATATTACATCTTATATTATTTATCGTTGAACAAGATTTTATCCAATCATCCACTATCTATATAGTTAGCCCGAGTATATGAAAAAGCAATTGTGAGATCATTGCTTCTAACTAAATAGTTATTAAAATATTACTGAAAGCTGAAATGGGACACTATAATACATCACTTCCTGCGCTATATTTTTTATTTTCTTGTGAGTATGGAGTTGTACTTCTGGGCATCCCTGACATCATTTCCTTTGGCGGTGCTGTATACACTTTTCAGTATATTTACTTCCCTTATTCGTGTATAAGATCATATACCCCCTGCCTCGTTCTCAGTAGTATCGCTTTAGAACATGTATAGGAGGTTTGCACTATTGATCGGCAGTATCCCACGGAGTTTTTCGATCACTGGCTAGAATCAAAAGCCCCTTTAGGACAGTATTTTAGCAGGTGATAATCTATTTTTGGGCATCCACATTTAGCTCGTCGCCCCTCAAATTTGCCCGGTCGAACTGAATCCTCATTTTCGTTGCTAAAGCGCTCGCGTGTTCTGTTTAGGAATAATTTAGGCAATTATGCTTGTTTCGATTTAATAAGAAGATAATTCGGAAACTTTTGTTCCAAATCGCGGATTTGATAAATTTTAATGCCTTCATTTTTCGGAGGGCAAGTCTAATGTTCCCATGTATTTTTTTACAACTCCCCTTCGTGTTTCCTGCTCTACTAAAATTTATTCCCGTTTTCCTTTAAGAAATAAAGAGTATCGTGCTCGATTGTGCCGTATGCTTAAATAACTTAGACGTTCTCCTGTTATGTTTTGTAGAGAATATTTTGTGGCTCACGCACATGACTTAATTAAAATTAAGGCGTTGCGTAAAGCTGTGAACTGGCGCCGATAAAATTTATTAGGTAATGAAGCGTGATTTAATTTAATTTTTCTATATCAGCAAGATGCTATAATTAAACAAATTTTACACCCTTCAGGATCCGACACGGGCGAAACACGAGACCGCGGCCTCAGTTTTGGTTAGTTACTGAACTTCTTCCCATCGCTCTTTTCCGTTAATGTCATTTTCCTAGTTAATCCAGTCAGTTCAGCTCTCGTTCGTCGCTGTGGGATGATGATGTATGGATAGCCTTCGCCTTTCGTTAGCACGGATTGTGGAAGATCCAGACCTATTAAATTATTCATGATATTTCTTTAGGTTAATGATTAGATAAGTTAGAGCGTATCGTGGTGTACCCAGTACCCACAATGATTTATAAGGATTTCGTAGTCGCAACTTGCATACTTATTTTTGTTGCATTCAGTTGTCTCGTACTTGTTTTTTATATTTAAAAGCACGGACATACTTTTTTTCGCCTTGCTTTCATATAATTCCAGGATTTAGGACGTATTTAGTTTTCTGCAAGTCATAGTGCACTTTTACTTACTTTCTCTTCTCCCATTATACCTTACGGTGTTGGGGTTAGTACATTTTTAATAGTTAATAAAAGATCTTCGAAATGGGTTTCGTTTTTTGTTATTATTTTAGGTATTTCATTTTTCTGGCATTTTTTAAAAACTTGTTTTGGGGGCGATGTCGTACCCATATTTTTTATAATGCTACCTAATCAACTCTTAGAATTAGTGATCGGCCGATACGGATTTTTTTTGCCGATACCGATAATCGGCCGATACCGATATTTTAGTTGCCGATACCGATATAATATCGGTATCGGCACTACATGTAATTATTTAATATACCTTGATATAAGTAAAAATTGTCAACTCCGCATCGATGCGGAGGTGACATGAACCAATTTCGGTAATTCCCCGACAGTTTCGTAGTGATTACCCGTTTTACAGAAAGTGTATTGTTTCGTTGTTTGCGCCAGTGCACAGTGCTGGAGTGCTGCTGCAGTTGCTGCTCAGATAACGATTGTGTCGTGCGGTTCTTTTGGGATTCAAATAAAAATACGATGGGAGAAAATAGCGAAAATAAGTTTTTACATACAAATAATTAATAAAATGGTTGATCTTAAATTTGCCGATATATATCGGCAAAATTTCGCCGATACCGATTATCGGCAAAATTTGCCGATATTGCCGATACACCGATATTTATATCGGTATCGGCCGATCACTACTTAGAATATTTCAGCAAGCAAATCTATATATATTTGTTTCCTCATTTGGAAAAAAAAACTTGACGCGGTAATGTGAAAATTGCTCTCGGCCTTTTGCAAAACAACATTTTGTTATCAAAGCTAAAGTATCTACAAAATGGCCAATACTCATACTATTATAATACTGAATAAAATATGCTAAGCTTCACTAATAATATTTAAAAAAAATGTTTTCTAACGATATTCGTAAGCTGTTTTAAATTGTTATACAATTCTTGTAGTCGTTTTTTGAACGAAACGAGAAAAAACGAATACCTAAGAGGCACTTAGTAATTTCAGATATTTCAAATTTTATTGCTTTCAGGTTCTCTTCATACTGATACGCTTTTTGAAGAAGTACTTTATTTGAAATTACGAAAGTACTAGACTTATACCAGCGTTTTCGTCTCTGTAGATGCTTGAGACAACGAAATTGTAATAAATTTGTATTTGCCTTTGATCATAAACAACACGAACTTAATTTAAATTTTAGTATGTTTTTAAAACTGCCAACAAAGTTGCACACAAAACAATTTTTAATAGTTCAAAAGTAAAAGCAAAATTTTAAAATTTTTATGAATAAAGGTTTTGTGCTAAACTTAATACAAATTACTGTGCCTTTATTCCTATCACTAACTACCCTAACATTTACAATTTTATGTTGTAGATTTGAAATAGCTGAATTAGTATTTCAAAGTGATTTTGTTTTAGCCTTGAAGTGTATATCAATAGATATCCAGCTGCTATAAAACTCATTCTAAACAAAATCAAATATTTTTTACGGAAAAATGTTAGAATTGCATTTGATTTGTTTTAGTTCTTAATTAAGATGCAATATAACTACACAGTAATTGTTACGTACTTAAATAATAATATACCTGCCGGGGTTGGTAGTTCAGTCCTTAAACATTCTGACTACTGATCTAAGGTCCCGGTGAGATTTTTAAAAATAAAAAAATGCAGATGAAAGCCCCTACAGAATGCCATAATTCGGAAATGATATAAAACCGTGGGTCCCATGTTACTACGATGTGTAGCACGTAAAAGATCTCTTGGCTAGGTTTGGAACTTCTTAGTCTCAGCAAAATTTTAAGTAGGACTTTTGCCATATGACCACAGCAGTCGATGTCTAAGATACCTGGAACTCTGCATACCTAGACCTTGTCCATTAACAAACAAACAATATATACATGATATATACCAAACAAACAATAATATACATGATATATATGTTACAGTAAATGCAGGAAATTAGTAAATGTTAGCAATTCCTAGTGAAAGTTGACATTTACTAATATGTTAGTAAAGCTGGCAAATAAAATTTATGATTGACATCCACTAGTAATTATTAGCATTTACTAGTCCTACCCAGGAAATGTCTAACTTTACAGTTTAGTTGCTGTCCCGAAGCTATTATTTCAAAAGAAGATGTTCCAGAAAAGGATATAAGCCTACGAACAGGTCCACGGGTACAGGGCAAGGTTTTTTAAAATGTTAATGCAAAACTAAATGCCAATCAAATAAATGTTTTTGTAAAAAAAAGAACATTTTATGCACATCGAAATGCCCCTCGTCACTACCGTGTGTAACAAGTAAGATTCCATTTACTTGTTTCTACTCAGAGATTAGTTTATTATTACATATTATATATTAGTTCTAAGAGATCATTTTTCTTTATAACCAGTTTTTATATTTTTATGAGAAATATACTTTTATTTTGAGCCTAATTTATTACTTTTACTGCCACATACCAGTGAATGTTGCTTTTTCTAGTAATTGCTAGCATTAACTAGTAAAAGTCAACAAGGATTGCAACGAAAATAACAATCACTACTGCAACTAGTAACTGCTAGCTTCTGCGAGTAAATGTTAGCATTAACTGAAGTTCCAGCTTTTACTGTAACATATACATTGTTGCTTTGTCACATTTTACATTTACCACGTCTTTAAAATGTTACTGAAGATGTATGTTTCAAAGAGGTCTATATAATTTAATATATAAAAAGTTTATTTTTCAATATTATTCGCATCGTCTATTAATATGTCCACATCTGCTAAGTACAAATATTAGGCATCAGTAATGGTGGAATAAAGTATTCACAATGCGAAGTTGTCACTTTCGCTTGCAGGATAACCCGACCCTGCTAATATACTTCGTCCTTGGATAGTATTTCTACGAGTTTCCTTTTTTATAGTGGTTCAATATATTGCTCCGTGTAGCAACAAAATCTCATTTCTCCACGGACTCTTTTTATCTGGACAAGCTTTTTCCTTGTGTGCAAAATTTTATCGCGTTTCTGCCTCCAAATTGCTTTCAAGCCCGGCGAAATTTTCGCTTGTGTTCCACGATCCTACCATACCCCTCATTGTTTACTTTACTGGGTAGGTGCAGTTTTGCAAATTATGCTCGTGTAATAGGTTTCATTGTTTGATTTAACTTATCTATATGGAGATTACATGTAGATTACTTTGCACAACGATTAATTTGTATACGCTCCTAGTGGCGTGATGTGTTTGTGTGTCGGCGTGGTTTATTGCGGGTGCGTTGCACTAATTATTAATTATCGGACGGGTCATTCAAATTTCATGCTACAGGTGGCACAATGAATTTTCTGGCTGCATGGTAATTTCGGTTTGGTAAAGTCACGGTGTTTTAATATTTTTTTTAACTGACACTCTGAAGGCGACCGGACAAGTACAAATAATATTATTTGCTGGAGGTTCACTGAGTTAAAATAATGGAATGCTAAAGCATAAACTTTGTTTTTATTACAATTTAAATTAATTTGATTCTTGTTAGCTTCATCATCATCTCTAACTTCAGCTATATGTATGATTGGTGAGAAAAATGTTGTATATCCATAAGACGTAAATAACTTTTATTCAATTTTAAGGCGGAGATTTCCCCCTAAATATATTGGATTTTTTATATTTACACTAACGTATTAATTAGTAAGTATCCAAGTTGTGGCTTAACTAATCATCTTCTCCTACGTATTTTTTATAGATAAGCGTAATTAAACACATGATATAACACAATTTTAAGATATTGGGAAGAAATTCCTCAACCATTTATGAATCAAATTTATGATGATGAGCTGCAACACGGATTCTTTCAACACGGTTAGACATTGATGTAGTACACGAAACCATTCACTACTTGCACGATTTTCTGATAATTGACGACTTATTCATAAGTCAACATACAAAAATTCCACGGCCTCCAGGGTTCTATGTGTTGATAGTGTTTTATATCTTTGCGTGATCCTACTTAAACAATTCTATTTTTAAAACTCCTATCAACAGTTTATATGAACTTTCTCAACGAATTGCTGCAAGTGTGAAACATTAGATGATTAACCATGTGTTCTAGAAAATGTAATCGATGGGGTTGAACGGAAATCTTTGAATTCACGAAGGTGTTGAACATTTAGAACAACCTTCATAATGAAATAATAGTATATTATGTTATTAGGAGCAAATGTTATATTTTATGTGGCGAGGCTGGACGGGTTATCTGCCGAGCCACATAAAGATACTTTTGCTCCGAATAACATATAGTATTTTTTCTTCAAAGGTTTTTATAACAAATTATTTACAACTTTGTGAACAAAATTCGAAGAAAACTACTTGATCTCGTCAGCGGCAGATAAAGTTGTCAGCGGCAGATAAAGTCGTCAGCGGCAGATAATAACTTTATCTGCCGCTCGTCAGCGGCAGATAATATTATCTGCCGCTTGGCAAAGTGACTGTTTCGCATCATCAATCCAGCAGTATAATGCCATATTTTACTGCCGTTTGAAGAAAAACGTAATTATTTGTTACTTTACTGTAAACAGTTGCTTGGTACCACAAGAGTTGTTTTTTTTTGTTAATTTTGTAGGTTACGTGTATGTTTTATTTATTTTTGCACAACCAACCTATTTGTACTTGTTTTCGGATTTGTATTCAACATCGTATTCTTGTTGTTAGACGATAAGAAAATAATAGACCCGTTATAAAATACTATAACGATCCTACGACTCTTAGACTACTAGGTTAAAGTAAAGTTTATGGCGCAAAAAATGTTATACGACACTTGATCGTTAAGTGACTTCTTCCAACCATCCTCAAAGCGTTCTAGCTAGTCTAAGGCACTTACCGAACCTGTAACGTAGTTAAATATGTACTATATCATACCAAAAGTGTTACTTACACACTAACTATAATTAAGTATGAAACATAGTAAAATATAATAGCATACAATGCAACAGAAGGTACAAATTAACAAGAAACAAAATGAAACGCTGCAAGCTCCTTGTCGATACTTTAGCACACTGTTGGCATGGAGTGGTTTTTACCATGCCCTCTTTGGGACAGCCGCTCTTTAAGTCAGTCTTCGTTATTGTTGAAGCAGTGCTTTCAGTGTGGTATGGTCGTTATTCTATTATGTTGTATACATGATAACGCCACATATGCGACGACTTCGGCTGAACAGAGTCCACAATGGAAACGGGAATGGAGCAAATCGGTTTAAAATGCGATTTATAAATACCGTTAGATAATATGTTATTTCATATTCGAAGGTGACAAGGGAGAGCAATTTGCACATGTGTCTTTCGATAATTAAAAGTAGAGATCTGCACTCACGAACTCAATCTCTGCAAACCAGCAATGTAGCGCTACACCAAGCTGACATGATAGTTACGCGAACGTTTAACGTCTATTGCTGGTAGCCCGAATACAAATTGCCAAACACGTACAAAGCAACGCGACCAATCTTGTCCAAAGGCGTTTCAGTTCTTTGCATTAATATTCCACACAAACTGGACACGTCATCCTGATAGGTTATGTTGTTCACGACTCCTCGTGTTTATGTCCATCCGGCGTGACATGCTCGACATTTATTAATTTGCCGACCAACCTTTTACTCCAAAACTGTTGCTGTCTTCACAAAAGTTATGTAATTTGTTGAACAATGCGGATAGTTGCATGGTGGGTACTGGGTAGTTTGTTCAGTTCGACACATACATAAAGTAGTTGGTTTCTTGAGGTAATTTTTAAAATTTTCCTGTACTCCACTTCATTTTGTGTAAGACTTTCTGTCTTCTAGTTCAGGTTTGCACTTGTACCTGGAGGTAGAGCTTCTGTGGGGGGGGGGGGTGTCTTCCATTGTTCAAGATAATTTATTTTGGCTCGCCGAAAGCCTATTCTGTGCTTGTCCGGTGGTACATTTAAAATCGTTGTGATGCCTAGGAAACCCTCTGGATTTTAGTGGTTTTTCGAAGGCTTATGTTCATATATGGTGGGCTTGATTACGGTCTACTTTGTATCTTTTCATGTTCGTCGCTTCGTCGCTACTTCTTGTCTTATAACAGGAGGGGTTATGTCTGTAAAACTATATGCAACTATCAGTCGGTGTCGGTCTAAGACATCCCGTTATTAGTCTACCGCTTTTGTTAAGAGCCACATCTACCTGGTTGGCATTTGCTGGCCATATTCCACAATGGAATAACAAAGTACCAGCGCTGATTTCTTTACCACCGTAGTTGTGTATTCATGCAGTGCTTCTGGTACAGACAATACGATACAATACGACTCCTCAGTAATTTGGGTTTCCGAAGTGCTCTAATTTCGTTTCCCCCAACGTAACTCTTAGCTTTCTGTTTGAGTCTTTATTTCGAAGATAGAATAGAATGCACACATTTGGGTCTTCGATGGATTTGGTTTTAGTTAATTATTTCTCTGGTAATTAGTACATTCCAATCCAATACAAGGGCGTTACGATGTGTATGTTATGACTCAAACACATGGGTACAAGCTAAAACATAAATAGAATTGATTTTTGTAAATTGCTCGTTAGTAATCAAGATGTATACGCTGGTAATAATATCAAACAGGTTCCTGTGGATATTGTGGCGAATATTGTATTGTACGAAGCGTTCACATTTTAGACACAGACAGATGCTCTTAAGTTCACCGGTGTGAAGACGGCAGCTAGAAGGTAGCAGCCAAAAGTGACGAACATTGCCGAAGAGCTCATAGATATACAAAAAATTATAGAGAATGAAACTAACACCAAATTCAAATCAATTAAGGAATTATGCGAACCGAATAAAGCCTTTTAGCTGCTACACATGAGAAATGTCGGCGCATAAAAAGATACTTCACATATCGGGCAAAATTAAATAATAATTTTCAGCTCGAATGCTACATATGGACCCTGAAAGAAACTTTGCTAAAAACCTGCCCTCTATATACCGAATAAAAGGGCCCAAACCGAATTTCGTTGCCGTACTCCACATAGCGGGTAAACCACCCCCGCCTAAATAAAATTAGAATTTTGCAGCTCGGCTACTACACATAGAACTCGAACGAAACTTTGCTAAAAACATACCCTATATATACCGAATAAAAGGGCCCAAACAGATTTTAGTTGCCGTACTCCATATAGCGGGTAAACCACCCCCGCCTAAATAAAATTAGAATTTTGCAGCTCGGCTACTACACATAGAACTCGAACAAAACTTTGCTAAAAACATACCCTATATATACCGAATAAAAGGGCCCAAACAGATTTTAGTTGCCGTACTCCACATAGCGGGTAAACCACCCCCGCCTAAATAAAATTAGAATTTTGCAGCTCGGCTACTAAACATAGAACTCGAACAAAACTTTTCTAAAACCATACCCTATATATACCGAATAAAAGGGCCCAAACAGATTTTAGTTGCCGTACTCCATATAGCGGGTAAACCACCCCCGCCTAAATAAAATTAGAATTTTGCAGCTCGGCTACTACACATAGAACTCGAACGAAACTTTGCTAAAAACATACCCTATATATACCGAATAAAAGGGCCCAAACAGATTTTAGTTGCCGTACTCCACATAGCTGGTAAACCACCCCCGCCTAAATAAAATTAGAATTTTGCAGCTCGGCTACTAAACATAGAACTCGAACAAAACTTTGCTAAAACCATACCCTATATATACCGAATAAAAGGGCCCAAACAGATTTTAGTTGCCGTACTCCATATAGCGGGTAAACCACCCCCGCCTAAATAAAATTAGAATTTTGCAGCTCGGCTACTACACATAGAACTCGAACGAAACTTTGCTAAAAACATACCCTATATATACCGAATAAAAGGGCCCAAACAGATTTTAGTTGCCGTACTCCACATAGCGGGTAAACCACACCCGCCTAAATAAAATTAGAATTTTGCAGCTCGGCTACTAAACATACAACTCGAACAAAACTTTGCTAAAACCATACCCTATATATACCGAATAAAAGGGCCCAAACAGATTTTAGTTGCCGTACTCCATATAGCGGGTAAACCACCCCCGCCTAAATAAAATTAGAATTTTGCAGCTCGGCTACTACACATAGAACTCGAACGAAACTTTGCTAAAAACATACCCTATATATACCGAATAAAAGGGCCCAAACATATTTTAGTTGCCGTACTCCATATAGCGGGTAAACCACCCCCGCCTAAATAAAATTAGAATTTTTCAGCTCGGCTACTAAACATAGAACTCGAACAAAACTTTGCTAAAACCATACCCTATATATACCGAATAAAAGGGCCCAAACAGATTTTAGTTGCCGTACTCCACGTGGCGGGTAAACCACCCCCGCCTAAATAAAATTAGAATTTTGCAGCTCGGATACTAAACATAGAACTCGAACAAAACTTTGCTAAAACCATACCCTATATATACCGAATAAAAGGGCCCAAACAGATTTTAGTTGCCGTACTCCACATAGCGGGTAAACCACCCCCGCCTAAATAAAATTAGAATTTTGCAGCTCGGCTACTACACATAGAACTCGAACAAAACTTTGCTAAAACCATACCCTATATATACCAAATAAAGGGGCCCAAACAGATTTTAGTTGCCGTACTCCATATAGCGGGTAAACCACCCCCGCCTAAATAAAATTAGAATTTTGCAGCTCGGCTACTACACATAGAACTCGAACGAAACTTTGCTAAAAACATACCCTATATATACCGAATAAAAGGGACCAAACAGATTTTAGTTGCCGTACTCCACATAGCTGGTAAACCACCCCCGCCTAAATAAAATTAGAATTTTGCAGCTCGGCTACTAAACATAGAACTCGAACAAAACTTTGCTAAAACCATACCCTATATATACCGAATAAAAGGGCCCAAACAGATTTTAGTTGCCGTACTCCACATAGCTGGTAAACCACCCCCACCTAAATAAAATTAGAATTTTGCAGCTCGGCTACTACACATAGAACTCGAACAAAACTTTGCTAAAACCATACCCTATATATACCGAATAAAAGGGCCCAAACAGATTTTAGTTGCCGTACTCCATATAGCGGGTAAACCACCCCCGCCTAAATAAAATTAGAATTTTGCAGCTCGGCTACTAAACATAGAACTCGAACAAAACTTTGCTAAAACCATACCCTATATATACCGAATAAAAGGGCCCAAACAGATTTTAGTTGCCGTACTCCATATAGCGGGTAAACCACCCCCGCCTAAATAAAATTAGAATTTTGCAGCTCGGCTACTACACATAGAACTCGAACGAAACTTTCCTAAAAACATACCCTATATATACCGAATAAAAGGGCCCAAACAGATTTTAGTTGCCGTACTCCACATAGCGGGTAAACCACCCCCGCCTAAATAAAATTAGAATTTTGCAGCTCGGCTACTACACATAGAACTCGAACGAAACTTTGCTAAAAACATACCCTATATATACCGAATAAAAGGGCCCAAACAGATTTTAGTTGCCGTACTCCATATAGCGGGTAAACCACCCCCGCCTAAATAAAATTAGAATTTTGCAGCTCGGATACTACACATAGAACTCGAACGAAACCTTGCTATAAACATACCCTATATATACCGAATAAAAGGGCCCAAACAGATTTTAGTTGCCGTACTCCATATAGCGGGTAAACCACCCCCGCCTAAATAAAATTAGAATTTTGCAGCTCGGCTACTACACATAGAACTCAAACGAAACTTTGCTAAAAACATACCCTATATATACCGAATAAAAGGGCCCAAACAGATTTTAGTTGCCGTACTCCATATAGCGGGTAAACCACCCACCGAGTAAATAAAATTAGAATTTTGCAGCTCGTATACTACACATAGAACTCGAACGAAACTTTGCTAAAAACATACCCTATATATACCGA
This sequence comes from Agriotes lineatus, assembly GCA_940337035.1. Lineage (NCBI taxonomy): Eukaryota > Metazoa > Arthropoda > Insecta > Coleoptera > Elateridae > Agriotes > Agriotes lineatus. Next base: position 123,059,469 of record OW679195.1, read on the forward strand.
ATAAAAGGGCCCAAACAGATTTTAGTTGCCGTACTCCATATAGCGGGTAAACCACCCCCGCCTAAATAAAATTAGAATTTTGCAGCTCGGATACTACACATAGAACTCGAACGAAACTTTGCTAAAAACATACCCTATATATACCGAATAAAAGGGCCCAACATATTTTAATTGCCGTACTCCACTTAGCGGGTAAACCACCCCCGCTTAAATAAAATGAGAATTTTGCAGCTCGAATACTACACATAGAACTCGAACGAAGCTTTATTAAAAAAATACCCTATATATACGGAATGAAAAGGCCCAAACAGATTTTAGTTGCCGTACTTCACATAGCGGGTAAACCACCCCCGCCTAAATAAAAAGAGAATTTTGCAGCTGGAATACTACACATAGAACTCGAACGCAACTTCACTAAAAACATACCCTATATATACGGAATGAAAAGGCCCAAACAGATTTTAGTTGCCGTACTTCACATAGCGGGTAAACTACCCCCGGCTAAATAAAATGAGAATTGTGCAGCTCGGATACTACACTGAGAACTCGAACGAAATTTTACTAATACCATACCCTGTATATAACTTTTAACGTATTCTACTGAACACTGGTGTTATTAATATTCACGACATAGATGGCACATATTTTATAAGATTTTGTAATAATCTATATCATCTACAAGCCCGTTCTCCAAAAAATGTAAATCTTTCATAATTGTCCATCGTTATATGTGGTGATAAATAAAAATAATAAAATTCTTGCAATTTTAAAAATATTGTGTCCGAAAAATGTTTGTCTCTATGAATTCTTTCTATAGTTATCCCTTTCTGAGTAAAAATGACAAAATCGCACCAATGCCTATCCGTAATTTCAAGAAGTCCTTGGATTTGATAATAATTATTATACCTACTTTTCAATTTACCGGCCATATATAAGTAGTTTGGATGTACTTCAAGAGGATTGAAATTTCGTATTGAAAATGGACACCAGTTCGTCGTTATCTACTAAGCCATCCGGCGACGCTGCCAAAAAAGGATAAGTTTTGTGGATATGTAGTCCAGCTGCACGGGGTCCAGCGGGGGTGGTTTACCCGCTATGTGGAGTACGGCAACTAAAATCTGTTTGGGCCCTTTTATTCGGTATATATAGGGTATGTTTTTAGCAACGTTTCGTTTGAGTTCTATGTGTAGTAGCCGAGCTGCAAAATTCTAATTTTATTTACTCGGTGGGTGGTTTACCCGCTATGTGGAGTACGGCAACTAAAATCTGTTTGGGCCCTTTTATTCGGTATATATAGGGTATGTTTTTAGCAAAGTTTCGTTCGAGTTCTATGTGTAGTATTCGAGCTGCAAAATTCTCATTTTATTTAAGCGGGGGTGGTTTACCCGCTATGTGGAGTACGGCAACTAAAATATATTTGGGCCCTTTCATTCCGTATATATAGGGTATGTTTTTAGTAAAGAGTCGTTAGAGTTCTATGTGTAGTATTCGAGCTGCAAAATTCTCATTTTATTTAGGCGGGGGTGGTTTACCCGCTATGTGGAGTACGGCAACTAAATTCGGTTTGGGCTCTTGTGTTTGGTATATAGAGGGCAGGTTTTTAGCAAAGTTTCTTTCGGGGTCTATGTGTAGCATTCGAGCTGAAAAATTATTGTTTTATTTTGCCCGATATGTGAAGTATCTTTTTATGCGCCAGCCATTTCTCATATATAGCAGCTAAGAGGCTTTATTTGGTTGGCATAATTCCTTAAATGAATTGAATGTGGTGTTTCTCTATAATGTTTTATATATCTATGAGCTCTTCGGCAATGTTCGTCACTTTTGGCTGCTACCTTCTGGCTGCCATCTTCACACCGGTCTTAAGTTCTACTATTAGGAAAAGTTGACGTCTTCAGTAATTTATTTCAATTTCACTTTGATATTAAGATGTCGAGTTTCAACTATCTGTCCCATCTTTGTAGCAGTCTTTTAGAATGTCTCTTCTCTTTCTATCCTGAATAAGTTACCTATTGTTCATCCTTTTTTAATAGTTTTAATAGGTAAAAGCGTAATAATCAGTCTTCCTGTGTTCATGCATTCTATCTTTATCATTTAACTCTTTTATTATCATATCTCTTGTCGTCTTCTCTTTATTCTAGATAGAAGCTCAGCTCTGGATCCACTTTTATGTGACCTCCTCTAGGTATTTTGCGAATTTTTTTTCATTACGCGCTATCCTAGATAACCGATGCGTTTCCATTCTTTGATCCTGTTTATGTGGACCAATTATTCCACTAAGCATGAAATCATGTCTACGACTTTCAAACCGAGAAAGAAAATACTGTGGCAAGGTTAAGTTACGGAAGGTCATTGCTTATTAAAAATGCAACCACCGATATGCCCGACCAAGTTCTCCAGAGCTCAAATTACTTAAATTTTATGGTACCTGCGTTCAGTAACCGCATTGTTCGTAGATAACGGTTACGGGGTTAATTAATTCCGACCACATTTTTACAGGTTCTTGTGCTTCCACCGGCAATGCTTTTCTTCTGCGATCACGTAAGTAGACAATGTTATCAATCAATGCGAGTCGGAGCTATATTTCGCATTCCTGTTTGTCACGAGTGCATATCCATTGTCTGCAGCGACCATCGTCAGCGCTGTAAGGATTCCGGATATGCTTAGTGCTGAAAGGCTCTTTCCTTGTCGGATGCCGAACTATTGTCTCATGTTAGCGGTGGATGCTTTCAGAGCACCTACTATATCATGTTTCCGCGTTATGGATGCGATGTGGTGCTCCTTTTGCACCACCTGTTGGGACGCTTTGTTTCGAGACTTGCGGTTCTTAGCCATAAAATGTGTGGATACGTGAGTTCTTTGTGAGAAATTTTCTGCACGATTTTTTGACGTAGGTGGCGCGTGGTTTCTTCCACAGTTGAACTGACTTAGGGATCGTGTTTTTATTTTAGTTTGAATTAGTGCCTGTCCTGAACGAGACCTAGCCGTATTTAGATGAGCGAGAACTAGCCATATTTAGAGATCAATGCGGCGGACTTGAATAATTCGCGTGGCGACGCCGGCGCCGCCCTGAGGGAAATAACATGATGTCCTGCAGAAGCATTGAAATAAAGCCCAGCTGGGAATCGCACAACATTCATTATAATTGACAACAGGCACGCCAACATTGATCTTATCTTTAGTACTGTGGAACGTTTCGCTCCGCCAAGGCACTCGCAAACCCCGCAGTAAATTACTTAGAAACTTGCCCGATTTTACCAAATAATTCTAATTATCTTGAACTACATATATTAATTGAACCGAGCCGGTTGCAAAAATAAAACTACGCAGTCGGGCTTACGTTAGTGATAAACTCTCTAATTGAAAGGGTTTTCGACTTTCACTGGTGATCCGAGTAAATAAGCATTATTAGCGTCGTATAGGGATAAAATTTTGCCAGTAACTTTCGGCAGCTTCGTCGAAATTGCGAAATTCCTGCCTGCGACTGCAAAGGGAGGTTTCAAACGGCCGATGATGATTAATCCATTGGCCTGAACTGAATTTTAATTTGGAACACCTCGCCTTTCGACACGAACGCGCTTTTGAGCTGGGGCCAGCACTTTTTAATTTCGGTTATGCATAACGTTGGAGGTTACCTGTGTGGGATTTAAAATTGCACTGACGAAATGTAATTTCGTTCGACCGGTAATTCGAAGTAAAAATCGGGGTTAACTGAAATTTTGATTTAATTATTTCCAGCACGCTTTAAACTTCAACGGCATTTTTTAGTGTGCATTTAATCCAATTATGCTCTTGTCAAATGCATTGCTCCATTATTTAAAACAAAATGCGCGTTTATTGGTTACATCACTTTATTATTAAATTTCTTAATCAACAAGCGATATAAGCGATGTTATCTCGTAGCAGCGACTTGAAAGTTTCCAAAGTGAAATCGTTTGGTATTCCGGAATTCCAACAAAGGCATTCGCTGATGTCCGATATTACAGTTACTATATCCTCTATGGCGATCCAAATGCCAATTGCTCAGTTTAGGGAGTCTGAATGGCCAATATGGGAAGGAAGTGAACAAATAACTGAGCATTAATAATACCATCGAGATCAATGGTGAAAACTTAACGAATACGAAGTTTGTTTGAACTTTATATAGTCTTATTTGTACTGCTCATGTGCTTTACCACAAATCTTCAAGGAACATACTAAATTATTGAAGTTCTCATGCTTGTATATCACACAGACAACCGATTATTATTACTGGTTAACCAAAGTTAAACCGATAAGACGTTCGCTATGGATCGTTTCCTTTAAGTTTACCAGTTCTTAAAATTATTATGTTGTCGGTTATTCGCAATTTGAAATATTGGCTTTAAGGAATTATGTACACCTGCAGCAGTTGCATGCAACGTAATATACTCTCATATAATAACTTTCAAAAGTTAACCAACCACATCATTTATTCCCTCTGAGTATTTAATTTACAATTTACTTTTAAGGATGGTCGGAACAGCATCCATGGCGGAGCATTAATGCCCGTTTTTGTTTACATGTACTCTTATAATAAATAGCATGTGAAGAGAAATCGCATGGGTTTATTATCTTTAGATATTTTATCTGGACAACAGCAGAGTTTACTGGGCATTGTAAATTGGAAGACGTGGAGTTTAACAACGTCTACTTTTCAGTTTCTACCTAAAGTAGTCGTGTAAAAGTTAGTTATAAAATGGCAGCGGCATATGTGCACTTAACAGAAGACAATCTAATTTCGAAAGCTAAATGTTGCTATTTAGCTTAATCTTATCGCTTTTGTGTAAACTCATCTGATTCCGACTGTATTTTGTCGCGTAATAATATCGTTAGCAAAGTGCTTAGTGTGTAGTTAGGATATTCGGCCAAAGATTAATCAACAATTTGGTGGAGGCGCCATATATGTGATTATACAACCAATACAACGAGAATTACGTTGTGCTTCTTTTCATTTATAGGTAACCCGCTATAATTTAAAATGTTATCATTCTATCATACATTTCCAATAATTTGTAAATGTATTTCTTTAATATTATAGACATGACAGACAGTAGGCTTTGGCGGAAAGTGTAAGAGGAAGGGATAAAACACACTCGATATCTAAGGCTCCGCCTTTATATGAAAAGTTGGCCTTTTTGTTGTCTGAAATTTCTTGCTAAATAAAAAGCGAAACGAAATTCAAGCGAGCACGCTATATTTTCAACGAATTAGCGTATTTTCGCAAAAAGCGCCAGCTCTAAATCAACACACAGCCACCATGGTAATTTTTCTACGTATTTCGTTCAGGACAATTTAAGCTGAAAGCAATTTGTATTATCCCGCGGTCCTTCGTTCCCGTAGTGCACTTACGCAAGCAGGACCGGGCAAAAAGAGTCGGGCAATCGATAACCATTGCAAGTGCTTTGTCAAATTGTACAATTTCTCGATCGCGAGAACGTCGTCATTCCGGCACATTCCTGCCCACCGAAATAATTATACGGCCATCTGAATAATGGAGGATCGGCGATTATCTTAGTAATGAACCTAGAAGGGCGGGAGGCAGGTCATCCGGAATTTGGAATGCCGATACTACGTGCCGTGCCATTACCCCCATTACCAGGGCCAGTGCATTCGTTCCCTGTACTTCCTCTGGAAGCTACGTGTTCGTTTTATAATTTAATTTGGGTGTATCACGCTTTACTTGTCCCTAGCATACCAGCAGCCCTGAAATCTACTACTCAACTCGGAGAAATTTCTCGCCGAATCCCTTAAAATATTAAGGTCTATCCCTTTTACCTCCCTAAACAATTTTAGGGACTTGCTTAGGCACTTGCGATAAATAATTGGCCTCCCTTTAAACCAAGATATTTCAATTCAGTATGAATGTTCTTGTTAGTGAATGTAGTTTATAAGGCCTTCATTGCTTGGTATTATAAAGGGACTAGTAATCAGGCAGCTCGTAAAACTTGGTGGCTGATTAAACTTTTGATTACAAGTCATTCTTCAGTCAGCTATTTTAATATAAAAAATGTGAATTTTAGTCTTGTTCATAAGGAATTTGTCTCTGAATTATTGTGAAAATTTCTATATAGCAAAAATTTTGAACTACACAGCGCACTTTAGAATGTGTGTACATACTGTAGATGGTGTGTATATCCTAAAACAAAAAATATCAGAATTTTGCATAGACACCTACCACACATTCATCCACAACTGTCAAAAATGGGCCGTGGTGTTTTGATAGCTGGCAAGTAAAAACTATACGATTTAAGAAAATTGAACAATATACGCAACAAAAACGCATAGAAATAGTGAAAATTCACTGCTTACAAATATGGTGTTATTTCGCGAAACAGAGACATCAATAGTTGATCATTGGTTGCCTAGATCGTCGATCTGAAACCGATCAACTTTTTCGTTTGGAGCTAAGTGAAGGACAAAGTCTACGCCAATAATCCACAAGTAATTCAAGCTCTCAAAGACAATGTTCGGACTGTTTGTGGAATGCGAAAACGTAATGTAGAACTTCCTGAAAAGGAAATATAGTGTTCCACATTTAATCTTAGGGTTTGTGTTTTGAATTGAAGTATTGGCAATTTTTTTATTAAATAAAAATGGAAATGTCAATGGAAAACTAGAAATTTCAAGGAAGTTTCAAAGCCCACTATCGATCGATTACTATGCGTAATAACAATTCATAATGAGGCATGTAAACAGTTTCAAACATATACGATAGTAAGAAAAGGAACTGCCCTGTATTAGCTTTTATTTACTTTAGGAACGATATGTACAAAAATGTCACAGATACTTGCATGCGCTGAAGACATTATCATTATTAGTCGAATATACACGACTAATAACGAAAATGTCATTGAATTAGATTGGAAAGAGCAGTCAATTAAATCGGAATCGAGGTCTACGGACACAAGGCAACCGCGATCCATGGACCCAAGGCAACCAATACGATAAGTAGTAAGCAAAGAGGAGCAAAGGGATAGCATAGGGCAGAACATTGAGTGAAAACAATATAGAAGTGGTAAAGGACTTTCTATCCCTGGGGGCAGAGGTAAATAATCAAAGAATACAAGAGGAAATTACCAGAAGATTCTTCTTACAAGGTACTGCGAATAATTTATGGACCTGTGTGATGGAAAACCAAGTTTGCGGAGAAGATATAACCGCGAAGTATATTATGTAGGGGGCTTGCTTAGCGAGTGATATCCGCCGCCACAGTCAAGGTGAAACAAGGTGAAACATGGAGCGTTCGGACGAGAGTTCGACTCCCTGCGCGGGCGTTTCGGTTTCACTTAGTTAAGGTAGGATAAGTGATGTCCGGACCCCTTGAAGTACTACGAAAGTAGTTACAGGGGGAAACGATAACGCTTAGGTGAAAAAAAAGAAGACGAAGAGATATGTCATGTGTATCAATACGTAGATGTTATAAAATTGATAAAGGTAACAAGACTTTGTTGGGCAGGACAGTGACAATACCATAACTAGGTGAAAACTAACACGTTAGAAAGGCTCGAAGGGAAGAGACGAGCAGAAAGGCTCAGATAGCTGGACGGTTTGGAGAGAGACCTGAAAGTAATGGGTAAAAAAATTGGAGTATAGTAGCCTAGGATAGAAGTAGGGGGTAACGTCTATTTTAATGTTGTAATTATACTAGCATTACAGTGGTGCATCGACAGATGGGAACTTTTAAAAATGTAACATGTGAGCAAACGAAAGTGAAATCAAGCTAGGCTTTGATAATTGAAACGTATGCCGATTATTAATTCACATTATGTTAATATTTTAGAGTGAAATACACATACATAACCTAAAGCATGTCACCGACTGTCATGTCAAAATTTCATTTGAAAATTAACATGAAAACCAACACTTAAACAATGCTACATCTGCTACATCAATAATTACGTATAAGTTATAAGAACTGCAGGTGTAATTTACAATTTGATAATTTAAACAACTTGAGACTTTACTATTATAACTGTCATGTTTTAATTATAAACATCGGAAGTAATACAGCACATGACTTAATTTTTTCTGGGCCAAGCTTGGCTTCGTTTTCATTTGCTCACACGTTATTTGTAATCTGGTAATGGTGATGTTCAATTTCTTCCTGGTTAGCTGAAGTGTGTGTACAGCAAACACATTTATATATTATAGATTTTCAAAATTGTTAGTCGAAAAATTCTCAAGTTAATATATGTCTGAATAATGTATGGAAATTGGAAACTGAATGGAAGGTATGCCTTATAGTAATAGTATGAGGAAGTAATTTGTATGCAATTAACGTATATATTCCAAAGCTGCTGTAACTATCTACTCGTATAAGGGGTATATTATGCAATAGGAGATAGGAAGTCTATAAACTGCTTTAATTACGGTACAACTGTAGCATCTACTGGCTAAGTTAGTTGCTACATCGCATGCCTACAATTTGTTCATTAGCGACAGAAAAATTGAGGTGTAAGTAATAATCTACAAGTATTATTACATCTAGGTTACTTAGTAAAGTGTAAGTTCATAATCGGATCGCGTGTTTGCCTGTGAACATTAGACTCGATACAGCTGCAAGTAATGTGATTTATTTTTATTAATGCTTAAACAGATTTAAATAATATCGATTCTAATCAAAACATTGACATACTTACATTTTGATGATATGGAATTAAGCACTTGACACGGTATTGATAATGTTTCTAGTAGTACAAATACTGCAGGAAGACTTGAAGTTATTTCTTACGCTAAATTTTATTGTAATTGTAGTTCATAAAGGTAATTTTCCGCATGTAATTTAGCCAGTTTTTGTAGAAATTTTTGCAAATTCTAGGCTAGTTAATTAATATTTTACAATTCTTTTTATATTTTGTTGTTTGCTGTCGTAGTAAACATTTCTGTTGGTAATTTATCACATTTTGCTTTTATAATCGACCTCGTTTTTTAAAGATAACGAAAATCTAAATGTGTGAGTATAATAATTCAAATTATATTTTTTTTCAATCTTTTCACGATCAGAGGTCACAAATTCTTTAAATAATTAGTAATACTTAATCTACTACTTTCGGCATAGAATGATTATGGATTCGTAGGGAAAACTATTACGAAAGATGGATAAAAGGAAAATGCCTAACGACGTTTTATTTATCTGTCTTAAATTACGATTCGTTTCTCAAATAAATGCGTTCTTAGAATAATGTGAGGGAATAACGAATATTTTAAATAACTTCAATCGATATTTGAAAACCTATACCTAATTATTTTGATTTGTTCTAGGTAAGCTGATGTTCTCATTGTGATGCCAACACCATGACCAAATGCAGGTAACCCCCATTAAAAATAAAATACAAATTGCCGAGTAACCGTTTTTAACCCTGGTATTTTTTTACGTATTTTGTGCTACATTTTTATTGTAGTCTTTTATAGACATGTTTTCTTAATGTAGGTATGTTAGTATAGAACAAATAGTGACGTGTGTTTGTTTTGGGAAGCACGAATTCTTCCACCTATAATTATTAGCAAATGCATGTATGCCGTATTAATATTGACAAACTAGTTTTATTCAAATATCAAATTATATGTGCACCCTGAAAATTCTAAATCTAAATTGTTAATGTTCTATGTGTGATTTTTGCTTCGTTGTTTCAGTGGAAATGTATTCACTTTAACCGAATATGCAAGAAGCACTAAATTTGTAAAATGATAAAATTGGCAGAACATTAACTCTTCAATTACGTTTTAATAATATTGTATCTAATAATCAGAAAGTAACATCATATACGTATTATTTCCAGGAATATCTATATTACATAAATACTTTGAAAGCTATTTTCTCGATGTCATTCTTGTTATACGGGTCTAAAATTATAGTAGGTAATTTGTAAACACAGTGTTTGACAACGGCCCAGGAATTTACGTGCATAATATCTAACACATTGATCTTCATGTTGCGTTAACTTTATGTTCTAGAATGTCAATAAAGTGCTGAGTTTACTTTATGACGGAGTAAGAACTGTGTTTACACGATGTTCCTTTAAAAATTCAGTGAGTTGACTGTCCTCTGCTATAACAAAAGCCTTATTCAGATCTAAATAGTGGTTGGCAGTGTTATTATTGTGTAAGAAGCTGAAAATCACTTAACTCCTAACTTATTTAAGTTTTACTAATCTCCTTTATTTTTCTAAGCAGAAAAATTATAGGTTTGATAAGATTAGTAAGATTTTACTATATAGCTGTGAAGATTGGATACATTGATCAATTAGTAGTAGGATTCTATAATTACACATAGAAATTGCAGTATAAATGTATTTTACTTTGTGTATCTATAAATATGTGAAAAAGGGGCTAAGCATCATATAATTATTTAAATATTTTATTTTAGTGTTTTTATTTATTTATTATTAGTGATATTCATAGATATCTTTGTATTATTGACTGTTGTATAGAAAAATGATCAAGTTCGAAGTACAAATCATAAGAATTCATATTAATACTGACCGAGATATTCAGTAAAGGTCATATTATGGCGACGATACTGTCGGATTCTGTCAAGTTATATTGTTATTATGAACTGTCACCATTGCAGAATGAAAAATATGAGAACAAATGAATGGTTTGTACAATTTTAATTTATCTTGAAACATGTATTCGTTCGATTTAAGCATGCTACACGCATAGTCTTACAGTGGTGGGGATAGATCAAAAGACTAGCAGTAATTGTGCATGTTGTGATAAAAGCTTAAAATTTGGAACAGAGCATGCTTAATAAAAGTAAAAGAGATTTAGATATTGGTGGAAGGCTGATTCAATCTACGACGGCTAGCAACCATTTAAAAAAATGGTGGCCAAGTTGGACTACATTCCAAGAAAAAGCATGTTCAACACTCTTTCTAGCGAGTAATCTTCTTTAATCAATTGTTACTACCACTTTGGCATTATATTTGTTTTTTTATACACACTATCACAAATATATTATTAGGTGTTATTCAGGTTCTAGGCTCAAGCCACACTTATCATCAAACGTGTCACTGTTTATTAGGTGATAATCTGATAATAGCTATTAACATATCAAGGAATCTTATGAGTATTTTAACAGCTGCATATATTATCTAAGGCTGTTATGATTCATAATCATAACATCCTTGGTTTGTTCAATAGTTTATCGGTTGCAGTATGGTAATTGTTGCTATGTACGGTAAAGGAATATCACCATACAGCCTACTTTTGTATATGTAAACAAAGGCTTAATATCCTGAAACCGATAAAATAATATTTCTCTCACTTTTTCATAGTTGTTTTATTACAACGTAACATTATATTCCAGCACAATGCTTTAAGATTTACATAGAATCAAAAAAACTCCTCCGCATTAATATAACTATTAGTACTTTATTATATCACTATATTATATTACATTTCACTGAAACACTGTCCTTCACAAAAACACATAGCAGTACATGGAAGTTGAACGTGTGAGATTAGATTAAGCCCATTTGGATGCCACTACTGCGCACAGAATTACAAAAATAGTCTACTACGCATACAGCGGTAAGATATATACATATAAGTTTACAACTAAAATATATAACCGCGCTGGTGGCCTAGTGGTAAGAGTGGCAGACTAGTAATTACAGCGATCAGCGGTCCCGGGGGAGGCACGAGTTTACGTAGAAAAACGTACAATATCAGTCCTTCTCAGGAGTAACCAGGAACACCTGAAGACGGGAGTAGATCAAAACTCCCGAAACGTTGTGTGATATACACCCTAGACAGTGGAAAAAGTCCAATAAAACATATCCTGACATCGAGTGTATAGTCTTGAAAATAGTCCAACATAATTTTTTTAAAGTGGCTACCTGATTTTTCATTTTATGGGTACTTTTCAACGTGTCTTGTCTGAAAACTTTGAACTTGTTACTGCGAATTGTGTCATAAGTGTGTTTAGTTCCATGAATGAAGCACTCTGTGCTGAACGTCTTAAACTGCTCTAGACCTACAACTTTGACTTTCCTCACAACATTGACAGCCTGAGGACCAGCAATTTTCTTTGTCGCAATGGATATAACGTCCATATTCTCTTCCTCGAATGGATTTCCAAGTGTTTCCATTACATTAATCAATGAGCGAACATCTTTAGCGAATGCTGCTTCGACGCTATTTGTCTGGTCATGGAGCAGTGTATCCCGTCAAACACTATTCTGTGCTCTCCCTTCTTCGAACTCTGCAATAACACGAGCAACTTTGTCAAAGTCATTTACATATTAAATCATTAAAACCAACCAAAAACTTCATTTCGTTTAATAGCCATTTTGGAAAGTGGCTGCCATCGCCCTCGGAGACTGGATCACATGTGCTCCAATATCCATATCTGTTAACAATATAAAGAGGTCCTTTGTGCCAAATTTCATGCTTTTATCACAAGATGGACATATAATTTTGCGTGTTCGCCCCATTATTACTAGAGTTCTGTTTTTTAATTTATGGGTGTAAAAATGGTTCAAAAGACGAACCCTACATTTTCAATATTTTCATTTTACAAAATTAGTTGATGCATTTATATTTATATATGAGCTGTAAGACATTATTTTTTATATGTATTTCTTCTTAGAGATCTTTTTAAATAAAACACGAAAAATCGCAGCTTAAACAAAATATTGAATATGCAATAAATATGGATTTTTTGTGAACGTGCGTGGGTATGTACTATTCTATATTTTAGAAAACTACTGTAATAAACAGTGTGGATGTTTAATGCACATTTTTTTCAACCGCCATGAACGCATTAGTAGCAATGGTACTACTGATACTATATGGGTATATTTCGTTCCTTTCGTTGAATCCATATGCAGCAAAATAAATTAAATGTGAAACGGAACTAACAGGAATTTGTGGCGGTTAATTAGCTTAAATTAATATTTAGTTAATTCGAATTTATGGCGAATTTAGCTCGGAACAAACACACGTTCAAGTGCTGTTAACCTCGTGTAATTTACTTAATATGCGGGTTTTTAACGTAATTACGACTTCTAGAGCTCTCATGTTGATTTTTTCATGCCCTACCGAGGCAGGTTAAAGTGTAGGTTTAATATTATCAGTATAAATTATTTCAGTTAGTCTTTTCCAATTGGTGAACCTGTTCGCTCCAGAAAATTTAACATTTGTGGTCGATGTATTGATTAATCCGTTTGTTTATTTGTATTTTGTATGGTCAAGTCTTTAAGCATAATGGGAGCAAATAATGGACGCAGCTAAAATCTACGACGGGGTTGTAGGGCATTTCGTATAGAGTTAGGTGTACGTATAGATATGCGTAAGTTTATACAGGTCAGTACATTTTAACGCAAAATCCTTCTTTCTAATGGATATAACTGAAATGGTACTATTTTCTGTCATAGTGAAAGTCGCTGTTTCAACGAAATATCGTTTAAAAAATAACTTTTTTAACTAGTTTATTGTAATTGTGAATTGTCAATTTGACAGTTGCAAATTGTAAAGTCCTTGTAAACCAAATTTCGAGTTACAAGAGATGAGTATAAAAAATAACGTCTACAACACGTATGAAAGCAACTTTTTTTGTATTTTTTTTTTATGAATGCGCTCCGGCTTCGCTGTCGCACATCAGCCTTCAAACTCATAAAGAAGTGTGGCTTTCATCAGTAGTTGTACAATAGTTATTTGTATTTGGATGCAAAAAATAACTATTTTTTTAATTGGCAGTGAAGAATGCCGAAATCGTTACTATTAAAATACGAGAAATCGGAAATGAACGATTTTTTGCAGTTGGCGGGGTGACAGATCTAAAAAATAAATATAATATGCACCTCGGCACTGAAGTTCATTTTTATCCCTCATGCTAGGTAACATGAATTATTATGAGTCGCTAGCGCATGTCGAAGAGATGAACTTGCAAAGACACCAATGGACGATATAGAAGACAAATATACTCATGAAACTTTTTCAGTTACAAATTGAAAAGAGGGGTGATTCAAGTTTTTCAGAAAATATTCTCGTTTTGGTGCACCATATACGAAGCATAGAAGTTTTTCTATTCATCATAAAAATGAGAAATTCACAACCTAACCGCTTGGTTTAAAAACATTTTATTCGCAACCATATATGTAATGTTAACATTCCTGACCTCATTTGAGTGGGGGAAGTCGTACATTTCAGCCCGCACTGACTTCCCGCTCAAGTGCGGGAACTGAGTGCGGGAAGTACATTCCCGACCGCTGAGTAGGTAGGGACACTGGGAATCTCGTTTATCCATTCATGCGCGTCACAACCTGTCGTATCATAATATAATAATTTTTCCAATTATTGTTTAGAATAAAGTGGTTGCGAATAAAATAGTATACAAACCTCGACAGGAAGTTTCCTTAGTCTCGAGATAATAGCTGATTTCTACGCTTCGCGTCTCAATCAGCTAACTAATCTCTCGACAGTAATGAAACACTTCCCATCTCGGCTGTAATATACTATTAAAGCACTTCTAGAAGAATCGCGGAATGATTAAAATTGTTAAATCCTGGTCAGTACACCGGTCATTGTTTCCGAATGACATCAACAGCTTTACTACTCTTTTCTGAAGAGGCAGGGCTGTGCAAGACCGCTGCAGTAGCAGGTTACATAAATAATTTAATTTAAAGAGGTTAAAATCTCCAAAAAACACATTGACAATGCTCCTGAGCATAGCAGTCTAGCACCCTCATATTCAACGTCCATCGCTTCCAACCAGACTCTCTTGCGATCCCAAGTGACAAGACGTCTGAAAAGTATCGAATATGCTGTTAAACTCAGTAACTATTCATTTTATGGAAAGATATTTCAAGTAAAAGTTGTTTAGCAGTTAGTTTTAACTATACAGCGATATTCAATTATTATTTTGTTAGGAAAATTGCAACGAATAACACTAAGTTTTTGAATTGACAAGGTATTCCGATATTCTGCTAGGTTGATAGATTATTTTCTCTTTTCAATGATGCAAATCTTTTTACTTTTCCCACCTCTTTTGTCAATAATTGGTTTTTGAAGGCTTTCTTTCAAATATGGTCGTTGAAGAAGATCTGTAGCTATATAATAACGCGTGTCTATATAATTAAACAACTGCCAATAGAATAGGGGTGGGTATACCACCTCTGGTGGTGGAAACTTTCAAGATCGTGGCATAACAAAAATCGTTTGGAATGTAATTTGTGCGCTGCCATAGATCTGCAGATCATAGGACGTCGAGTTTATGCTAAGCTACTTCTCCTGTTCTTTTTGTTAAGAATTTTGGCGTCCCGGCGGGTCATAAATTCGGCTGTAAGGACGCGAGGATCCGAAGCGGTCAGCGTCTTTGTTATATGCGCTTGTTTACTGCCGCAGCGTCCTCAGACTTCGGTAAACAAGATTACCTGTATATGAAATACTGGAAACGCCGTAATATTATTCGCCCTGACAGACAAATCGCCCCTCGAACACCGAGGAAGCAATTGCCAGCGTAGTTGCTATTGCCTATAATGCGATATGATGTCTGGCGGGGCAGAAGTGGTCGTGCAATCTAAGAGCGTCTGGAGTATTTTAGGTCTTTGGATTTTACGAGAAGCCGTTGTCACATCAGCACTCTGGTAATGCTCGCAGTGGACGCGAATTTTAATAAAAGTGGTCGAGACCGCGTGGCTCGTCCCGCTCATTTATTATCCGGGCATAATAATGTACCCCAGTATTCATGCCTCGTTTTCCACCAGTTATTTATCGTTTCTTTAAGAAATATCCTGCAGAGAGCTATGCTTAATTGCTTGTAAAGTGATTATGGCAAAAATGGAGTTAATGGAACGACTTGATCCTTGGACGAGTGTTACTTTCCATTTCCAATTTAACAAAACTGAAACACTCCTACAAGCCATTATTAAATTAGAAACTCAAACATCAACCTGAAAAAACGAAGTCGTAACGAATCTCTATCAAAATGAACGTGCACATTTCCCTGTGGAGTTACCCAGTCTTCAGAACCCGCAGATTCTTACTAAATTCATTATACCATGTGTAGTAGCTTAATCGAGCCAGAATTTAATGCCTATGCTGCACATCCGCGTATTAATCTTGATGTAGCTCTAGTTGGAAACGGGGCTTGTTGATGTCCGCATGCTTATGCTGGTTAAGCCCTAACAAGGCAGTAACCTGCCTTGTTTTATGACAGGCTCTGAGCCCGGTTTATGTGATCATCTCGAGAAGCAACCTATTCTTCTCTGTAAGACCGTCCGGCACATAAGAGGCCGATGTGGATACGTCGTTAGATGCACGTGTATGTGCCGATGTTGGTTTTGCTAACATATTGGTTGTTTTATGCCCATGATCCCTGCAGATGCAGGGTTGTTCACCGTTTGATTGCCAAATGCCCCGGTGTGTTTGTAAACTGCGGTTTCGATATACGAACGTCATCAGAAAGTTTATACGGGTTGTGGGGTTTTCTCCCTTCACGTTTTCTCTCTTGCAAATGTTTTTATAAAAGGACAATTGCAAATTTCTGATTTATTGTATTCTGTCTAGATTTTCCCACTATAAAACATTTGAGCATTACTAAATTCTAGTACAGTAGGGATGTGATTCTTTGGATTATTTCGTGAATAACGTTTATTTGAACCTTAACCCTAACGGCTAACATTGAATAAGCATTCACCCAGGTAAATTAATATTTTATCATGGAAAAAAGTTGTAGCTGCCGAAGTTTATAGAAATAAATAATTCGACGCAATAAATTGGGCCCGTCAGAATCTACAATAGAATTAGAGGGACTTTGTGATGACTATGACTCCGGAAATTGGGCAATTCTTAAATTTAATGCTGTTAATGATTTCAGTTATATTGTTTGTACTTCATTATTTTCCAACTTGTTTCCATTTATGAAAAATGAACTTAACATTAGGTAGAAGAAATAATCCTAATATTTATTAATATTATTAATAATACATACTTATATACATATTAAGCAACAATCTTAATAAGGCAGAGAAAATCACAAAATTATGTAAACAACGTTGTATAGCGATGGGACCATAATTCTATATAACAGCAATGAGATAGCATGAACAAATGCACAGTAGACTTGACTAAGAAAGAGATAACCGTACAAAAAAGGTATTTTAGTAGGCATATTTCGTTGACATATGCCATAATTAAAATGAGCGTCAAGCCTACTCAAATATTTGTTTCTATGTTCATTTATTTGTAAAATGTTGTATTATCCCCTATGATACATATTTTTATTATTCTGATTTTCTTGAGAGTTTTGTCATATGTAAATTATTATTAGTCAAGCATTTGCCTTGCTAAAAAGAATATTTGCAAAATTCTAAAGTTCTGTTAAATATGGTTGCAACAAACATGAAGTAGACGCTTACTTAAAAAAATATAAATCCAAGTAAATTTTACAAATACGCTTCAAGTAGCTAAATGTTATTTAAAAGTGATGTGGTTGTGGCTACTTTAAATACATATAAAATCAGAATAATAAAAATCTGGTGTGATACACTCACACAACTTCCTTTTACAGTGATCTTATAATTAGTCAAAAATTTCATTTTTTATTTTTAACCATTTGTTAAACATTTTCAAAAATTAC
Organism: Agriotes lineatus; assembly: GCA_940337035.1. Taxonomy (NCBI): domain Eukaryota; kingdom Metazoa; phylum Arthropoda; class Insecta; order Coleoptera; family Elateridae; genus Agriotes; species Agriotes lineatus. Next base: position 123,077,071 of record OW679195.1, read on the forward strand.
AAATTCTACAAAAACGGTACAAAATCGAGTGTTAGTTGAAGAGACAAATTTTCTCTAGAATTTTAAGGTGAATTCAAAAATGTAATAATATACCGGGTGTTTTATTTAAAATAGGAGTTAATAAAAAAAATAGAAAAAAAAGCAAAAGAAACCCACTTTAGAAGTATTCAACTGGAAAATCACCTATCTCACATCAATACACATTAAAAATGTAAGAAAAATGTAAAATTTTAAAAAAATCGTTAGAGCCGTTTTTGAAAAAATCGAAAAAAACTGAAAAATCACAAGAGTAAACACCTACTTCCGGTTATGCGATTTTCTTCAAAAGCTTGCTGTCTCATCTACATAGTACACAAAACTTATATATGAAGTTTCAACGCCATACCTCTTTTCGTTTTTGAGATATTCTGTTCACAGACACACAGACAGACAGACAGACAGACAGACAGACAGACAGACACACAGACCAATGAAAAAAAATATGTTTTTTGGGATCAGGGGACTCTAAAACGTGAAGATCTGTTGAAAACTCAATTTCGAATTTTTGGGGTGAATCCAATACTTCCTTTATAGTAGTAAAAGGAAGTAAAAATATGTATCATACGTGGGTAATTAAAAATTTTCCAAAAAAGAATCAAAATTCGAATAGGAGGCCGTGACTTTTGATTCTAAACAACTTTTCTCAATAAAATTTTGCTATATTTTTTTAGATAAGGTAACGTTATTCTTGAACGAATTTCATATTTTTTGTCCTGCCCTGTATATTGTTTGACTTGAAGCCATTATAAGGGCATCTGATATGGTTATCGAACATGCACTAACTTTTGGCGGTATTTAAATTTCGATTATACAACTAATAAATAAATGTCCCATTTGTTGCACACTTAATGGACTACGCTGTATATATACCTAGCATGAAACCGGTACAATAGTCGAAAAATATATTCAGGGTGAGCACGTTAAAAAAATAAAATGTTGTTAATTTTTGCGTTAATTTTGAAATAGAAAGGAAGTAATAATTTTCACATAGGTCAGACTTTACACTTGCCGAAAATAGGACTCAACAGATACAAGATAATGTCGCAAAAGAGTCGAAACGTTTCAACAATAAGACAGAAAGAGAGGCGCGCGCCGCACTCGTTCCAATGTTTCGATGGCGCAGACGAAAAGTCGATGTGGTTATAATCTGCTTCGCAGATGCGGCGGGATTCAAATCTCCCCAGCGGGCTACATTTTTTTATTTGAAAATGTATTTAATGTATTAGAAACGTGAAGATATTTTTATTTCTAACTTAATTTGATTTTTAAAATTATTTAGTGTCACAATGTCCACGTGGGAAGTTCTGGGTAAAGCCTTTTACAGATTTTTTACTCATGCTATCTCATTGTTGTTATATATAATTATGTCCCTATCGGGGCCTTAGTGCAGCTGTTTTATTCTACATTGGTATAAAATTTGAATAGATCACATTTATTTACCAATCAATTGTACTAGTTAGATTAGCTTTATGATATTTATAAATAAGGCTATAAATTCCCATTTAAATACCCATTTTGGGTAGTTACCCGGATAAATACCCCGGGTATTTACCCCTAAAAATAAATACCTGGGTAATTAACATCACTAGTCTATCCTCATCCGTTTGTTAATAGTAGCCGTTATTTTATTTATTTGACTCAGTACATTTATTTAAACCTATAAGGAACTGGTTAAATTCGTAGCCTGACCAACATTGACCTATTCTGATTTTTAAACAGGGGAACAAAAAATGTCACGTTCCATTAACAATTCTTCATGAGACGGAACATGATAAATTATTTAAATTTGGTTTTCGCTAATCGTAAAAGATTTGTATCCCACAAATTTAGAACGACAAGATGTTGAGTTAGCACTGGAAATGTTTAATCCTTCCATTTTCCAAGCTTTATTAATACTTCGACTAATTACTGAAGGATCTAAAGGTACCCCTGATTTTATTGAAATTATATTGACATGGTGGAAAATGGTTAGTGTGAAAACCTATCTTAAAATTAAACTAACAAATGACTTATATTAAGAACAGAAAATTTGATCGATCATAAATTGACGTTTTTAGACAAAACGATAAATTGGCTTGATCTTTGGAAACTCGACATTTTGTACAAAGGTTGACACCGCGAACATATATTGCCGTAAGTCATCCAAATTATGCATTGTTATGAATAAGTAGAAATTGTTTTAATGAACTCAAAATGAATTTCGTATTATTACGTAAATTGCAAACAGATTCACTTGAACATAGGTTTGGAAAATTTCGTCAGCTGGCAGGTGGACAGCATAATATTTCTTTGGGACAATTATATGACGATAATGTTATAATTATAACCAATCAGTCACATAAGAATTTTGAAGAGCAATTTTTAAATGTTGATAACGAACAGCTCAGTTCATGACTGGGAACCCGTTTCCGCAGGAAGCCTTTATGTTGAAAGTTGTAAACAATCTGCGCCTATGCGCTTTAACCATCATTCGGACCTACTTGTACTGACGTCACGCCGGAGAGTTGGATGGAGCCTTGGCTCTAGGTGGTGGTTTTTATAGGAATCTAAACGTAAAATTAAGTCATTTTGCGTATATCACTTTTCTAAATGTTATTGTTTCTCCACTAAACCGACCAATTAAAATTAACTAGCAGATTGTCTGCTAAAGCTGGATTTTCACTATAACTTCTTCTTGTTAATATACGCTAAGAGCGTGTTATTAGCTGCTCACAAGGTGTGGTTTTATAAGCCATCTTCGGCAGCGAACCAGGCAGGTGGCTAATCTAATCCGCTTAATTAAGGGACGAATCCTCTTTGACAGGGGTTATGACCACCAGCGCTGTCTGTATGGTGCTAGGAAAGCGTACGTTATAAACAATTTGTCCGGGTATGGGGTTCGAACTCCCTACCTGCCAAATGGAAACGCAGACGCTCTCCGACTAGTTTCGGATTAATTTTATTTCTAAGCTTTAGTGTTGTTTGTATATAATGGAAAAGTTGCGCAATGTTTTAATGGTGGTAGTGTGGAATATTCTCCAAGTCTCGTCTTATCCAGTCATCCATTTAGTTTATTGTTGGTGTTGGATGTTTGATATTACGACTGCTAAGAATTTACATGTCTTTAGAATTTGTGCAGCGATTGTTTATAAATACCCATTTTAAGAAAAGGATGTTTTTGATAGCTATTAAAATGTTCGTATATTTTAAGAGGAAAACATTTTCATGAGATATTATTTTTAATGCTTTAATAATTACTAAAGTAATGGATGTAAATGGGACAAAACTTTGAACGAACATTAAAGGGGTTTCTTTGTACTTTACGGTACCACTCTGTGGGATTTGAATTATTAAGATGCAAATTTAAATTTAGCCATGTCTGTTGAAGCTTTTGATGGACTTTAACCAAATAATCTAAACCCATTCCTCAGTGTTGCATGTTGAAAGATCCTTATTTATATTAATGAGCAATTTACGGTTTCGTTTTTAAAGTTTTATTATAATGCCTACCCATTGCGCGTAGCTGTTATATGAAAAATTTACTAATTACTCCTGATAACAATCTAACTTCTCGACGTTACACCAATTTAAAAGTTGGAGCCTCGTCACGTAATATTTAAAACGCGAATTTTCTCTTGATGTTTGTTTCTCTCTCTTAATTTGCGCGGTTAAAATTCATGTGAAGCGTGAACTCGGGTTTCCAAGTTATTCCGAATTTTAAAGCTAGATATTATTCCGTGCGAGTAAGTTGCGCAATTTTAGCGTTTGCAGTAGACAAAGCCTACGAACAGGCCATACAATACCTTAATCTGACGTTTCTCTGCGAGATAAAGCGCTTTACATGCAGTCGACTTATCATGTAATTTGTGAAATTCCCCGCGCACAATTCCTGCTTTAGTGCCTTTTCATAAAGTGGGCATTCTTCTTTGCAACACCCTTCCACTAAAACGCAAATGGTTATGTAAGCATTCCTTGCGTGCGTTTTATATATTAAATGTGCCATATGGGCCACTGCTCCACATCACGTCTTTCCATACGCGGGTCACGCTATAGATTGCTTTGTCTTTGCTAATGTCAAGGGTCGTCAACAATACTAGTGTTTTCGTTTAATATATGCTTTGTAACGGAAAAGCCTTCTGGCATTTACAATTAATTCTCGCATATGCTTCTACTTGACTCCCGTGGGCACCACTTTTGATCTCGCATAGGATTTTGAGTTCAATTGCTTTGGGGCTATATAGTTGTTCTGGTTGAATTGTTTTTGATTTGGTTTGTCAATTTTAAACGGTACTTTAGCTATGGTTATGTAAGTTCATCAAATTTAAAATTTGACAATATAAATGTGAAACTATAACAGTGTTAAATACTGTGAGTTGACAAAGAACGGTAGACGCGGATTTTTTCCTCTTATATTAACCACACTAGCGTTAATTCAGGTTTGAAACTGGTGTAGGAGCTTGCATTTGAAAATCATATTGAACGGGGAATTTGCTACAGCGGCAGCGATTGTGAATCAGATATGGGTAGGGTATGATTAGTAGGTTAATTTTAAGTTCCGCTGAAGGAAGTCGGCGTTAATTAAGTTCTGAGTGAAGTTTGAAAGCAAATATTACCGTTGTGGTCGTAGATTAACCACTGAGGAAATGTGTGAGAACGAACCTACCAAACCCAGGAATCTTGGAAGTTTTTGTTTAAAATTGATTACAGAAGTTTATATTAAATGAATTTATTTAATAGATTTTGGAGAGACAGTTAAGATTGCATCTTTTATGGGGGCGGGTTGAATATTTCTCGGTCTAGCCTAGATTTGGTGACAGCTGTAGAAGTGTTCCACCGTGAGAAAGTGGTGGACTGTCAAATTAACACGAGCTGTGGTAATGTACCGCGTTCGATAAGGTCAACACTGCTGCCACTAAGGAAATGCTTGTCAAAGAGCATTCTATCGTTTTAAATGATCGTCGATAGCAATTACAAGAGATGCGTGACATTGTAAGCATTTCCAAAGGATATATACATTCAGTCTTAAACGAAAATTTTATCCTGACAAACGTTGATACAAAATGGGTACCATGTTTGGATGAAAATTGTCCAATAACTCCGATGTTTGAAAGAAGTTTTTCTCCATTTTCGCCGTGGTTCAAAATATTTTATCCGATTGGTTTGTTATTTTTGATAAAACATAGGTCCACAGCAACACCCTGATACAAAGGAACAATCAAACAGTGGAAATACGGCGAGTCTCCACCACCAGAAAGGGTCAAGACTGTTCTATCGGCGAAAAAGCTGCTGCATTATTAAACCATTTAAAATAATAAATTATGTGTTGTTGAGGAAAACAGTGCTTTTACACCACGAAAATTCACAAATTTAGATTCGAGTTGATTTCGTAGGTACCATGCGCTTGAGGTAGCTCTTAACAACCTTTTCTTATTTCCAAACTTGAGAAATGGCATGGAGAAGAGAAAACTTCATCAAATCGGTAAGTTGTCGACGCCGCGCAGACCTTAACGTTTCGTTCTAAACGAATGATAGGAAAAATAAAATCGATCGCAATTTAAAGAACTTGTTTTTTCAGGCCGAGATGTTTTCAACCCACCCTCGTATATTTCCTGAGCTTATATATTCATATACTACGACATCCGTTGCTAGCATACAATGTCTATTTTCATGCTTATTTGATAGAACTCACGAATAATTAAACAAAATCTGCGCCCGAGATACCAAAATTAAAACCAATATTTTAGCCCCGCATAAATTTCCTGCCACTATTAAAAATTAAGCGTTTCGCATTTCAGTGGTTCCCGACCCTCATCCTGCGGAAATATTCATAGACCTATTGCTCCTAGGGAATTTTATACCCCGAGTTTCACCCACCTTATGGTTGTGTGTCCAGCGTTGCACTCGCGACCCCTGTTCGTTCAACGTTCACCCTCGAGCACATCAGATCTTGTGTGTAATGTCGCAAAGGGTGGTAATCTAAGGCCACGCACGCACTTGAATGACAGCTCCATACCACGGCGGTCGTTCTATGACCCTTCTATTTCTTTCTTGCTATTGGAGTAGGAATATTGCTCCCCTGGGACTCAAATGGTCAATATAAGCATTGCAGTTTGATGATGTGCGACCAGGAATAAATTTTACCCCGGATACGTGTATTGTTAAAACTTAAAATTGAAAAAAGTTCGGCTTCCAACTGAAATTGTTAAAATTTGTTTTGCGCAAATGGGCACTGTTTCTCACCGGGCCGCGAAATTCGTGAAAAACATCTGTTCCCTTCAGTTCTAAAGTACTTTAAACCTTCTTTCCGCCGTTCCTCCGACAACGAATGGACTCGGTTGTGTTTATATTAAGACATAGAAGACTGGGATCACATCTCCGAAATAGCAAATGGGAATAGGGGCTTGCATTTTCATCGTGCTGGTGCTATTGATCCGCAGGCCACGTGGCAAATAAAGAAAGATAGACTCGCGCATGATAAAGGAGACCGATGAAAATGGAAAAGGATCAACAAGATGCAGGAGAGTACGCACCCTTCTAAAGAATTTAGAGTAACACAAAGCACGCCAAGATGAATAGCAAGTAGGGTAAGACGCGGGCCAAAATTTGTTAGTTTGCTAGATGCGGGGGTAGCGTTCGAGGCACCTGAATTTATTTACAGGTCATGATCCTTCAGGCAGGTCGCTGCTCGTATCGCCGCAGATATTAAGGCGACACCAAAAACAAGCTATTTTGCGAAATAGCTTGTCTGAAATAACATTTTTCGAATGCCATACGGGCATCTTGTTTGCTACGGGGAAATGTATTTTGTCAATTTAAGGGGAGTTACGTGACAGAATTTTTGAAATATCCTCAAAACAAATATTCTGTGAAATGTTACTGTCGATATTATTCGAGCAGCGTTAGAATTTCATATAAAAGAAAAAATCTGGTGTGATACACTCACACAACTTCCTTTTACAGTGATCTTATAATTAGTCAAAAATTTCATTTTTAATTTTTAACCATTTGTTAAAAATTTTAAAAAATTACAAATTCTACAAAAACGGTACAAAATCGAGTGTTAGTTCAAGAGACAAATTTTCTCTAGAATTTTAAGGTGAATTCAAAAATTTAATAATATACCGGGTGTTTTATTTAAAATAGGAGTTAATAAAAAAAATAGAAAAAAAAACAAAAGAAACCCACTTTAGAAGTATTCAACTGGAAAATCACCTATCTCACATCAATAGACATTAAAAATGTAAGAAAAATGTAAAGTTTAAAAAAAATCGTTAGAGCCGTTTTTGAAAAAATCGAAAAAAACTGAAAAATCACAAGAGTAAACACCTACTTCCGGTTATGCGATTTTCTTCAAAAGCTTGCTGTCTCATCTACATAGTACACAAAACTTATATATGAAGTTTCAACGCCATACCTCTTTTCGTTTTTGAGATATTCTGTTCACAGACACACAGACAGACAGACAGACAGACAGACAGACAGACAGACACACAGACCAATGAAAAAAAATATGTTTTTTGGGATCAGGGGACTCTAAAACGTGAAGATCTGTTGAAAACTCAATTTCGAATTTTTGGGGTGAATCCAATACTTCCTTTATAGTAGTAAAAGGAAGTAAAAAGACAGACGCGTTCCTATAGATATTCATAACACGACTTTGTTGTGCCAAAAAGCTTTTGTCGGTGTTATCTACGAGTCCGTGCCGACTGTTCATGCTTCATATTTGATAACAAGTGTAGAAATTAAATTTTTATTACTTTCCAGGGTGATTTATTAAGTAAGTAGTTAATTAATTTTTATATTAAATGGAATATCAATCATACAAGTAACATTATAACAACGAAGAATCAAGGTGGGTTAAGGCATAAGTAGAACCGATAAATAACTACGCATAGCGTGGCAAACATTTTAATCAGTTTTTCTGTTATACGTATATCATTTCCGGGAACGTTTTCCTCATTTGTTCATTCAATATCTCGAAAAGTTGTAGGAATAGGCGCACCAACACACCTTGTGGTTAAAGACCACGTCTTAGAAATTTAGTTGCAATGGATCGGTTTACCGGTGAACATCGTGCTATATGTGCTAGAGCAAACATTTCCATGGAAGTAGTTCGGACTATATTCCCATGAAAACATGAAAAGTGATCTCAAAGCTGGAGGAGATTAATTGACCCCTCAGATTTAACACCTACCTATGGGCTTGTCTCAAAGCAAAAGTGTAATTATCTGAATTTCGTCATGGATTGTTGGTTTTAATTGGTTCAAATTCACTATAAACCTTTCAGATAACCGTATTAGCTCGGTCGGCAGGTACATAATGAGGGGGGTTAGCTGGACACAATTCCCAAGTTAATGAAATTTTGGGATATTGTTTGGGGATGGTATTGGGTGTGGAATCTGAGTTTTCGACCTCGAGGACCTTGTGCTAACTCGGGGAGGGCCGAAAAACCACGACATTTTCGGATTTTTTTCGGTTTTTTGCTTATATCTTCTGAACCATGCGTTTTTTGAGAAAAACACCCTTATAGAAAGTTGTAGAGCATGATATTTCCTTCAATTTTGATTGGTCAAAATTATATGTTGACCCAATACTTACCGAGATACAGCAGTTGAAAGATGGAACAAATTTCTCAAAATGCAAAAAAAATTGAAAAATACAGGTTTTTGCCTCATATTTTTCAACGTATCTCTGTATACTATACATAGCTACGTATACATAGCTACTTATTATTCTTTATTTTAAACTAGCTGACCCGACAGACGTCGTCCTGTACAAATTTCAATAAATTTGTGATCGTTTTCTGAATTTGTGAAGAGATATTGGCAATGTGTAAACAAAGTAAAAAGGAGAAAAAAAAACGTATTTCTTAGTGATAATTGCATCTATTAACGATTGTGGCTATGGATATTCAATTTAAGGAAGGGTTAATTCAGACGTACGCTAATGGAAAATTCGTTTGGTTTGTAGAATTGCGAGTTCTGCGACCTAAATTGCTCCGTGTGATTAGCGGCATTGCAATGCAATTAAATTGTGTCAATTCAATTCAATTTAATTATTTGGTTTGCGACACAATGTGCGATGCGAAGAAACACAATTTGGACAACTGATTCACTTTGTTGTAACTGTATAACCGTTTGTCACTTCAAAACTCACCGTATTTCGTAGGTAAATCTGTAAATTTGCTTGAGATCAAACGACGGTATGCACAAAGGCAGAAAGTCAATGTTGTATGACGCATTCAGTCCTATACAAGAAGAAGTAAACTTTGGCAACAGCAAATGTGCAGTCATTGACGGTGGGTACCTGCTGCATAAGGTTGTGTGGAGTAAATCAAAAGAAGCCACATTCGATTTGGTGTGTACCTCTTACGTGGATTTTGTGCAGTGACACTTTGGGAGCACTGCCATAGTAGTTTTCGATGGGTATCCTGTTGGCCTCAATTACCAGAGCACCAAAGCAGCCGAACGATATCGACGGTCATTGCTGCACTCGTCCACGAAGTTTGTGTTTTCAAAGACAACACCCTGCGGTACAATTTCACAATCAAAATTTCTAGCAAATGATACAAATAAGGTAAACTTCATCGCACTGTTGATGTCTGAAATGGAAGCAAAGGGGATTCAGGTTAAGCAGGCAACAGAAGATGCCGATGTCTTGATAGTAGAAACGGCCATCTCACAAGCTGGGGACTTTGATAGTGTCACTATCACTTCCACTATCATTTTGGTTTAATGGTAAATCTTGGAGAAGCCGTCTCTTGAGTCGTATGTATATTACTTCGGCCTAGTTGCTGGATGGTGATGTTATCGGTGAAACGTAGATTGGTTAGGATTTTTTTGGTAGTTCTGTTTATGAATTGTTCAATGGTGTCAATTCCTAGTTCATGGTGGATTTGATAATTTCGAACAAAACGGAAAAGAGTCCGAAAATTTCGAGGTTTTTCGGTCCTCCCCGAGTTAGTACAGGGTCCTCAAAGTCGAAAACTCAGATTCCACACCCCATACTATCCCCAAACAATATCCCAAAATTTAATTAACTTGGGAACCATTGTTCTGTTGCAACGTTTCATGAAATGAATTAAGTTTCGTCGTTTGATCTCTAGCAAATTTACAGATTTACCTACGAAATACGGTGAGTTTTGAAGTGACAAACGGTTATACAGTTACAACAAAGTGAATCAGTTGTCCAAATTGTGTTTCTTCGCATCGCATATTGTGTCGCAAACCAAATAATTGAATTGAATTGAATTGGCACAATTTAATTGCATTGCAATGTCGCTAATCACACGGAGCAATTTAGGTCGCAGAACTCGCAATGCTACAAACCAAACGAATTTTCCATTAGCGTACTTCTGAATTAACCCCTCCTTAAATTGAATATCCATGGCCACAATCGTTAATAGATGCAATTATCACTAAGAAATACGTTTTTTTTTCTCCTTTTTACTTTGTTTACACATTGCCAATATCTCTTCACAAATTCACAAAACGATCACAAATTTATTGAAATTTGTACAGGACAACGTCTGTCGGGTCAGCTAGTTTAAAATAAAGAATAATAAGTAGCTATGTATAGTATACATAGATACGTTGCAAAATATGAGGCAAAAACCTGTATTTTTCTATTTTTTTTGCATTTTGAGAAATTTGTTCCATCTTTCAACTGCTGTATCTCGGTAAGTATTGGGTCAATAAATAATTTTGACCAATCAAAATTGAAGGAAATATCATGCTCTATAACTTTCTATAAGGATGTTTTTCTCAAAAAACGCATGGTTCAGAAGATATAAGCAAAAAACCGAAAAAAGTCCGAAAATGTCGAGGTTTTTCGGCCCTCCCCGAGTTAGCACAGGGTCCTCGAGGTCGAAAACCCAGATTCCACACCCAATACCATTCCCAAACAATATCCCAAAATTTCATTAACTTGGGAATTGTGTCCAGGTAGAAAGTACCTGCCGACCGGATTATATAGGGTGAAATCCATTCTGGGTGGCTAGTTAATGTCCCCCGTTTAGAGATCACGTTTACTGGAAGCACGGTGCGAACGACTTCCACGGGAAGGGTTGCTCGGACACATATACCATGTTGTTCAACGGTGATTCGATCCATTGCAACTAATTTAAACTCAAGGTGTGAACATTATGTACATTCAAAACATATAGGTTTTCGTTTCCGAATTAGTACGTTATAGCCATTATGCACCAATGGAGGGAGAAGCAATGCTTTTTCCCAAGGCGTAAGTTGTGGATATACAGTGTGTCCAAGATAAGGAGGGCCAGTATGGGGATCTCGGTAATTGTAAGAGATACAAATTTGGTTAAATTGGAAAAAAATTGCGCAATAAAGGACAAACAAAGTGACGCCTAGAAACCCTTGATATGATTTTTGGTTTTTGAATTTTGGATTTTCTATTTTATTTTTTTTTCTGGCATTAATATTAAAGTTTGCGCGAAACTGACAAAACTTCTTTGTGACAACTTTTTATGGACTCAAAGATTACGTTATCAACCATCATCATTTTCATTTTTTTAAATACCGTCTTGATATTCTGATGCCAATTTTGTGAAGCCGTTTTTATTCTCAATTCAGTAATGTAGCACACATTATGCTTTATTACGTTTCGAGTCTTTGGAGACCACCATCAAGTAATTTTTGGATACGGACCTGTGTCCTAGAACATTGCATACGTTGTTTTAGCTTTCGTAATTTAGAAAAGAACTAACGAGCCACACTGTATGTGTTTAATCCTTAATAATCACGTTTGGTCTTGGATACAAATCATTTTCAATAGTCAGTAATTAATTTATTGATTATTTTTCTTACTTTTAAACGATACTTAAAATTAGAAATAAAAAACGTTCAGTGAGGCTCATTACTTCTTTCTTTAAATTACAAATCCTGAAACAACGTATGAAATGCTCTAGGGCACAGGTTCGTATCCAAAAACTTCTTGATGATGGTCAAAAACGACTCGAAACGTAATGAAACCATGTATAGTACATTGCAGAATTCAGAATAAAAAGGGCTTCACAAATTTGGCATCAGAAAATAAATACCGTATTTAAAAAAACGATAAAAAATTTGATAACGTAATCATTAAGTCCACTAGAAGTTGCCCTAAAGAAGTTTTAATCAGTGTTGCTCTAACTTCAATATCAACGCCAGAAAAAAATAAAATAGAAAATTCAAAAATTCGGTTTTTTGCGATAATTCAAAAACGGAAAATTTTATCAAGGATTTCTAGGCGTCATTTTGTTAGTCCTTTAATTGCGCAACTTTCTTTCCATTTAACTAAATTTGTATCTCTTGCAATTAACGAGATCCCCATATTGGCCCTCCTTATCTTGGACACCCTGTATAAATAGTATGTTACTTTACAAGGGATGTAGGTAAGGTTTACACTACGACCAACAGCAAGGTGCGAGGTAGTGTAAATCTTCCTACATCCTGTGTAAAGTACATAATTTTTTTCACTACCAATATTTCCTTATGTAAAACTATTACATTTTCTAAATTATAGTAACCTATTTCGGGAGCTTGGGGCGTTGTTGTAGTGCTATGACGTTTTGTTTTACAGTTATAAACGCACTGTGAAAAATTATTCGAAAAAATGCGTAAATTGGATTGCGAGTGCTGTTTTGTGAGGTTTGTGGTTGTATTCTGATTTAAAATGGATAATAGTACGAGCGATAATGGTTTTCTTCATGTTAACCAAATGCAGACATGGCATGTCGTCGGTCATAATAAATGCGGGAGGTAAATAACCTGCTTCTCCAGGGAAGTAAATAACCTGCTTCTCCAGGGAAGTAAGTACATTGTCATGGAAACCGTAACAATTTTTTAAAAATGTTTCCTACATCCCTCAAATTTGACAGTATAAGGATCACTTGCAAAGAAGGTAGTGAAAAAAGTCTTTAAACCATATCCTCAAAGCCTGTACATACGAGTATGTTTCTTAAAGTACCTTAGCTATTCAAAGAGATAATATGAAATTTCCTAGCGCAGTAGGAAGAAAGTTGCTAATTTTAAACTAAATATTGTCGTTCGTTCGGCGATATATTTCACAGTAGTTTATTGTAATACGAGTGTGGAAAGGATGTCGTTGGAAAATGCATATGAAAGATGGAACACAATGGCCTTTCCACACGTGTATTACATATACAGGGTGTAGAAATGTTTTACGCACCATAGGGTTTTCAATGGTAATTTTTTCATATGACAATATTTGCTTAAGATAATCTCTGAAACTTCTTTGTGGCGTGAATTCATAATTCATATAAAAATATGAAATATTTGCTTCCCTAATTATTTTAGAGCAAACTTGTATGAAAGTTTTTGGTAGAGAAAAAAAATCTGTATCCACTTATGCCAGCATTTGTCAGTTTACATTTCGGAAAACCGAAAATTTAAAGCAATAAAATTACCATTTTTAGACAAATCAGTGGTGCCTTGAAATTATTGAAGCAATGTAGTTTTTACTTCCTTTTACAATAAAGGAAGTATTGGATTGACCCCAAACTATCACGTTTTAGAGTTCCCTGAACCCAAAATCATATTTTTGTTCATTGGTCTGTGTGTCTGTGTCTGAACAGTATATCTCACAAACGACATGAGATATGACATTGAAACTTCATACCGAATGATTTTTTAAAACTTTATTGCAGCAGGCCCTGGATATCCTGAATTAGTTGGCAATACTGAAATGTATTGTTGGTGACACTGTAAGTTTATGTCAAATTCGAGGTTAGCAGGTTAGGTTTTGCGTCAGTTTTGACCCAGATGACGCAAAACCTAACCTGCTAACCTCGAATTTGACCTAGACTTACAGTGTCACCAACAATAAATTTTAGTATTGCCAACTGATTCAGGCTATGCAATACCTGCTGCAATTGAGTTTTTAAAATATCACACTGTATATAAGTTTTGTGTATTATGTAGATGCGGCAGCTCGCTTTTGAAGAAAATCGCATAACCGGAGGTATGATGTTTACTCTTGTTATTTTTCAGTTTTTATCGATTTATCTCAAAAACGGCTCTTAAGGATTTTTTACAAACGTTACATTAGATTACATTTTTAATGTGTAGTACTAATGTGAGCTCAGTGCTTTTCCAGTTGAAGACCTCCAAAATGGGTTTCTTTTTTTGGAGTTTTTATATAATGTAGTATAGGTAAGCCAAAAACAAATTTTTAACTAATTATAAGATCACTGTAAAAGGAAGTTGTGTGCGTGTATAAAACCAGATTTTTCAATCTAACATTTGCCGAAAAAATGTACATTTGTCAGTTTTAGTCAATCGTAATATGATTATGACTTAACATTAGAGCGCAGGAAGTGTTGACATTAGAGTGCACCGTCGTAGGAAACAACCATTGTACAATCATTATACTGACATTTGAACTATAAAGCAATGATGTTTGCTTTTATTTACCACTACATATTTTCTACTTGTTTCAGTAATAGTCCTGTGATTTATGCTCATTCGTTTGAGGTGTAATGCACCCTTGACTTAACGTTTTCATGGCAAATAACTTTTTTCTACAGCCGTCTAAAAAACGTGACATTTATGCATCGCTATAGATACGCGAAGTTCAACTTTTTTTAACACGTGAAAAATAGTAATTTATTAGACAAAACGATAAAGTTAAATTTTATCCACGAGTGAATCGTTTAACGTCGAGACGAAGTCGAGACGTTAATGATTCAAGAGTGGATAGAAATAACTTTATCGTCGTGTATAATACAACATTTTTTTCTATAGCAAGAACTTTAACAATTTTAAAAGAAAATAAGGACAGTCAATCACATTTCAAAATGTCAGTAGCTAGATTGGGTTGCTACGATAGTACGAAGCTGTCATATTTAATTTAAACAAAAGTTCGAAAATTAAATTACTTTATCTATCCTTGATGTTAAAGTGCTACTTTATCTACCCTTGCTGTTAAAGTAAAACTTGACCTTTTGTTTTGAGTTGATAAAAGCACACTTTAACATGTGGTATAGAAAAATAGTAGATTATATTATAAGTGAGAGAAATGCATCATTATTTGCGAGTGAGAGCGATACAATTTCTCACGAGCTTATAATGGCATTTCGCTCACGTGTGATATACGACGTTTTATCTTACAGTAGCAATTCTTGTGCCTAAATAGTTTGCGCAGTCAGAATATGTCGCAAAACAGATAATAGATAGTTACAGTAGCACCTATTGCCATGACATTATACAACTGTTTTCAGTGACTAAAATGAAGTTTTATTCACTAGTGAGTATAAAATACAGTGACTAAAATTAAGTTTTACTCACTAGTGAGTATAAAAATCTTTTATACTCACTAGTGAATAAAACTTCATTTTAGTCACTGAAAACAGTTGTATAATGTATGGTAATAGCTGCTACTGTAAGATAAATAATATTTCTTCACGGCTAGCAGTGAAAAAACGGGTTTGGAACATCATTTCCTTAGTTACAACACATATAAAACGTTACGTACATAATAATATTACTCTACTTATTTGCTATATGCGTATGATTTTGTTGCAGAGAATCGTTTATTCTTTTTTGACGGCTGTAGAAAAACGTTTGTATTTCGTGGCAAAATTCGTGTTTTTATGGCGCGTTTGAATGACTTTTCTGCCTCGACCTAACGGTCTCGGCGAAAATTGACATTCTTACTCCCCATAAAAAAAACACTCATTTCGCGCACTTAATACAAAAATTACTATTTCTTATAACACCAAGGTGCTAATGAATATTTATGAACTGAATCGAATATCTCTCATTTTTCGTTTAAATGTATAAATCCAGCGTTTGAGATACATAGATGTTACCAGTAAATTATGACATTATGAGTATAATAAAATATATATAGTTATTTAAGTAACCGTAGTTATTTTGCTGAAACTCTTTAAATATTTAAATATTCAGGCATACTTACTAAACCAAAATTAAAAGCCAAATGCTTCTGAAGGAAAAACAAATTTCAGTGCAACCAACATCAGTAAGTAGACGTAAAAATACCATGACCCATTAGATTGTAAGCTGGCTACTGCACAACATAAAAATATTAGTTTTAAAATAGTGTTGTTCAAAAATATGATTGTACATATACTTTTTAAGCACCTTACAGCAACTCTTAACATTTTTCTGCGAGAACAGCAGACCATGCGGCTGCATAATTAGCTCAATTGTCTGCATTTTTAGAATAAAGAGAATTTTGTCCAAAGCGGGCGCGGAACTTGTAAGCATCATTAATCAAAAACTCGACACTCGCGCTATCTCAGCCGCGGTCAGACTGCTCGAGCGAGGCTAAGGTGAGGTAACTCCAATTCAAGCCTAAATAGCGTATCTTTGGACCTACCTTCTTTGTCGCTCTGTCTCCGATTCAGTACATAAACTGTCAAAAAGATTAGCCGATTCGATCTGGCTCCAATACTTCCGTGAAAGGCAACAGGCGCTTATCGTACTTATATTCATTACTCGTACTTTACTTAAGCTTTAAAATTAGAAGAATTTTGAAAAATTAGTACAAAAAAATGTGTCGTTCAGAATAGTGATGGGCATAACCGGACAATTTTCTTAACCGAATTATTTGCTTTCGAATCATATTAATAACCGATTGATTATTTGAATAATCATTCGAATCAATTTTGGCTCTCGATTCGTTTCGATTAAGTCAGCCGGTTTGCCGGTTGGCGGTTCACCGTCATCTGCATCGGCATCGTAACTTGCAGATAGCAGAGGAACTCAGTTAAGTGTTAATTATAATAATTGTATAAATTATTTTTATTTGATTTCTAAGGAGTTTAAAACCATTGAGAATAGCTATATCAATACTAATCATACAAAATTATAAATATGCGAATACAAAGTATCTGTTGAATCTATTTTTAGTTCCTAAAATTCTCTAGTAGTCACCCTTTCCTTTTCGCTTGCACATCATACCGGTATATTTTAGAATCCATCATTTATCTACGTTCAGCCTTCCGCGGTTCTAAGGACGCACACTTAAAATTTTCAACATCGAAATCCACTTGTCCCGACTGCTCCGTTATTAAAAATTAAATATAAATCTGTTACGATATTGGAAAATTTTATTTCGCTTTCTGTTTATCCCTTATTAGGCATAATCAACCGCGTTTCGAAGCAAAAATTTAGGCCGTTATAAATTAATACCAACACAGCTTCGGCAAATCTCATACTCAGCAGAACGTTATTTTTAATAGGAACGGGCCCATAAATTTAACTCGTCGACTGGGGGTCTCAAATGTCTTAATAACATCAACAAGCAGCCGCGAGCCTCACTTGGGTCAATCAAGTACATACGTAGAAAAGGTTATATGAGTTATGAATGCCGTATTATTTACAGAATTTCGATCACTCGCAGGTCGCTGAGACGCGGCACGTAGTACGTATCAGGATGAGGTTATTTTTCATCCGAATACTTGGAACGAAAACTGAGTTACACAGGTTATTTCAAGAACCGGATAACCGGTTATTTTTGATTCGAATAAACCCATCAGTAGTTCAGAATAAAAATTCTTGAATGTCTTAGTTTGTTTTGGTAGAGCGATGGCTCCTTGGCCCCTTACACCGAACCGCCACTGTTTTGATCATAAGCAGACGATTATATTACATGTAAGGCGTTACTGTAACGTAGCATAAGGAAATTGTAAAATCTCTTCCACCACAATCAGTCACGCGAAGAATAAGTCGATGCTAATATGTTATTACAAATGTTAATTCTCCATTCATGAGATCTTTAAATATGCATGTAACTTGGCAAAAATGAGTTATGTGTATTTGCACAATGTGCTGCAATAGGAAACAATGGCTTTTCAAACTCATAGAACTGAAAATAAACGCACGATAACATCTAGTAAGGATATAATTTTAGATTTTCTGCTCCAGTTAGCTCCTGCAAATCGAATAAGGAGATAAAGCCGTGATTAGTCACAATTGCATAGCGGGATATGGCAGTTTGCAGCGCGGGCGACCTGTCCTGTTGACTCGAAAAATTTCCGTCTGCATCCGAGCTTTGGCATTACAATTGAACTAATGCAATAACCGCGTTTCAAGCAGGAAATGCGCCGGCTATGAGTGATTACTCAATGGAAGCCTCGTGCAGCTGTTGTTGTTGGCTCGGGACAACTACACATTCCTGCTTCATTCAGAGAGCCTTGATTGTAAGCGGTTTCCAGCACTGTGCTTGAACCCATATTTTAAAGAGCCGCCGCGGCAACGTACAAATTGCCGAACTAATTGGCACTCCTGAAGAGGGCCGAATATGGGAATTTATGCTTGTTGTGCTGTGGCGGAAACATTCAGAGTTTATGACTCCGACATAAAACCGTGGTGTCCATTGAGTTGCCCTTTTAGTGCCTGAAACAAGATAAATACTCGCCGAAAGGAGCACTCCATAAGAGCTTCTTGAGGAATTTTATGTACTGTAGTTAGTGGGCCTTGAATTATTAATTTGTTAGTTCGGGAAAGTCATTGTACGTCCTTTATGTCTTCGTCGTATCCGGGACTTTCAGGCTTCATTCGCTACATGCTGTAATTGTTCACTTTTGTACACATTAGATTAGGCGCTTCTGAGTAGTGGTTAATATTAGTTCACGTTCTGATGTGCACCGCTATAAATTATTCAGGCACGTTATTTTAGTTTTTATTAAATGTGGAACTGTATTTGATTACACCAAATACAGAGTTCAGTAGAATGAAGTATCTATTTTAAATCAAGCCTTAATAATCAATGGTTGAACTCTTAATTGAAAATCAAACAGCAGGTCTTATAGAGGAAACATGGCAATTTATTTTTTTGAAATAGAGTAGGCTGGATCTCGTCTATTTAAATGAACGCTTCCACAGCAAAAAATCTTGAATATTCGACCAGTTCTCCATATCGTCAATTAAACTGAAATTTCTGCTGGATGCTTTACAACTTATTTTTTTCCTATCAGCAATTGTTTTTGAATGGGAGCAGTTTGCAAGAGAATACTTGACTCTGACCGAACCCTGTACAAACCAGTCTAGTCTTTTATAAATAACTGTAGAGTTGTAACGTTGCAGTTGCTCGACTATACCGGGTGTACCAAATCCAATGTAACCCCCTGCATTTCTGTTATTACTAACGATACTGATTTGGTATATGGTAAAATCGTATTAATTTGCAAATATTTTGACGTTTGTGCTACTTTCGGTTTCACCGGAAGTACAACTGACTTTTATTTGAAATAGAAAGTTGCACTTTTTTTGACAGTATGGTATTCACTTTAAAATTCCGTTTTCAACGATATACCACACTTATACAATCGTTCCACAAAATACTTTAGTATTTAGATTTTTTCGAAAATTCGAATTTTTAGCATAACCCCCGTAAAGAATTTTCTTTTGAAGAGCTAGCCATGAAAAATTAATCAGTTATTTTATCGACAATTTTAGACAATTTAAAACTATTATAACCAATTTGTCGAAGATATTTTGTATTTATGATTTAGGTAAGTAGGTACTTGCTCGGTTAATAGTAATGAGCAGGACATGAGTGATACCCTTGGTGACAAAACAAACGAATTTCAGTTGTTTAATAACGTGTTCTTGTTTTTAAAATGCTTTCTGCAATAAAAAGTCCTCAATTTTTAACTGCCGAGAAGCTATCTCCTCAAGAAATTGATACGAGGATGCTGGGTGTTTATGGAGAAGATTGCTGTTCGAAAACAGAAATTGTGAAATGGAAAAGGAAGTTTTGGAAGGTAGGGAATGTAAAAAAGACATGCCACATCCTACAAAAGCACATATTGTGAAAACTGCAAGCACTGAGTACATGTAAAAATTTTGCTTGAAGATAGGCGTATTAAAGTAAGCATAGCGCGAACCTCATGAATATTATTAGCATTGGAACTGTTAACACCGTAATTAATAGAGAACTTAGCCTTTTCAAGTTGGGCACTGATGTACAACTAGCAGACTATAGAACCTTTCAAGAAAGGAATCTACAACTTACTTTGGTGCAGAAAAATATATTCTAAATAGCCGTCATAGATATCAATGCGTTGAACCGCACTGAGACGCATCTTTGTGCTAACAGCAAATATTGGGTATATTCCAGTGGGTCAGTTAATGCTATTTTGTTTATAGATGCTAAATGTATACTTTCTGAAGAATTTATATTAGCAAAATAAAAGTCAGTACATTTTGTATTTAGATAGAAAATCACATTTAAAATTTTAATTTTAATGTTTTCTCTATCTTGACCAATAAATGCATTTTTCGCAATTATTTCACAGTTTTAAATTTGACAGATAACGAAAGTCACGTGATAACTTTTATTTGGTCCAATTGTAATGTTTTTCAACCACCTCCGATCTCCATTTCATGCCAACTTTTTGGCGATCATTGTAGATAACAGGGTTGGCAAAAAACATGTTTTTTAATTAAACAAAAAACAGGTTTTTTTTGTTTAAAACTTTTTTTGTTTAAAACATGTTTGTTAAAAACAAAAAAAGTGTTTATGTTTAAAACGTGTTTTTTTTAAACGTTTTTAATTCCGGACGTTGGGGATGTACCTACTTGTATTTAGTAGGGAAATTTCCTGTGAAACTGAATCACTATCATGAATAAATGCAGTAAACATATTAGTTGAAATTCAACGTTCTTAATTCTGGACTTCGGGGATGTACCTACTTCAGTTGTGGTTTATAGGTAGTTCTTCTAATTGGGGAAATCCCATATAAAACCGAATCAATATTATGAATACATGCAGCAAACATATTGGTTTCACTTCAACTTTCAGTGACTGCATGCATTTGTGCCTGGACGTACAGTGTTTTTACATATTAAAATGTGTTAAGAAAGACTAAAGAGTTTTATTAAAATCCAAATCATGACTGGAAGGAGACTTGATTCTGTCTGGAATTATTTTATAAAACTAAAATCAGACAACTATAGATACTTTAGAGCAAAATGTAAAAAAAGTGGAGTTTTATTAAAATCCAAATCATGACTGGAAGGAGACTTGATTCTGTCTGGAATTATTTTATAAAACTAAAATCAGACAACTATAGATACTTTAGAGCAAAATGTAAAAAAAGTGGCGAATTCAGTGGCGCGCTTGAAAACGCAATAGAAAAATGTGGCAGTAATAATAACAGTGGTCAAAAACAATCTAATATTGAAATTGAAAGTAAGACATTGTTTTAACACGATTAGCTAGGAAAAGACTTATTGGTAAGTACTTAACCAGTATTGGTTCAAATCTACGCTAAAGTATTGATGTTGAAATGTTGATAAACTTAATTTTATTTTTATATTTTAGGTAGCCCACTTCAAACAACAAATCGAAACTAGTGATCATTTTTAAAACGCGTAATAAAAACATCCCTTTGTTTGAAGATACAGAATAGCTATTTTTATTTAATTTTATTTTCTGGTTATATGCTTAGTGCTTTTTCTTATATACATAATTATATTTCTGTGTAACTACGTTAAAATACATAGGTATCAATTATCTATAGTATTGATTTATTTTTATTTTTCATTACATTTAAGACTGAAAATTCAGAAAATCATGTTTAAAACATGGCAGTTTAAAACATGTTTAAAACGCTTGTTTAAAGCATACTTGTTTAAAAGATACGGTTTTGTTTTAAACACGTTTTGAATTGGGAGCTCAATTTTTTTAAAGTAACTTTCTTTTTTTTTTGTTCGCTTGGGCCTCTTAAAAATGGTCTGAAATGGCAAAATACATATTTAAATTCCTGGCTTCATTTATACGATCAACCTCAAGTTTGAAGTCGATTTCGAAAGTACAATTTGGTATTGCATATGAAGTGAAAATAGACAAAATAGTACCGTTGTCATACAATTTTTTTCTTCGCGATACAACTATATTTTCTGTAATATTTTTTCTGCGTACTTGAATCCATTCAATTGCTTCCACGGAAATAGTTTTTTCAGATATTCACTTCATATTGATTGTCATAATTTTGTCTGTAAATATATTTATCTATTCATATTGTTTAGGGCCTATAGCAACTTTATTCATACTTCTACCGTTCTGTAAACGGAATATGTAATTCAATATAGTCAGATTTTTTGCCCAATTACTGCAGCTACTTTTCAATTTTGTTATGTTTTATTAAGGTCGAGTTCTTTTGTATTTATCGATTGGCCAATTTGGTATTTGGTAAGTATTTTACTTCTCAGCACGTAACGACGTTACAAGAAAATAGAGTTTATTAGTCAAAGCTTTTGTTGTGAAATGAATAACTAATCGTGTCGTTCGGAAGCGAAAATGTACCTCGCAACGCACACGATATCGCAATTTTCGGGCCAGCTGCAACGAAAGGAAAATTAACTCACAATTAGGACCCTCTTAAATCATTTGACGCGCGTAATTACTGTTGCAGTTAAAAATGTCAGCATTAAAGTTAACGAAGTCTTTATTGTCGACGTCACATCTCCAACGGTGTTTTATTAAGTGCGAGGTGGTAAACCGAAGGTCATAAATTTAATAATCGGTTTAAAAACTGGACGCCGTAATTATATATTATAATCAACGTTTGCTCAGATAATCTACTTGGAGCCATAAAAGGCAACAAGTAATTGATGCGTGGCAGTAAAGCGCATCGTTCTTTCCCCGTTCTTGAATTCCCTCGCCAGGGAGCGGTTATAAACGTTAAACAGTTAATACTACGCTTCCTGGTCACAAATAACGAAATAATGTATAGTCTAGCAAGGCCCAGATAACAAGTATTTAGGTCGGTATGTAAATTAATTCTCCAGCGAGACCGGAACAACATGCTCTTGGCTCCGACGCAACTCATTTGGTTACAGATCGAACCAATATCTCTATGCAGATACCAGCGATGTCCGAAAATCGGGATGGCTGCCTCCTGTGGGACGTTCCGCAGGATATCGAGCAGCTCCCAGGCCTTCTATGCCCGCCTATCTCTCTGGAACAGAGGTTGGCGCCCTGCCAGGCCTCCCAGACGACCCGTCCATTGAACACTTGGATGTTGTCGTTAAATCTTAGTACCAGAGGTGATTGTCGCGATTATACATTCAGAGGCACTCGTGAAATTGCCGGCCAGCCTTCAACAGCACTCCGGAGCTGAAGGACTGCCAGAGGAAGACGTCGCCAAAAAGCGTAAAACCACACCGCCCCTAAAGATGGCCCTTGAACGGCTCGAAATCGAGCAGCAAATTCGGGGAGAAACTGCCACGAAACAATTACGTATGGAATCAACGCACGGAAATAAAAAGCAAGAGTAATGTACCGGATCGTCCTACTACTTGCCATCAACTTTTTGCTGGACGGATATTCGCAGAAAGTCGACGACATCGATCACGACGAAATGTTGAAGGAACACAGGGCAAAAAGCAAAAGTCAAAGTGATGAGACGTGCTTGGATATTCTCATTTATAATGCACGCATTGATTTTCGTCCTAACGCTAGAAATCCGATGATAAGGATTTTGGTTTAAATCCACTTCGCAGTTGCAATGTTATAATATCACCGAGAAAATATTTTCTAGTGTCAAGTAATTTCAAATAATTTTATGTAGAGGCGTAACTTGCAAAGCCGTTGGTTGCAACATTTAATCAGTCACTTTTCAGATGTACTATGCAAGACAAAAAAACTGGGACACTCTTGGTAGATATTTTAGCATAATTAATTTGATTAGCTTCAACGAGACTTTAAACAATTACATTTATTATAACAATTTTTATTTATAGCAACGTCTAAACAAGTTGACGGTTAATCTAGAATACCTAGCAACTATACATATTAAGGCTGCCACATTCACAACAGACCGTACTAACTGTCCCTGTTTTTTTGTCTTGCATAGTACATACCAGAATTCTTATTCCACGATAAGTCAGAAATTAACTTTCAATATAATAATTTTGCCGAATTATAGATGAAAAGCGTTAATAAGATATTTACCTATACGTATAGCGAAACAGTAACACTTTACAAATAGACGAATATTTTTGAACACACGATTTTATAACAAACTTAACTTGTGAAGCTGTGTTGTTCTCCAAAAATTCTACAACTTTTTAATTTAGGAATCCAATAACGAAAACAGAACTGCCAAAGTATAGATACTTAATTTGCCAACAAGAAAAAATGGAAAGGCACATATAACCGTCTTGTTTTGAACGTTTTTACGAAGCCCATAAGCTCAGAGGGACCGGAATGACAAACATTTTTTCCTTTGCTCAAAAGAAGTTTTTCCAATATCCAATTAAACGGAACAATACGATTATTTAGAACAGGATTAATATGCTACATTGTAGATATTAATCGACCGTCAAGATTTTGAGAGTTTTTACAGTCTGCAGATGTTTACTGGTTTAAAAGACACTGAAACAATATACAGATTGCGGCAGGCAACTAGGACCATAGCAAAAGCAAGGGGACCTTACATGTGGCCGTAATTGTGTTTAACAAACGAACAATCAATGTACGATGGCGATAGGTCGTTAGGATCATTATAAATACAAGGTATACCGGGTGACAATGAGACTAGGGCCATGCTTAGATCTTCTTTATTTATTAATCGATTTGGATAAAATTGTATACCAAGATACTAAACATAATTTCTGATTGGCCGATAGATATAGTAAAAATGGCTGACTTCAGGTTTTACTGGAAATGATACCAACTTTGATTTTTTAGATGGAATACCCTGTATATTTTATGTTTTTCTGAATCTACGAGTCAAACTACAAATTTCAATTTTTTTAAACAAAAAAATTATTTTATCAATTTTTGTTTATTACCATAGAAGGCTTTGACTTTGAAAAAAATATTCTAATTGACTCTAGCAACTCTTAATAGTACGAGTAGTTATTTTATTAATAAGGCCAATAACAAACCTTTAATAAAAGAATATGATTTGCTAAACTCGTTTTTTAAGTAAAAGTAACATTTTTAAATGGCACCTACTAAGGCCCATCTTGCCATTAGATAGAAAATGTAACTACTAATCTAACTATATGCATCATGCACTACTTTATCTTTATTTGAAACTGAAAATTAATTAATTATTTTTTAAAATCTATTTAAAAAACCAAAGTTAGTGTCACTTCCGGTGAAACCTATATGTTTTAGGTTTTTCGGAATCTACGACTCAAAATTACATACAAAAGTGTTGCCAAATTTGCTTAATTAATTAATTTAATTTAATTTAATTAATTTAATTAATTTAATTAATTTAATTAATTTAATTAATTTAATTAATTTAATTCGCACTCAGCCAACAGCCGTTAGGCCAATTATAGGCGTCGCTGTGCAGTTATGAGGACTTCCAACCCCACTAACGACTGTCATGATGTTGTATGACCGCCGGGACCAACTTTTTTCCGTGATAGCCGTACCACGAGGCGCCGAGAGATGCAGCCGTGGAACTCCCATCCAAGTTCTGACCAGAGACAGCGTTGCTTAACTCTGCTGATCGAACGTGGACGCTTGTTCAAGCTACACCACTCGGGACCCACTTAGGTATTATTAGTTATTACATAAACATATTCTAAAAAATAATTAATTTTCAGTTTCAGATAAAAATAAAATAGTGCATGATGCATATCGTTAGATTGCTAATTACATTTTCTATCTAATGGCAAGATGGCCCTTAATAGGTGCCATTTAAAAAAAGTGACTTTTACTTAAAAAACGAGTTTAGCAAATTATATTCTTTTATTAAAGGTTTGTTATTGGCCTTATTAATAAAATAACTACTATTAAGAGTTGCTAGAGTCAATTAGAATAGATGTTTCCAAGTTAAGGCCTTCTATCGTAAAACAAAATTGAAAAAATAATTTTTTTGTTTAAAAAATTGAAATTTGGCAAGACTATTATATATAATTTGACTCGTAGATTCAGAAGAACATAAAATATACAGGATGTTTCATTTAAAAAATCAAAGTTAGTATCATTTCCGGTAAAACCGGAAGTCAGCTATTTTGACTATGTTTCTCGGTCAATCAGAAATTATGTCTAGTATCTTGGTATAAAATTTTATCCAAATCGATTCATAAATAAAGAAGATATAAGCATGGCCCTAGCCTCATTGTCACCCGGTATATTCCATTTTTAAATTTTTTAAAACCAATTACTGCCACATGCTTTTGCTATGGTCCTAGTTGCCTGCCGCAATCTGTATACCTAAATGTGTAATATACTTTTTGTATAAAGATAAATCGCCAATTCACGCCAGAATACAGGATAGACTTCATTTGTTTTAACAGCAAGTTTTTATTATAAAATATGATCAAACATCATTTTCATCTAGTATGGCTATGGAATACTTCCTAATTTGTGAATGCAACTATGTTTATACTTAAATGTCAAACTTGACATTTGATTTTTAATTGACTTATACCGGGTGGCCATAAACATCTGAGATCCCGGTAGCCGTGGAATTAGCTACTTATAAATGTTGGTTAGCATTATACATATTTCAATTATAATAAGTATTGGTATGAAATGTAATAAAATGCAAATAAGAGGAGGGTAATGTGCCCCAGATTCTGCAGTTTAGCCTACGACTCGATTATAAAAATCTCCTGTTCTAACTTCAATACTTATCGCAATCTGTAATAAATTTTGACAGATAGAAATTTTAGTTGTGATGACATTAATGACATTTAGTTTAGTCGTATTCATCGCTTTAATAAAGCGGTGTTGATTCCAAAGGTAATGTGATATTAGATATTTATGGCCACCCAGTATATAGTTGCGCCGCCAGCGTGGCCGAGCCGTTAGGGCATCAGGCTGCGGTGCCACGGTACGGGGTTCAATCCTCACATCAGGTAACTGGCGGACGGCCCACCCAGTCGCTTTAAAAATTTAGTACCGAAACCACAGTTGTAGGGAAGTAGGGAAAGTAAGGCGGTTGTTGAAGGCGTGATGCTAACCACATCACCCAGTACGCCATTAACGTGTGCCAGATTGACTGGGTTTCGAAAAGAGATATTTCGGCGATCCTGACTCGCCTTGTCTCAGGCCATGTTCCTACATGGAATGAAGTGCCCGATCTTTACTTTATATACAGTTGCATTCATAAATTAGGAACTATTTCATAGCCATACATACTAGATGAAAATTATTTTTGATCATACTATATTTCTTTTCCCTGTCACAAATGCCATTACATTGTAAGAATATTTAAATTTTTACTTGGACCTAAACTGGGAATTAATAATTAAAAGATGACTTAAATTCTTACCTTCAGTTTATGTATTTTTTATATAATTGCATGCATGAAAGATCCTTTGGTCTTCTTATTATGCTCGCTGATCTGCATACAGTTTTCTGTAACTAAGCTGTCTTACAAAATGTGCAAGGAAAACTTGTAGCAAATATCCATATCCATTCCGTAGCACAGAATAATACCCTAAATCAGAATGGCCTCTCTGTGTCGGCGCTTTAGATGTCAGCATACTCAATTTTTGTGACCTTGAAATGATCCTAGTGGTGTGCAGAGGCGGGAAATTCAAAGTTATGCACCTAAATTTTAAACTGAATAGGAATAATCCGTACGTTTCAAGTCCACGCAATTTATATGGAAATGCACAGCACACCATGTGCCACCAAAATATATTTTTTGTGCACTAATATTAAATTAATATTTTTATCGGTTGCAGGATATTAATCCCTTGTTTACATATACAAAAGTAGGCTGGTAACTAAATCATAACTGATCTGTACGGTAATAGTCCATTACCGTACATGGCAACCATAACCATACAGCAACCGATAAACTATTGAACAAATCACGGATGTTATGAGTATCATAACAGCCTCAGATGTTTTAAAATCCTCGCTCTGCGAGCTCGGATTTCAATACAACATCTGCGGCAGTTATGATACTCATAACATTCCTAGATATGTTAATAGCTATAAAACCACTAGCATAAAAAACATAACTTTCATATAAGTGGTCCTTAACCGCCACAAGTACACGTGTAAAACATGGAAAACAGCTGACTGCACACCACCAGACTCGCGCATGCGCAAAGAAAAACTAGCAACATTTTAAGCCTACAGGCCATTCTGTATTATTCTGTGTCCGTAGTCAGTTGTAGCAGTATATTACATTGTTATTTTAAATTGCAACATGCCCTGAACTATTACTGTGAATTTTGGAAATATTAATTATGTCATAATTCAGTTTTAATACTAGTAAATCTATGTTATTGATTCGATCTGCAAACATTTATCTTCTAATTAATTAGTTTCGTTTGCAGTAGTTGCTATTGTGATAAATAATTAATGCGATATAACCAAAAGCTGCTTTGTGTCAACAAATCAATTATGACAATTTAATTTTGAATATATCGCTTCTGTGAATACATAAAGTGAATTTAGAATTACAGGCCTAGGCGGTATTAGGTGCTATTAATATGTATGCAGGTTAATGTTACAGTTTTGTATTGACGATATGAATGGGAGACCACGAAATTTGTAGTCAAAATTAGTCTAGAGCTTCGTTATCCCCTTTATCTGTAAAATTAGTTTTATAACGATAAACGACGTTTGTTAAAAACGTAAAAAAGGTCATAAAATGCCGAGTTCGTTAACTTAATTACTGGCGGAAGGAACAAATTGTGTATTTGTCAAAGGGAAATTAATACGCTTTCAATAAAACTTTTCCATGGACAAAATGAGGTAATTTGGAGTTTCGCTTTGGTATTTTATTATGTACTTTATTATTTGTTACTCGTGGCGGGCTTTAGAATACTTTCTATATTTTCGTGTTTGATCGTGAATTTGGATAGATGTGTTTGTCAGAAAGACAATATTCGCGCACATTATTTAATGGAAATTTAAAAATGAGTTAGAGGTAATTTTTTTATGTGTACTAGCTACATTCTATACAGAACTAACCAAGAAATTGAATTGCTCATTCAGTGCAACTTTCCATCTAACATAAAACAAAAATATAAATTTAAGGGTTATTTTAACCAAATAAAACTCTTGATAGGTGCATGTTTTTTTATTTCCGAATTTTGCCACTTCTAAACGACCAGAGCGCAACTTTTCCAATTTGTCAGATCAACAACTGGAAGTAGTAAAAAATCTACAACAGTAAATCTGCCCGCCTTCCTTTGATAACCCGAGGAAGTTTTCAGTCTAAGTTTATATTCCTGCTTTCCTGTTTTTTATTACATTGTACTGATCATTGTACATTTCGCTACTGCGTTTAGAATGCGCCTTTATCATCTTATAAATGGGTGAAGTGTTGCGTGAACACGATAAAAAGAGAAAAAGTGGGTTTTATATTTCACTAGCCCACCGCGGTGGAGGCGAATACAACAATTTATTTAAAACTCGCAAAATGCGCCTCATTTGCTTTCCCGAATTAGATGCGCGAATTGTTTTAGCAGAAGAAAGATTAGATAAACGCCTCTTCCTTGAGCCTTCGATTACAGCAACTGCCTACTGCTTTGAACGATCACCATTAAATGCATATTATATGCAGGCTCCGCTATTTACGTATCCTGTAATGTTCTTGCGAGAAGTTTGGTTTAGATTTACATGTTTTTGTTGAAAGCTGCCACGAAATTTCAAAAAGAATTCAATTATGCCTAATCTTAAGAGCCAGTTTTTCAATTAGGATTTAACTTAGGAATTTCTACAGCAACAACAATAATGTTTGTGAACTAAACCTTTAGACAAACAATTCAAGGATGATAGTATTCTCCATACTTATTTTATACAGGGTGTTAATTAAGTACATAGACAAACTTGAAGGGGCGATTGCTTGATTAATTCTAAGAGAAAAAGTTTATATAAACATGGGTCCACGACGACTCTGTCTAAAAATATTGGCAAACCGAATCATTTTGAATACACCAAAAATGCGTTTTAAAAACTACAAATGATTACCTTTATAAACAAAGTCAAATTGTTTAAGAAAACAACTTACTTCAATTATTTTTCAAGGCACACCTTGTTTTATGGAAAACACCTTGTATCTCAAAAACGGAGCCGTTGCGGATTCATGTTTATATGAACTGTTTTTCTTAGAATTCATCAATGTATCGCCCCTTGAAGTTTGTCTGTGTGTTTAATTAACACCCTGTATATTAAAACACATGAATACAAGTTAGTTTTGTGTTTGGATATTGCATAAAGTGTAATGGCTGAGTTTTTAGTCATTTGGATGTAACTTAAGCTATATAAATATATTGTATGTAAGTTATTGATAGAGGTTTGAAACAATTTTATTTTGTACTACACTTACGTTAGTGTACATTATATGCGTATTGTTAATTAAGTGTGCCACACGCAAGGAATTTCGTTGAATTAGATGCTGTAAAACTGACTTTATTTAATGTTGGCTATCAACAACAAAAATGACACATGTGATGGGATTTCCTGAATAAACGGTTTCATGTCTGGTAATCCAATATGAAGAATATACGGTACCCCCCATCCAAGAAAAGCGCCCTTCGGTGCTTTCCAAGAATACTTCGCACTCAGCATCACTCCGTTTCGTTAGTACAATGAAATGTTATAAACCAGTTATTTATAAAAAAAAGCCAAAACAATTTTTTTGCCGACGACCATACCCCAAAAGTTGATGTTCATTTTCGTAGGACCTATCGTATAAAAACGATCCAAAACTTCAGGAAGGTTCCTGGCTAACGGAATCGTGTACACATACGAACATACTAACATACGTACACCGCACAGCACGTTTAGGCACCCCCCAATACGAGAGAGGGATCTAGTGGGCTTTACCAAAAGATCCGCACAGCCGAGACGGAAATTTGGTATAGTGGGTTCATTGGTCGGTTGGCACGAATTTTAGAGATATTTGACTCAGAGTGGTTTTCGATATGAGGGAATTTCAATACTTCGTAACTTCGTGTCGAAGTAAAACTGGATGAGGTTGTAATAGGTGCACGATACAACAGAACAATTGTTCCCTGCAAATCCAGCTTTAAAAAATCACACTTATGCAGCTTCTCGCGTGAATGAATTACTGCAAGACAAGTAAATGTAAGTGCTAAAACAGTCCCAGACGAGGACTAAAACCCTAGACGTCTCGGCTCCTCCTGCAGCATATAACTGCCAGTTGCAATTTGCACGAACTCATGGCAGTTAGCATGGACATCAGTGGTTCAGAGTTCTCTTCATAGATGAAGCACTAATACAAATGTGGCGGCCATATGGCCGTAACCGAGTTTATCCAAGAGTTGATAAACTGTACGCTACGTGTAATTCAGTTCAAAGTGCAAACTTTGGAGGAGGGTCTATTGTAGTGTAGTATAAACTGGTTGAGACATACGGAATTAATACCTATAGGTTAATTTAAAAATGAATGCAGATTGGTACATTCTCAACAGTCAAGAAGGAGAAGTTTTATCATGTATCGACTTCATTGGATATGACAGGTTTGTGCTTATGCATGATAATGCCCGTCCTCATGTGGACGAAACGCTAATGGATTATCTTCGTGATGTCAATATCACTGAACTGGCCACCACTAATCTTATATTTATATCTTATTAAGGTGTAAATCTCTATTACATGTTAGAATAATGCTATCTTTCTTTTATATTTTCTTTAGTGAGTGATAAAAGACACACCTTTATTTTATTGTAGCACCCTGTAAACTTGTGTTACAGATTCTAAGATCAATTTACAGTTGCAAATCGCTGTTACCTTTGTATTTTTTTTCTAAAACTATCAACGATGAATGTAATGCTTATAGACTTTAAAAAAAAATGTACCCATGACTGTAGGGAGAGAGTTTTATTTATATATTCTGCTTGTGCTATTTCTTTTGGTATTTCGCCATACTACAAAATGAAAAATATTAGAACATGAAGGATTCGGAAGGCAAGTCTACTTACGTGTTCAACAGAAATAGTATTATCATTGCAGCGCCTAAAAAAAAGTTTTAGAAAATATGCTGTTGCATAAAAATACACATTTTCTTTTGTATGAGATATACCTTTCATGTGCCGATTTTGCTTTGGAGTATAAGCAAAAAGAAAGTTCGTCAAGACGGTCGTTGGAATTTCAAGGTGATGTGTATTATAACACCAGAAAATATGAAGCTGTCATTTGACATGTGGTTATGAACTTCTTCTTTTTCTGCATTCTTTGAAAATATTTCCGTTGCGTTTATTACGGGAAGCCTTGATCACGGTTATGATCACGTTGCAATATCAGCCACAGTCTAAAAAATGTCAGTGACTAAGATTACGTATAATTTTCTGGTGTTATAATACACATGACTTGAAAATTTTTGTTGCTCATACTATACATTCCTATATAACGAGCGATCGAAAACATTTATCCTCCAAACATGCCTTGGAATTTGAACGTGTTTCATCACTGTTGACATTTATCATTATAACCTCAATTTACTGTATGTATTCTTGACAGAAGCTTGACAAGTCATTGACAACCTTTTGACGTTTATTTGATGTTCAATATTTTCTGATTGAAGCTAAGACGTAACATTTTTGGTTTTACAAAAGTCAGATCACTAGAGGACACATTTTTTCAATCACTTTATATAAACGTGTGCTGTGACTACGTGCGTGAGCTTTTGATCGGCAATTATCGGGCGCACTTCGGCCATTGAGTCGCGTTTCCTTTATAGAGCAGCGATAAGCATACCTGATGTGTACGCTTCTATATATGTATGTGTGTGGCTAAAGCGTCGGAGTAGCAATTGGATTCTCCGGGTTCGAATCCTACCGACAGATTTTTTTTTTTGGTTGCGAATTAAAGTAATTTGCATTGTTAAGCATTTCCTTTCGCTGTTTCAGTATTAATAGCAGCATTAAGATATTTTTACATGTTTGTACATAATTTTGAACATTCTTTCTATATTAAAGACGTTAAAACATTTTCTTATGCAACTTTCTTATTTACAATGCAATAATAAAAATGCAAAAACGAGTTTAAGTAGAGTAAATGTGGTGGGCTCAACAGCTAGTATTAATAAATGCAATTGTTGGAAATTATGTGGTTTAGTTCTGTTTCCTTTTAAAAAATTGTAGGCAATGAAGAAGCCGTATTTAGAAGTTAGGAAGTAATTTTCTGTAGAAATTAACAAAGACAGTACAACTGAGTGTAACGGCGTAAGAAATAAGAATGTGATCCGACTCTAGAATTGACCAATGGTTGCCCCTCTTCCCTCTTTGGTACGCGGTTATAAATTTATAGCTTTTATGACGACATAGCTAATTAATATGTGAAAATGGTCGTAAGAGCAGAGCATGTTCTTGTCGGTTTAAATATTTTTAAATTCTTATTTAATGCGTCCTATTTGGTGGACTTGAACGTAATACCGAGGATAAGCACATATCAAAAATGTATTATTTTAATAGAATGATTAAGAGAGGCAGATATAAAGGTAATTAAATCGTCTTAAGCCAAGTACAAAAGTAAAATTAATATCTGAATGGACCAGAAAACAAGAAGCAAAAGGAAACCGCTTAAGCCTAAAAGCTGTACTAAAACATTTAAGGAAAACTGAAACAGAAGCAAAATTAAAAATACCAAAAACTGCATACGTGGCTAAAGCCACTAAAACTTTTAGGGGTCGTTTCAGCTTTATGGCGATACGCATAATACAATTAAAAGACGTATGCTTTTTATAAATGTAAACTAGTTAAAAGTATTCAAAATGTTTTATTTAAACAGTTAAAAATGAAAATGAAAAAACTGACATTGCAAGTGTCAATTGTGTGTGAAGGCTATTATAACGTACGCATTTTATGGAAAGTAAAGGCATTGTTGAGATCAATAACCTGAAATATATTGTCTTGGTAGCCATTCTATATTTATTGATAGCGGAGATCCTTATACATATATGAATATGTTAGACTCAGATGCCGAATTCACTCAATTGCCGAAATACTCAATCTGGGGGCTGCGTATAACCTAAATTAAATAACCTATAACAGATAAAATTTGAGTGAGATACAATGGTTAAAGCCACAGAATGTACAGTCGTGTGCAAATAAATCTGGGACAGTGTTTTTTCCACATGCAGGTTGAATAAAGGATTGAAGAATACCTCCTAGGATTTCCTCTTATCAGAAAGAGTTACCGATTTCATTATCTGTTAAAGTTTAAAGTAACTCTTTCTGATAACAGGAAATGCATGGGGATATTCTTCAATTCATAACTGAACCTACATATGAAAAAAACATTGTCCCAGATTTATTTGAACACGACTGTACATGTTACAAAACTGATTCCAGAAATAAATGCTATGCAGGAAAGAGGGTACAGGATAAGCTCGATTGATATAATCTGGTTAGTTTATATTTCCTCCAAGATTAAAGCCAGATATACCGGTTTTTCAAAATCGTGCCAGGTTGTCGATCTTGTTTTGAAAAATATGCCGTAGATTATTCGTGGCCATTTGTTAGCTCTATTGCAATTTAATAAGTAGGTCGTATAACTTGCCAGTGATGATTATAATCTAAAGAAGTTAGTGAAGCTTATTTTGTAATTTTGAGAAAGCTAATGGGTAACTTCAAACTCATAGTGATGTTAAAAGGCGGAATTCCAATTGACCAATTATTTATTTCTTGCTTGTTTTACTCAGGATGTAAGCATGAAGCCAATTAGACACAGGTGCGTTAGTCTATATCGCTCCGCAATAATATTTTATGGCCTCAAGAGTTAATGATTTTCTCAAGAAACTACCTACAACCGCCGCCACGAGGAAGTTGCATGCAAACTATTTCCCCGAGACATAAAGTTCGCGATAGTGTCCCAGGCACGGAGAATTCGCGAACCGTTGCTTGTTAATGTAACGACGGCACGAGGGCATTTTATAATTATCTCATCCGCCAAGGAGCTGATAAAATAATTGGTAAATGGTGCGCCCGGCCAGAGACTCCCCGAGTAAATTCTTCGGAGGTTCGATTGTCTAATTACTTAGCGAAACGTCATGTTATCGGCTTTTTTGTCTCCCTAGTTGGCTTTATAATTTATTTCGGCAACGCCAGATTAAGACGGTCGCTGTTGCAATTAAACTGCGTAAGTTGATGTAATTTGGTGTTGAATTAAATTTAGTTGTCCGGGGACAAACAGGGAGTTGAGATGCCTTAGCAGTTACTTGTTATTTACGAAAGTGCCGTGCCCTCGGGAATTTCATTAACTCTTTCGGGGTGTATGAAGAATTTTAATAAAATATTTTTTGCCTCATTTCTTTTCTTATTGGAAACAATTTAACAAATAACATTTTTGGTGCTACGACCAAATAGTTTTAGTAAATTTTAGTAAAATATTTTGTCACCTCTTTTTTCTTATTGAGTACAACTTACAAATAACATTTTTGGTGCTATGAGTCGTAGCCTACGACCGAACATCTTTAGTAAACTAGTAAAACTACTGAATAGGTTAAGATAGTCCAAGTGGTATTTTTTAAGAATGCCTAACATTTGCTAGTATAAATAGTGTCCATTGGAAAATCAGGACAAAGAGTTGCGGAATATTCAAGGATATTCTCTCGCGGCTGCTCAAGGGCGGTTCCATACAGACAGCTTGACAAATTTGAAGGTTTCAAAGTTTTTGTATCCTTAGATATCATCCATATGAGAATTAATTTCTTTGGAAGTCCTTGCTGGAAATATATTATTGAAATCCTGGGAAGTTTGCCAGCTGGATAAGTATAAAAAAGTTGTTAGTTTTAAGGCACCATTCAGTCCCTTCGTTTTTACACAACCTCTATAACTGTTTTAAAAATAAATGCGCCTGTGGGAACATAATTTTAGCAGTCCAGATGAACTACGTACAAACTACATTTCAAAGTTACCAAAGCTAAAGCTTTTTCTGTACTAAAATTGTATTTGGTGGGAAACTTATTTTTCACAATTTTTTAATAATATTGATAACGTATATACAGGGTGAGTGTGAAATAATGGTATTCATTTCACCAAAAACTTGTTTAACAGTGTTCATTGAAATTCGGACTAGTATTTGGGGCAATGAATACTTTTTTGTGTTTTAATGCGTTTGACCAACTATGATTTTATTATAAATGAAACCCTTTACTTTTTCTTCGATAATTTAATATACCTAGGCATGCTGTTTGCAGTAACATAAATTGCAGTACTTTTGTTTAAATTTTTTTAGAGGAAAAATTGTGAACGATCAAAATAACGTAATTATGTTATTTACATAACTCATTTTTTTACATTATCCTCCACCGTTACCCGCTGGAACCGCTTTCGCATTACTTCAGGGGGTGTGGGTGTTACTTAGGATAACCTGAACAAAGCGGAACCTGAACGCCCGGGTGGGTAAGCGAACTCTCTCCCGAATGCTCTGTATTTCGCTGTGGTATGGATAGGGTGACCACCTCTCAGGGTTTCACCCGGAGTCTCAAGGTTTCTATAACGCATCTCCGGGCTCCGGGTTTTGTAATAATTTCTACGGGTTGCACTAATTTTGTAATAATGTCTAAAATTAACTTAACCGTCAGTTATATCAATGAAAATAGAATACGTTTCATAAAATAGCCGCAAACTTCGCTCGCGGCGCGTGCGTATCATGTCACATTTTTCTTAAATAATTGGATTTTATTTCGAATGCAACCCTTTAATAGTAAAAAGCAAAACTGCTAATTTAGATTCTTTCTAGGTTCAATCGTATTCAACAACAAGGAGAAATATTTAGAAATTTCATATAATTAGATACAGGATTTTTGAGTATTCGCTTTGTTTTTAATCTAATTTCATATGATACTAGAGGTAATTTACTTTTGTATTGCTCGTTCTTTCGTTATTCTTATCTTTTGAGTCAATAATGGTTAGATTTTTTTTTCAAACTTCGTTATGTGTTGTGTTTGGAGTATTCAAGTGTTTAAATTGCCATTTTAAAGGTGTTTATTTATTATTATTATTTTTTGTCATTTTACTAAAAATTGGGAAAGGATATTCAAATTAATATTATTATTAATGCCTTAATTATTATTTATTCAACTACAAAAACATTATTGATATTTGCCCAGTATTTGTGACAACACAATTATTAATAGAAGTGAAAGTTGAATAATAATAACACATTTAAAAAACAACAAAAAACACCAGTTCTTTCGACGGTTAATTTCAAAAAAATAGGTTCTTGTAACTGCACCTATGATATTACGTATTCAGACAGTAGACCAGTAGTACCAATAGAAAACTTACTTAAGATTTTTTTAAAATGTATATGGCTTTATGGTGTTGAAATTGGCAACCCATAATGTATTTGTTTTGTAAAAAACTATTGATTTTAAGAAAAAACCAAAACGACATAAAAACGGTTTTCCAATACATTTTTAACCAACATTTTTTCCGTTAGAAGAAAACCTTTTTTTACTCTCGAAGAATCTCAGGGTTTGTATAAATTGAAAGGTGGTCACCCTAGGTATGGACTACAGCGCCAGACAGCACTAGCCCTC
This sequence comes from Agriotes lineatus, assembly GCA_940337035.1. Lineage (NCBI taxonomy): Eukaryota > Metazoa > Arthropoda > Insecta > Coleoptera > Elateridae > Agriotes > Agriotes lineatus. The sequence continues at coordinate 123,114,527 of OW679195.1, forward strand.
CGAGGCCTAGCATCTGCGTGGCAAATTTTTATCTTGGGCACAGAATAATACTCTAAATCAGAATGGCCTCTCTGTGTCGGCGCTTTTGATGTCAGCATACTCAATTTTTGTGACCTTGAAATTGTCCGCCATGATCCTAGTGGTGTGCAGAGGCGGTAAATTCAAAATTATGCGCCTAAATTTTAAACTGAACAGAAATAATCCGTACATTTAAAATCCATGCAATTTATATGGAAATGCACAGTACACCATCTGCCACCAAAAGATCTTTTCTGTGCACGCATATGTAATTAATATTTTAAAACCAATTGCACAAAAAAACATAACCTTCTTATAAGGGGTCATTGACCTCCACAATTACACGTGTAAAATATGGAAAACAGCTGACGGCACACCACCAGAACTCGCGCATGCGCAAAGAAAAAACTAGCTGAATTTTCAGCCGACAGGCCATTCTGTATTATTCTGTGTCTTGGGGCTGCAAAACCGTACTATTCTGCCCAAATAATCTTCAATAAGTCGCACGGTAGCGTTATTGATTCGTGTAATTGAAGTTCAGTTCAAGATAACAAATATCAAGGAGAGTTAAAATTAACATTCATTATTAATTAAATACTCAAATTTAAGAGCATAAAATCAAAAATTATCTGAAACTATAATTTTTTTATTGAGTGGGTAATTACTAATAAATGTTATTTTCAATAGCCTTCATTTTCAAACAAAAATATGTACGTAAAATTATGGGAGGGTTTAATTTAAAAGTGTTGGTGCCGTGCTAATTTTGTACAAGTTTTCATTTTATCTGTTTGTAATTTTTGACTAATTGTATACGTAGTAATTATAATCTTAACGTACACATTTATTGGTTATTAGACAATGTTTTAGATTTTATTTTGTCATCATGATTGTTGCCGGTGACGTGGTTATTTACGCTTTTGCCAAATATATTCTAACCGATTTTTCTTCTTTCTCTTGCTTCTTTGTAGGTTGCGAATCAGTTATTTTTAAGCCATCTGTGGCCGCGGCCCTGACAGGTGGCTAGTCTAACGAGTTGATAAGATAGAATACCCTCTGATAGGCGTCACGACCACCAAAGGTGTTGGTATGATGGTCGGAGAGCATACAATGTAATCACTGCCCGGGTGTGAGGTTCGAACTTACTACCTGTCTACTGCAAATGCCGCTCTCTTCTAAGTGATTCTCTAAATCTAGTAATTAAAACCACATTTAAAATAAAATGTTGAAGTTCAATAATTGACATCATTTACTATGAACTTGAGACATTTTTATCATACCTATTACCATGTCGTTTCTAAATTTCATTTAATTATGGCTTTAAAAATAATTTTAGACAGAGGGCAACATTGAGATAGTAGAATTCATGTGTGGTTTTGCATCTTTTCAGCAGTGTCGTTACGTCGACATTATTCTTATTTATTGACAATATTGAAAGGCGGTAATTGGAAATATTAAAATAGCTATTGTGACATTTTCTTGTCTATGGCAAACTTTAATAATAAAAAGCACTTTATTAAAAAAACGCATCTGCTACTAAAAATAAGACACGTAGTTGCTAAAATTCAAGATCTATCGACATTTATGGGCATTCGGTTCGCCCTATAAATTTTCTATTTGTTGCCATTAGACGTATTAAGGCGTTTTTAGTTTTTATACTTTTGTTTGTCGTAACTCCTAAGTATTTATTGCCCATAAACCGTCCATTATAGGATTATATTTTGCGTAGTTTGCTATAAAAGGAAATCAATGGGGTCACACCTATACAGTCTCCTTTATACTTTTCGGGGTGGAAAACGACCGATTACAAATAGTGCCAGTTTTTTGATATTATAACTGCCTCCGACGGTCCATAAATATATTCCAATTAAGGCTAAATGCAGGAAAAGTCCCCTTGACGTGCAGATGAACGGCGGCGTTTTTGCAGCGCATTTCCCTTAATCCACGTGAAAAGTTCCCGAACTGACAAATTGGGTCATTGAACCTTCTCTAACAGACTTTTCGCACGTATCTATCTCCACATCGACGAGAAAATTCCCAGGTGCGATCAGGAAACGCGGGTTCGAATTTCTCACCCTCGCAGACGTTAATGTGACCCCTCGCGAGCATTTTCAGTCAGTTTTGTTTTACATTTGTCGCGACTAAGCTCCGGCCCATGCTAATGGCGCTTTAAGGCCAAAGTGCAGCATTATCCGATAACGGATAGGAAACGAACCCGGCAAGTTTTCGGCGATTTGACCAAGTTTAATCGCCGCGGAACACGATCCGGCTGCTAAAGCAACAAAGTGGTGAATAGGAACCGCCGAAAGTTGGCCGAGGTGAAGAGGCGCCTAATTAGGGCGGATTTTTAGCTCTAGGTGTCTCTAATCCTATCGCCTGCCAGCTGCAGTCCAATTACGTAATGACTGTTAGTTAATTAAACTAAATGTAATAGCTATTAGAAACAGCGACTGCATTTACATAGGAAGCGAAGGGTTCCAGTTTATTACCTTGAGGTGACACTCGGGGCGCTTCCACACAGACGTACGAAATTATAGTGCTTTGATGACGGATTTACGCGATTTTCTGTTAGGGGTTCGTTTTCGGCGAGTTGGTTATTAACTTTTCCGGTTAATAACTATATAGCGTTTAGCTATAAGTGTACGGCTGAGGGGAGCGCAAACGAAATTGTTTGCCTGAGAAGTTTTATTGTCCACCCCGGTAACCTCTAATAGAGTGTGTGTGAACTACTTTTACTTTTTCTTGCTAACATTATAGTGTGATCACTAGTTGTAAATTATAAGCATGTATGCAATGCATTTAACACTGATTCACTCTTTATTCTTGATATTTCTTATGATCGTAATAAATTAAGGTGAAATATTTCACGATCTTTTTAATTGCTTTGTATTTATTTTGAACAAGTTACCGTACTACCATGTGTGATTTTGTATACTAATCCAGACTATAACTGAACCGCAACTGTTTTAGTTTTTCACATCGCCAGTAACTTTTGTTGGCAGAGCTTCATTTGTATAAACCCCAACACTTGATTGTTGTTTAGTCTCGGAATCATAAGTATAGATTCAAGACTCATCACCCGTAATAGTATTAAACGCTTTGAATATTTTGTAACGATTTTTTTTTACATAAAGCTGCATTACTCTCGCTTATTTGTTCTTCGGTTAACAAACGTGTACAAATATGTACTGTGAAACATGCAATACCTACTTCTTGTTGAATCTCTCTGTGAGTTATATTCCGATTTTCCTTAATCGGCTTTGTGATAACACTAACGTTTTCAGCACAAACAAGTCTCGGTTCATCTTCTAACGTACACCGTCTAGGCTTTAACAAAGGGATAACGACGAACTAAGGTGCCCTTAAATTTTGATGACTGTTCATATTTCAAATTTATTATTTGCAGTACGCTATTAATATATCCACTTTGTAAAAATCATCATTTTCAGGCATTACTATTGCCATAATATTTCTGTTCACGTCAGAGATTTTGATTATGGCGTTTTGTCCAGCTCAAACAGGAGGAAATTTCTCTGCGCTGCGGTTTACCATGATGTCCGCTTGTCTCTTTAAGACATATGTACTGCCAGCTCTATTTCTTTCAATCGATATTATCATACTGTTAAGTTGCCTAAAAAATACCATAATATAAATATTTTAGGTAGGTAGGTATGGATTTTTATAGACGTACTTGATATTCTCCACGATATTTCCAAAACTGTTACCTACACCAGTTCCTTCGTAATTATGCTCTTCGTCTATTTCTCTATAGAAACTTCTTCGTTTGTATGTTTGGTTATTTGGTTATAATATTACATGTTTCTATATTACGTAACCAATTCTTCTTTCTCTTCTGTTTCGTTTCGTTCGCCCAGCAAGAGCTGCTGTTCACCTGTACTTATTGTGACTTACTCGTTATCTCCCTCTTTTTCAGGTTCTCCGTTATAAGATTCGTCTGCGGTTTGTACATAAGTTTTCAGCTAGTAATTGTTATATATCTTCGTCCCTTTGTAATTTTTAATCATCTAGTTGTATTATTCTCGTTCATCGAAGTAACCAAAATATCACGAATACCTTGGTACGGATTCTTGGCTTTCGTAATGGTGTGGTTTACCGCGAAAAACTATTGCTTGGAACACATCCGTTAAGTTGGCGATAATGACACTACAATTCTCTTCCATCATCACTATGGAAGGACGCATGAGGCATGAGTACCAACAATACAAAATATTCCCATTAAGTTATATGCTTTTACGTGGCATTGCAACACCGTTTTAGATATTTCTTAATCGTAGTTCCGCAAATGTCGCAATATATTTTGTTTACTTCCTTTTTTGATGCCCAATGTCCAGTGTTTTAAAAAGCCAGCCTTTTTTTTATTTATTTATTTTGGTACTCAGCCAACAGCCGTTAAGCCCATTATAGGCGTCGCTGTACATTTTATGGGGACTTCCAACCCCACTAACGACTGTCATGATGTTATTATGACATCCGGGACCAACTATTTCCGTGGCAGCCGTACCACGAGGAGCCGAGAGAAGCACCCATGGAACTCCTATCCAAGTTCTGATCAGAGAGAGCGTTGCCGGGACCTTTTCGAGAATATCATAATATTCTGAGGTAGTAATGTAATATTTGCAACTGATTATTTGTCTTTGCTTAAATCGCGAACTGCGTATTTATTTCGGACAATTGCCGATTTGGAATTTAACATATTGTTACGTTTTTACGCTCGGGCTATTTGAAAATTATACGACGCTTCTTGTGTTAAACATTTATTTACAACTATTAATTATTATTATTTACAAACACACGAATTAACAAGGCAGAACACAATTACTTATGAAGTACAGGCACTATTCTAACAATGAACACTCATTAATAATTATTATATACGGCTTGACAGTAATGATTTATAAGCTTATACACTCTATTTATTTACACTGGATAAATATCAATTATTTAGTGGCTGTTTATACGCATCTATTTATGTAGCAGCTACCGTCTTTACGAGCTGAATGAGAACTGCCCGCCTTCCAGCTGCGCTGGCTTTTATATTCGCGGAATAATTCCTTCTGGAAGCTTGGCGGGCTTGCTGGATTTTTCCGGCAACGCTGGGCGTGTTACGCGCAAGGTCGTTTCTGGAATGTTCGGAAGGCTGACTCACGCCGTCTCATGCAGCTGGCTCCAAGGTCGTTCTGCAATGCAGTCGCACGGGACGCTGAGTCATATTTCTGGGGCGACGACCTAGCCCCAGGATCGTTACAATATACATTATATTAATCATGATGTTTTCATTTATTATTATTAACAAAAGTTTCACAAATTCTAAATACATTGAAATCCCATTTAACACACATCATTTATTATAGTTTTTCTAATTTCGAATTCTTTCAAAGAAATTATATTACTGGTAACACTAATGACAAATAACAAATCTGCGTTATCAAAACCTTAAATTTAAAAATTACTGTCTGTTTATTACCTGAATTTAGAAAATATACAACAGTTACAAATTGAATTACTACACATAAAAAAAATAATTGCAATCTACAATGGAACCGCTGACTACTCAATGAATTTAATTGAATATATTTTGGAAGCTGTAAAATTGTTAGGCACATTATCACTATTACAATCGACAAATTAAATTTAAAAATAAGTCAAAAATCTATACAACACTGTAGTCTAACTGCAAACATTAAGTATTAAGCAGCAGAAAATAATTCTAAAAAACATTGGTAAAAACTACTTACATAATTATACCTGTTCACTCTCAATCTGTGATTCTGAGCAGGCTTTGCATGCGTATCTTTAACGGTGTAAGGAACAGGTAGTAAAAAAATACTAAAGTCAAAACAAAATTTGACAGTTGATCATTGACTATTTCTAAAGTGAATAAAGGTTGTTGAAAATAATATAACTGACCCTCCCGTTTCAGCAAGATGACACGAATGAGTGTTTTATAACTGAAGTACTTTTTAGAAGTTATAAAATGTCAATGCTATTTTGTAACTAAATATTTGATACACTGAATGTGGGTATACATATGCAGATAGTCGAGTTGTTTCTGATAGATATTTAAAGAATGTTTGATCTGTTAGGTAATGTAACAAAATTGTTAATTTATCATACAGTTATAAGAGAGGCTGCAATTTGAACAGCACTTGCGTTAAAGAATATTTATGCTGATGGAGGCATAATAATAATGACGAAGCACTAACACCCCATGAAGGAGCTTGGCCTGCAAGGCGGAAGGTCAGAGCTTCCGTATCCTCGCTTTCACACCCGGCTGTCGCGTGTCAAATTCATGACACGTGGTGATGTGGTGAGCATCACTCATTAGACAACCGCATTATTGTCCCCCTTGTTCCTTCGAACGCAGGTTCCCAATTATTTAAAGCGACTGGGTAGGCCGCCCGCCAGGCATCGATCTGGGATTTGAACTCCAGACTTCCGCGCCGCAGTCCAATGGTCTAACCACCGAGCCACGCTGGCGCTATGCTGATGGAGGCATAGCTGGTATTAATTATTAATTTTTTATTTAACCCTTTCGCTCACCAATTATTTCTTTTAATTGTAGAATTTTTTTAATTATACCAACCATTTGTTATATTTTTTTCTTAATTTTTACCGGTTGTTACATATGTGTAGGCTAAATGGTTTAGGAAAAAAATACTGTGTACTGGAGTACACACTGTGAGTCAGCGGCGTAGAAAATTATAACTGATACTCAGCAAAAGAACAAAAACCATTGGAAAAAGTACATATTAGAAGTTTTGTTGTTCTGTATGGTATTTATAAAAACAATTCGATCTAGCATTGCATAATAGTTATTTACTTTACAAGACCGGAATGTAGTGGTTTGCAGGTCGAACCAAGTAGAGGATGGAGACCTGCAAAACATATTACGGTCATTTATCGTACAATATTTTTTTACGACATCCGAGTTCATACTTTTAAACTTGCAAATTCACTTTCGAAAACTCCAAGAAATTATGACATTAGTATCAATAATTTTACTTATCCAAACAGTACCTTTCCATGTGTAACGAAAGTATCAGGGACCGGCAAAAGGTTTTACCGGTTCTTGATGCCCGTTTTCCGATCTTGATCGGCAAAACATTACTTTCTGGCGAAAAAACTCTCCAGAAACTGAATATTTTCTGGTTGGTCGTAAAAAAAAATAAAAAATACTTGTTAGTTACTTACCGATTCGAAGACGTTGTGTCACAGTGTGTACTCCAGTAGACACAACTTCGAAGTAAACAGTCTATGAAAATTACACTATAAATTTATAAACAAACCTCATACACTTGAAAAATGCACTTTCTTTGTCTCCAGTAAAAATGCACAAACTGATAACAAAGCCGGAATTGATAAAAAAAAATGTTGATATTACCAGCTCTAAGACGTTAGCCATTTTACAGAACTCTACATTACTAATTCTTAATAATTTCGACCTCTAGCCAAGAGATGGCAACAATTTTCATCTCAATTGATTTGGTAATGACTACAGAACTCTGTAACATAAATCAGACAGCAATTTACAGAAAACTTTTTACATAAAAAAAAATCAAAGTGCGTGTGTACTGGAGTACACGCCATGAGCGAAAGGGTTAAAATACTACCGTCATTGAAATATCAAAACCCTATAGGAAATCATAAAACAGTACCTATTTAGTGCAAAACAAATTGACGATATGAAATCCAGTTACAGAGACAGTAATTTAGTACCGTTACACGACGCGATGTACAATTGCGAAACAAAATGAAGTTAATGTAGAGTTCTGAAATTTTAACACACACATATTTGAATTGCAAAGTTTTTAATGTTTCATTGAATTGAGTTATACAATAAGCGTTAAACCCGTTTCTGTTGTACAGTTCGGCGATTCCCGAACTTTTAGCCGGATTATTTTGGACAAGCATTAAAGCAAACATTTATAACTCACTTAATTCGCCTGCTGTATATTTTACGAATCTTTGTTTATGTAGTCAATAATTGAATAACACTAATAACGATACCATTCACGAGGTTAGAAGCCAATAAGAATGCGATTTTTCCTTAGTTCCCATGTATTACAACAGTTATTTCAGTAACTATGGTGATATAGATACCTTTGTACAGGGTGGCCATAAATATCTGAATTTCCGGTAGCCATGGAATTAGCTACTTATAAATGTTGGGTTAGTATTATACTTCAATTACAATAAGTATTGCTGCCTATGTAATGTAATAAAATGCAATAAGAGGAGGGGAATGTACCCCGGATTCTGCAGTTTGGCCTACGACTCGATTATAAAAATCTCCTGTTCTAATTCCATTACTTATTGCAATCTGTAATAATTTTTGACAGATAGAAATTTTAGTTGTGATGACATTAATGACATTTAGGGCCGGTTGCAGAAAGCAATGTTAAGTCTGGTGTTAGCTAACATCGCGTCAAAGTGAACAAAATCGCATCAAATTTTGTTTACTAATGTATTAGTTACCATAAGCATTTGAGATTTGATTCGTTTTTGTTCACTTTGACGTCGCGTTAGCTAACACCAGACTTAACATTGCTTTCTGCAACCGGCCCTTAGTTTAGTTGCATTTATCACTTTAATAAAGCGGTGTTGATTCCAAAGGTAATGTGATATCAGATATTTATGGCCACCCGGTATAATCGCACTTATTAAAATCACATAATCACAATGTGACAGAGTGATCAAACATTTTTTTCTGGTATGTCTATGGAATAGTTCTTAATTTATGAATGTAACTACATTTTTTATACTTAAATGTTAAACGTGATATTTGATTTTGAAGTGACTTATAATTGCATTTATAAAGGAACTATTCCATAGCTATACTAGTAGATGAAAATAATTTTTCATCATTATTTGAATATAAGTTAGCATTCAATGTCCACAATCGTCTTCATGATTATAAATGTTGCTTTGGAGAGTTATGTTTATGGTTTTTCCATGTGCTATAATTTAAGGATTAAAAAAAACGTATTTAACCATTTGTATTTAAGTACATTTGTACAGCATTAATAATGATTCACAGGGGTAAAGTTACTTTAATCAATAATCACTATTCAAATGTATGCAGTGCGAGTGTAGTCGGTTTTAGTTGAGTTACTTAATGGGTATTCACGTACATTACTGTCAGGAAAGTTATTTGCGCTAAATGAAACGGTTTTCTTATTATAGCGTTTTCTAATTACATAGAGCACTGCTAGCAAATCTTGCAGCTCTGTTGTTGCTGAGATAACAAAAATCCTGGTAATAGGCAGTTATGCCAGATTCCCTCCGGGTTATGCGCTTTATGGGACGAAAGTGGTTAGAATGTTGTAAAGCCGGATGCCGAGATCCGGTGGGGTTGATTAAGTTTTTAGAGCTATTAGTTTAGAGTAATTTGGATGTCTTCAGCTCCCATACTGTTTTTAATGTTAGAACTTTTCAAATACCAGGATTTTGCCCTTCGGTTTGCAAAACTTATTAAATTCCGGCTTCCATCCACCTTTGTGCCGTTAATCCGCCATAAGTTCGACAGTAAAACGCAAACCGTATTCTTCTAATTGTTTCGAATCTAATTCCGTTTTCATGTCAGCGTGAACAGGCAAACCACTCGTAATGCAAAAAGGGCCGCTCTTGAATATCACAACTTGTATTACATTATACAGCTCCCCGATGCGCTCTTTGCCCTCCCTTTGCGCTTTTTACAAGCGCAAAAATTAATTGAGCTTGCGCGTAATACGGAAAAGCTCCCGAACCGAGTGCATTGGATTATTATTTTTTCAATTAAGATAATTACTTTGGAATGCCAGTAATGAGTTTGTGTTCCGCTCATTCATTATTATCTTTACAATTTTGAATTAGCCTGTGACATCAAAGGGAATACTTAGCGGGCTCTGTGTGCAGATCTTAACTGCATCAACCAGATTTTGGCGTCTTTATAAATTACGGTTGATATTTTACGTCACGTTTCTGTAACACGTTCGTTTTGACTCAGAACTTACTTAGACATTTATTTAGAAATTTATTTGCGATGATTTTTCGTTACGCTTAAAAACAATGGATCGTCCTAGAAATTAGAAAAAGTAGGATATAATAAGTTTGTAAAAAATTACTGCAAAATGTATCACGTGGTACATGGAATTCGACACATAGACTTTCTACAGTTAATTGTTGTGAAAATGAATTGATACATATATTTGACGTTAGAAGGAAGTGTTAGCAATCATTAAGTTCTTGTCAACCTGTAAACTACTCATGTTAACAAAGTAAGTACAAGTTTCCATATAATGGTAAGCAGTTTTGTATGAATCGACTGTCTTAACATTAAGAATGTTACATAAATACTGCATACTGTTTATGTTAATGCAAATAACTACAGCGATTTTTCGGAACTGAAATTATAAAATCTCTACCTAGGGCGTATATTGAGAAATATTGAGAAATTATCACGAACAGTTAGTGGAACATAGAAAGTTTTACAAATAGCGGTTACAAATAGCGGGAACTGCTCATCCAAAAATATAAATATGTGTCAATATTATTTTTTCAAATTATTCTGTACGACTGAGACTCCGCAGCAGGGTGGATAAAAAATTTGAAAACTCAACCTCCATTTTAAATCACCTATAACATATGGGCGCTTCTAGAGCTTGTATAGTAAAGGCGTTCTCAAAATATGTGTTTAATATTGTAAAGCTTAGCAACCCCAGAAATGTACTAAAATACTGCGACAAAAACTTTCTCCGCAATGCAGTGGTAAAGCTTTTAGTTTATTTAAAATTTTAGAGATTTCAAACTCTAAAAGCATTTTTGTTTACTGGATGCGAGTCTACCGAAATAAGAATACACGTAAACGGTAAAAGACAAGGATTGGGTTAAATTAGAGAAAGCTTGTGGTCCCATAAGATCAAATCTCTAAACATTGTTCTTGGTTTAGACTGTTTAGAGTAAGCAAATGAAAAACGTCAATTTTTGGCTTTAGTTATTTCATTACAAATTGGTAGAAGGAAATGTTTTACCTTTTTGGGAATATTTTTATAGGGGGAATTCAGACATGTATTTGCTTTTACAGCTACTGAGATATGGTATTAGAAATCGCTGCGACCTTTCATTGATACGCTAAGTCATAGATGTGATTGCACTATAAATGATTTTCTATGGCGAACAGCTGTGCTTGTTTCGTCAGAAAATAAACGAACGATGTTTTTCCCATATTGATGCAATTATAATCATGTAATCAAAAAAGAAGGCTTGAATGCGTTACTGAATTTAATTAAAGTTTTTCCATAATAAATTAATCAATTTTGGAAATACTAGCAAACAAAATAAATTATTTTTTATGGTACAAAGTTGAACAAAAAGTTCCTAATACTACACTTTTTCGATTTCGAGTTATTCTGAAATTCTAAAAATCAGAAAACAGTAAAAAACATCCAATAGGAGTTAGAAATCACCAACATCGTTTCACTTAAATGTATGGGGCGGATTAGTAAGTGAATGGCTGGTGATCTTCTATTTATTCCGTTATTTCTATGGATTCCACTCTTGATGAACACTAAAAACTGATTTACATTTCCAGCAATAATATGCCTGGGAATTTCTAGAAGTGGGTATCTGTAAATGTGAGCCAAATTAATATTTTTATATAGGACGTACTACAAAACGGGCATACATATCGCAATAATTGTTGGGAGTCGTAGTGGTGGTCCAGTTGCCCGGTCGCCTCGTTCGCTAGATCTACCATAATACCATTTTTTATTGGTTTACCTAAAATTTCCTACAAATCATTAGTGGCTAATTTGAGTGTGCTCTAGTATCATGTGTTTCAGGAAACTCGAGAAATAACACTCGAATTTGTACGAAATTATGTTCGAGTGCTACCACAGTGTCCAGATGCCGGTTTAGTAGAAAACGGCCGATAGGCACCTATTTTGAACAATTTTTTTAATTATTAAAAAAAAATATAGGTTGAACCTTCATTTGATTTTAAAATATGTCCATGGATTAATTTTAACTAGGTGATTATACGAGGAATGTACAATATTGATTGTTTCTAGTGTAGAACATCATTTTTCAAAATAATTCTATTGGACATAAATAGCATAGCAGTACTGTTATTGAAAAACTCGGAATCTTGATCACAGAAAAATTATTGAACTGCTGGTATAGCAGCATAATCGCTTCCAAATTTTGATCCACGAGGACTCTTTTAGCTTTGAAATTAAATGAAAATCGCTAGGAGCTTGATTACGGGAGTAGGGTGGATGCTCCATAACTTCGAACCAAATATCACGATTTGTGTTCATAGAAATTAGGCTTGTATGAAACGGAACGTTATCGTGATGAAAAATTATTTGTTAGAAATTTTCTCTCATTTTTTCTTTAATATAATAACGAAGTTTAGTCACTAATTTTTCATTAAAATGGACCTGTGTTGTCAACCTATGATTTGCACTGATTTCCATTCATACGATGTTTTCCTGAATACTAATATACAGAATGCGGCCGATCAGCACCTTTTTGAAGCTTCTTCTGCCACATTTAACTCTTGAGACTATAAATGCATTCATTTGGCATTAAAGCTTTCTTTTTTAGGTATTTCCCTTTCTATCAAATATTTGCGCCACTACTACTCCCAACTTGTAGAACTTCTAAAACTAGAATTTAGTAGTTTTCTCGTTAATAAAATAACAAAACGATAGCGCATGCTAGGGGCAACATATTCCAAGTCCATATATGCTATGAGTATGGACAATAAATACTGTACAGGGTTATTCATTATAAATTACCCACCCCTTATCATCGTTATTATTGTCTATAGAAAAAAAAGTTTTAAATAAAAGTTATGTGGTTATAACTGAATTTTGTTAAAATGCTATCAAAAGTACAGTGGCGTGCATAATTAAGGGGATACAAAAAAGTAATATATTTTTTAAATGGAACACCCTGTATATTATTAAATTTTTTGAATGATCTTTCTTTCCTGATTTCAAAAATATACCATATGTTACCCTTACCTTATACCGTTTTTGAGTTATTAAACGTCGAATATTATTATTTATTATTATTTTGTATAGTATAACAAGTAAATATTTGGACTTTTTCTTCCTCACTGTAAACCATTTTGATTATTTCATTAAATAAATGTCACTTATCAAACATTAGTTGTCATTTTCATAGCTTACTTTAATAATGTTAACTTTTCCATATTTACAGTAACTACTTTAACTAAGATATTCATGTCTGTGAAGTTGGCCAAACCCAGGCAAAGATTTAGTAATACGTCAAAGGGAATCATTTGTTTATCGTTTGTTTACGTTTGTTTAGCTATTTTTAGCGTTTGTTTACATTTCTGTATACTATAACCAGCACCCCTATTTGGGTCGGGCCAACTTCACGGCAGCCAAACCCAAAATGATAAATTGACAATTTCTTGGTGGGAATCGTTTGTTTATCGTTTGTTTACGTTTGTTTAGCTATTTTCAGCGTTTGTTTACACTTCTGTATACTATAACCAGCACCCCTATTTGGGTCGGGCCAACTTCACGGCAGCCAAACCCAAAATGATAAATTGACAATTTCTTGGTGGGAATCGTTTGTTTATCGTTTGTTTACGTTTGTTTAGCTATTTTCAGCGTTTGTTTACACTTCTGTATACTATAACCAGCACCCCTATTTGGGTCGGGCCAACTTCACGGCAGCCAAACCCAAAATGATAAATTGACAATTTCTTGGTGGGAATCGTTTGTTTATCGTTTGTTTACGTTTGTTTAGCTATTTTCAGCGTTTGTTTACACTTCTGTATACTATAACCAGCACCCCTATTTGGGTCGGGCCAACTTCACGGCAGCCAAACCCAAAATGATAAATTGACAATTTCTTGGTGGGAATCGTTTGTTTATCATTTGCTTACGTTTGTTTAGCTATTTTCAGCGTTTGTTTACATCTCTGTATACTATAACCAGCACCCCTATTTGGGTCGGGCCAACTTCATGGCAGCCAAACCCAAAATGATAAATTGACAATTTCTTGGTGGGAATCGTTTGTTTATCGTTTGTTTATGTTTGTTTAGCTATTTTCAGCGTTTGTTTACACCTCTGTATACTATAACCAGCACCCCTATTTGGATCGGTCCAAATTCACGGCAGCCAAACTCGAAATGTTAATTGACTATTTCTTATTGTGAATTGTTTGTTAATGTTTGTTTCGCTATGCTCTCCAGAGGTTGTTTAAACCATGACCACTCCGTTTTGCAACAATTTTCTAAGCACATAAAGTTATATCAAAACAAATTTGGTATTTCTGAAAGCGGCATGAAAGTGTCTACTTTCCTAACTCATTTAAGGCAGGGTAGTAGTTAATTTTCTGACTAGTCAGGAAAATACCCTACCCGGCTCAAATAAATAAGTACAAAACTAAATTAGCTCAGTATTTATTCTTGGCAGTAATAGTAATATAGGGTAAATTATTATTAATCCATCCAAATTGAAACATCTTGAATCATTTGTGATTAATGAATAACGATATTTTTTTAATGTAAACGGTTTCAAAAAAATAGTATACATAATACGTCAGGAAAGCGTATTTACTGGCTATTTATGTAATGCACTATTAAACCTTATTGAAAAGTCGACACATAAACGCCAATTTAAAATAAGGCTGCTAATGAATCAGGAATTCAATCGTAGGGTGTGCACTCGAAGATATAGATAAAAAAATACACTATTTGGAATGACCTTGTGGATATAAATGTGAAGGAACCCATTCTATTTGCAATTGCAAAACACCAAAAAAATACTTTCGGATTTTTTATTACTGATAATTTATGAATTTTATGTGTACATTGCATTTACTAGCTTCTTTTTGAATATTTCTCAATGATTTTTAAACCAAGGGAAAGCTTATTATTTCTGGATTCAGATGATGTCAAATTAATCACGAAGTTCTTTTTAACAAATGCTACAGAAATTGTTTAAACAAAACTTACCGGGAATGCGCGGTATAAATTTCATCATCAACGTATTTTGAAAACTATTGCACATAAAGGCATACTTCCGCGTATGAAATTGGCTAACAGATCCATTTCGTGGATCCATTTTGTGGATCTGTTAATTGGCCACCTCTTTCGTGCAATTTGACGCCGTTAGATTATTTTCTTTGAGGATACGTAAAGTCGCATGTCTACTTCGATCAACCGGAAACAATTGAGCACTTGGAAGCCAACATTCGACGTGTTATTGCCGAAATAGAGCCTGATTTACTGCGAAGAGTGTGTGAAAATTGGACCTCCAGATTACGCCATGTACACGCCAGCCGCGGCGGTCACATGCTCGAAATCATATTCAAACATAAATGCCATAAAATTATCTTTCAAATAAAGCCAATTTCATGGATATTAAAAACATTTTTCTGTGTTTTATTTCAATTTAAAGTTCTCTCACTCAAAAAAAAACACCCTTTACTTTGGTACTTAGCCTTCAATTTTTGATAGGAACCAACTCCTCCGTCGGCCATCTTGGATTATATAACTGCCATTTTGAAATATAAGTATATTATCACTATCTCGACTTCTAAATCACTTAGGATCACAAACTTGGTATGAAAAAACGTTTATAAACATAAATACAGAGCATTCATCTAAAATGGCCGTAGGTACCCGGGTTCCCCGGGTATAGACTAGCGTATAGAAGTTGTTCTCTGAATGTCATTTTTTGGCAGTGGTCTATTATGATATGTTTTTCGGACTTTTTCCACTGTCTAGGGTGTAAATCACACAACGTTTCGGGAGTTTTGATCTACTCCCGTCTTCAGGTGTTCTTGGTTAGTCCTGAGTAGGACTGATATTATACGTTTTTCTACGTAAATTTGTGCCACCCCAGGGGTTTGAACCCGGGACCACTGATCGCTAGTCTGCCACTCTAACCACTAGGCCACCAGGGCGGTTATATAGACTAACCAAGAACACCTGAAGACGGAAGTAGATCAAAACTCCCGAAACATTGTGTGATTTACACCCTAGACCAGCGGTGGCGAACCTTTATTGATCTACGTGCTATTTTTCTAAAGAAATGTGTAATAAGGCCATGGCGTGCCATCAAACAATCTTGACTTAGTGATTAATGAGTAAAAAGTAAAACTAAATACTATCAACTTAAAACTCTTTATTTGCAACCAAAAATATACATTTGGTACTGCAATAGTAACATTATGTTTATTTAAATGAAAGAAAAAATTAGTGCAACTTCTGCTGTTGTAAATTAGATGCTAAATAACTTAGATTGGCTTCATACTTTGTTACTTTTAGCAGAATGCAAGCTGAGCTGAAGTCATCTGACAAACGGCTTCTAAGCGAGTCTTTAATGTTATTCATTTCTGAAAAGAATGAATCGCATGCATAGGTAGAAGAAGCTTCTTCAGACAGCTAAATGTGTCTGGAATTGAATTCCACGTTTCCATAATTTTGGTATTGGCATTTTTACTCCTATTTACCTGGTAGTCTTTCTATTTCATTTAATTCCAACTATTTCCTTGTTTCGATAAATTTTTGGATCCATATTGAACTAGACTGGAAATCAATCAGCTGCATTTCAATATTTTCAATTTCCAACCAATAAAATTTGGCCAAGTTTAGTTTATCAAGGTAAGTCACAACAGAATACATAATAAACTTGAGTGTTTCCGATAATTCTTGGAACTGAGAAAATCTCGATGATAATTATTTGATTGAAGAATTAATTACCGAATTAAACTCTTCAGTGACTTTTACTTGGTCTGGTTTTTCGTGTAAATCCAAATCTCTGGTGATTTCTTTCAAGTTTTGGAAATACTTGTAGTTTTTCGTGAGAACATCGTTACTGAAAACTTGTAGTTTAGCCTCAAAAGCAAGAATGAGATCTATCATAACGATTCATTGAACTGCTGGCACATGTCAGTAAAAAACATTTATTTTGAAAGCCACATAAAATCCATCAATTGTGAGTATTGTTCAATGTTTCCCTCATTTTGCAAAAACAGTCTGATCTCTTCCAAACAATCAACAAATCTTTGAAGTACGTTACAGCGGCTCAACCAGCGAACATTATTATTATACATCAGTAAGCCATTATACACCGATTTGACTTCATCCAACAAAGCATCAAACTTTCACTTATTTAAAGCCTGCGACGATATGAGGTTTACCATTTTTGTGACTACGGCCATTATATTATCAAAGGAGGCGAAACCACATTTAGTACACAAGGCTTGTTGATGAATGATGCAGTGGAATTCAAGAATCGAATGTCCTATGTGTGTTTGAAATAAACTGATAAAACCATTTGTTTTGCCCATCATACTTGGAACAGGTACCTAGGTACCTAAATTCCTTAATTCATGCCGTGCTCAAATTATTTGGTGGCGTGCCATCAATGGCACGCGTGCCATTGGTTCGCCACCCCTGCCCTAGACAGTGGAAAAAGTCCGAAAAACATATCATATCGTATAGAAAATTTCGCATAGACACAAGGGTTAAACAATTTCTGTAGCATTTGTTAAAAATAATTTCGTGATTAATTTGACACCTAAATCCAAAAAGATAAGCTTTGAGAGAGCATTGAGAAAAACCTGATTTTTATCGTACATAGGTGTAATTCTATATTTAAACGTAGTTTTCGATTCTACTCAACTTTTCTTAATAATAATTTTCGATATTGTCACAAATAATGGTACTTTACTCTTGAGGAGAATTCATATTTTTTAACATTCCTCGTATACGGCTTAAAAAATTGATATCTGATGATTGAATTTTAAGTTCTGGACTATGCAGAACTTTTTATAAAAAATAACTTTTTTTCGTAAAATTAATAATAAAAAAGTTTTCTATATGGTGCTAACTTAAGCAGACACACTGTATATATACATATATACACCAGATGTCGAGTTATCTATGGTGGATAGGGAATCTCATGTTAAATCCAGCATATGCGAAAACTCGATCTTCTGATTGGGTTAAACTAAAGATCTAACATTAGAGGCAGCTTTAGTATTAAACACTGTATTCAATTCTCAATTTAAAGTTTTCTAGGAAACTATTTAACCAAACAATTTCATAATCATGTAAAAAAAGCGTCTTTCATGGAATCTTAACTAATTGCACCAGAAAAAAAACAATACGTCCTTTCTGTCAGTATAGTCATCGTAAAGTAAACCAATCTGTGTTATTATTGCATGTAATAATAGAATTTCATTGTTCAAGATGTTAATCACATAATGAACATTTTCGTATTAAAATTTATCATTTTGGGTTTGGCTGTTGTGAAGTTGGCCCGTTCCAAACAGGGGTATTACCTATAATATAGAGATGTGTAAACCAATGCTAAAAATAACTAAAAAAATATCAGCAAACGCTAAAAAAACGATTCCCACTAAGACATGGTCAAATTATAATTTTGGGTTTAGCCCGAACCAAATAGGGGTGCAGGTTATAGTATACATAAATGTAAACAAAAGATGAAAATATCTAAACAAACGTAAACAAACGATTCCCACCAAGAAATTGTCAATTTATCATTTTGGGTTTGGCTGCCGTGAAGTTGGCCCGACCCAAATAGGGGTGCTGGTTATCGTATACAGAGGTGTAAACAAACGGTGAAAATAGATAAACAAACGTAAACAAACGATAAACAAACGATTCCCACCAAGAAATTGTCAATTTATTATTTTGGGTTTGGCTGCCGTGAAGTTGGCCCGACCCAAATAGGGGTGCTGGTTATAGTATAGAGAGGTGTAAACAAACGCTGAGAATTGCTAAACAAACGTAAACAAACAATAAACAAACGATTCCCACCAAGAAATTGTCAATTTATCATTTTGGGTTTGGCTGCCGTGAAGTTGGCCCGACCCAAATAGGGGTGCTTTTTATAGTATACAGAGGTGTAAACAAACGCTGAAAATAGCTAAACAAACGTAAACAAACGATAAACAAACGATTCCCACCAATAAATTGTCAATTTATCATTTTGGGTTTGTCTGCCGTGAAGTTGGCCCGACCCAAATAGGGATACTGGTTATAGTATACAGAAGTGTAAACAAACGCTTAAAATAGCTAAACAAACTTAAACAAACGATAAACAAACGATTCCTACCAAGAAATTGTCAATTTATCATTTTGGGTTTGGCTGCCGTGAAGTTGGCCCGACCCAAATAGGGGTGCTGGTTGTAGTATACAGAGATGTAAACAAACGCTAAAAATAGCTAAACAAACGTAAACAAAAGATAAACAAACGATTCCCTTTGACGTATTACTAAATTTTTGTCTGGGTTTGGCCAACTTCACAGACATAAGATATTCGACGGTTAATAACTCAAAAACGGTATAATATAGGGGTAACATATAATATATTTTTGAAATCAGGAGAAAAAGATCATTCCAAAAATTTAATAATATACAGGGTGTTCCATTTAAAAAAATATATTACTTTTTTGTATCCCCTTAATTATGCACGCCACTGTACTTTTGATAGCATTTTAACAAAATTCAGTTATAACCACATAACTTTTATTTAAAACTTTGTTTTCTATAGACAATAATAACGATGATAAGGGGTGGGTAATTTATAATGAATAACCCTGTACAACTCTCGTATTGCGATTTCAAATCAAATATTGTTTTTCTGATATTTTTAGATTTCGAAAACAGTGATGACTCGAAAATTGGTCTAATTATAATCGAAAAATCGTAAAGTAAGTTTCCCTTCAGTTTTTGTTGTGTAGTACGATCACACAGTCCCGTATGCGCAAATTTCGATACATTCTGTATGATAAATCAAAATTGTGCGAATAGGCATTTTAAATAAATATAAGTACAATAAACTTAAAGGCTTAAAATTAAAATAATATTAAACATGGCATATTCATGATGCATATTTAAGCGCAAGATAACTTTTCTCTTTATGTAGATATTTTTAGAATTAAGTCTTTATAATTCAACACTGTTATCGCAACGAATGCATTAAAAATAATCATCATTATGGATATACTATCTTAAAGTTATATTTCAGTAAGTAACCCCTAGAGGTATTTGAAAATTCTCCAAAGATTACCATAAATATTTCTACCCAGCTAACAGTAAAACAAAAAAGCAGGCGAAACAGGTTAGGTAAACGTAGAAAATTTCAAGGATTTCTGCTCGAAATCCCGCCATCTATTTGCATGTTTTTGCCTCTTGTATTGTTACGTGATAGTGGAGATAAATTGGTTGTAGTCCTTCTAGAACAGAATTAATCTAAACGAGCCGCTCTTTGCCTGTTATTTATTACAGTTTGTTCAGGTTATTCCCCGAAACACTTCCTGCTTGATCTAAACTTTTAGCGGTTTTAACTGATTGATACCGACCATTAAATAGTCTAATGGCTCAAATTGCGACCAATTTCAATGTTGAGTGTGTCCCATCAGTGTGTCCCATGAGTTTTTATTGTGAAGAAGTTAGGTATAAATTCCAAATAGATTCTGGGTAAATTATGAAAGTAACTGCCAACGAAATCCAATAAATTCACCCACTCGAGAAAGGTTCGGAATTGTTTTGTTCATAAATAAATGGGCGATACTTTACCTTCTCTAGTGTAAAAGTTCAAAGACTCATTCTGGCAGATTGCTGGGATATCAAATAAACGCGGATCCCAACTCTTCGCATTTAACAGCCTCAACTTTTTAGGAAACGTTCTGGAACATTTGCTCATATAAACTTTTGCTGTGGAAATGGCAATGGTAATCAGTACTAATGCATGTCAGATTGTCCCTCTATCGAGTTTTTATTTCCAAAAGCAACTGCTGCCCTTATACTTTGATGTTAGTCGTAGATTATCTTTGAATAGCGTCGCACAATCGTCCAAATGTGCTTTTCTGGGTGTCGTGTTAACGTGTCTCTTGAAGTTAAACTGCTTGAAATATAATTCTACCCTTAACCATCTACAAACCAACTGTAACAGAGTAATTTGAAATTCGGCAAATACCTAGCAATTAACCCGGCAGCATCTTTACCCGCCTAAATTGTTTCCATTATCTCCGAAAAGTTCGATTGTTTCTGACGTTTTCTTACGCTGAACCGTAATTAATTATACGCGCTAAGGGCCAAGGGCATCTATAGTGCAGTTCCGTGTTGAGTAAAGTTTCGATGTCCCGAAGTGAGTTCGGGCCCAAAACGGGAGGGACAATTGAGCTAAGATTGTTTTCGTGTGTCCGCCTTCAGTAAATAATGGGGTCAGGAGTAGGTCAGGGTGTTGCGTTGTTGGTTTTGTTTAGGGGAACCTGGAAAAGTTCCGTGGAGTTATGTCGAACCGTTGTTGCTGCGGAACTCCGCTGTGCTCTGTTGGGAAATACGAAATGAAATGCCTGATTTATACATTTGCGCGGGACTCGAATTAAAACGGGGAATTTGGACTTTTTATGGCGGCGCAGCAAGTTAATGTAAATTAGTAGGAGACCGGGAAAGCTGGATTGAAGCTTGAGAGAAACCCGGATTTTTACGATTATTTCTAGGTTTAGATCCCATCAGTTATTCATTGGTTCTAATTACTTAATTTTTACTATCATTGAGTTAAAAAAGAAGTTGTGGCAAATAATGGAAGTTTTTAATCGTAAACATGAAATAGGTCTAGTAGGGAAAAACCTGTAAAAGGGTTTATATGTCGCAGGGATATGCTAAAAACGGGGATTTGATCAAATCCCTAAGAGAATTGATCAATTCACGGGAGATGTTAAAATGACAACTGGATATGGTCATTCCCTAAACAAATCGTGATTTGATAAAATCCCTAAACTGATTTAATGAAATGAGAAAATAAACATGGAGACCTTTCATGCGACATTTGTAAAAACCCAGTGCACGTAATAATGGTAAATTCGGCAGGATAAGAAGGATATAGGTTGACAATTTTATGCTAGTTATGCCAAAAGGAAGGGAATATAAAAGAACAAAGGGAACATGCTGCCCAAAACATAAAAAGATCTGCTAAAAAAATGAAAAATACGACGACATTTAAAGACGTCATCATAAAAGATTGGCTTCCTAGAAACGCTCCTCAAATAGCTTCAACCACATATATCGATTCAGTCCCACCGATTAAGCTGAGTTTTTCGTGAAATTGCAGGGAAATTTTCTTTATTCGGAGGTCAAGAGTTCAAGCAGTGTTTCTGTGAAAAATCAAAAGTGCAATGCAAAACGAATAGATGTGTCTGTTTGGTTTCGTAACTAAATCTTTTTAATAGCTTAGAAGCGTTATTTTTGTCATTTTACTACTATATCAGTTTAGGGATTTGATCAAATCACTTATTTGTTTAGGAAGATGACCATATCGAGTTGTCATTTCATCAAACCCCTGTTGTTACCATATCCCTGCGACATATACATACGAAACGTGCCGGGAAAGAGTAATGTGAATTACATCAATTTGCAAATTAAAAAAAAAACATTGTGGCCGGTGGGATTCGAAATCGAAATTTCGCTACATTATGGGCTTACGACAGCGGTAGAAACGACTCTCTCACAATAGGACTCAAGCAGAGTGTTCATCTTGTATATGTGTAGGTTAGTGAATTTGGCAACGTGGCCACAGGCCTTTTGGTAATAAAAAGCTGTGTAACTTGCTGCGAAGCAACTGTATATCTGAAGGTTGTAGATAGATACTATTACCAAGAAGTGCTTTCATATGTTGGGTCCAAAATATGCCCTTTTTCATCAAGGGTAAAAACCTGAGCTATGTGGAAAATATAATTTTTCTTTAACTAATAGTTCTCGAGTTAAAGGAAAAATAGGCAGAATTTAGTTTTTTTTTCAGGTGATCACTATGTATGTATTTGACTGAAATTCTCGGGGCTTCGAGCCAGGTAGACAAATAATTCGCATGCAAAATATTGTCTTCCTCCAATAAATAGTTTTTGAGCTATACCGCAACAGACTGATAAACAGACAGACGAAATTTAGAACACCTGATTTTCGTTATCTAGAGACCTTGAAACATGAAGATCTGAAGAAATCTCTGAAGGTGATTTTTTTTCACGATTACAATACTTTCCTCGTCTTTTCGACGAGGGAAGTAAAATGGACCTGGAAATAGCAAATTTATATAAGATAGCACATATCTTAGAGCCGTAAAAATGTTATAGCAGCAAACATTTTGCAAACAGTACATACGAATAGAGAATTGCAAAAATGACATGCGCACCACCATGTATAAAAGTACTCAACAACTAAAAACAAGAGCTGTTTGTAAACGAATGGTTTATTTACATACAGTTATAACGCATATTTTGTTTTATCAATTGCAGATATCAAATTACATATCAATAACAAACACTTTAAATAACCTAACACCCATTGTGAACTAATCATGGCTTTATACTGCTCCGCCACAACGAATTCGCAAACATGTGGTTTGCAGCTTATTTTTGTCACAGTGTTTTTACAGCTCTAAGCTGCCTGGTCTGATATGAATTGGTAGATAATTAATAATAATTAGCAACCAGTGAGACAAATGTCTCATTTAATAAAACAAAAAAGACCGTTTGGCTGCTGAAACAGCATCCCGGACACACCAGCGTCCCGGACGGACGGAAATCACGTGATTTCTCGAAAACCGGAAGTGTCACGTGACTGAAATTCGGTTCCTGACCTGACATGACCATTCCAAACATATAACTTTCATAACTTTTTTCTCTATCTCTTACGGTTTGGCTGCTGAAACAGCGTCCCGGACAGACAAATCTATTAGATAAAGGCCTAGCAGTCCAGTGAGACAAATGTCTGATTTAATAAAACAAAAAAGACCGTTTTGTAAATAGAACGCGTATTCACCACACGTACGTCTATGACGTCATTGTTGGTAGCAAACTACCAGTCGCATTCGCCTTGATAAAATTTGCCTAGAATCTAACCTAAAAAGTTAGGATTCGGATAATTAAGATAATAATTAGTGTTAGAGACTGAAAGTCGGTTCCTGACCTGACATGACCATTCCAAACAAATAACTTTAATAACTTTTTTCTCTATCTCTTACGGTTTGGCTGCTGAAACAGCCTCCCAGACAGACAAAACAGGGTCCCGGACAGACCAGCGTCCCGGACAGACACGTCTATTAGATAAAGGATAGTTAACATAATTTTTCCAAAGAAAAGAAAGAATATTGCAGCTGACAATGCAAATGAAATTATTAGAAGGAAGAGTAATTATACTGTGCTATACTGTTATCGAACATATTCAGTAGGACAGTGGTCGCCAACCTCTTCAATGTGTTGAGCTACTTGTTAATTTTGGAATAAACAGCGAGCTACCCACACGGAAGCCACGTAACGCAACGTAAATGAAATAATCCACAGTTAATTTATCATTATATGTATTTATTTTACTATTTATTTAACTGGTAATACATAATACATAGGTACTAATAATAACTACATTCCTACCTACCAAACGAAGTTGTTTGAAAAATAAACACAAACTTTTATCCAGCCACAACGGCATGTCACGTAAGATTTAAAAATAGTTAATAATAACAACAAAAAAGTAACGCACTATCATGAACATAAACATTGAAAAATAAAAAAGCACGTTCAATGAGAAGGCTGACACTCAGCCTCATCGATAATTTTTTTAATGTTTGCAGTATAATTTGATACAGCCATTCGAATACAATTATCCAAATGTTCATCTGTAAGTCGATTGCGATATTTGTTCTTAATAAACTTCATATTGGAAAAAGAAGATTCACACAAATAGGTTGAACTGAATAATGCTTTCACTTTCAAGGCAACACGGCATAGAACTGAATATTTGTCTTTACTTACAATAGGCCAGATACATTTGGTACTTGAGACTAACGATTTTAAGGCTAAATCATTTTGAAAATCAATTACTTCCATTTCTGTTGCAGCGATGTCTTCGCCAAAGTTCTGCATAACACAAGTTGCAAACTGTTGGATATCAATTTCCATAAAGGGTGAAACAACAAACTGCGCTACTAAAGCCATTTCGTTGAAATCCTTAAAACGATTTTTGAAGTTATTCTTCAGGGTAGAAACTATTTCTACATGATATTTGCTGTCATAGGGTTCTAATGGATTTTGAGATATTTTTTCTGAAAGAATAGGAAAATGCTTGGCATCGCTGTTAATTAGGTTTTGTTCCCAAAACTCCAGCTTTTTGATAAATGCTTTTATATCAGAAATCATTTCTGCTAGTTCTTTGTCTCTCCCCTGAAGCTGCAAATTATGTTTGTTTAATTTCTCGGTAATGTCCACGAGAAAACCAAAATCTCTAAGCCAGATTGAATTTTCTAGTTCCGGAGTCGGTTCATCGCGTTTTTTGAAAAATTGAACTATGCCAGATAGGACATCATTAAAACGTTTCAGCACCCGTCCTCTACTTAACCATCGGACTTCAGAGTGAAGGAGTAGGTCCCCGTATTGACAGTCAACTTCATCGGCCAAGGTTTTGAATAATCTTCTTTGTAACGCTTGAGCTCTAATCTTGTTCACAATTTTTACCACCAGTTTCATAACGTTGTTTAGTTTCAGGAAATTTCCACATAATGCTTCCTGATGGATAATGCAGTGGTAAGAGAGAAATTGCGGAAAAGTTTCATCTTTACGACATAACGCCACCAGACCCTTATCAAAACCCACCATAGCTGGAGCGCCATCGGTTGTCAAGCCTACCATTTTCGATATTGGAATTTTCTCGGAAGAAATAATATTTTTTAAATGAGAAAACAACTCCTGTCCAGTAGTGTGTCCTTTCAGTGGAATAAACTTCAAAAGATCTTCTTTAATCGTAAAATCACTAAAGACCATCCTGACGAATACGGCCATCTGGACAGTGTCAACGACATCTGTTGATTCATCCAGTTGAAGTGAAAAATAAACACAGTTATCTAAGTCAGTTCTTAACTGTAAAAAAAATATCATTGCTCATTACTTCTACACGTCTCATCACTGTATTAGCAGAAAGTTGCATAGATTTTATAGCTGAAACTATCTCGTCTTTGTTTCTAAAGTTGGCAAATAACGAGTCAGCAGCTTCTAAAAACGCCTGTTTTATCATTTCCCCGTCTTCATAAGGTTTCTTTTTTTGTGCAATTATCTGGGACACACGGTACGATGCTTCAGTTGCAGCCTTATTTTTGTCGATTTCTTAAAAATATTGATTGTTGTCCAATTAACTGCTTTTTTAACTGTTTCAGTTTCTCCTTTCTGGCGGCAGAATGATTTTTCAAAATTAGAATGTACAGTTTTATGATGTCTCTCAATATTTCCTTTTTTAGCAACGGAGACCGAAGTATTACATAACAAACACACATTTTTATCTTTAACTTCTGTAAAAAAGTATTGTTCTTCCCATTCCGAATGAAAGTGGTATGTCTTTACCTTCTTACAACTGCTTGCCATAATATTATTTTTTGTTGTTCACTACTTACCCAACCGCTGGACGTTGGTTACGCGTTCAGTTTTAAACTAAGCGCAATGTCGCCGCGCCGTGCGTATTTATCCCGTTCAAAGCAATCCAGATCGTTCTCGAACACTAACGCACTGGTCCGGCTGGTCGGTTCTAGCCGATTCTAGCTTGATGGCGTCAGCGGCAGATCGCTCGCCGCAACGTTGCCGCTGTTTATGTTTAATATTATGACAATTAGATTTTTTGTGGAATTTTAGGAAGCTTCTCTGATTTTGTATTTTTTAATTAAAATCGTTGTGAGAGCTACCAGAATTGCCCCCGCGAGCTACCGGTAGCTCGCGATCGACAGGTTGGCGACCACTGCAGTAGGAGCTCCTCCCACAAATGAGCGCGAAATTTGAATAGAGCGTTGTTAATGGTAAACCGGTTATACACAGCTTAATTCTATTTGAAGCTAACAATTTTTTAGTTCTCGTGTTTTTAATTTGTAACTTATAAAACTGATTTTGCGCAATCAATGTTGTCCCAGTAATTTGATTTTTGAATATGTTTCTGAAACGTTGTAAGCAGATAAGTTAATAGAACCGCGCAGTTTAAAAGTAGTTAATATGTAGTACTTACTATTAATATTATGTAAGTAATATATCGGGTGATCAAATCAGTTTCAGTTTGTTATCCATCACAATTTTAAGTAATGTCGTTGATTAATTCAAACAAACAAAAAAATAAATGTATTGCATTTATAAACTGTCAGTGATAATAATTAATTAAGCATTAATTGGCCTGATATTCTTATTAAAAAATGGTTAATGGGAGAAGCAATTTTAATTCCTGTGTGTATGACAGCATTTTAAGAGAAATATTCAGAAATGGCAGGGAAGTACAAATAGTTTAATATTTTAAACCATTTTGTCTCGATTATGCTTAACGAGTGGAATTTTGACACTGATTTTTCTTAGACATCTGCGACAACGAGATGCTAAATAAAAACGTCTTCTCTAATGAAGCTTGGTTGACTCTTCAGGGTTACATTAATTCCCAAAACTGTCGTACGTGGAGTGTCGTTAACCTCCATTTTTATCAGGAAGCCCCACTGTAGCCGCAAAAAGTTGGTATATTGTTGGGTTTCAGTCGTCGGAGATTAATTGACCCAATTTTCTTTCATGGTACAATTACAGAACAAAGATATCGCCAGGAAATTCTAGAGTTATTTATATATACTCTGCATGATGATGAGCCCCGAGAAGGATTTTTCCAACAGGTTGGTCCTGCAGATCGTATGAAACTCTGTCATTAGTGTGCAACAAAAATTCCTTTCCTTCCAATTCTTATGATAGTTTTGGACTTCTTCGCCTAGCCGTATCTAAAAAATAGCGTATTTAGAAGTAAACACAAACAAGCAACTTAGAGAACGAATCGTTTTTAAAAGTCTAAGAGTTAAACAATGCATCACAAATTCTACGAAATGTGTTTTATAAACTTGGGGGCGTTAGTTATTAATAATTCGCAGTTTCTTTGGATTGTTGTGTAAATGCCCAATATTTTTTTTTTGTTAACATACATGCACACGTTTTATTTAACATTTAGTGCTAACCAAAAAATGCCAGAAGATAGGGACTGCCAGCTAACTGAGCAACGCGTGTGATGTAAGTCCTGGATTAATTACAGACATATATATAATACACATATATTGCTAGTAGGGCCTCGGAACGCTAGAAAACATTACGGCGCCGACATAGTCTCACTTAGAGTATAACGTGTCTCGTGCGCATGCGTGGGAATTCGAACTCCGCCTTTAGAAGCGAATTTAAACTTGACCACTTCCCCATTGGGCGGACGACGCCGCCGCGCTTGCGCACAGCTCACCGTATACATTAAGGAGTTGGTTGTGTGTCTCACTTCATCGGCCAGTTTCCCACTCATAGCCGCTAGCAATATAGTAAGTATTAGATACATATATATAATACACATATATTGCTAGTAGGGCCTGGAAACGTCAGAAAACATTACGGCGCCGACATAGTCTCACTTAGAGTATAACGTGTCATGTGCGCATGCGTGAGAATTCGAACTCCGCCTTTAGAAGCGAATTTTAAACTTGACCACTTCCCCATTGGGCGGACGACGCCGCCGCGCTTGCGCACAGCTCACCGTATACATTAAGGAGTTGGTTGTGTGTCTCACTTCATCGGCCAGTTTCCCACTCATAGCCGCTAGCAATATAGTAAGTAATAGATATATGATTAGATATATGATTACAGATATACTCTCAATTTGCAACGCCTGCTCTAATCTTAAATGTATTTTAATTGCTGGACATGTTTGCATCCGGTGGGCAAGAATGTTTTGAATGAGGAAATTTTGAAAGAAAATATAATCTAAAAATTTTACTGTATAGATTAGAAATTGCTAGTTAAATAATTTAGGGCATGCCTTGAAAACACTGTAAATTAGTTGGTATATTCATAATCATTGTAAAAGTGTTTGATTTTTTAAATAAATGTGTTACATTGTAATCGATACTTGTATATTGTTTTCTGACTGCGTGGGTTTGAAAGAAAAAAGAATAAAAGTAAATCCGTTTTCATATCGAGCAGTTTTTACGGCTGGTATAAAGCTAAAATCTGAATAATACATCTCTTTTATAGTTTTTGATATTTCCATGTAATTTATGATTCATTTTTGAACAACCTGCATGAAAATAGGAGTTTTATATATGACGTGAAACTTTATAGTCACATATGTAAAGATTTTGCACTTGCATTAAGTACTAATTTGTATTTTTAAGTGCCTCAATACCGTTCTCAATCATTTTCCTTTATGAGCCCATAACTTTAAAGTGCTAAATTTTATCGATATTATCTTTAGATCGTTTCTATGTCGAGAAATCAATTCCATCAATTATTTGTACCGAATGTTAAGTTGGCTTCGTTTGATACCATTTTGTATCAAACTGGTATTCGTGCTTCATTCTACTCACCTACGGTGCCATTGCATTTTACGGCCACACTTTTTCAATAAGTCGTATTTCACCTGCTTTTACGACGGGCCTACAAAATTTCAAGTGGAATACTATTTTAGCCCAGTTTATTGCATTTGGCAAATACGCTACAACGTAGTCCTACAGAACTAAATTTTTCGTTTACTACAATGCGATAAGTTTCTAGGCTTGCTGCCAATCGGGTCATTACTTTACGGGGGTTTTAAATAAACAAATGACTTTTGGCATGCATTCTCTTTCTGATAAAATGGAATTGTAAAGCAGCCGTTACAATATTTTTCATTTATTTTATGTTTGTTTTCTCCACATTTCAAGAGTTAATTACAATCGCGTGCAGTGTGTTGTTATAAGAAAAGTAACGTTTCTATTTATTTTAGGTTTGTTATTAATTGTGCAGTATAAAAATAACTGTAGAAACCTTGGAATGGTGTTCGTGACTATCAATAAACTGTTGTAAAAATGTGTATTATCTAGGCATTATCGTCACATTACAATCGGAGCAAGGTTTTTTTTAATTTAATATATATTGTGATTTACCTAGTTGTGATTTTCAAGGAATATAATGATGTAGTAATTAAAAAATATATATGTATCACTACACATTACATTCTTTGTTTTTTCTTCTCAACATTAAACTAGGAAAGGCAGTGAGCCAGTTTGGAGAAAGGGCTGGATACTCTTAATGCACTAACTAAAATGTATTGGTTCTATGGATAAATATCAATTTCCATGTCATTATAGTTCTATTGATTTTCAGAAACATTATTGAATAAAAGTAAAATTGTACTTTCTAATTTATGAAAGGGGCTTTGGCAAACTTTAAAATTTTACTACCTTTTAAACAATACGTTTTTGTACTAAATGATTTTTAGTTTTATTACTAACAAATGACTTTTTCAGTTTAGTTGTTTTTTCTAAGCAGGAAAGAAATGTTATTTTGCATAATTTAGCTGCGTAGAAAATATTTTAAAATAGGAATATATTCTATTTACGTTCCAAATTCTGTAAAAATATTTTTTATGAGAAATTTCAATTTTTTTGCCTTAAGGATCTTACCTTACCTAATTGAACTTTTCTGTTTCAGGTAAGCACTGCGTGAGTGAAAAGACGGAACTTGCAGCAGCGCCATGTTTCCAGGTAACGAAGTGAGCTGTAGATCAGCCAAATCATTATCGAAATCGGAATTAATTAAATTGAAGTTGAAAGGTCGCAGTACTGAGGCCAAATTCCATTTGAGCACGCCATTTGAATATTGATAGATGTTTAAATTCACCTTTGCGCCTTTGCTAATTGCCGTTCGTGTATTTATTCCCCAAAGCTTCAAACACAGAATTCTTTATTCCCGATCGAATTCGCTCGGAAATTTGGTCGCCACAAAAACTTCATGTAGTTTCCAAATTCGATCGCGAAATGCATAAATCAGAATCCAGTTTGGCAGTTCTTTGATCGTGGGCCTGTTTCGCGAGGGTTTTCCTATATCTTGTCACAGTTTCATTGAAACTGCGTCAGAATTGCATTTTATTGAGTTGAACGGCAGCCAATTCCATCGCAGATACGTTTCTTTTCACGACTGCAGAATTACGACATTACGATATACGTCCAGAACTATTGTTGATAAATTACCACGTTTATCGGTAATAAATAGGGCGATTCGATTTAGATGAAATTGTATTTTCGCCCGCGACCGAACGAATCGCCCCAACCCTTCTCGATTAGGAAATTTGTTTGGAAATAGCTTTACTACATTAACTTGTTGGTAAGTCGCCGCTGCAGGGGAGGAATTTGCGTTGTCAGAATTGGATTTTAATGAGCGTTAAATAAGAACAAAGAAATGTGTGGCAGTAATGAACTTCTTACTTAAACTTGGATAATTTAACGTTTCTTAAATAAGCAATTGAGCCCCTTATAAGTACTTTGGGAGCGCAAGGTCACTGCCCTGGGGGAACAGCTAAAATCGAACTCACTGCCAGCTCTAAGACTTTTCAACGGGAACAATTTAATCACACGCGTCACTTAGGGGGCATTATGTACGTAGTAGAAGACGAAAAACGTCATCTTCAAACCAAGGGTTTAACTGATGAAGACGTAGAGATTAGAAGGGAACAACAAATGTGTGTGCTATCATAACATTAATTTCCAAGGAAATTTGCTTTCTTAGAATTAATTTTGTACAATGTAACTTATTCTAAACTTCAAACGTACTCAGATATAATGTGCATATGATTTTATCATCAAGGATTTTCTTCTGATGAAAATTGAACATTAACAGTTTTGTCTATGTCGCCATCCTGCATTTACTTAATGTACAGACAGACGTCAGTGGATCGACTAAGTTGGAAAAGTGAAAAGCTGCAAAAATTAGGAATTAAGTCCGCAGTCGTTACCTCAGCCCCGTCTTGCGCTTATTCAGAACGTATGATTTATTTTTTCGGCTCGTATTAAATTGCCGCACAAACTTTTCGCGGTCGTATCTCATCCGAAGTTTCCAAGTTCCGGAGATCTTTCTGAACTGGGATTCCGAAGTTTAATGTACATTTCGCGTAGAATCTGGCGACATGACTGCTGAAGCTTCAAATGTAAGAAAACTCGATGTCTAGAAAGGCTACAAATTTGACTTTAACTTCTCCAGAACTATTGGTCTGTGGAACAACTGCGCGGTTTCTTTTTGCTCGCGCCAAAATTAGATTTCGTCCTTAGGTCGGAGTTTAATTTAACGCCCCGGTTATTTTTGTGCAAGGGATAAACATTCTGAATAGAAAATCGGGAGTTTGAACTAGGCGCAGCTCCAGTGATAGCGTCAAGAAAAGTTCATGAAACTTGAAATTTTGTAAAAATGAAAATTAGTAAAGCCCTTCTGCTTGACGCCATTTTACTAAATATCGCTCGGAGAAAGTCCTTAAACTCTAAAATCATATTGTAATGGGGTAGATATAAATAAATAGATCGATGTGAATGAAATATTCAGCATTTGATGATTTTAGC
The DNA here is from genome assembly GCA_940337035.1 of Agriotes lineatus. Classification (NCBI taxonomy): domain Eukaryota; kingdom Metazoa; phylum Arthropoda; class Insecta; order Coleoptera; family Elateridae; genus Agriotes; species Agriotes lineatus. Next base: position 123,146,959 of record OW679195.1, read on the forward strand.
GCCACAATAACATCTCTTTATTTATTTAGATTGTAATGGAAGGATGTGAATAAAATACGCGTCTTTATTGGTATGGAAATTGAATTCTGTAGGTAATACAATTAGTACTAAATGTAATTACAGTATTATCATATATTATACAACTACACGATCGAAAATAATCAATTCTACCAGACGTATTGCCTGAAACACCACGAGACGCGTATCGTCGAGTTGTGTTTCATAAGGCAATACGTCGAGTCTCGAGAATTTTCGATTGTAGAGTTGTATACAGGTCGACTATATCATGAGTAAAAAAATAAGTAAAATAAAAAAGTAGACTGGAGATTAATAAATTTAATTATTTTGTGTTTAATTGTCAAATGCTTAATTCGTTTTTGCGGTTTTAGTATACCTGTCACATATTTTAGTGAAGACTATGTGATTTTAATAACTGCGATTATACAAAAGGTTGGTATTACATCGGTTATACAAAGGTTTGTATAATCGGTATCGCCAAAATTACTGAAATATTAGTTGTAATATATAAAAAGCCAGGAAAATTACGTATTCTTATTGGTATCTAACCTCATGAATGGTATCGTGTAATATATGTATACAACTGGAAAACCAAATAAAATGTAAACATGTTCTAGTTTTTATTCATTAAACTACAATGTGCGTATGGGCAGCGATATGTATGCGGGATATATGGAAAACCCATTATCTTTTTTAATTTTTACACAATACATGTAACTGATGTAAATGTTCGAGTAGTGATGAATACACTATGTTTTGTTAGGTATCTTTTAACACTGAGCTACATATAGTCTGTTCAGTTAACACAAAAACATTTAAATTTTTATGAAGTTGGCATATGCATACAATTTTTGTACTAGGGAATCTGTATTTTGTTTTGCATAGGTTTCCACGCCTGCATAAAGACAGGTTTGAATTTAAAAATGACAATCAATGACAATTCATATTTCTTTTTAAAAATTATAATAGGAGATTAATTAAAGTCAAGTTTTTGTTAAATTTGCATGATTAATATTATAACAAATAAAAATCATAAACTCGTAAATAGTTTAATATTTAAAAACAAAACGTTTCGCACAATTAAAATTGGCTTCATCAGTTTACGAATTATAAATGCATTATGTTGAAGGGATAAAATTGGAAAATTTACAAATCTGAAAAATTTCCAATTTTATCCCTTCAACATAATGCATTTATAATTCCTAAACTGATGAAGCCAATTTTAATTGTGCGAAACGTTTTTTTTAAATATTAAACTATTTACGACTTTATGATTTTTATTTATTATGATTTTTAAAACTTAATTGAAAAGTCAAATTTAACATATTACTAATTAATATTTCTCACTATTTCAGTATGAAAGTAGATATTTTTCCGGAAATTTGCCGCCAAACTTTTATAAAATGTAATAAAAATACCTATTAATTAACTCTACGTCAATAGTATTCAACACAGTATTTGAATAATATCTTTAAAAGTAATTACTTACAACACTTATGACAGATGTATATATGAAAAGGGGGATAAATTTATGGGTTTTTTCAATAAAGTTTTATTTGTAATAATAACAAAAAAAACTATTTCTTCTTATGTATGAAATACAAAAATGAAACCCAAAACTTAACCCGCAAGGAAGATAAACAAAATGATAAAAAAAAACTTAAGTATCACAAATCAACAATATAGAAATGGGTGAGTAATAAAAAATTAAAGTCAAAAATATAAAAGAAAAAATCAATTTATGAAGTGAAACAAAAAGCAGACCAAATTATAACTAATCTTCCAGCAAAAATGTATGGCATCCTGATCCTTTAAAAAGATCATTACATCATTAACTCTTTTAACTTCACAATATCCAGAAACATGTTTGGATATAGTTGGATATACGCTTGCTTGCGCCCGGTTCATTTGCGCCCACCGTCATTTTCGGCTCATTTGCGCTCGAGAGAAATATCAACAGTAATTAAGGTCTCATTTTCGCCCATTCTTGCGTGTCATTAGTCACGACATTATTAGAAAAACACTAAATTTAACAATTTTTCAGTTACATGACTTAACTGCGTTTCTGTTAGTACTTTAATTTTTGTGTTTAGTTGGGATATATTTTAAAACTGTAAGAGTTTATTAATCTAAAAAAATGGATCGATTTTTTATTAAAAAGTGAATTACACATTCCTGAGACGCTGTTTTAATTGAGTTTATAGTTTACACTGTATAGTTTTAACTGCACCGATTTAAACTGTAACATTATATGATATTTTAAGAGTAGTTTCTCAGTAAGGTAATTATAAATGTAATTATTAATTAATATCGTCTTTAATTTTAAATAATAATAATTGGCGTCCATTTCAGAATGGAAGCTCTATCGAGCTCTGTAAATCCATTTTAATAGGATGGATTAGTTATTTCCGTCTCTTGTTATTTCTTTATACGTTTTTGTGCGATTTCGCTTTTTGCATATTTCTCTCCATTGTTTTCGGGTGTGATCCTTGCTGTACCAGTTATTAATTTACATTTTCCACGGGCCTTCTAGCACTTTATTTTTTCCATCTATTCTGTGACTTTGCTCTAGGTATGTCAGTCTCCATTCGGTTATTGTAACTATGCAGCTCATATGTTTTGTTTGTAGACTTATTCGTTTGTTCCAATATTTTATATTGACCTATAATTAGTTAATATTGTTGGGCAATTATTATCGAAATACATAAATACGGAGACGCCAGCTGATCGGACAGAAATTTCGTAAGACCGCGCTCCCTGTACACAATTTACCTCAAGTTTTTATTAACATATTGTATGTGTATATACTTTCCGTTATTTTGTTAATTGGAATTCTTTAAAAAGACGCGGTGCTTGCTAACTGCTAGAAGCTCAAAGGGGCTCTGGCCTTCTTCCCTAAAAATACTCTGGGGGACTCGTTCCTCATAATGAGCGCCGGTGCTCAGCTATTGCGATTTTTGCACATTAAAAACGCTAATATTAGTTTTTATCAGTGGCATTTATTCATTTAGTTACACCGGTATCTGACAACAATAAAATATTAAAATATGTTTATGAACGGCTGAAAAAATTATAACAAATGATATCAACTTGATATAGGCGACCTAATGAGACAATGATTCTACGTAATTCTGTTTTATCAAAGCTAGTGAAAATCTATGAAGAGTTTACCTTTGTGTTCTGTATGCTGGTCTTGCGGGATCCAAACCATATTTTACTATATTCGATTTCTTTATGTAAAGAGGCACCGATAACAGCTTAAAAATCTAAATCTAAATGAAATACTTGTCATGGGCAAGCTTTTCTGCAGTACTATCAGTAGCCGTGTGACGTTGTGCGACTGTATCTTTTTACGTTGTGCAAATCTGTTACCTCTGCGTGATGCAATTCGATTTTTGCTGAAAGAGAGCTCCAAAGAAACATCTGAATAAAATTCAATTTGTATCGGTATTGATTTTGCCGTTCTGTTCATCATCTGCAGGAACGTGATCGAATTTGTACGTTTTATATATGAAGGATAAGGTGAACATAGGGTAAACCTTCACACTAGACTCGTGATGGCATGATAGAATTACAATTTTTTAGGTAAAACAGAAGTATGCGGTACTAGTAATAACTTACCGCGGATTAAATATCGTTAGCTATTTTTTTAATTTTTAAGTTTTTAAAAAATATTTTAAGTTAGTTGACTGAAAGTTCAATGCCGGGTGGGGTGTTTCAAGACCGAACATAAGGGAAATACAATGGAAACCACGTCTATGCGTATTGCTGTTCTCCATTTAATCATGCAGAAATTGCAATGGTATCATATTTTAAGCGTTTTTGACAATTAATATTTATTTAAAAAAAAACACCACCTTAGTGGCGCTGTGGGTATTGGTATAGTCTTATACACAAGCACTTTTTTCGATTGCTACTTTTGCCTTTTTTGTTCTAGTAAATTGGAAAGCGGCAAGATGCATAAAGTAGTTTCCGATATTAATTACCCATATTCGGTCTTGAATGTCTCCAACCAGTATACGATTTAATTCTGAAATTCTAAATACCTCTTGGGGCTTCTCTATGTAGTCTCCTGGTGATTTTCAATTTCCTAAACAGAAAGAAATCCCGTGTGAGCATATGAAAGGATTTCAAAGCCCAATTCAGCCGTTTTTCATGTCGCTTCAATATATTTGTGCGACGACGCATTGTCGTGCTGTAGGAGCATTCTTTTTCGCAGTCGTTCACATCGTTCAATCTTGATTTGATCCCGTAATTTGATAAGTACAACCATTGTCAAGAAAGTTGACAAGCAAGACGCCAAGAGTATCCCAGAAAACTGAGAGCATCACTTGCCTGCCAGTTCCGTTCTGAACTTCTGTGGAGGTGAAGAGTTGGAATGCCGTCACTCCATGTTTGGGGGTCACAGTGATGGACCTCATTTTCGTCCATACTGGCGATTCTATCAAAAAAGTCGTCAGAATCTGCATCGGCCCATGCCAAAAGCTTACGACAAATGTTCTCTCTGTGTATCGAAGGGTGTCAACATTCGAGGTACCCACTGAGATGAGACCTTATTCATATGCATAATGCTATGCAGTATCGATCTAATCGAGTTCTCTTCAATCTTTTCCAGCTCGCCAATTTTCCGTTACTAACTTCTCCACGTTGGCAACAATTTCAAAAGTATGTGCCGTTGTAGGCCTTTCACTCCTTGCATCCCCTTCTAGGCGCTTACACTCATTTGCCCTTTCTCAGACGGTCGATTTAGTTGGTGAAGCATTTTGAGAAACCGCTTTTCACCTTTTAGCCATTTCAGAAAAATGAACACCCTCTTTAGTCAAGAATTTACTCACTATCCGGTGTTCAATTTTCAAATTTCTAGAAACTATGTAATGCAGCATACTGTATGAATGATTAATTTAATAATAATATCCAAATATCCAATGGGTATCATGTGATGTATGAGTTGTATGTTTTAATTGGTGGTGTTGTAAAGGGCAACCAGAGTTGTTGTTTATATGTAGTAGTAAATAATATCAATATAGTATTCTTTACGATCAAATTGTTCAAGATTGTTTGAGCCCATTTAACGTGGTATTTTACTATGAAACTAGTAAAACCAGTGCAAGTGAGTGTTGTGTTATGCTCTTGAACTGTCTATCCACATCTTAGAGGTGTTAAAGAGCTACAACGAGTTTTTATTTGGTCGGGAACAACCCAGGGAGGCGTTTGCTGACTATCATTTATCCGGTTAGGAGCTGAGATAACACAATCAGGTACAATATATACAATCAGAAGGTTAGTGCCCATTTCTTATGAAATATTAAGAAGTTACATAACAAGTTTGGTGCGGCAGGTCATTAAAATAATATTGTAAATATATATTTCGAAATTAATTGGCTAAATTTGATAGTGATTCGAGTAGGGTTTTCGATATTATAATTTGAAATTTACATTTTTTGGATTAGGTTATTTTTTAGAATCGTAATTTAAATCAAGTTTGGAAATTAAACGTTTGCTTAACCTATTTTTGACAATATCTATTTATTTAAAATGTCAGATCAAACTTCGATGAGATACTAACATACTGAAGTGTGAATTTAATTTTGTGAAGTACCTGAAAGTGTATTTGTGTATTTAACAAAGTCAAATATTTATTATATTTTAAAAGTAATTCAGTCTTTAAATACAATAAAAAGTTGTTAGTTGAAAATTTATCCATTCAGCTGGGAGACAGGAATCCCATTGCTTGAACTGACTAGCCGAGCTTAAAAAAAACTATAATCACATGACATAATTCTAAATGTCAAATTGATTTATAAGATATGTCAATTGCTATTTATTTAATTAAGAAGTAAGGTAAGTACATAAGGAGCTATACGTGATAGTGCTTCTTGTTAATAATTAGAAAAAGGATATATTTAATTTAATATTATTTGTAATAACACCGTAAAAGAGAGGTATATTACAACTATCACAACACAGTACTAGATCGACTATAAAAAGTATTTTATAAGAATCGGGAAAAAAACCTCGCAAACTGACTTATAAATGACAAGATACGGAATTACAGTTAACAAGATATTGTTTTTCAAGGCACACAAGATATAAAACGGCAAATAACCCTTCCCCTTCCCTCGTAGAATGCGTGTATATATATTGAAAAATTTATACAATGATTGCAGTTTCCAGAATAAAGAAAGAAATTACTCCATTTTCTAAATACGATTCTTATACTGATCGTCTGATAAAACTCTCACGCTCATATCTTTTCTTTGCAGCGGTTGATCCTTTCACCACTTCGACTGGATATTTGTATTAAACGTATCGCTTTCTAATTTATATTCTATACCTCTCTCACTCAATTTTACCAGTTGAACAATTCTGGAACGGCTTGCCGATTTTTGCGTGAATAATTGGAATATATCGCAGGACTATTAAATACTATTCAAGCGGTAGAATGCGATAAATCAACGATTTTCTAAATTGCCGCATTGTCAAATTGCCCCGAAATTAGCATGAGTGAAATATGGCCGTAGTTGCTGTACGTGCACGCTATGTTTCAATCAGAAAGATGCGCCCAGAGTCTGACTTTTGACTACTCGGCCAAAAAAGCAAACGATTTTTAGTCGTTGATGTGGCCACGCTATCTTTCCATAACGCTCAACCCCTTTCTTTGTGCTGGAAACGCGGAGTGCCGGATTTCTCGTTGGGTAGTGGTTGTTTAGCGCTGCAGCCAACGTTGAAGGAAGTAACAAGTGCACCGAAGTAGTTGAAAGTCTCTAAGTCGAAAAGTTCCTTAAAATGAAATATTCAGGGAGAAATCAATGTTCAAATAAAACAATCGCTGTGGACGTGCCTGGATGACTGCATTAAGCTCCTTTCTGCACTGAATATTTTATCTCGGCCCAGGCTATTGTTTGATCGGCAGATCAATGCCTTCTCCGATATAACGACTGACAATTATCTCCAGATTTCTTCGGCATTTCTTGCCGCTTTATTTGTAGGTGCGAACCTTTCACGCTATTCTAATTTGATTCTGCGCATTGTGCCGATTGGAAAATTGAACGAATCGCCCATTGTTGGGAGACGGTGAGAGCACAATGCGGGCTAAATTGAGAGCCTCACATTCTTAACCGTAGGTGACATGAGTAACGTGACGTCATTTCCTGCGGGCCAACGTTGATTGACGCCCCAAATTGATTGCCTGCAGTGATGCCTCGTGAATACGTAATCGCCAACGAGTCAATATTTCCATTGAGAATATTAGCATTTGATATCTATAATGATTTTGTTCCGTGACGCGAAAAGCAAAACGCTCCGCTCCCGTTCAACCCCGAAGGGGCAACGATAATGTGACTTATATACCGGACATATATTTCCGAAGCGATAGGTGCTCCCGTGTTCTCTATATATCTTGGCTTCTTTGTACCGATAGGAGGATAGTTCGTGTTCTTTAAAGAAATACATACGAGACGTCCCTGGAGGGCGCATGTGAACGCCGAATACGTAACGACTCCGCGAGAGGGAATATTAATAATGGGGATGTCAATGTTGACATATTAAAACACGTAAAGCATTATATATGACTTTTAAATAAGAACAGAATGGGAAAACTTGATAAATGGTAGCGGGTAACCGTAAAAACAACTATTTTGCAACCTTCTACCTATAGCATTGTTGAGGTAATAGAGGACGATACAAAATCAGAAGCTTTATGTTTTTTCAAGTACAAACACGTACCAGGACTCGTCGTTGCATGTGGTCTACAATGCGAGTCCATCTTCTTATTACTTGTATTGGGGAAAAGGAGCCTTGTGGCGTTCACTTTTTTTTGCAAGTTGATGAAAACGTCATTTGATATTAAATTTTAACGTTCAGAATTGAATAATTTCCAACATTAAGGTCGATACATTACTATTAAAAAGAACATTTTCAGTCTAGGTGATGAATGAGAAAATTATTCATAACATGCTTTAAGATATTCGCAAACACGAAATGTCAGCTTTTTTGCCTTCATTTAAATTCAAAATCAAGATATTACTTTATAACGTTAGAATAATGAGAAATTGGTTGGAAAAGGTCTTTCATTGTAATTTTGCATTCTTATGAAGACACCCAACTAAACAAAAATATATTATAGTTTCTTCCATACCACCCACATTGTAAAACGTTGTACTTCGAGATAGATTGTGTCCTTATATTATTAGTATTATTACGTACTCAAAGCTAATATTACACGTTAGGTACGTTTATTCTTTTATAGGAGACTATGTAATACAACAATTTGCGTTTAGTAGATATATTTACATGATTTTTTGGCGACCAATTAATAGTAAATTATTATACAAGCATATAATGGATGCTATTATTATACGAGGATGGCTTTTAACTAACGAGCGAGCGAAGCGAGCGAGTTCTTTAAGCCATCTGAGTGTACTAATAATAGCTATTATATGCGAGTAAAATACGCTATTTTATTTACAACTACTTTATTTTTTACATTCATTCCAGAAAATTGTTGTATGCGATATCATAAGTTTTCTTCTACTTTTCTGGGAGTAAATTGTGTGTAGCTTGTTTGCCGGCTTGGCGTACTTCAGGGGAATACAACACTATTGTCGCAATCGTTTTCCATTTTAGGTTTGGGACGAAAGAAGTGTAAATTATTATTTTCAAACTGACAGACTGATAACTGTCAACTCGAAAAAGCAGTTTATGGCCTGTTTGATTATATGCACATAAATCCGTATTAGCGATGTAATTATGGTGGTATCCATGCATTTATGGCGGTATCGATGTAATTATGAAATATAAACAACAGGCATTGTGATTTTAGTTAATAATATATATCATAATTGACAAATAATTGCAAAATAACAACGGTATTGTTTAATAGTTGTAAATAAATACAATTTATTATCCATTTCTAATTTCGTCTGCATGTTTCCTGGTTCCTGTTTTTACATATTCTTCCAGCGCTTGGTGGTACTGTATCCTATACTTATTATTCGATATTTATGTAGGTTATACCTTTTGGTATTGTTTTTCTTACCTCTGAATACTGGTTCGACCACCATGTGATCCAAGTCGCTCAGTACTCAAATCAATAAACTTTCAGTTGCAGTTATCATGTCACAACTTTTACTATAATTCCTAGTCTACTAACAACATTTGAAGCTGTCTTCGCATATGGTACAAAACGTTACTGTTATAAACCTACAAAATGTTGTACGATGGGCTGCTGCATATTTTCAACTTCATTTCTTAGCATCTGCTACAAACAATTTAATCAGTTGCCATTTTACTTTAATCTTCTACAGTTGTTGGAAAAATTCCTTAATGCAAGTTCGAATGATGTGTTTCTATTCCGATTTCCATTTCCATTTCGAAACTACGATTGGATTAAAAAAATGCAATAAACATAAACATAACTTGAATTGACAAGTGCCACATTGACACCTGACTTAATTATAATCATGGGAACTAATTTAAATCACTAATTCTATAATCCCATTGTACAGTAGTGTTCAAATAAATCTGGGACAATGTTTTTTTATATGTAGGTTCAGTTAAGAATTGAAGAATATCTCCATGGATTTCCTGCTATCAGAAAGAGTTACAGATTTCATTATCTGTTAAACTTTAATAAAATCCATAACTTTTTCTGATAAGAGGAAATCCATGGAGATATGCTTCAATTCTTAAGTCAACCTGCATGTGAAAAAAAACTGTTCCAGATTTATTTGAACACGACTGTACAATAAACATATTAGGATAGCAATGTGTTTTCTTTCATCCTGCATGCAGGCACCATATTTCCAGAATATTACTTTGGTCACATTTCTCATTAGTAATTGTTCTACTTTATTCTTGACTTTAAAATACTCAATTCTTAATTTATTTGGTGAAACGGTCTTGATAACAAAATTCCTTAAGAAAAAACCTTATGTACGAGTATTAATAATATCGTGACACATTACATAAATAATACAAAAAAACTGCACAATATTACTTGATGAGACAATTTTAGTACGATTTCAAGTATGAGTTTAAATATTTACCAAATTTAAGGGTCCCGAGTGGTGTAGCTTGAACAAGCGTCCACGTTCGATCAGCAGAGTTAAGCAACGCTGTCTCTGGTCAGAACTTGGATGGGAGTTCCACGGCTGCATCTCGGCGCCTCGTGGTACGGCTATCACGGAAAAAAGTTGGTCCCGGCGGTCATACAACATCATGACAGTCGTTAGTGGGGTTGGAAGTCGTCATAACTGCACAGCGACGCCTGTAATTGGCCTAACGGCTGTTGGCTGAGTGCAAATTAAATAAATTATATCCCTCTACAATTAAAATTTTGATAGTTTTATGATACCGTTAAAGGCGTGGGTGCTAAATGTTTCACTTAGAAGCTTTAAGTGCAAACATATTTGTTCCTTTATATATAATATGACACAAAAGCTACTAAAAAAATTACTATGGAAATAAGAGCTATCACACAAACAAGAATTTCAAATCCTAACTTCGATCAAATAACATTTTATACCATTGATGTTACAAAGAAGAAGCAACAACTTTGAAGTAAAGTAACATAATTATAAATTTTAATCAGTATTCATAGGTAAGGAAGCAGATTGAAAACGACTTCACGTCCCTAAAACTCAGGAATTATCAAAACGGTCGCTCTTTGTATGTCACGTTTTGTGAAACATATGGTGAAAAACTGAATTTAAAGTAGACACGTTGCGTGAGGAGAATCATAATCTGATTACTTGGGGACTCGACATTTCGTACCGCATGAAAACTGTTTTTAAGTATTTAATTACCGGCAAAGAATTGGTTGGAAGGTATTTCAGTTTCGTCATAATTTATAAATAAATTTCCTTGTGAATGAACACTACCAGCTTGATTAGAGGTGCGCTAATAATAGAATTAATTTTCGCTGTAATTACCTGTTGAAAATAGAAAAACATACAATTGCAATTCAATGGGCTTCAATTTCCCATAAATTAATTCTAGATTCTAAATACTGCCACGTTCGCTTGGTTTAAAATGTTCATTATTATTAGCATACTCTCCATAAATATACGTTTTCAGTCTTTATGAACTAAACACTCAGCGTTAGCTAAAAATTGTCGATGTGAAATTCAAAAATTTGTGGAATCTGAAATTAAGTATTTTGTGTGCATCAAGCACGTTGCCAACTCAAGTTACATTTCTTTGGTGTAATCAAAACAAAATCAAAACGACGTAAAAACGCTGCGCTCATGAAAAATGGAAAAAGCGTACATGGGCATCACCATTTGGCGGAAACACCCTGAAATACCATGTGGCCATGCAACAAAAAGCAGGAGAAGTAAAAAAGATTTGCCGACGACGAATGAACTGCTACAGCCATTCATTAATTTGTGGAGTCCGACTAGAATTCATGAACAGGAAATGAGGCGAGAAGAGGAACCGAAAGTGATTTTTATTTTTATTTGAGTTATATTAGATATAAATAACTTAAATGGTGGTAAACTAGATACACATTAGCATATTAGAGCATTACGATTCTGTTATCACGGAATCCTTAATCCGCTGTTCAAGAGATATAAGCTTAATTATTTCAGTCCCAAATGCATTGTAGAACACTTCAGCTGCTACATTCTTGTGTTTATCATTTATAATTTCTGGCCTAGAAAAATTTAACCCCCGGTTCAAATCTTACTTTGTCATTTTGGTATGATTACAAAATTGACAAGAAATAACAAAAGAAACCCTGAGTATGATATAAAGTCACTGTCCCACTATGAATTTGCCGAGAAAGTACATTTCGTACATGTAGAAGCTTTCGGGCATGCATAAACTGTAATAACAGCCCTTATATCGTATGCCGGGCGGAACGAAGTGTCCTAAATAATAATTTATGCGGTCATTACGATCTTGCATGCAGTATGTCTGAGCTAATTTTTCAGAAGTTAACGCTTGATAAAGTTTGATGAGCGTACGCTGCAAGTTAAAAACTTGGAAGCAGTGCGCGAAGATAAACAGTTTTGCACTGTGAATTGCTTTTATCACCTATATGTTATTTATTTATGAATCTTTCAAAGCTGCATACAAATATTTTTGATAATCAATAGTTTCGTGAAAATAGCTTCCTTGACTTTGTTAATGGCTGTTTGAATCTGTTACAGCCTAAACACTACATTACGACAAGGGCGCCAGTTTGTTACCACATAAACGGGACTTTACGACATGACACTAGTTAGCTAAATAACTAGCCCGTAAAATGACCCAAATCGGGAAACAAATTACACAGGACCGTTGCCCAACCTGTAACAAATGGAGGTGCCGGCATCACTCAGTGAAGATGGGGTGGTCCAATACGAGGCTAATCAGGGGCCATTCAAAGAAAAGCAGATGTTAGACGCCAAGGCGCCATCACTTCGTTAATAGGGGTAATACACAGGTGAGCCCACTGAGAAAAGTGGAAGCAAATGGGTACTCCTTCAACTTGAACGTTGGCAGTGCATGGTCGACGAAACCACGAACAACTGCGTTGAACTTACCTTGCGGGAAAACTCTGGTGCAGCTTTCTAAACTAGTTTTACAAACGAAAACACACGAAATTGCGTGCAAGCGTCATAAACATAAAAAAGATAAAGATTTAGCTAAATGAAAATCAACTACAGTAAAAATAATATCTAACTGAACATTTGTTTAGTAAATACATTTAAGGAAACGGGTTAGTAAGAGCTAAATTAAATTACGTACCGTTTAAACTAGATAAGGGTGGCAAACTCGATGACAAATAATCTAAATGATTCGCAAACGGTAACAACACTAATCATACAAGGAACTGACTCATAGATAATAAAACTTGAGGGTCAACAAATAAACGTGGCTCAAATGCAGTAACTACTTTAATAGCCACAACGTTACGTTAAACATAAACATTAAAACTGACGGAAAATGTACAATTCAGCGCACTGACAGCTACAATAGTTCAAACGGTAAATTCTAAATTGACAGCAACGTTATGCGAAATGGCCGACACTTCAATAAATCACTTCGTTCACTGTAATCTAGGCACTATAAAACTATTACAAAAATGAGGTACCATAAGGCGTCCACGCTACTGTAACTCGACGTCCAGCGAAGCTGCAGATGGTCGTTCCCAAGCAACTGCGCCCAAGACGCTTGAAGAAAATGCGAAATAGCCCAGGAGGTGCTGTCGGCGAAGGGAGGTCTGAACGACGTTAATATTCCCAACAAGGGTAACACAAAGTCCGTAACAACACGGCCGGGATTCGAGACGATAATCGGAACGTCATTATTCCAAAATAAGCCTCAACAGAGATTCAACCAAAATATTAATTTGTCCAAACGAGGCGTTATTCGAAGCTGCCAACTCCACGATAAGAGCAACTTTTCGGCTAATAACTATACAAAACGTCACTTAAATGCCCAAGAGCTTGACCGATAAACACCCACGCAGTTTCAGTTAATTTAGACATTGCACGGCGAGGGCTTTGGCCTTCGCCGTAGTAAAACCAACGACCACTTGTTGCCTTCCTGGAAGCTAGCGTTAGAATCCTTTTTAAAACCAAGCCACGCGACCCAAATCAGGAAGAGAAGCGCGTATCTCGCGCAAAGATTTACACACATGTCCACGGGGCCAGACGGAGGCGGGGTAAAACCGTTCGCTCCCTCTCTTTCCAGTTCACACAACTCACACTTTTTATCGTGAATTAATTCACGTCTAAAAACGGATCGATGAAAGACACGTGCGTTAAACTGCCTCCGAGAAATGCTTGTGAGCCGGCAAATGTCTGAGTAAGTAGATCTTCCTGAAATCTTCTTTTCTTGGTAAACTTTGCCGTATCATGAACAAAAATGGTAGTTTGCCTGAAAAGAAAATAGTTTTTGCCTCACTATCAAGGCCGATTTGTTTTTTCAAAAACTGAAAATATTCTCAATATTATCTTGAGACGAAGCAGGACCTAATCCCACAATCTTAAATAAAATTCAAAAATTTTTCGTCCGTCTCACCGCTTGTAACACCAATCCTGGGACACATTTATACAGATTGGCTAGGAAAACCCCGGCCACTTTTCCAACTATTAACACCAGCTGTCGCTGTTTTTTACGATGTTTAGGTATTTAAATTCAAATTAGCTACGCTGCTGTCCACTGTCAATTTCAAAATTAAATTCTATTGTTTCTTTACTAAAACGCCATCTCTTTACCGCCGCAAGGAAAGTGGCTGAGGTTTTCCGAGCCGCTCTGTATACTTCGAGATTTTACATTCTAACCGTAGCTCGCTTCTTTAGCTACAAACCTTGCCGTTATTCCAGTCACCTTCCCTAAGCCAGGTTAGCTTTGGTCGTCCTCTGCTTCTTCGTCTAGGTGAAATCCAATCCCAGATTTTTCTTGACCACCTACATTTTTCCATTCTTTGGAGGTTGGCGCATCATCTTAATCTCTTTTCATCTATTGTGTCTATTATAGTTCGACTTACGTGCATTCTCTATCGAATTTCGTCCTTGCGTACATGTTCCATTCGAGATATACCACGAAATCCATTTCGAGGGTTTTTAGGAGATTTCTGTTCCTTTTTCTTAGGCCCCACACTTTTGGCGCCATATGTGCAAATATTCTCAAGGATAGAAACTAAGATGACCGTCTACATAGCAAACATAGTAGTGCTAATGGAACTGCTCATAAATTGGGAGAGAGCCCAATTCCGAAAACCCCCTTTTATACAGTACTGTCCATAGCAGGTATCTCCTAGAGTTCCTATATAGTACCAGAGTTGAGACAGCGCAAATGTCAGCCGCCATTACTGTTCCAAAAATAAATGATAGCAAGGCCAGAGTTGTCTTTCTTAGTATGTGTCACCTATAAATTTAATTACTTGTCACTTTGACAATGTCAAAAAAAGGTCAATTTAAAGCGTAAAACTACACTGGTAGGTATCTACTACGGATCCTGTATAAGTAATATTTGAGAAAGAGTTGAGACAACGTAAACGCAGTAGCTACAGCATTGGATTTTAGTTTTCGTTTGCCACCCAGACGCACCTTTTCCCACCGAGTCTGGTTCTACTTGTGAGTGTTCAGTTTATATTTTTGAACTATTCAGTTCTTTGCTTCTCGTTTTTGGGAATCTGTGTCAATGGATATAAAGCCCCGTTTGAATCTACTTTTGAAGCGAAAAATGCAACAAACCGTATTTCAAAAACTGTAGAAAAATTATTATTTAGGTAACTAATTTTTAAGTAAATTCCATATACATACTTACAACTCTTCAAGATATTCTATTTAAAGAACTATTGTCAGGTAGAAATGGAACACATATTAATACATTTGTATCAATCAGTGTTAGACCTAAAGTCAAATAAAAATTTGTCAAATGTGACATTCTCAGAACTGGTTTCTACAGTAACTATAGAACTTAAATCTGGTGCAATTTCAGACAAAACTGCGCATGCGCAGTGGATCACAACCAATCAGCATCTATTCCCGACTTGTCTCAACTCTTATAATATTCAGGAACTCTAGTATCTCCGAAATAGGGTAAACTCGTTGCAGGACCCGAATGCTGACGTTCTTTGAAGTATTACAATGTCAATAATCTACTGCAATACTGTTCCTACTCGGCCAAAAGCAAAGATGTACTTCTTCATGGCTCTTAAATCGGGATTTGCCAAAACGGAATAGGAAATATTCAGTGAAAAGAAGTGGAGCCGAATCAATAGTAAAGCATTAAAATCATTGCTGTCTGCAGATGCCAAAGTTATAATATCATCACATAGAAAAAAATCTGTAAAAAGCTTTACCCAGAACTTCCCTCGTCGACGTTGTGGCACTAAATAATTTTAAAAATCAAATTAAGTTAGGAGTAAAAATATCTTCACGTTTCTAATAAATTAAATAAATTTTCAAATAAAAAAACGTCACGGGTGGTCGAATTCGAAGAGCAGGCGGACCGCGATACAGTCCCACCGTTTTGTGGGACATTGCAAGGGAACAGGCTATTTCTACCTAAGCTACAGAGCACCGAACCTTCGAATTCCTGCGCTGCAGCTATATTAAGTAACGCACTAATTTGTTGCTCCTTTTTGTATCGTACAACATTTATTCTGTATTAATTGGGACCCATTTTTGGTAAGAATAAGCCTACACTATGTACAAATTATTACTTCCTTCGTCTTTTAGACTAGGAAAGTAAAAATGATGTATCTACTAAAATGAAACTCTAAAACAACAATTTGAAAAATGAGGTTCAAAAATAAATGCAAGGTAGTAGAATACAGGTGTGTATTAAGAAAATAACAGGGTATCAAAATTGGAAATGATAAATGCTGCATGGTTGTCTTGAGCAAGCGGCGTTAGAGGTTTTTCTTGTGGCGTTGGCAGCTGCATGGACAAGAGAAGTTAGTCAAGAAGCCACCTGCGAAGGAGCGAGGTCGGTACGAGGCGGACTCTCAATACGTTAATTACAAAATTAAATATAACTGTAAAGTGAACCAATAAACAAATTTTATACGGTCCACAAAAGGGTTTCATTCGCCAATACCAATCTTTTCAGCAATGCCTCCTGACGCTCATGCTGTGCTTTAAGAGAGGTATTGACTCTGCCCGGCATAAAGGACTGCTGGCCAAACCTCTTAATCTTTAAGTGCACATTTTCTTCGTATACATCATCACCGGCTACCTCGCTTTCAGCCAGCATCATGTCACAGTCCGCGATGTCATTTCATTACTGAGACTCGAACGCTAGCTTGAACGTTGGAAAATCAAACCCCAAAAAAACCTAGACCATGGTCTTGCACAATCTTCTTCATCTTATTATTCTTTGTGCAAATATTAGACATCATTGTTTGTTACGTCTCTTAATCCTGATCTTGACCTTTCAATCTCGAGGTTATGTTAAAGATCTTCTGCCCTTTGCTCTATACAGTGATATTTTCTTGCACAACCCCATTACTGTAGCAAACCCATATTCTACCCCAATAGCGTTACCTTGACACTCAAAAGCTGTAGATGAAATCTCTTCAGGTTCGTCACTTTCACTCGAAATTAGGACCCCAAACTTAAGAGATGCTTCCACTCTCTGCTACTATTTCTATGAATCAAGACATCTTTGCAGACTACCATCCGTTTTATATATTTTAGCTCTCTAACTTGCTTCAGCAACAGAAAGCCAAGGGGAAATGGAAGAGCCAGAAATATGCATCATATTCATTGGTTCCACCCGTTTGCCTAGTCTGAGACCTCGCCGCCATCCCCTTATGGACGGCCAACCCTCAAATCTTTGATGCCGATTCATTAGCGATCCATCCAACAGGAGCAACTCCATATTGTCACCAGCATCAGGGCCCTTACCTACCAGACCAAGTGCCCAAAACGAACAAGAGCTTTGTTCAGAAATTCTCTTCGGCTATGGGAAAGACATTCCTGAGAAATTCTTGAACATCTTCACCAACGCCCTTTTCAATATACCATGATCATCGCGACTGGAACTAGCTTTCTGCAGACGAAGCCTACAAAAATGCAACTGCAAGTATAAGCGAAAAACTTAAACGATCTGGAAGAAAATGGAGATAAATTATTCCTCCATCCCAAGTAACCGCGACAACTGTATGCTGAGATGGCATAAATATATAAACAGTTTCAGAAGAAAAGATGGCCAAAAGATGTCTTTTCATGATCTCCGAAGCGAAAAGAAGGAAGAGGTATAACATAAATGGACGACGTACATAGATATACATCATTAAAGGAAGAGTACTACGAGTAGGACACTGGAAAGGCAATAACCACTAACCCATAAGGATAGAACGGTGGATAAAATATGGAAGAAGCAATATGACTTTCAGATTCCTCTTCCTGGTTAAGAGTGATTATTACACTAACAAGTTAACCTTGAGAGACGTAATATTTTAAAAAAGTGGAAGCACTTTCCTTATGTTTTTAATTGTTTATTGAAATGATCTTAATGTGATGCTAAGCATTTCGTCTGCAGTGTAACGTCTAAAATCACCTCAAAAGGGCGGTTTAGGAAACCAACTCGAAACGGATCTGCAACCGGCCGTGCAGTACGTTTGCGGAGGTAATTAAATCAGGAAGTTGGGAGATTCTCTTTGCTCTAATGAAACCAAGTTGGAAAACTTGACTCGCGGCGGCTGGAACTGGACATTGAGCATAAACTCCGGTGGCATATTATTTGCTCACACACGGTGCCATTATGCGCGAAGGCACTTATACAGTTAACATCCCTGACAAGGCACTTACGACATAACTTCGTCGAGTGTTCCTGGCTTGTTTATCCCCTTTAAAACTTGTTAAAGTCTTAGTTAAGCCGTCAGAGACCGAATGAATATTCAGTGTTGCTAACTTAGAATGTGTGGGGGCATAGTTCGAGTTATCCAACTCGAATCTCTAATTAAATGGGCTTATTTGATTTGGAATTTAGATTAGATTATCGCGCGACGCTTGTGAAAACCGCGAAGGGCCTGCGAGGGCCAGTTTCCTTTCGCGCCGAAACTTGGCGTATGTGGCGCCCTCAAATTAGCTAAATAATTGTCATTCAGGTGGTGAAGCGACCAACGTTAGCAGTTCAGACGAGGGTGCGTTTAATGCGTGTGCCCTACGTCGCAAAGTTAATTACGACTGTTGTTAGTACCGTGTAAGACTGTGCCCTTCCGCAAACCTCGGAGTTTTAATAATAACCACAACGGTTTATTTGCTCTACTAACTGAGTCACTTGGAAATTGAAAACACGAAGCTTGTGCAGTTTCTGTTGTTATCCCTAATGTTATTATTCACTGATGTTAATTTTAATGGTGCACAGTCTTGTTATATCACTTATACAGTTGTCATCCTCATCAGCTATATCAAATATTATTAGACGAAAGCCTCTCTCCAATTTTTGTGTTTAGCCACAATCTTTAAATTTCCGTACATCATATGTGCACAACGTCATCAAACACAAAATTGACATATGTTCCTTGTCAGAGAGCAAAACAGCAAGGACACCGCCATGTACTAAAATTATATGATGATCCACAGTTTTTAGGCACGGGATATAAATACACAAAATCATTCGGTCACAAGCTACAGAAAATATTGGGTAAGATACTACAACAGAACGAGATCTTTATACTTGGAATCTAAACACAATATTTGATAAAGCAATAATTATTGGGGTAAAGTAAATTTTAATAATGATGTGCTTAATGAGAATGGAAAATCGTTAATAGAACTACAACACCAGAAGGCAACGGTCCGGAAGCGATTACATTATAAGTTTATAACAAACAGAAATATGCATCCATCACATATAATATACGTAAGAGTACTTGCATTTGTCAACATAGGTAATGACTACCGACTCGTAATGTCGCATACACTAACAACTATGAAACGTTTCGAGTACCTATGTGATAAAACCAAGCATAGAATAAAAAAAACATCACAGCACCAAACTTATACCCACCAGCGATTAGAAAACAAACTTACCCTCTATTACATAGCTGCAAATTACAGTATTGATAAAGCATGTTTCTATAACATGGGAGCCGCTACGGAAGCTTTAGTGATGAGGAAGATTAACGCTAAGAGAAACAAGAATATGAGACCCTATTTCAACCGACAGGTAAAAATACTTCCATCAGATGAGAAGAAGAAAGCTTGTTTAAGTTATTTTTCCAATTTACTACAAGATCCCCGCGAAATATATTGAGATAGTTACAGATCCAGACTACTGATTTGTTGGCAATAGTTCATTTATGGATAGAAAAGAATTTATGGAGAAAAAAACTACCTAATTATAAAAATGTACAAGGAAAAATTTCAACAGAAAAGAATAGACTAGCTGTTTAAAATGTATTTAAGTAATTGCATATAAGATTTAAATCAGGTAAGGCATTTACTATTCAGAAATAAGGTTCTAAAATATGAATTAAAAATATTATCTTTGGCGTTGTATGAATGGTTGTTTGGTGTTAACAGAGAGTAATTCAATTGACAGTTAAATAATACTAGTACAAACTATAAGATAGTTGGAAGTAATATCAAAGTTATAAGCTGAGTTAATATTTGAACGAGTTACTTATGAAATTCTCAAATTAGAGATATACTGTACTTAAATATAATCCAGGGTGTTAGTTTTAAACATTTTGGTATATTATTCATTACTATAGTAAATTGTAACTGATTTTGAATTCTAAAATGTACATTTAGTATATTTGTATCGATAAAATTAAAGAATAAAACCATTTGCTAATCAATAATTTATTTATGGAATGATTTATAAGGGTGCAAAGGACGAAATTTAGTGAAAAATAGAGAAATACGTAAGAATTTTTAAAACAAAAGACAAACTTTAACATGAAGAAGGAGACCACTTAATTAATTAAAGAAGAATTAAGAATATTGGAATTGGTGAATTCGTTTGAACCTGAGTGATTGGAGAAGCCGCAGTTTAAGTTGCTTTCAAGGCGGAGATATCTGTAACATATTTGGATGGGTATGCTGGCATAGAGTTACAATTGGAGTAAATAAATCTGGACCTGTGATTGCTGGCTGAATTCCATACGAGTTGCTGTTAAGGTAGATACATCGGTGATTGGATTTGAATGCGTATGCTGTCATGAAGTCATCATTGAAGTAAATGTCTCTGGAATAGAGTTAGTTAGTTGGATTCCATGAGAGTTGCTGTAAAGAGAAGACATCTTGGAATTGCTGTTGGATGAGCTACAAAAGATTTACCATCTAAGAGAGCTGATTAGTTTTTGGGATTGGTGTATGAGACTCCAATAGTGTTTTATCCATTGTGACGCTGTGGGTTCAGGTTGAAGTAGGAAGTTTGATTGTAGATACAAACACAAGTGGCAGAATAAGCTGGTTGCATTTGCACAACTCAACAAGAGAATTGGATCAACCCATTTAAGAGAAGATAATCATTTCTGTACATAAATACTTACATTTATTAACATATTTAAACTAATATGTGTTTAGTGGATATGAATTCAGTTTATGTGTCATATTAATAGTCTGACAGTGACAGTTAAGAGTTGTCAAATAATTCTTAAGTAACCTCTAATTTAACCAAACGATATTTACAAATATTTTGATAGTTTTGTAACGCAAGACGTGATTTAAGAGAGATTGTTCTATTACTTGAGCTATTAAAAGCGATAATTTGATTAAATAAATTTGAATTAGGGCAAATATTTTATTTAAAATACTTTGAATGAAATAAACAAGAATAGCTTAGCAGTACAGTAGATATTATATAAATATTTGTGTGCAACGTAGAGTCAATACTATTACAATACATAAAAACTCAGAAGTAAAAGAGGCTATGGAAGATGTTCTAAATAGATGGATATTAGCTAATTAATGCTTATGCAAGAAGATGAAGAATGTCAAAGAAGCCCAATAAACTATCGAGTTATCTCGATAAAAAATAAATACACAGACCAAAAATTTTAAAACCATAAAAACAGCAGGTATTGGCAACCTTTTAACTGACCTGTTGAAAATTTGAAAACAAAGATTAATTGAAGAGCTGGAAGTATTGTATAGAAATACTGCTTGATGTTGGTGACATGCAAACGCAATGACAATCAAGTATTTCATTCTGCGTATACAAACAGGTCAACAAGAAGGGTACTGGTAACGATAATGAAATATGTCAAGTAAAAGGTACTGGTAACGAAAATAATGTCCTCTGAAATCACAAACCAGGTATGTGTAGTGGAATCAGTAATATCTTCACCTTCAATAAGAATGACAAGTTCTTTAAACGGTTCTTCTAACCCTACTGTAAAAAGAAATTGTGCCTTCTTGCCTCTCTGTTGATCTTTATTCCATTAGTTTTACTTTTGGCTAAATTGAAGATTGGCGTTTTATAACTTCCGTATATGAACGTCGTAGCGCTGTACACCTATAAAATGCATGACTGCTAAATATTGGTAAGTCCAACGCCGGTCATATTGCTATGGAGCCGAATGCTTACTCTTATTCTATGAATGCTATCCAGAGACAACACTCAATTAACGGTCCAGAAAGTTTAAGGTTGTCACAAGCACTCAAACTTCTTCTAAACCCCTCCCATTTACGAGTTTATTTGTTAACCTCTGTGTTATTCTGTTTTGATCACCTTGTAGTTGTTTAATTCTTGTCAATTTTGTTGTAAATGAATAAAATCATCAAGTATTTACTCCATTTTGTTGGTGTACAGCCTTGGTATAGGCATTTGACAAATTATTGAATAATCCATTCTTGCTGCTATTACTCTTATATCACTATCACCTTTGATTTAATGCTGCCACTCCCAATTTCTTTTGTAAGCACCCTTTTTTAATAATGTTATTTGCCTCAGTTTCTCTTATCGTCAGTTTAAGGCTATCTTCGTTTTTAACTAGGTCAAGTAGATCGCTGCTGTTTCTTTCTTCTCATTTGTAGCAGTTCTTCAAGCCTTTCTAGTATGCACCGCGACACTCTCCTGTCAAAGATATTTACCAGATGTACATTCTTTAAAAAGAATCTTTCCGTTTTACTGTTTATAATTTAGTATCAGTATTGTAATGGTATGATGCTTACAGGAATCCTGTCCTAAAGTACGAAGACTAAGGAAAGATTCAAATAGACCCAGAATTGGTATTGTATTTATTGCAACAATAAGTCACTAGTAAACATTGATAATTACATAAGATATGATTAGCAATAACTGTACTTTAATTAACAGAGGTTAGTAATTGAATAAAATAGTATCTGCAGGTTTGCATTTAGTTTGTATTCACTATTTGTGCTAGGTATGGCAAATGTAGCTAATTTGTGATGACTGAGAGATTAATTGTGTAACGTCAAGACACGATAATGAATTCGCTTAAGTACAAAGGTGTTTCGAAGTGTTACAGGACCTGTATGCAGCGTTTTGTATTCATATCATAATGCCAACAATCCATAACGCAGCTAAAGTGTTATAAAGCAGTGTAAGAAGGCACAATAATGCAAAGAGGATTTGAAAAGCAATCTGAGAATTAATGAAGACTACAAGAAAGTGCTAATAGCTTGTGAATCAGTGTGTATTTAACTAAAAGTGAAAAAATGCAACCAAAATGCGGTTAGAATGTTCCTGCTAATAGCTTGTGAATCAGTGTGTATTTAACTAAAAGTGAAAAAATGCAACCAAAATGCGGTTAGAATGTTCCTGAATGACATTTAAGAAAACATTTAAAAGTTAAAGATCAAATACTGTAAAAACTTACTAAAACAATTATGTAACATGTTGCTATGATTACCTAGATTGTCAATTGTTCCTGTTTATTGGGGAAGCCGAGCCAAAAGCTTGTGTGTAGTTTTGGATTTCCGTTTTTTTTATTAATTTCGTTGATGAAAGTATATTATTTGTGCCAGTTGCTGAGTTTTATTTATTCGCCATTGTGCCGAGGCCAGTTGTGGTTAATTTGGTAGTCTTCCATAGTGCAGTTCCAGAGAAAATTGAACCTGGAGCTCGTCTATTTGTGATTTTCTTCGAAGCGAAGTTTTGGCAAATTTTCGAGCTGTGGGAAGCAGAAAGCAGAGTGTAGAGTCTAGAGGAGTCCTTGTTTCTGTTTTCCTTTACTTCTCATTCCAGTATCACGTCTCTTTTCCTGATTAGTTTTCCCTCTTTCTTGTTTTCCTAAATCTACCTACATTTTTGATTTTATAATTAGACCGATGTATCAGTGTAAGATTTTGTAACAGACTCTCTCTTAGTTGTCGACCCTCTTCTTCTGTAGTGTATGGTTTTTTCTTGCAATATGTTGCACGGCGAGTTAATGCTAGAAATCCCAAATGATGTCAAACTCAATTACATGTCAAATTTTAAAGTCTAAATTAAAACCTACACTGTACGGTACCTAACTTTCAAAATTGAGATTAGAGTTATGAAGATGTGAAATATCTAAACGTGTATATGCTGCAGTTAACTACTATATTTGAACTAAGGCTTTCTCTGTGATCAAGTACCTTAAAAAAGGATTATTTTCGTGCCATCTGCTGATAAAGCGAAGGCTATTTTATTTAATATGCTAAAATAATGTTATTATTAGATTATTTATCACTGCTTAGGTTCTTCTGTAGGAAATCCAGAAACATAACTGTATGAATGTAGCACAGTTTTTTTTATGAAAAAGTACCAATAATCATAAAAAGATAATGTAATGTAAAGCTGATGACACAAGCAAACTGCAACTGTAATTCAGCAGTAAGAACGTACCTCTACATTTGATGAAGAGTAAAGTTGATCCTGAAATCAGCATGTGCTTTAAACGACTAGCAGATGCTGCAAGTTTCAGTAATGTTTTAAAGTCCACGTTAGATAAATTAACTACACGTAGAAAATGTCAAGAAAGGGATGAACCATTTCGGTAAGCTGACCATGTCTCCTTTACAGGTTTTTTACATCAACGGGAGTGGTTAATCCCAATTATTTATTTTTATCAATCATGCAATATTTCAATATGCAAAATTGCTTATGGCGAAAGTGAAGTAATGTAATAATTTTTACTGTTCTACATACTCAGGGGCAAGGCCAGTGTGGATTACGATAGGTTTTCCTTAAATCCGTTGAAGTGTTTTAATGAGAGAAAACGTCTGCCTTCATATTCTATATCGAAAACCTTAAACATTCATTGTGAAATATTAAAAAGTACGTTGTTTAAAATAGTATCTTCTATACAGCTAAATTTTCCAATAAAATATTAATCTGGGCAGCCACACGTGCTATACTTGACGTTATAAGACTCTACAATCATGAAGGCTCTTACAAAGCACAACTGGGGAACGGACATACTTGCTCTGCTACGAATATACTACTCGCTAATTCGATCTAAACTTGATTACGGGTCAATAGTTTATTGTTCTGCTACTCCTTCAGCCTTAGCAATTCTCGAACCCATTCAAAACACTGCAATCAGAATAGCTACTGGAGCACACCGCACCAGCCCCATAACCAACATGTTACGAGAAGTTGCAGAATTACCATTACGGTCGAGAAGACCATAAAACCTTCCACTAATATCCCACCTTGGACCCTGGATTTTCCTAAAATAATTCTAGACCTAAACCAATACCCTAAAACGGAAATCAATCCAAATCTTATCAAGTGCGAATTCCACTCCATCATCAACAATTTTCCCAACGCAAGAAAAATTTTCACTGACGCCTCCAAAAGCAAATCTGGTTGTGGAGCAGCTGTAATAACCCCGGAAGGCCCAGTTATGTTTAAAACACCAAGCAACAGTTCAGTCTTCACAGGGGAAATGATCGCCATCTACAAAGCTCTCGAATACATAACAGGGGCGACTGAAAAGGAGTGGTTAATAATAATAAATGACTCGTTAAGTGCCATTCTAGCCATAAAAAACATAAATACTCGTTGTGAGATTACTGTTCTGATCTACAACACACTACACATGATATCAAACCAACGAAAATCTGTAACTATTATATGGGTACCATCACACATTGGTATTTTAGGCAATGAAGAGGCGGATACAGCTGCTAAAGCCGCTATATTCTCCGATGGCACGGTTGAATGTATGACAACATCAGACTTGCGAATTACGATTAAAAAACTTATCCGACAAAAATATTACCCCAACGAACAAACTGACAACGAAAACGGACAACAGAGACGATTAGTCAACGATATCAAGTGCTTCCCAGCTACAAATTCTCGGTCAAGAAAGAATCAAACCGTCCTAACTAGGTTAAGAATCGGACACACAAGATTGACTCACGACTATATACTCAACGCAACCGAACCACCTACGTGCGATGTCTGCAATACATCTGTCACCGTAAGCCATCTTCTGCTCGAATGTGCGAAATACAAAAGTTGCCGTGATAAATACTTTTCCGTCAACAATATTAGTGACATTTTGTGCCAAAACCAAGCAGCCGAAGACTAACTACTACAGTTCCTAAAAGACTCTAAGCTATTCAATAAGATATAGATAAATGGTGTAAATATTGTACCCGGTGCTAATGACCCAGTAGTCGATGCACCGTAAATATATTTTAAAAAAAAATCATGTTACCGCTGTACGTTATTACTTTTGGTTGAACATTATTCTTTTTTTGTTTTTTCTCTATATCCTTCTCCTCATTCTTTTTACTTGTCAGTGTAGAATAGGCAAATCGTATTTTATGTACTCTTGGGTTAGGGCATGGATTTCGCTGTGCTCGAAGTGCGTCAGAAAATGGCTCAAAAAACTACATATCGTGTAATTGACAATAAATACCAGCCAAAAATAATAAAAAATAAAACACATGCATACAAAATACGGGTTTTGTTTATTAGCTCTACATTTTCATTTTCTCTAATTCGTCTTCTCTCGCGTGTATAATATATTAATAGCATACAATAATCCTACAATGCCGTTCATGACTAAACAAAAAGGGTTACAGTTGAAATTTAAAAAATCTGGCTTTATTAAATTTAGGTGTTTTACCTCGCATCGTTTCTTTAGTAACACACAATCGGGGCAAGGTGAGGGCTCTAGGTATAGTTAGTTACCAAATAAATCTTAAAAAATAATCAGTCTTCTGGCAGCAGTGTGGGCTGATGCGTTGTCGTGGTAAACTAAAATGTCACGTAAACCACATCTTTGGCGGCCTGCTTTTAATTTCTCAAGCAACTGCAGTAAATCATTTTCTTGTTCGTGCTCGTACCACGCACAGATTTGTGAGTAACGTTTCATATTGAACAACCTAAACACTAGACTGTTTTGTTTCGGAGTCGTATTTGTATATCCAGGACCCGTTACGATGTACGATACCAACCTGATTTAATGCTTCCTCGTCAAATGTAATTAACATAATTTTGCACCAGTCTATACGAGCCCGTTTTTATTCTGTAAACAACAAGGGCTGTTGTTAGGTGTAATTTATTATTTAAGATGTAGTTGAGAAAATGTTTCGAGTGACCTGTAGTTCCTAAGTGTATATTTCGTTGCATATTCATTCTTCATTTTTGGGATGTTTTAGGAGACCTTGAATTTTAAGGGATTATAATACATTTTCAAAATAAATTGAGAGTATGATTTCCGGCGGCCATTTTATGACTCTCATTTCGTGAGATTGTTCCTGCTGAGGCTGTAGGTGTGATATGGAATTTTCACTTCATGTGGATAATATAATTCCCAAATTTTTGTGAATACTGTTGATCAACCGTAGGAAATTCCTTGTGAGATTGCTAGAATGGCCAGTTATACTGGGATAATAAATTATTTCTGCAAGATTACTCACTCGAGGCCACCCAGCAACTTTGATATGTTTTTATAGTTTCGTTTGAACATAGAGTTCGATATTGTGTCATTTAGGCCTCCTTTTCCTCTTTCGTCTTACTCGTGCCATATTCTGCATAGGCACCCTCCTTGGGCGGTGATGTCCCTTGCTAAAACACCTGGAGGACCGACTACTGCACAGTTCTGAGTCCCTCACTTCGTTTGGCTGCTGCCGAAGTTTACCCACACGGTTTTTCTCCAGTGTGACAGATTTCCGAAGTTTAAACCAAACGACTTTTCCCCAGTGCAATAGTTGGAGAAAATCCTGTCGCACATCAGGTTGCACACTCGTTTGGACAGCATCCTCAGGCACACCACCCTGTATAGCTGCTTTGACGACGCCGCTGGGCTCTGCATGCAGCAAGAAGTTACTGTCCTATGCACCCAGGTTTCTTCTGCGTGTACACATCTCGTGTTTAGCCATCCGATCTCTCAAAACTGAAATATCGTTAGTGCTACTTCTATGAAACTCGAAAGGTTTTGCCTACCGTTTTATGCTGTGATATTCCTGGCCGATGATGCCGATAAACTGAGAAATGCGTCGCTGCGATATACACCTTGTGAATTTAGTTATGCGAAATAGTTAGTTTTCAATTTATAAGTATTCAATATTTCCTACATTGGCTACCTTGTTAGCGTTTTGAATCGCGTTCAGCTCGGGAAACTAAACTCAACGTTTTTAAAATTTAATGCATTCAACGCGAGGATCTACAGGAGGCTAGACATTAAAACAAGTCCTTTTAATGCTGAAAATACACGGTTAAGTGTAGAACACTCTAGGCGCATGGTACTATTCGATAAGGTCGCGTTTATAAAAATTAATTGATCGTTGAAGCGATTTGATGAGATTCCCGTTTATCGATATCGCAGTACCTGATTTTTAAGTCTCTATATCATTATAGTTGAGATATGTGTACTCGAGCGAATTGCGAGTTAAAATCATAGCGTGTTGTCCACTTCAAATTTATTAGAACTACAACCTTGTACATTTTATAAGTAAAACTAGATTAAATCTACAATTCCAATTACAATCAAGTATCTTATCGCAGATTTGTTTTTGCCTTCTTTGAGTATGGTGCAGAGTTTATACACGTTTGGATCAACGCGAACCAGTGGCGCTTCCGGACGACCCCCCCCCCCCCCAAATCCTGCTTAGGAACTAGCTGACAAAAAATTGCTACACCACGAGACAATTCCTGAACCGCCGTCTTGTAAATTATATATTATTTCCTTTTTTTGTATACAGAAAGTTTCCCGTGTAGCACTGAATCCAATAGCTAGCTAGCTTCCTGGAGCTTGGAGATGTTTATGTACTATATTATTCACTGTGGAGAATCCAATCGTTAGTTTTTCCTGAATCTCTCTATATGTGATATTTCGATCGGCCTTAATTAAGTTTTCCACACGGAATACATTTTTTAGACAGGTCTATCCAGTCGTATTTCATCTTCTAACAGCTCCCTTCCTCTGCAAAATTCTCGAAAATAATGGTTTATAGTGGATAATGACACAGAAATAACCATGACTATGCTCAAAGCTTAACTATAATCGTATAAAATTGTGTCTCTAAAAGCAGTTTCTGGAATATTCGTTTTATCTAAATTTAAAGACACAAGAGCTTAACTTTGAAAATTGATTACTATTGAGCAACCAGTTGAAACGTTTAACGAATGTATTGCAATGGCTACTGTAATAATAATAGGTATTTTTGAATTAATTATATTATATTATATAAGCCACTTTTTGCAATGTTATTAAAATAAAACTGAGACTGATTAAAATTTAATTCTCTTTCTCATTTAATCAAAATAATATGGTAGTATGCCCCTTTGTGTTTTATTCGTCTGCAATTTAAATATAATTGAAAGCTAGAAAACTCTTTGGTCCCAGACGGATTTCCCTAATAAATTTATCTAGTGCGCCACTGGCAACAATTTTAGTTCAACTGGGCGATTGCTGTAATGTAATGCTGTCAAAATTACCACAGTTCGGTTTTATTTTACAGGCTGCGTTGTGTTTTGATTTTTAACAAATGGAGTTTATGAACATTCGTCAAGGTAGCTATTTGAATTTTTTGCGCCCTTGGCGGCACTAATTATCTTTTGTTTCAGAAAATAACACGGGCAAGCTTAAGCAATTGTTTTTGGAAAAGAGTCCTTTTACTCGCATAACCTCAAACTTGGAATCCACTTGATATGCGAACAACACCTTCTCTGTGGCCGTGAAATATTTGGATTTTGCTTAGCAATGTCTCCTTTATGATGCACGTAGCTTTCCACGTTAATTTTAGGTTAAATTGGTACTTGGTATCTGTCGTAAACTTCGGCTGGCTGGAACGACGCCGTTGATGTTGTGGCGCTGCTATGGGCCCCCTTGTGATGAAACCTCTCGTATACGGTCGTACAAAGCTGTCCTACACCCTGGAATGCAGACCTCGTAGCTCCAATGGACCCTTTGGTTGCAGGCAGACTTCAAAATTTTGAGCTGAATCGGCTGCGACCATCTCGGAACAGGCCCCCTCGTGAACCTTCTCACTTTTGGTGTCGGAATTTGTTGCAAATAATACCACACAAACTGGATAATGCACTGATTAAAACGGTATACTTTTTATATTAAAATAATCTGGTTTATTATGTAAAATTCAATTTTAGAAAGGAGCACAATTTACAGCATCAATCTAATTAATTTATTCATTTGTTCTCTATAAAATCCGTTATAAACAATTGATAACTATAACTAAACAAAACGGATATTAACCAAAGTCAATTACAGTACTTTTTAACATAAAATTATTTATAAATAATAGTATATTATGTTATTAGGAGCAAAAGTTATATTTTATGTGGCGAGGCTGGAAAGGTTATCTGCCGAGCTTGCGAGGCAAATAAGTACAGCCGAGCCACATAAAGATACTTTTGCTCCGAATAACATATAGTATTTTTTCTTCAAACGTTTTTATAACAAATTATTTACAATTTTGTGAACAAAATTCGAAGAAAATTACTTGAGCGGCAGATAAAGTCGTCAGCGGCAGATAATATTATCTGCCGCTTGGCAATAAAGTGACAGTTTAGCATCATCCATCCAGCAGTATAATGCCATATTTTACTGCCGTTTGAAGAAAAACACTTTTACACATTGCCTAAACTAAAAATCATGTCTTTTCATTTTAATTATAAATGTCTTTTAGCGCCACTTGCACGTTTTATTAATCACTTAATTTGTCTCACACACGTGATTGCATTGATTAGTTTTAAGAGTTCACTTCCTTTTCACATTTGTTTCATATTCTCCTGTGTGCCTTTCTTGCCAAATTTTAAATGTCTGCTTTTCCCCGCTATTCTTGGTATTACAGCTTAATCTCACAATTGTCAATTCCTTTCTTATAATTTGCTCTTTGCAACATATGATAATATAATTCTGGCTTCCTGTACCTTATTTAAGATTGTTCATAAATGTTTCCTGCTTGTTTATTTGAATTCTACGCTACAATACCATACACTTAGCAAACCTTTTCTGTGACAAAACAATTCTATTGGTTCGGCTTTAATTCTGCACAACCCTATTTAATTAATTTTGAAATGTCGATTTCAACCTGTGACAAACGAGCCTTGTCCCTTGCGTTCCTTATTCAAAACCTTTCTTTTAATTCAATCTTCTCTTTCTCAATGCAATTACTGACTACTATTTAAGTTTATAGTCTCGCAGCTAAATAAAACACCCCTACGCCGTGCTTTGATTTAATTTTAATATTGTACTGCAATCGGAGCAGAGCCGTAGGGCCTAATACCACTGGAATATGTATCAACTGGAAACTAGTAGATTTTTTAATTGTTGCATTTATTT
This sequence comes from Agriotes lineatus, assembly GCA_940337035.1. NCBI lineage: Eukaryota > Metazoa > Arthropoda > Insecta > Coleoptera > Elateridae > Agriotes > Agriotes lineatus. The sequence goes on from OW679195.1 coordinate 123,178,130, forward strand.
AGCTCAACTCTTGATGCATAGTCTGTTACTAAGTAGTAACAGCTCAGCCCTCGTATGCCTCATTAGATCAAATTCACAATACTTCGTAACATCATGGGCAGTATAAAGTGGTCATATAGATAGAAACAACTACAAGTCTAAACTCTAGAAGGATGTAAGCTACAGCTGGATAGACAAGATAAAACACGTAATACTGATATACACATACCCATTTTTCAGTATCAATTTATACAAAATGCTACTAGCCATTTTTCACTTACAGCTTAGTATATTATATTTATTTTCTACCTTACAGCTAACAGTTAAAGTATTTTTTAGAACCTACCTTTGTAAATAGAACGATAACAGATCTAGTATCTGATTTAATTGTGCCAAACATTTATATACAGACTGGAAACTGCTTTAAATGTTGATGTTTTTAACTATATAAATCGTTTCCCTATGATAATAAAAACGTCGTATTGATAACAGTTTTAAATCTATTTTTTAACTCTTAATGTGTATTATAAAAATCGTTCTAGTAGGAAATTTACTCCCTCTACGATCAGCACGAGTAGGATATGCGTCACAATTTGCGGTATTAACGGACCGACCTGACCCTTTGCTTCCCCGATATATTTGGATTATGTTGTTTGGGTTTGGTATCCCTTAATACCCCAAGGTATTTATAAATACTCACTACCAAGTTCTATTCGCCAAAACACAATGCTCATTGTTATCTTGCCGGTGTTGGGTACCATAGCAGGAAATCGCAGATTTATAGAACGTAGATCCGTTTGTACTTTGCAAAACAAAGAAGGAGTGGGTGTCGTTCATTTAATTAAGCTCGTCGAAGCGACTTCGTCCAGATAATCCATCAGAGGGCGCTAAAAATCGACATAAAGAACATATTTGCATAAGTATCAGATTTTGGCAAACTAATTAACATTAGTGTGCTAACAGAAGCAGCAGGGTGCTGAAGTGCGAATTTTTCCCTGATTAGATGCTTAATCGGGCGCTCAGTTTATATAAGGTCTAAATTAAATGTCTGCACTGGCTTTTACAGCAAATTCCGTTTTATGAGTTGTAAAACTGATTTAGAGCTGTACAGCCAGAGTCAATTTACGAACATTCGAAGGTATGTATCGCTATGTTGCAATTGCGATTCGTATTATCAACCCTTGAAGTTTTAATGCCGATGAAAGCCTAATGTCGTCAATTTCGTGAAAATATAGATAATCGTATATTGGTCTTTATTTTAGAAAGTAAAACTGGAACTATGAAACAATACTGAATACATAAATAGAAACTTAAACCTTTCAAGTCTCTTTCCCAGGCAGTGTGGACTTGGTCATTAATTCCAATAGTCTTTTAGCAAGATTATTTTAAAAAATTACCTAATATTAGAATGAATTCAACAAACTTAGGTGTGAGGGCAGGATTACATTGCGAACTATGAGGTGAAATCACAGAAAAATCTCCACGTGTTGTAACAAACGTTCAAAACTAAAAATATTACGATGGATAGAGAGAATACTGGACATTGAGCAATAAGAAATTAGTACAGGAATAAAGCTTCAAATACCTGGGCAAGACTTGGAAAGAGAAATCAACAGTAGATTGGAAGCAGCATCATGCAATAAATAAAAAGATTAGGATAAAAGAGATAACAAAGCAAACAAAACTAAGAGCTTACAATAGCGTTTACATACCGACCCTAACTTAAAGCATTGAAACTTGACACACCATGAAGACGTAACAAGAAAATCTCCAAACGAGCAAAACTAAATTCCTTCACAGAATAGAGGGAGTGGTAAAGTGAGAAAATGGTAGCAAACCAGCTACGTTGAGATTGTCGAATCAGGTTCATTATGGTAGTTATTTGCTGAAGATCTTATTTTTGTTGCAATTTGTAAGTAGTAAACAACCATCAGTTGTTAACCAATTACACTTTTGGTAATTGGTAATTAAGTAAACCAGTAAACAACCATTAGAATAGTAGACGCTATCTAACAATTGAAAAAATGCTTGTTTAGAAATGCCATACATAGGAATTCTTTTAAATTTCGCGTATAACGGAGTCTGCTGACAATGTTATTACGTAATTTTTGTTGACTACTAGGATGATCATTACAAATAGATGTTTTACTTCGCCTAATCGATTCGAAGCGCATTTAATAGAATCAATCCTTTTGTGCTTGCGTAGTTCTCGAATAGAATTTGTTCATTAAATCTTTTGAATGAGTTGAAGCGGCCGAACAAGGTGTTATTTATATAATAATAATTCATAGCTGCACTGTAGTGAATCTCAGGTTTGTTATTTATATAATCACTTTGGTGATAGTAACACGTTATCCGAATTTTTTTAATTGCACCAACCACCAATGTATGGTAATGGCGTTACATTATTTATGTCCTACCAGTACATTAATTCAAATTAATGACTCTATTTTAAGGTATCTTAGATACAAAATAACGCTCCAGGGCAATTATTTTCTTCATAAGAACACTAGGGTTATTATGAAAAATTAACAGTATTTGTTTCCATGGATACAACCTTTATTTCAAAAATTATGCACCACTGTCACAATGAAAATTAATGACAGCTCATCTAATGTCACAAATCTAACTTAGATCAGCTAACTAGATCAATCTTAAATACCATAGCATAGTAATTATATGAATTGAATATGAATATGAATTAGGTAAGAAAATTGTTAGGACATAAAACCTTGAAGGCACCACGGGCATTATGAGCTAAGAGCCCGCGATTGTTGTACACACCTCGGGCCAAAGGCCCTCGGTTAGTACACTAACAATCTTGGGCTCTTATTTTACTCATAATGCCCCTTGGTACCTTAATAACTATAATATTGTAGTGTATTAATTATAATTACACTTTTCGTGGTGACTAAACGGCAACTGGCGCCCTTCTCTTTAGTAGTTCACAGAAATCATTTCCTCAACGCAATCCGCGATCCAAAATCGTAATATATATGGAATTACAACATTTTATATTTTCCCCAGTTTGCGATTCATTGTTGTAATTATTTTGAACAATGTCATAAAAAACTAGGGAAAACTTTAGTGAAAGGTAAAGCAAAATATGATCTGCAATGAAAGGACTAGAATAGAATTAATTCAATAGCGTTGTATTCCCATGTCTCCTTTAAGTTGAATTTCGACCTCTTAAGATTTATTGTCATCTATACAACTGAGGTTGCTATATTTTCTTATTAGATTTTCTTTTATTCCAAAGTAATGGCTAGCAATAGTTTATTTTCCAAAGATACAAGAATATTTTTAAATTTTAAATTAATTCTAATTTCACTTAGGGCTGATTCTACAATGCAAGTATATACTTGGAATAAGCTATCCGAGGTATAATTGTCATAGTTTTCTTTGTTACAACAATCGTTTCTAGGGTATTTATTCTTGGGATAACTTTATCCTTGGATTGTAGAACCGGCCCTTAAGCACATTCGTAAAAGCTAAAAATGTCTAATGTTTAACTGTAGATAGCATTTAGATAGGACACTTCGAAGTGGAATCCTATACATTGTTGCAATAATTTTTTGGTCGTCAGTTTGATTGGTGATTGATAAATAACAATGGACAATAATTCTTTAGATTAGCTTGATGCTTCATAGACCATTTCCTATTGCGGATTGATTCCTTATTGATGTAGAATCTCATTCTGGAATGTATCAATATTCACATTCAAAGGGATTCTAAAGGTTTTAAATAGAAAAGTGCCATAGTCGGTTTTTTAGAAATTAATACAGTAAGAGTTTTTTCAGTTCGAATATAGAGACACTAACAATTGGGTTGCTAAATGACAGCGACCCTAAAGGTTCTCCCCTTCTTCAAGATTACTTATGTTCGGCGTGAAAAAACTCACTGTAGAAATGCTGCTCGACAAATTTCCCTTAATAATAAAATAACAGTATCTAATTACTAATATCTTAAAATTTGCATATTCTGCCTCAGCAGTTATTCGCCACTCTTCGATAAGAAGTTTAACGTTGAGAGATAATTTCAAAATTGAATTTCAAAATTACCAAACTTGAGCTGAATTGCTCTCAAGGCACCGAGCTGCTAATTCATATTTGTATTCCTAATGCAGAACAGATGTAACGACATAATTCTTAAATTGAAACTTAGGCGGGTGTCATCTCCGACAAGTGCGTTGATAGGAACGAATCAAATTAGGGAAGTTGTCAAAGTTGAACTACTCTACGACTCAAAATGACTAGCAATTTCATATCGCTTTAGTGCGTTCTTCCTGTAAGGAATTAGTGCTAATTGGCAAAGTAGGGTTAATTGTCAACGGCTCTAGGCAGTTTCTCTTTTAGCAGATAAGAGGTAACCTTCAATAAATATTTCATTAGCAGCTACAGTTTGCAGGTTGTGGTTCTTTCCTAATCCATAAAAATACATTGTTTTAAATAATATTAGTATATTAAACTTGAATGTTTGAAATGTTAATCAATATATAAAAATATAAAAAGCCCATAACCAGGAATTTTATTTATTTTATTTATGAACTTACTCTTCGTTCGCTGTAATTACATATAAATTACGTTATACCATGATATATCATCATTAACTCTTACACAATTTTCGATTTTCTACTGAAGAAAGAAACAATAACTCGCGTTAGACGATCGAACAGCGTTTAGCTTTGTCATGTTTTCTCAGTTGTGTTTATATCAGTCGGGGTAAGTGAAGAGTAAAATTATTCATGAGCGCGCTCGAATATGTGGAAATTTCAGGACTAAAATGTGTGTGTTTAACAGGAATAAACTTAGCACTAAGTGTTTAACTACCCAGGAACAAATATCAGGCGTAATTCGAATTGTTTGCGCGAATTAGAACAATAAGCGCGAAGTCGCATTTACCAATTAACTGAGCGAATCGTTCATGATGAAAAGTAATTACGGCTGCTATTAATTTTTGAAATTTAATCCCTTTAAACGTGTTTGTTCCCAAATATTAGCCGATACGGCTTTAGGCACGTTACAATTATTTTCACCGACGAAACCACACAGTGCAGGCCATAACTTTTGTCAACGCTCTTCCAGTGCGTGTTTGTGTTCAATTAGGGCGGTTGCTGAAATTACCCCGATATTTTTACATTCGTAATTACACATACACAGCAGGTTATCTGAAAGACGGCTCGTTTTTCAGGACTGACTTCTAAATGTAGGTACCTTGCACATTATATAATTGGCATTTTCTACAAATCTACAGCCTGAACGCAGTGAGGGAAATGCATCCCTGGTTTGAAAAGATTAGGGGAAGAGCGGAAATACTGTTTTTATAACAGGGTATCTGAATATTAGTAATATTGAACTGAAAGGTTCAGTCTGTGCTGTATGTACCGTTAGCTGTCTCCCATATAAATGCCTTCAAATAATCCCGGATTTAAAACTCTATCAACTAATATGGCTAAGATAGCTGTGCCTGGTAATGCTACCAATAAAAATTCCAATACCGTGTGAAGACATTTTCCATTTTTTCGATTATGTATTCAAAATCTAGCCTGTAAAAGAGCATTTCTACACCTCTGTAGGTTTGCCAGCATTTTCTTGGCGGCAATTTACCTCACGTGTCTTTTTCATCCATGCATTTTTGGACACAAAATACGTCGCTAAAAAGAGTCAGTTGTGTGAGCAGGAAAGAGAAGAAGCGAAAGTTTACCCCGACTCCTCTGGCCCGAGGCCAGACGTTGAAGCATGTGTAGATCGTATGGTGGTTTTGGCGCGAAATGCGCGTCACCTTCTGACTTGCTTGCGTCGGATGGCTTGGGCTTCTGGCGGATTCTAAAGCAAATTTTGGACAAGGCAACAAGTGGTTTTTCGTGCCGCGCCTTTGCCCCGGCGAAAGGCCTTTGAACTTTCACCGGGGTGTTGAAATTTATGGTTTTCGCGTAGTATCACAATTAAACTATAGATGTATGTCGCTTACGCAGTGGCGCATTCCCAAGGTGTCTTTCCTCGTGTTTGGAGTCAGGCCGCCTTATGGTCGCAAATAAATGAACTGCATGAGGGTGTTGACAGTCGGACTTGGGGTCAATAAGTGGCGTTTGTTTGGTGCCATTGTTAGTCAAGAGATCCTAGTACCGCCGAGTTGGCAGCCTCGATTATCGCCTCGTTGGGCGGATTCACTAATTGGGAATCTCTGTTGGGGCTAATTAGACATAATAAAGTTTCGTGGATCTTATCGAATTCTTGCTATGTTGTTACGGACTTTGTGTTAGCTTCTTTGAGGATGTTAAAGTTGTCCAGACCCTTTCTTCGACAGAAGCCTTGGGTTGTTCCGCAGTTTCTTTAAGCGTCGTGGAAACAACCACCTACAGCTTTATTGAGCATCGAGTTGCAGCAACCTGGACTCCTTAAGGTACCGCCTTTTTGTAGTAATTTTAGAGTTTCTACATTACAGTGAAGGAAGTGATTTACTAAAGTGTGGGTTTTTTGCGTAACGTTGCTGTCAATTTAGAATTGGCCGTTTGAACCGTTGTAGCTGTCAGTACGCTCAATTGAACATTTACCGTCAGTTTTGCTGTTTATACCTAACGTAATGTAGTTGCGATTAAAGTAATTAGGTACCGCCTTTGAGCCGCATTTGATTGTTTTCCATCAAGTTTTATTGGTTTCGAGTCAAGTTTATCTATACTCGAGCCGCCGAACAGATAGAGTGGAGCAGGCAACCCAAATAACATTTTACAAAAGTCACTTGATAATATTTTAATTATAATTACTAAAAGGATCGGAGATGCCGACCCTTATAATTAGAACTAATTTCAATAACTGTCATTAAATAACTTTTTGAGGTTATGATGCAAATAGAAATGTCGACCAAGTTAAAAGTCAAGCCTGACATTTGTGCACTTATAATTGAAATGTTTAGGCCTGTGGCCTGGCTCTTCCTAAATCTCATTATTGTGCTGCGGCGTCGAAACCAAAACACGTTGCCCGTGATTTGGTTAAGTTTTTAGCGTTTTTTCTTTGGAGTTCTTTTATTCAACCATTTACAAGGACTAAATTGTGCACATCTACTGCTGTTTTCACAGTTACATGCAAGTATAAAAGATTGACTTGTAAAGTAGTCTCTTAAGAAAATTTTAATTATTCATAGAGCTGCCTGCATTATGGGTAACGGTAAGAAACTAATTCGTAGTCAAGGACGTGAAAGAATCTATAGTGACTATTGCAATGTTTCTCAGTCGTTTTGCAAGAATGAATGACTAAAGCAACCGATGTTGGCCTAAATACAGTTAAGCGAATTGTTAAAGGAAAAAAGTTACACATAAAAGTTATATGATTGAGAAATTATTAGCGGAACATGGTAAAACGGAATCCTACGATTACCTCTTTACCATCCAGAATTAAACCAGATTGGGAACATATGGGTGTCAGTAAAGAACTACGTTGCTACAAATAATACAACATTCAAATTAGACGATGTAAACACTTCTGCAGAAAATAATTTTGGAAGTGTGAGTGTGCAAGAATGGAAGAATATATGTGCAGTGTCGACAAACATGAATGGGAATACATTATGGATAACAGAGAAGAAATAATTATTACAGTAGACGACAGCGGTGAATCCGGTTCTAATCTATCATCTGCCGTTTACTGACGGGGGATTTTAAACAATTGTTGGTACCATCATCACAATATTTAGAACAGTATGAAAGCTATGCAAGTACGTTTGGTCAGTGTACACAATATTTCAGCATTCGGCTTTATATTTTATCTTAAGAATTCAACACAGTTTGCTGGAATTTCTCTCTTCTCTATTAGAACGTGTGCCTATTGTCTTGACATTTTTTCTATTGAAAACCCATTTTATGTACCAATCGCCTAAAGGAATGTAATTTCTCCGTGAAATTAACACCCCCCTTCATTTTGTTCGACTTCGGATACAGATTTCATTGTAGGTCTCTTTTTATGGCAAAGTTATAGATCACACTTGGGATTACTTCTTCTATATATTGATCGACAGATGACCAGGGGTAAGTTTAGTAATTTGTTTTCTTGGAGAAGTAAATTTTCTTCCGCCACTTTGTTAGGCTCCTTTAACAATTCGCTTAACTGTATTTAGGCCAACATCGGTTGCTTTAGTCATTCATTCTTGCAAAACGACTGAGAAAAATTGCAATAGTCGTTATAGATTCTTTCACTCCTTGACTACGAATTAGTTTCTTACGGTTACCCATAATGCAGGCAGCTCTATGAATAATTAAAATTTCCTTAAGAGACTACTTTACAAGTTAATCTTTTATACTTGCATGTAACTGTGAAAACAGCAGTAGAGATACACATTTTAGTCCTTGTAAATGGTTGAATAAAGGAACTCCAAAGAAAAAACGCTAAAAACTTAACCAAATCACGGGCAACGTGTTTTGGTTTCGACGCCGCAGCCAAAAATGAGATTTAGGAAGAGCCAGGCCACAGGCCTAAACATTTCAATTATAAGTGCAGAAATGTCAGGCTTGACTTTTAACTTGGTCGACATTTCTATTTGCATCATAACCTCAAAAAGTTATTTAATGACAGTTATTGAAATTAGTTCTAATTATAAGGGTTGGCATCTCCGATCCTTTTAGTAATTATAATTAAAATATTATCAAGTGACCTTTGTGATATGTTATTTGGGTTGCCTGCTCCACTCTATCTGTTCGGCGGCCCGAGTATAGTTTAAACGTCACGAAATTTTACTCCTTATTAACCCGTTTCGTTACATTTAATTACTAAACAGATTGTTACTTTCACATTTTCAATGTAGTACATTTTTCATTTAGCTGTGTTTTTCTGTTTGACGTTTATGACATCTGCAACTTCTGTGTTTTCTATTGTAAAAGGGGTTTAGAAATCTGCAAAGGAGTTTCCCCGCAAGGTAAGCTCAACGCTGTTGATCGTGGTTCCGTCGACCAAGCACTGCCAAGTTTGAAGTTAGAAAGTGTACCTATTTGCTCTACTTTTCTCAGTGGGCTCACCTGCATATATTAGGAAAGTGGTGGCGCCATGGTATCGAATATCTGTTTTCTTTTAACCCTAAGCGGTATACATGCGGTTTGGATTTTTCGTGCCTCTGCTGCGAAAGCGACATATATACATTGCAATACATCTTATGCGTGCGGAAGCCAAATATTTGCATGTTTCGGAGTGGGGGTTGTTTATATGGTGGAAATAATTATTCGCTGTCACCTCCTGCCCGCGACGACCCAGTAACACGTGTGCAACGAGAGGTGTGTGACAATATCTGACAAATTGCCTACGCCAAGAAGCGGCAAATGTTATACGCTAAACAGTTCCCCGCACAGGCAGTTGAGTCCGCGCCAGGAGCGCGCCGCACGGAAAGAGTTAATATACCGTTGCCCTTATTAGTCTCGTAATGGACCCCCCCATCTCCCTGAGTGAAGCCGGCACCCCTTTTTGTTCAGGGTTGGGGCAGCGGACCTGTGTAATTCTTTTCCGATTTGAGTCATTTTACGCGCTAGTCATTTAGCTAATTAATGTCGTGTCGTTACGGCATGTTTTATCTTAACAAACGATTACAGAAAATCGCCGACATTAATTTATAAAAAAGCGGATCCCTGTCATACGTCAGCTTAGTTAAACCTATGTGACACACGTTCCTTCATGGCAAATAAATACAGTGCATTACAAAACGAAACGCAACCAAACGGACATTACCCAAACCAGCAAACAAGTGATAATGAGAGAGACAGTGAAGAATCTACCAACTACAAAATTCCTCCAATATTTTTAGATCAAACTGAAGATTACCAAAAAGCGTTCTAAGATTTAAACATACGGTTAAAGATGAAGTGACCACTTTTATAAAGGCAAATTCTAGGTGTTAATTTATGTACTATCGATAACTTTCACAATCTTTCTTCTTTTTGCAATAACGTAAAGTTAAACTACCACATTTCTCAGTTATGCTTAGAAATCTAACGACCTATATAACTAAAGAAAAAATACAAAAAACTCGAATATTGACAATTAAGTTAAAAATTAATATCCATTATGAACATTAGACTTGAAAACCAACCATACAGCTAACGACTCTTGTAAGTTGACTAAACTCGGATACTGCATTATATAAGATGAACCAATAAAATGATCTGAAAACGTATCCCAATGTAAACGTCCCCAAAGATTTGAACACTCGAAAAATTATTGTAAATATGTAGCTCAGACGTGTCAAATGTACTAGTAATCCCTGGATTGTAGGTAAAACAAAAACGAAACACCAAAGTGTGTTATTTGGCTATGAAATCGTCGGCAAAATATGGCGATCCCCCATTTTACAAGAACGAACAAGGCACAAAGAATCTTGAGAAATAAATATATCAGATTCAACTTCCATTCCTTCTACTTGAACGGTAAATACTCCCCCAAAGGTTGGAAAACCCCTATAGAAAGCAACGATTTTGCTAGCCCTCAAGAAAATCCCGAAATTGTTGTAACAACTGTATCTGAAATGTTAAGTGGCCTTATTCCAATTAAAATTATTTAGGCAATTTTGTAATTACATTGTAAATAAAAAAGTAGAAGAAAACGCTTTTAACGCCTTCAATAAAGAAAGCACAAGAAAACCACGTTTGCTATATGGAATAACGGTCGGAGAACTTTCAATACTACGGTGATATCTTAATGCTTCTAATAATACCCAAACAATCAGAAGAAACACCTAGCAATGCTAATCACATTAATTTGCAAAGAAGAAAATATCGCCGCCGGTGGGATTCCATCCTGTGTTCCCAAGTGTAATCCGATTGCTAGCCAGTGACCATAAAAACGTGACACACTCAAGCAGGTATGCAGACACAACACGCGTTTTAGACAGTAGGCAGCAATATTTAGCAATATTATCAGACTTGTTATTAATTCATCTCAGCACTGAGGGTATAGTTCTGAAATTATTCCGTCTGCACCTGCTGCTCGGTTTTTTTCTTGTAGACAATGCCGTTCAGTAGCTTTTCTAATTTTGTTCCGCGTTTTTAGGTGTGAAGTTGACCTTGCTCGTCTGAGTGAAAGTTTCAGCTCGCTTCAATATATGCGAGCGCACTGCATGCTAATGTATGTGTGCATGTCGCATTGCGGTTTGACAGTATCAGAGCGTCAGGGTATGGCTTGAGTTAGCGGAGTGAAAGTGTGTGCTGAGTTTGCGGACACAAGTGCACGCTGGGAAACCTATTTTTGAGGGTTGTCCATCGCCAATTGAATGCGAAAATCCCTACATTTCCCAGGGAAAACCTAGAGCAGAAGAGCGTTGCAATAGAGGCTGGTTCGCATCACAGAATTCTTGCCGACGCCGACGTCCTCAAGTGAAGAAATATTAGAACCATCGTAGAGAAGAACTACGAGGACGTATCCAGGTGTTTCGCACTGATATTCGTTAGTCATTACGTAATATGGGTGACTTAAGCCGTAATTTAGTGATTCATGATCAGCTATCGAAGCAGGAGTTGCATGAATTGTTGGAACAAGGTGCGTACGTGCATATTTCTAGAGTTCAGTGTGGTTGCGCCTGTGCACAGGTGCAGTAGGCTGTGAGCATAAAGGCGTCGCTGAAGCAGCTGTTTGAGTACAATTTAATATTACGGTTCTATGCGCTTGGGCTTGAACATCTGTATAGCAAAACAGTTGTCGAAGTATGAGTTACTTATTGTTTCTATAAACGCGGGGTACAAGCAAATAATCCAAATATACGCGCCATGGTTTAGTATTGAACTCTAGTAATATTTAACAGTGTTTCTTTAACATAAAATATACAGGGTGTAAACGGAATTGTCGTACATGGGAACAACAATTACGAACGATCTATGGTTATATAACATACCAACGTTGTTTGTTTTACTATTCCAACGGTCAATTAAGGTTTGTTGCATAAAATAAATTCCAAAAAGAGTAAAACCTTTGCAAATACTTATTCATTGTATGAAACAAATTTGCTGAGAGCGATTAATATTTTAAATATAAATCTGGCTAATCATCAAGACCAAGAGAATATCTATACTGTCATCTTGACAAAACAATCATAATTAGGTTTTATGTGGTTCAAAACTAAAGTTTATCCTTCAAAATTTTTAACATTACGTTTCCCCTATGTATGATATATCGGTTTACATCTTTTACATATTTATTATACATTTGTGCGTAAACGAATTGACTTTTCATTTAAGTATAGTTTTGGAGCTCACATTAATAGCTTAGCCTGAGTTCAAGACAACTTCAGGGTTCATTTCAAAAAGGTCTTTTCCTACTTATGAATTGAGGCAAATAAAGCAAATGAGATATCACTAACATCGAGCTAGCTGACAATAAGAAAAGGCATAATTAACCCTCCAGTACCCGTTCAAAATTGTAAGACATCAGTACCCGCACCGGTCTCGCAGTCCGACACCCTCTGCCACCTGCATAAAAATAATGAGATATCTTATGGCATTAGTTCACTAATGTCTTCATAATCAGATATTTCCTGTTCAGTGTCACTGTTCATTTCCCTAGTTTCCAATAAATTATCTTCGTCAGACAATCGCACATCATCAGAAAACGCGTTGTCGACATCCTCCTCCGCTATAATATCTCGCATCGTCTGTTCTAGTCGCGCCTGTTCTTTCTCATAAAATCTGCCATGGCAATAATAATGTTTTGGTATAACAGTGTTACTAAAAATGCCGAAAATACTTCCTTCTCCTCACATTAGTGGTATATCAAAGGTAAAAATAAAAACAACTCGGGTACCCGCTTCGGTCTCTAAAACCGAAATTATAAATAACTTTTAAACCACTGCACGTACGAACTCAAAATTGCATACGGATCTTCAATGGCAATATATATGAAGGTAGTGAAATGGGCGGTAAACTAACGCTAGAACATTAAGTAATATACTGCATCATGTGTTTGCTCGGTCTCACAGACCGTAAACGGGTACTGAAGGGTTAATAAGAACGGCGGAGCTTAGGTCTCACTGCGAACGTTGAGTATGCTTTTTTTCTGTCTATAATATACGCTGTGTCTATTTTAGAACTGTAAAGAATCTTATCGAAGTGCTCAACTAGTTGTATCTATATTTGGGTACCTTAAATTTTTGGCACAATAAGTTGTGAGCATTACCGTTATACGGGTAATTTGAGATCAAGGAAATATTAGATGTGAAATAATAATTGTCAAACTGAACTTACGCCTAGCGAAGTCACATATTTAGTATGGGAAAAACATCATAGGGTAATGGCATAGTCAAAATACAGGAGAGAAAAAGCAGTTGGACCTTTGTTTAAATAAATATTATACCTCCACCTTCTGTTTTCTTGTAATATTATGTGAAATAGACTAACTATGTAGACAGTTTCTAAATATTTTTAAGGCGCAACTGATACGAGTTTACCCCGCTTGTACTTTCTCCTTCAATTATTCAACATTATCTTTACATCTTCTAAACTAACTCGTTGATTTATCTGTTTCGTACACAGTTTGATCGCTAAAATAGTTATCTCCAGCATTAAATTAATCGCAATAGTTCAAAAGTTCTGAAGTTCCCAACCTTTAAACAACAAACCACCTCTAATAGACAAGTTAGAGTAGATTAACGTTTAAGTACATTAAAAACTATAGAAGAGTGCGCGAATCACTAAACTATCTATAAAGAAAACTAGAAAAGTTCTATTATGTGGTGTAGCCAACAGCTGTTTCCCCTCATATTTTCCATGTAGTTTGTTTATTTCGTTAAAGGTGTAAAAATAGCCTAGAATGGTGTGAGTTCAGAAAAAAAATAAAGAAAACACTCAAGAAACCAACAGAAAGAGATATAGTGCGGTTTATTAAATCTTAAAGAACTAAATGATCTGGCTATGTGATGACAAGCACAAGAAGCAGTAGGGGACAGGAATATTTGGAAAAGTTTGCAGTTTGCATCGATTATTAGTGCAAAGAATTGAAAAGTCTTTGCACTAGATGGGCCGCTTTTTCTTGTATCTGTTTTCGATTAATGATAGGCTATCAGTCATACACGTTAAGCGGTCGCGTAACTACCTCGTTAGGATATTGTAGTGGCACACTGCTGGACTGCTGAACCTGAGATGCGAAAAGGAAACCCCTGTCACCTTTACATCTGACCCGGTTCTAAACCGATTTCCTCCATCTAGGCTTCGTAGTAGTTAGTTCTCTCTTTTTTGCGATTTTTTTAGTCGACGTCGTCGCACATATGGCATGGTCATGTGTAGAACATAATATGATGACGATCAGACTGTATTTAAATAACCGGTTCAACAGTTACGAGGACTGGATATGTGTTAGGGAGCGGACGTCCCAAAGAACGCATGACAAAAACCGCTCCATACCAACACCAACCACCGTCTTTAAAATTAATGTTCTTTTCCACACAATTTTTATCATAAAATGTTTTTTCTTCGTAATACTGTATGCACTAATAATTCTGTTTCTATTTACTCATTTTTCACGTATTCCATGTATGAGACATTTGGGAATTACTTTTTAACCACCTAATACATAAATATATATATAAGTAAATCCGCAAACACCAGATTATGAAGTATAACTGATTCGATTTCTCGCCGAAAGTTATACAAAATTTCCCCAATATTTACCGCCAATTAAATTATTAAAATTTATTCCAAGCCTATGAAATAAAAACTCACCAGAATTTCATTTACCAGGAAAATCGATGCGGCAGTCACACCGAGGACGAAAATACCAACAAAAACCCTTCACCTTTAATATATATGCTTTAATATATGGACAAACTTTGACATTTCTTATTCCACTTTTCATGTTCATTTGCTTAAGAACATCCTACGTCATAAATCAGAATTGCACTGGCCAGGTCATAATCTTCGTAAAATATATAAAATGTGTCCAGTGAACTCCTTTCAAATCTGATATTTCAACAATAATTACTCGGCATTTAACTGCGAGTATTATCGAGCTGGTTGAAATTCCAAGACTTTAGAAAGCGTAGGAGCTTGCTGTAACGCCCACTAAGATTCAAAATACTTTTCGTGGTTTAGGATAAATGAACAATAACGATCACATCTACGAGTATTAAGGCTTTAGTTAAACCTGGAAATTATTCATGGTTGTACAAAAACATACTTTCCGGCATGAGAGTTTGATTTATTCTAAGTATTTAAGTCGAAAAACATTCTATATTCCAGTGTCACCTTCAGACGACAGTATAAATACAGGGGTTTTGACTACAATAAAATCAAGTAGAATTTAAAAGCCAAACCTTACCCTTTGCCAGAGCTTATGTAATAGAAACAAAATTACTAAGGCAAGCAATCCTAAGCGATTAAAATTCATAAACCCGGGGCGATCCGTCTGTATGACTAATACATGCATGTAAATGTAAAAACACTTTTTATGCTAAAGTTCCCACTAGAGGTTTCCTTCTAAAATATGGCTGTGTATAATTATTTTTCTGTATGCAAAGTGAACGTTTAGGCAATAAAATTCACCAATGGGATTCATCCCGTCTATTAAATTTGCAGCCCTTTTTATACATTATGTAATAAAATGAAATTAAAGCCGTTCAACAATATAAAGCTATATTATCCCGCAAAATTAACTTTAGTATAAGTATAAAGCATAAGTAACACCATTTAAGAAATCACGCCTAAATGCGTTTATAAACTAGGAAAAGCAATAGTAAGATATCTATAAAATATCATTGCTTTTTAAAGATGAAGGTACGTATTTAGTTTTCTTCTTCAGTATGTCTTTCATGTGTTAGCTATATATGATAGGCAGAGTTGTACCGCTTTAAGACGCATCTTAAAGCGGTACAACTCTGCCTTTTTTATGTAATTTTATATTTTATACTTTCAAAAATAAGAATGTAAAGATAACTTCCAGTAATGTATATACAGTACGATAAAAATTATTTTCATCTAGTATGGCTATGGAAACTGACGCTATAGGTAACTTAAAAATAAATGTCAAGTTTGACATTTAAGTGTAAACATAATTGCATTCATAAATTAGGAACTATTCCATAGCCATACTAGATAATAATAATTGTTGATCATGCTTTATAATGTGTTAAACACGTTTCAAATAAAGTAAATATCTTGTTAACATCGTTTGAAGATTCTCACCGCCGGCGCCGCTAGATTTTGAATGCACCCTGCAGAGGAGACCGCGTAATTCGTCGCGTCGAACTTCTCGCGGCAAGACTTCATGTCGGGGTTACAGTTCAGTAGTTGACAAATGGAGTCTAGTACCGAGGTTGCTTGTGGTGTGATATTTGTTCCGGAAATATCGCCGCTTGGGGAAGCTTACCGTGCCACTTTCAGGCAAATTACTACGATTTTCGGATAGATTGAACACCCTACAAGGCAAACTTTGCATCTAAAATTCCGAATCTCGTCTCGTTTTGAGTTTCACGTAATTTACATCTACTTACGGTCAGATACATTCGAAGTAAGACCCTGTATCGCTTCACCGATGCCGCCCGCTTATGGTTTGACGCCTATTGCTCGTAGAAAATCTAAAATGCCGCACTATCCATTTTTTATCGTACTGCCAACAAAGCTCTGGAGAAGCTTCTCTCACACCACGAATTTCGCCACTGATACCCTTGCACCTGTTCCCCCATTAATTATCGAACTTTGCTGTGGAATGAACTGCATTTCCGGAAAAAAATAGCCGTCTCTCTACATACATGTTTTGCTGTAATCAATTTCTGTCTATATTACGTGTATAATTATATCCGTGAGCTTTTACGATACAATAATATTAAACGAAATACTCCATCTACGGATATACGGCGAGAGAAAGGGGTGAATGATTAAATTACGTTCTATGGTGAACGAATGTTAAATATAGGACTGAGCCCAAGGAGTTAATAGTTACTAAGATCTACTTGAGTCATTTATAATTTCTACTACGGCAAGAAAAGCGATTTGACATTGTTGGATTTTTAAGACTATCCGTAATAGTATATTGAAATAAAAATTCACAATTACCTAAAAGTAAACCAGTCCGGTGAGGTATTGGACCTGAAACAAATAAAAATTATGAATATTTCTTGGGTAAAAAGGACATAGCTATATTGTTTGTTAACTCCTTATGAACAACACGAGGATTACTACCTATTATAAACAATTAAAATACTGAAAAAGTACACTAAACTTCATATAGTAATTGCTACAAACCATAAAATTAAACGTCAGATTATATTGAAGCCAATTTACCATATAGAATTAATTATTGGCGAAAGAACTGTCACCTAAACTATGAATGTAATGCATTTCTGGGGAAAAAAATAACAGTACTTAAAAAGATACTTTTAAAGTTTATTTACCTTCAAACTGCCTGATTTTTACATAAAATTTTGTCACCCAAACATTAACTAATGTTTTACAATTTATTCGGCATTTTATGGTTTGAACAATTTCAAAAATCGAAGTTTTATATGAACGATTCACTAAATCCACATTGTCGTAAAAGTACTTAGTAGCCGTATGTAAGGCGCTATTGTGGTGGTAGGTTTGTATAAAGATCTAGCTGTCTCTTTTCGATCAAGTGTACATTGCATCTTGAAATAAAATTAAAATTTCTGTCTGTGAAAGCGCCTGAAAATGTTCTAAGAATAATGGAACAACTAGTCAATAAACCAGCAAGCCGTAAAATTGGCCCAGTGATTTGATTTGTCAGTGCAAAAGTCCTAATTCCGATGTTTATTCCAGGAACATTTCCCATTCACGACTATGTATGCCCACATATTACAGCCTGCATGATACAATAGTTATTTGTATACCTAGGCCGTGAATCTCTTTTCGATCAAGTGTACATTGCATCTTGAAATAAAATTAAAATTTCTGTCTGTGAAAGCGCCTGAAAATGTTCTAAGAATAATGGAACAACTAGTCAATAAACCAGCAAGCCGTAAAATTGGCCCAGTGATTTGATTTGTCAGTGCAAAAGTCCTAATTCCGATGTTTATTCCAGGAACATTTCCCATTCACGACTATGTATGCCCACATATTACAGCCTGCATGATACAATAGTTATTTGTATACCTAGGCCGTGAATGACTGTTTGGTCAGCGGAGTCCGCCAAATTATTCCGAGGAAGCAAAACATTTCCCAAACGTGGTATACACAACATTTTTTGTGCAATTCAATGCATATTATAATTATAAACACATTATCAAAGTTTCATGCCGATGAGATTGCGGTCGCAAAATTCGTTTTTGCGGCAGTTACAAATAACAATATCCGCGAAATAGTAATTACGCCTGCAAGTTTTAAGCAGGGTTGCAAGAAAACTAATAACTCAAGTAGGAACTTTTTCAGTAACCTCAATGCGGCCTATATATTATTATACAATTACATTCGCCTTTTCATCCATTTCGAGAAGTACCTTAGTTCTAAGAATTTAGAGAAAAAAAATCATAACTGTCAAAAGATTCTTTATTTTCGAGTCATGGAGTGTTACATTTCATGCAACTGCTGTGTAGAGCTATTTATCGGTTTTCAGTTTGGAAATATTTTAGTATTCATTTTACTTTCCATGCTACAATGTGCACTTTTCGTGGCTCCTCTTGGTAATGCATTTAAAATTGTTTTATCCCGCAAATCCGAAGCTAATTTAGTGCAGCTTTAGTTCTATTGGTTTGTGGGATTACTGCATCCGTTTATTTAAATCAGGATTTGTTGGTATTGCGATGACCCTGTTTGTTATTTACTTATTCTAGTATAAAATTTGATAAGTTAAATTAGGGTAAATCACCACACAATTCTCAGGTTAATTTATTATTGTGCTTACTTTTGCCCGTCTGTAAATTTAAGGCTAGTTAAAATGAATGTATTATTTGATGTTCAAAATAGAATGGTTAGATGCCTCTTTCTTAATATTATTTAACTGCAATAATTTATACTAGCTCACGGCAGTACACAAAAGCTCTTTTCTGAGTTGGGATCAGAATTCGACTATATTCATAAATTAGTATTCAAGTTCATATAACGCACAGCCTCGTAAACTGACATTTAACACAGAACTTTTGCTAGTGCAATAAACGTTACTTTGAATGTTTTCATAGTGAAAATAGGCGAGGAAGCGTCAGGTAAGTAATTTGAAGATTCTGCTTAGTAACAAGACCTCTACTTTATTGTTATTAGAATGACATAGGACCCACACCAACAAGCAATTGTTTCTGATGCTTCAAAATTTTTTGCAAAAACGCAGATTCTGATGACGCCTTCCAACTTACGAAGCCCACGGAGTATGTAAACTCTTGGAAAAGCGCTAGGCCTCTTCAACAAGGTTTCGTCTTGTATTTAAATCGTTTTTCCGACTTCTGACACTTGAATTGCACTTAGTTCCTACCTTGTAAAAATTGCCGCAACTTGGCTCGGAGATGGTCGTAGACGACGCTGCTGGAATGTCTCAGCCTGTAGACGTTTCCCTGGCGGCAAATGTAGATTCGGACATTCTTGCAGACCCCGCTGATGTCCTGAATTGCTGACCTCTGGGTTCCGATGCTTAGTTGACTTGTAGTCGCAGTTCCAAAATTTCAGGTGCTCGGCTGCCAATGTTCTCTCGGAGGCAAATAGACATATTTTAATTTTATCTTGTGGAACGCTACACAAACACTCCCACGACTGGCCGAACACTGGTACAATAAAATGGACCACTTTTTATAATGGTAAAATACTTTTATTATAGTAAAATCATTCATTTAAAATGGAGCACAAATTTTGGGGCAGCAAGCTTCAATAATTTATTCAATTGTTCTACTTTTAACGAAAAAGAATCACGTTGCTATGATACCATGATCTTCCACTATTAATTAGAAATTAGTTTTGATAACAAATAACTATGAACGGGGTAAAGTTTGAATACATAAATCTTAAATTAACATTTTCTTAAATGTAAATATTGTCTTTTGCTTATAACTAGTATTGTTTCTTCGCTTTACTCACACAAACGTTTGTTTTTAAATCACTGCTCTGCTTTTTGCACTTCGTTTTTATGGCGCTGGTATTTGAGTTCACCATTTTTACACGTCACTTGGTTTTCTTCTCTTCCGTTGCCTAATTCTGGATTGCTTTTTGCTTTTTTCTATTTTATTCTTACCTTGCTTTCATCTACCTTTCAGATTGCTCCCCTTTTCACTGGCATTTGCTTCTATTAATAACTGCGCTCATTTAGTATGCACATAACACACCTTTTGTGTCAATTAATTTCGTTTGGTCTGGCTTTACATATGCACAAACCTATCATTTTAATTATATTACTTTACTGAAACTTCAAATTCATACCCCCTGAGATATGCTTCTCGCATCTCATTACCAATGCATTTAGTACTTTTATTATGGTTTAAAATTGCAATTACATAAAAAGCTTAACTCTGTGCTTTATTGACTTGGTTAAATATTTCGCACTGCAACCAGAGCCAAATTGTGGGCTTAAAACCATTTCAGTATTTGGAAGTAAACACCTTGATGAATCGACATCGATGCACTGCATCTTCATTTCTACATGGTCTGACGTTTAGTTCACCTTATTTTCAGGCCCTTCATTCCTTCTCTCTTTTTCAAGTAACCCTCATGCTTCTCGCTCTATTCTTGAGGGACTTTTAATAATTTCAAGAGACTGAAGAAACAGTACAATGGTGTCTGCTATTCGTTCTTTGAGCAAAATAGAACAAGAAACCGCTTCCCGGTTGGTGGTTAATAAATTACATTGGAGGTTACTTATGGAAAGTTTTAAATTCGTTATAATTTTGGCAACTAGTAATCAACAGTCAGTTGTTTACCAATTTCGTTTGCTTAGCGTGATTTTTGATTTATTTTGTATTTGTGTAGTGAACGGGTAACTTGACCAAACGGTGATTGTGCGATAAACTTTTTTATGCATTATCTTATTTAAAATGCGTCATGTTCCCGGGAAGGCCTCTTCAATGACTGCGATGCGGTAGGTCAAGCATGTCATTAAATAGCTTTTGTCAATGCCACCTGATGCTAGCATCAATTAGGGTTTGATAAACTTTTCCTGAATCGATTTAATTAAATCCTTTCTGGTTGCATAATTCCTGTATAGATTTGTTTACTAATTTTTAACCTATATTGAGCGGGTTTGAAGAATACTTCATGTTTGAAAGTGTGTCTAATCACCTCCATTACTATTTAAATTCGATTCGACGCTGCCATGTCTTGTTATCAAGTATTTCCTACAGGTTTCAATCAAAAATTAATTGAAAACATTTATAAATGGATTCATGCTGGAATGGCAGCGTTGCTCGTTTGAACTTCGCTAAAGAATACGGTATCAAACTACAACTGAAATTAAACTTCCAGTCGATACGTAAAACGAGCCCGTTAATTCCGCCCAGATTTGTATAAATAACGCAGTCCACGAATAATATACCTCGTAATTATTAAATTTGATTATTCGTGGAACAAAACGAAATTGAACGTGCTGTTGAGCTTGTTGCCAGCCCCACGGGAAGAAATTGAAATTTAGCTCTTCTGGTGACGAGCATTCAACAATCGCGTTTTGCAAGATCAAGTCGAGCCATCGCACCAACAAAACAAGATTATCACTCAAGGGAGCAGGGAACTTACAAGTATGATTCTGTCCTATTCTCGAATTTGACTGCACCGAGATTAACCACGCGTAGCTAGCTATTCATCACACAGCTCGCTGTCATCCCATCAGCGAACTTGGCATTTTCGAGAAATTAGGAGACACCCAGGAAAAGGGTGAATTATAACGTTGATTTGAAATGTTTATTGTGCCTCATCGCAGGCAGGCCTTTGCTGGCACGTCTCCTGCAAACTCCAATACAACAGCAATTTCGGAAATTGGAACATGCTGGTGCTTGATGCTGTAAGAGGACAAATTAACACTCAGTTGGTACATTGGCAACCCAGAAAATTTAAATCGCGTTTATTAATCCTCGATAATGGCCTTTCAGGCGTCAAGCTGCCATCTGGACGAGTCCCTTGCAAGCACGACGAAAATTCACTGTGTGCACCTCGTCAAAGAAACAAGATTATATTGTCACCTACCGCGCTGTTTTGCTTGCGGCTTTGTTTTCGGGCTTAATGGAGTCTGAGGTTTGTCAAAGCGTCGTCGGTGAGATAATAATTGCTCCCGCTGAATTCGGAATTGCTGCCACTTCTTTATTTAAAGTTCGCTCTGATGTCGTTTTCAGGAATTCCTAAATTGTCACATTATGTTTTGAAAAAAAATGTGTTTATTGTAACGGCGGTATATGTTTTCCATTAATCCTACACAATCATGATTGCTCAATACAGTAGAAATGTAATAGAAATTAGAATCTGTATCAAAGTATCGTGTATTCCAAAAAACCCATTTAAGGCAGGCCTCGGAAAGAAAGATAAAAATTCTATTCATGTCTTAACTTAAGTCTGTAGGCGAATGTCAGATTTGATTTTGTTTATGAAAACATTTGTCACTGTGACATTGTATCTTGTTGATTGTGATTGTTCGCATTTGTTCTTTGTTATGCACTGGGACTACGCTAGCGGAATAGCAGGTACCTTAACTAATGGTTATTGTTACAAGGAACGACTATGAATCTACCTCCTACATGTATGATTTTTTTTATAGCAAAGAAGTAGTGGAGGTGATTAGGAAGGACAACAATATATTACAGATAACAAGAAAGTCTATTTTATAACAAACAAAACTATCCTTGGAAAAGTTTGTGATAAAGTTACCATTATGTTAAAGATAAACAATAAATTGTGTCTACCCCGTTGCTTGAAAACATACGCTTCCAGTTAACTTCGATAGGTTTCTATTCAAACTAACATAGTTATCAAATAAGTGAAGTAGAGACTACGCCATATGACACTCGCTATATTGATATATATTTACAGGCGCAAAACAAATCCTATACGTGTTATTTAAGAAAATGCCGAGTTATTTATATTGTTAACATAGTGGTCGTAGGATAGCCATCAATGGACAGACACTGTTTTAAGCCAAAGTTTGTCGTGGCACAAACAAATGGCTTTCCATAAAAAGTAATTAAAAGATTTCTAAAAAAAGAAATAAGTAACTAGATGTATAAAATATATCTCGTAGATATGCATAAGTGTAAAAAAATTATTTAGTATTTGAATTAAGATCTAGTCCGCAAGAAATTTATTAAGCTTTCGATATCAGAAACAGTTAGAAATCCGTTCAGTTTTTCGCAATATATAAAATATCGCTTAAGCAAAACAACGTCAAACCCGTATAATGACATCATCTTAAGTTTTGCTTTAAACCAATCAGTAAGCACACAATATAGATACCTTTGAAAAACCAATCTGGCACCCTCGCATGTCTTGTTTATTTTGATACATATAATGCCAGTTTGTAGTTGTCTGCTTGTTTATTGTGAATTAGGCTTAAACGTTGTAACTTAGTTTAGTTGAATGTGTGCGAGTCCGGGCATGCGTCGGTCAGTTTTGTGCGTTGAACGTTCGATATGCATCATTCAACCGAGTTTCGGGAGTACAGAATCAGTAAGCAGCGGGCCTGGCCCTAATCTGCATGACTTTAAGTGGCGAAACGAATATTTCCCGGCAACGAGCTAAATAGAAACGACTTAAGAAGCTTTGTAATGTTACATTCTTGTTCACAAGTTTGTATAATACTAGCGTATCCAGCAGAACCCATTTGAATTGTGTAAAGGGTAAGTACACAAATTTCGAAGCAGCTACATACTTCAGTAGTGTCCATGGTGGGTACGTGATACCAGCCACCATCGCGGCACCAAATTTTGCAAACAGCATATTGACTGCATCGTTAGTGGAAAATTTGTACGGATCGTGCTGTCGATGATACAATCCGAGGCTAGCAAAGGTTGAAGACCACGTTGAAGTTCTCAAGCCGCGATTGCCAGGTAACTTAATACCTACAGGAAGTGATTGCAGCCTAAGCGATAAGTGGTCGCTCCAGCTGTGTGACACTAACTTAAAGGAATGCGTTCATGAATGTGAATTGCGCAGGGTCTTTATGCAAGCAGTCACATACTTGTCGTACTTTCGATATACTTTAATGTTTTGCGTTTTTAAAGAGAGTTAGTTTGGCGTTGCACTTTAATATTGAGTAAATGTACTTGTATGACAGATATAATCGGTCTACTATTGTTGAAATGTAAAGGCGAATAGCCCCAAACTATTCACGTAGCAAGGCAGATAAACTGCAAAGGTACTAAAGCGTACGAGACGTTTTAATTAAATGTAACGTCTCAACGGGGCTTCAACAAACGTATGGTTACGCCCTATACAAAGGACTTTTTATTGCGTGCAGCCCACGGAATAAGCAACATACGGCACCATTACTATTACAATTGGCTTTCCAAGTTTTCTTCGTTTCTGGAGCATACAGAAAAATAAGGAGTTTGAAATTAAATAATCTTATTTTAACGTATTTGGGAATATTGCTATTTGTTCAAATCTTAGCAAGTTGAGCCATACCGGTCCTGCCAAGCCTCTATTGTTATTTATTACAGAACCCAAATATATTATATTCAGCGCCACTTCCAACTTTTTGTATCGTCGTATGTCGAATGTATGTATCGACGATGAGAATCTTTTAGTTTATTTAACTTGTTCAAATCCTTTGGACTAATATTTGCTGTTAGTAGGAATTTTCTGCAGCAAGCATATTATCTTAGATTTGATATTTTCTTTCTCCACTGCTCCACCTGAAAGAATACGTACATCATTGCCATACACATTTCATGAGTGAGCAATGCGCTGATATTACACTGCTCACTTTGGCTGTATTGCTATCTCCTTATAGACGACGTTCTATCAAGTGCAGTCGATGTCCCATGTTGGCAATGATATTATTTTTGACTACGTTCATTCAGGATACCCGTCTCTTTGAGTTTTCTTCGAGTCACTATGAGAGCAAGTGTTTCTTTGGTTATCCAACTTTGTTAAGAAGTGGGCGACTCCCTAATGGCTTTTTATACGGATGTACGTGAGGACTTCCATTACGTGTTTGGGTCTTCATCGTTATCGATATCGCAGGATTGCGAAGCAATAACTGATCTGGGAGGTAAGGTGATCACAACTTTTGTAATTTTCTTCTTGAGCAAGTTTCAACCTGCCCCAGGTCTAGTTCTTGTACCAAATACAGAGGGGTCTAGTTAATATGTGATCGATTTGATTGCAGCATGGATGACCAGGGCAACTTTTCACTTTGCACTTTGCAGCTTTTAAATTCTAAAAATTCAAAAAGTTAGTTTCACGAAATATATACTTACACTTTCCATAATCTTGATGAAATTTTACTTTTCAACTCCTTAAACATATTTTTATGTAGCAGAAATTTATTCAAAATTGCGAAGTGCAAAGTTGTGTTATAAAATGGGATCTAGGTGTATAATATTCTGATGGGTTGTGTAAACAAAATATTACAGTTATCATTAACTCAATATCAGTATAGAATTTAGTAAGTGTGTCTCCTCTCCCATTTCTGTACCTATACCCATGTGCCAAGTGCATGTTTCATTAATGGAACTGATTTTGACGTTAACTAACAACTATTTACTTTTGAAGCAACACCCGATCCCTTAGTATAAAATTCCATGAAAATAGAAACCAATGTATATCTCTGGTCAAAGTTTTAGTATGAATAGAATTTAACCTCCTTGACCTGTGACACGTCTTCCTGAAAATCGGTAAATTTCCATTTAAATGGAAAATTTGAGAGAATAGAAGAGCACTTATTCCAGAAGACTTATTAACTTTGAAACTAAAAGATGTTTAGCAAAACGATACGTTTCATAGTAACATAAAATGCATCTATACGCAAATAAAGCAAATCAACAAATGCAAAATACTAGAGTAGTAACGGTTACAGCACCTTTCGATTCGGAGTGTGCCCAGATTCAATCCCTGCGGCACTACAAATGTTAAAATCACATAAACTTCAAACAATGCACTTTAATATATTCAATAAGGACGGCGCGGCGCAGTAAAAGTTAATCTGTTAAAACCGATTATAGGTCACGAGTTTACCACAGAAAGTTTATTAGAGACAGTTTTGTGTGCAACCTTTTAATATGAACAGAGGCGTTTTCGTTCTCTGAATTGTTTGTAAATCGATGCAATTTGCTAAAAGTTCCTAACCGGTTCTCGCTTAAAAATCCCTTGAAGTAGCATTAAATATTCATTTTGCTTTCAGTAATGACCGCCAAGGCGCAGCATTACCTAAATGAGATCATAAATTATTTTGTGATATGCTACATGAATCTCATCGAATTTAACATCAGCAGAGCCAATAAGCTCCCGGGATGCATAACTTGCATGAATAAACTTGATCGAATTAAAATTTGAGCTTAATTTGCGTCCGCTACGAAGCTGGCAATATCTGTCACAATTATGAGGAAATATTAAATTTTTGATGCCGCTGAAGTATTTTACAATGTAGCTGAGCTGAACGAAATAGGTTTTGATTAGTTGACTGAAATTGCGAAAAAGAAAACAACTAAACAGTAAGTGCTTTCAACAAAACTTGGAAATAAAACATCAATATAAGCTTGTGACACAGGTTTAAGAACAACTAAGGTTTTTGCTATTGTTTCCGCCAACGCGAACAATGAAACGATTGGTTTCCAATTATTGATGAAGTTTTTGATGATTCATTACAGAAGAACTCCAATTTCAATCTACACTTTGCTCAGGAAATAATATTTTAGATGCGGCAGTTGAAGCTTTTCAATGAAAAGGGATCATTTCAAAGCTTCATAAAATTCTGCCAAAGGTATAAATGAAAAACTACATTATTACGTCCTTAGTTTTGGGCGATAAATTCTCTTACACTTCACTGATTTATGTTCGACTTCAGTTAACTAAATGGAGGTTACTGGCAATCGATGTGCTGGAAGTCGACTACTTATGACTAATCGAAAACTGTCCTAAGTCAACAGTTCATGATTAATCAAATATTGACCTTTGATCACGAAGAGAAGTTGACTTTGGTAGATTAACTGAAAGTAGACTTTAGTCGACTGTTCACGATTACGTAAGTTTTTATTTCCATTTATTAATAAATCCATGTTAATACTGATTAAGGACCTACTAATCGAAATTCGGCTTTAATCGACTAAAGTGAACTCAAATACCCCCACTTTGTAGTTAACTTGTTGAGAATCAATTCGTACGGACATGTTATAATATGCCTAAATACATTCTAGAATTTTAGAAAACTTCTGGTATTTTAAGTGAGAGACGATAATAAGACTAAAAGCTCTGTCGTGATCTGCAATGAACCATTACATTACAATACTCTTGTATTATACTACAACGTATGTAAATACCTTGAAGCCTTGCATCTGGGTGCTAAGAAATACGGGAAGCGTTGCTCTTAAAATACCCTAGATAACCTTTAACTGTTCATCTTGCTCTTTTCTTTTTTACTTTCTTATTTGATACCTCTATGCCGACTATTAGTACCATATTTTTCTTCCCAACACTATCAGAGCATTCGGAGGCTAGAGTGTCCCTTTTCCTTTATTCTCTGTTTTATTCTTCAATACATTTAGCAAGTGCGATAAGATAAGATCAGCAACCCCTAGTATATTAAATCAAATAAAAATGAGAGATATTAAGGGATGCTTTATCATCGTCTCTTTGACAAATGGTTCGAGAAATATTGAAGAATCACAATTATTAGGGTCAACAGGTTGTTTGTATAAAAGAAATAGAGGAAACCGAAACTTATGTAATATTTATCCACATTCAATACACAGTCATTAGTCATAAATAGTTAATTAACGGATAAGTGGAAATAACAAAACTACAATTATTATTATCAAAATATATAAACCTGGACGAAACGTAAAAACATGTACGAATATATCATCCAAAAATGGTCATATACTTAGATATTACGAAGGTAGTAGCAGTAGGTCTTTTAAAATATAAGAACGTTTTAGTCAATACAAATATTCTTTGATTTTTCTTAATAAACACCAAGATACATAGACAATGACAATGTAACATGATTCAAATAGACAAACCATTTTAATGTAAAAATTGTAAAAGTACAGGAACATAATATCGCAGGCATAGGACCTTCCAGCATTGGAACCAGAAATGAAACAAGAAAATGTTAATAAATTGTTCTTGATAAAGTTCTACT
Organism: Agriotes lineatus; assembly: GCA_940337035.1. Lineage (NCBI taxonomy): Eukaryota > Metazoa > Arthropoda > Insecta > Coleoptera > Elateridae > Agriotes > Agriotes lineatus. Next base: position 123,206,272 of record OW679195.1, read on the forward strand.
GGCTCTAGCGCAGCAAGAAATGAAATTGATTTGATAATCGTTATCAAAAGCATCATAATGAACAAAGTCGCTCTTAATTCAACAAATGTAAGTAGTGAGTACCGTATGGTAAGAAAAAAAGTAGGCATTGATGGTAGATTAGAGGGAATAAAATATATACAAACAAGAAGCAAACAACTGAAACATAAACTCAAAATAATGAGAGCATCAGTAACAAATGTTAGAAAATGCACACACACAATCGACTTTCTCATTTTTTAAGAAACTCGAGAGCCTTGCAAACAGTTACGGACATAGTAATCCTGTTCCGCACACTTTTTTACAATTTTCGGTTTTATTGCTTCTTTTGGCTACAAATAAATATTGCATTATAAGTATTGTATGATTAACAGGTGCCTCAAAACAAAAATAATACACAAGAAAAGTCATTATTAATGCAATAACAAAATGTAGTTTTGCAAATGTCTTTTTGGTCTGAAAACTATTCTTTCCAATTAATTCTGTATAGTTTATTTTATGTTTTCTTCAATTTTCTATACAAAACTGGTTAAGTGATGTTGGTATAAATAGAAAATTACAATTATTTTGCACACGAAACTTGAGTGGGTCGCTAATTACCGGCTTGGCAGATTCCACTACGTAGTTCCAGTTCTCTTTGCCTAATGAGTTTAGTGGTTACCTTATCACTGTGAAGAGTAGCAAAACGATTCAGAATTTTATGTTTAGTAGTACTTTGTATGACAAAGCGAATTTTGTGGTGATGAAGTGTAAATGACTGTAGCCGTTTAAATTCTTGTAAGCCGCCGAAGTCATTATGATAAAGAAAATTTACATTACCACGACAGCAATGAAAAAGCTACTGATGGTTTCAAGAAAGTATTTACCTTAACCGTAACCAAGAATGTTAAATTCTTCCTGGAATTGTATTTTCTACCATAAACTTCACCAAATATTTTCTATGTTGTCTATAGTCCGAAAAGAAATTGATATACTACTTGGACATGTAGAATTATAACTTTATAAGAAAAGGTAGTATATACCCTTGTAGCTATATTTTCATATGAAAGCATTGTAGGTTAACAGATTCAATGAAATGATTCAAAATGTATGTATAGTGAATACAGACGACGAGGACCCTATGACCAAGCCACAGCTGTTTATAGAAGAACATATTGCTACACTATGCTGCAGCGAAACAAAGTTTTCTTTCACATACAATTTCTGAAGAGTCATCCGTCCTTACCTAATACGTACATAGCAGCTTGTGCCGAGCAACCGAGTCAATATATTAAAATTGTAAACTACTTAGAGTTGTCTTATCATGCTTGGGTATATCTCCAAGTTTGGATAGAAATTACAAACGTCCATTAAAAATTGTAGATTTAACAGGTGTGGAAACCCACCGCTATTTATGCCACCCCAAACACTTTATAATAAATGCGAGTTGTATACTAGAAGAACGGAATAATAGCTGGAAGAGCTTGCTCTACAAAATTAAATAATCATAACGTAGCAAAACGGTTAACCAATAAATTTGATAGTTATGAATCTCGAGAAGATGCAGAGTTCAGATAAGATTTCTTGCACTTATCACCACCTTCAACTTGTTAAAAATGTAATTAAGATGGATGATCTATAGCATCTACATAGCATGCATAGACTATTACAAAGTGTCTGCGTCAATGGAAATATGGGCGCTCCTGGCTGAATTAAGCCGTCTACCACAACACAATACCTCCTAAAGAATGGTATGCTTGGAATCCTAATGAAAGGCAAATTCGATAAGACTGAATTCAGGAGTACAACGAGGTGAAGCAATTTCTCCCAAACTGTTTACATTTCCTCTAGAAGAACTGTTAAAATAACTTGAAAGAAATGATACAAAAATCATCGCTGAAGACGAAAACTTGAATCATGATATACACAAAATATATGTGTTGCTATAGTAAAGCAAATCACCAAGAATTTAACCTAAACGACAAATCTGAAAAATTAAGCAATCAATATTTAGATCGTAGGAAAGGCGAAAGTCACTTCCAAAAGATAGGTTAGCAGCAGATCTATCAATAGGCATAAATACAATTTAGTCGACTTCTCCAGGTCTTTAGCCTAAACACCAAATATAACTAAAGCGGGAACTTTCAATTAATACATGTATGTAGTTCCAACATTAGTCTGTGCAACTGACACTTTGGCTCCTAACAATTGACTGATACTTAGGCTAGAAGCCACTCAGTGAGCTATGTAAAAACACATACTAGACATTACAGTGCAGGACGTCGAAAACCCACAAATTAAAAGACAAAGCCGATTTTATTCAACATATTTATTATTATATCCACAAATTAGATACAAAAATGGGGATATAATACAGAATATTACCAGTTAAAATAATATATCGCATAGTAATGGGATACAATTTAATTGTGTGGTATAGTGTGACAATAGTTATTTAGACCACAAGTGTTAGAAGTGCGACTTTTTTTCACAATTGTGGAGGGTTATTATACGAGGCGCAGCCAAGTTTAATATTCCACACGCGTGAAAAATAAGCACGCTAACACGAGTTGTCTATAAGATTTTTTAAAATATCATTAAATATTCAAATCCAAGCCTATTTTGTATAGAACTGTATTTGCCTTCATTTTAGTCAAATACGTTGGTCAGTTCTGGTAACTAAGGAAACGTCCGTTTAAAATCGTTCATTTTTAAAATAAAAGCAAAGTGTCACTTTTTTTCACTGAGTGAAAAAAGTGGCACTTCACACACCGAAATTAATTTAAAAAAGCCTACTTTTTAAATGAAATAAAAAAAATCTACTGCATTAAATAATTATTTCTCAAAAATTCATTTTGCGAACCAAAAGTCTATATTCAAAAACTGAACAGTAAATATCTACACAAGGTGTACATATACTATAAACGTTTGTAAAGTGCCGGTATTTTTACGTGTAACCGTAAATCTATGGATTATTATTAAAATTGCCAAATGGATGTAAAAAACGATGTCCCAGTTACACAGTATACAATATAGCTACAGTCAAAAACGTAGGCGGTAAAACCAATAAAACTGTTAATTAATTTCTAGCTACAAGCAGTACAGGAAGAAAGTAGCAATGAACTAGTAAGAGGGTAAAGCATAAGAGGTGAGTTAACATCTACTGTTGTATTCCAAGAGCCTTCTATTGTTTGCAATACATTCTAAGAATTTCCTCATTAGTTCACCATAGGTACTACAAGTACGAATTTTAGAATGCTCTGCAGGTATAAACTACTAATAAATATCAAAGGGATTACTTTGTTGGTACTGGTTTAGAAAATTATAATAGCTATATTCCATTAACTTTTTTAAATGTAATGGTTTTAATATTCCGCTGTCTGAGCATTATTTAAAGTTAATGGGGTTGAGAAATCAGATTAAGCTATTCGCATAAACTGAACTGTAACCAGGACGCTTGAAGGTACTATTTTCCCGTAGGTTTTTTCGAAAAAGTTATGTTGTGTCAGTAAGGTATCACTTGTAGTTTAATAAAGCATACCGATGTATACAACAATAACATTCATTTTTCTTTACACTACAGCACAAACCACAAACACATTCAAATACGTTAATACGTAGAAAATACTAATAGCAAATTACATTAACAAACGCCATAATCTAACTGGCTATGGAATCTGACCAAAAGCCTCCAGAAAATTCAATGTGAGCAGACTGCCTGCAAAGGAGCAATGTTTGTCGATTTGGCGTTTGAAAATTGGCAATTAACCACACCACCGAAAAAAAAAACTCAAAGTGAGCATACTGACTGTGGAGACGCAACACCTTTAAGAGGCTTGGGAACTGACCAGAGCCCTCGACTCGTTTAAAGCAAGTCAAGTCGGAGCAACGAGATGCAATGTTGAAACGCCAGACTATGTGCCCCTATATACATCCCTATCTTCCGCTACTCTTTCCCAATTTCTTATCCGTAGTTCTTTGCTTTAGTCGTCGTCTTTGTAGCCGTCCTTTTCGAGGCGAAATTTAAGTATTCGTAACTAATTTTCTTCCGGGATAAGGGTTATAAACCCCAGGGGTAGTTAGCCCCTTGCCCAACCTCCTCTTCGGAGGGCCATTTGCTCAGGCACCTCGGGGTTGCAAAGCCCGTCCTGACATCTAAGATGTTAGCCCCTGAGGGGTTACATTGTAGCCTTAAACCAAATAAATAACAGTTTTATTCGCCTTCAGTTTTCTTCATTTCTCCCGTCTTTAGTATATTAGAAGTCTAAATGAGAATAATCTATCCTGAAGTCTGCCACCATTCTGTTTATTATAGCTGCTCTTGACGTCTATAATGCGAAACAAAATACCAACTGTACATGCATTTCTAACCTAACCCCCATTAGAATTTCAATTCTAATGAGAAGCCTTTTGAAAAATTTACCCATTTGACTTGGATTTTTATATATTTTAGATATGTAACTGTAAAACCATGTCTAATAGCAACCCTGTTTAACCCACTGATAGAATACTAAACCTAAAAGGTTTATCGACGCTTCTCCAAAAACCAAACTAAATTACATGAAAATGGATAAGGGTGAATTATCTGAAATTTTGAAGATAATTTCCATTCTCCAGCGGCGCCTGCGAGTTTTATTACATTGTAGTTTAGCTAGCTGGCAGTAACCGAAGAATTTCATGACCTCCATAAACCGAATCGTAATTCTTCTCGGAACGCGTCAGCTTTATCAGAAGGGCATAAAATCGATCCCGTATTTATTCCATCATATTATAAAAATATCGAGTAAGAACTGGGCGTTTGCGACATTTCTCACGCTCGCCGAGCAGAAATTTAAAGTTGTTTCGACAGGATTGGGGATGTCATAAAGCCCGAGAAATAAAACTAGGAAGTGCACATGGTATATCTGATGCATGCAGAAATCATCCGACTGCAATACAATGTCTCAACAAAGCAATCGCAACGAAAATGGCAAAAAGAAGCAGCTTTTATTGTAGCTTTAAACGTTTATACGTGTTTAAAACGCTGCTATACGACAAAGGTCTAAACTTTTAATGGTGCTTCAGACATTGTACAGAAAATAATTCCGCCGAGATTGGCTTTTAACCGTAAAATAGAATTTTAAACCGCCCGACTTTCGCCGGTCGTCGGCTCGTCGTTTTTCAAAATTAAGTCCTAAATCAGCACTTATTTAAGCCACCTAATTTAAAAACCCCGGACTTAGGATCGCTTAATTTTATTTTGCAAAACGCAAACGCGTTGCATCCCCAATCTAATTTTCGGAGGTAATGAGGGGCAAAAAAAGGTTAACTAGCGCGTAACACGGGATATAAAAACATAATTAAGGCAATCATTAGCGCACCCCTGCGGCTAAAATATGAATCAATTTGTTAGGGATACATGCTGTTAATCTGAGCTGACCGATATTTTTGAAAGTTTACATTACTCGTGTTTCGCATAAAAAGTAGTTTGGGGAACTCTTGTGCTGCACGAGCGGAACGATGTCTCTTTCATCGCCTTGAAAAAATATTACATCGAGATGCACATCTTTTTTGTCAGAATGAAATCTCCTTCTATGCGAGAAAAACGTGATCGCACCCGGCAAGTTACGACAATATGCTTACGTTGAATATCTAACCGCTTGACACAAATAACGTTGTTTAGAATAGGCTAGAATACTACTGAACCTGACAGATAAACAGTGGCAAACTCACTTTTAGGATATAATGGCTTAATGCGTTTTACCATTAAAGGAAGTTAGTACTTTTCTGTGAAAAATAGTCGTAACTTCCTTGGCTTTCATTTAAAATATTTCCACTATGAAACTATGGCAGGATCCATATACATTTTACTAATAAATAGTAAGTAGTAAAGACTATACCACTCTAACCACTTTTCACAAAAAAAAGGAAGGTGGGACCTTGACGTAGACCTCTCCTATTCAAAACTTCTCTCAGATTTTCAGACAATGTCAAAAACTTGGGAGTTACTTTTGACAGACAGCTGAATTGGGAGAAACATTTAAAAGTTAAAACTGAAAAAGCATGCATGGCATTCTGGCAGTGTCGCAGCGCTTTAGGTAAATCCTGGGGACTCTCTCCCCGAATTACCTTGTGGCTGTATACTGCCGTGATTAGGCCCATGCTATGTTATGGAGCACTTGTCTGGTGGCCCAGGGTCAGACAGGCTACGGCAGTAAGTAAACTAGGACATGTGCAACGTCTTGCCTGTCTTAGTTCTACAGGTGCTATACGCTCAACCCCTACAGCCGCTTTAGAGGTGATCTTATGCCTTCCACCACTTGATCTTTTTGTGGAGGAAGTAGCCGCAAGGGCCGCCTTGAGGCTGCGCAACAAAGGGCTGTGGCACACAGCAGGCAAGGGAGGCAGGCATACCCGCATTCTGAATGAGGCTGTCGACAAGATCCCTCTTCTGGACGCCATGGTGGACTACCTCCCTCTACAATATGCCTTCAATAGACAATTTAACGTTTATGAAAATGCCGGGTTTACTCAGCATATAATTATATCCATCTTTACTGATGAATCTAAAACAAAGCAAGGAACGGGTGCCGGAGTTTTCTCCGACGATCTGAACCTCCGCCAAAGCATACCACTAGGCAAAATGGCCACTGTCTTCCAAGCGGAAGTAATTGGAATAATGCATGGTGCAAAAGCAATTCTTGAAAGGAAAATCGAAAATCAATGTATTGGTATCTTCAGTGACAGTAGAGCAAGTGCAAATGCGAGTTGAACTAGGGCAAATAAAGTGAACCTTGTATTTAATTTACGTCATAGTTTTATGTACATAAATAGGAAATTTCTAGTCAATAAAATAGTACAGTTTGACATTTATTTCTGTATTCACGAACCTCTGCTCCAACGGATCAAAGTGTGCTAAATAATCTTGTGTGAGACTGCACAAGACAGTTGGTTTGCACCCCTTTTTCATTCCTGCACCCCTAAGACATATCCTGTAATTGTCAAATTATAAATCATACAGTCCACTATAAGCTCTACCCTCAACAAAAATATTTGCTTTACTTGCCACAGATAAGAGATTTGTTCGTGGGTGGTAAAAAACGGTTAAACGTTTAATATGATTATTAGAAGAACTATAACCAGTTAAAAAAGTCCAACCATGAGTAAGAAGAAAAGAAAACGAACCTTTTTGCGGTATACAAAGAATGAGTGTAGAAAGTAGACACTTTGGTATTTGTATTTAACGCACTTTATATTAAACTTGAATTATGATTGATTGTATCCTATTTGTGATAAGCAGGACAATAAAAGTTACGACATACACCATAAAAGTGTAAATCATTAATAAAAACTAACTAATAATGGAACACAATCAGAATCTTGACGCTACAGAAAACGTAAAAACATGTGGTAGCTAGAGGTAACATTCATTTTCAATTAAGGCACACTATGCAGGTGCAAATATCAGCGTAACACGACTCGTTAACGGCATCGTTGTGTGAGGGCGGGGCGACGGTTAAGAATGGCGTTTCGCCACCATTCACCTGCTTAGTTCAGCGCTTGAGGGCGTGGCGACTAAGAGTAGATGTCGAGATGTAAAGAGAAAATGGGGGGTATGTGGTTTTATTGTCGGCTTTATTTATACTACACTTATTCTTCTAATATTACAAAAAAAGAAACAATTTAACGACTAACATGTACATATGCGCCGGGATGCCCTTGGCGAACGTGGGGACCGGCGCCGGCGGGGGGCGGTCCCCAAGACGAGTGCTGAGCCGGGGTTCCCAGCGCGAATACCGGGGAATGGTTCTCGCGTTTCTTGGGGACAGCAGCGCGACCTCGCACAAGGGGAGGCGGACGGCGGGCGTAGGGACGGAGCAGGCCTCCTCCTACAGCTGCTGAAACTCTCTCTCTTCTGCGAAACTCAGGTGAAATTCCAATTCCAGTTTCCGGGAGCGGCGAATGAGTTGAATTTGCTGGAGGTGCAGTGGGGGATTGCCCTCGGGGGTGTAAACTTCGAGCGCCTGCAGGCCAGAGGGGGTGTTAGCGGGATCCGGAGTGAGGGGTGGTGGCTGGGAGTGGCTTCCTCGGCGATGGCGGCGGCAATGACGAGAGGCGGTTGGGGCTCCAAGGCTTGCTGGCAGCAGCGCGCCTTCTTGACTAAAGGCGATTCGGGGGTATCTGAAGGCCAGGGCCCGAACAGCCTCTCCAACAGCTCTTAGGTTCTGAAAAATAACTGCTAATAATTATGCGTCTCGGTGGTGGTTATTTGGGGATAACCGGGCCGCAGTGCGGCTATAGCAAACAGCTCACGACGGAGACATCGCGGTCCGCTGAAAGTGGCGTCGTGGCGGCGTCCTGCTCTGGACGGCAATCTTTCTTGCACACGGCGCCATTTATGGAGTGCCTGCAAGACTACGTGAGCTGGCGAAGAATTTCTCGTGGCAGCTATGGAGTTTCTGCAAGACTTAGAGGTTCTCGTGACAGATATGGGGTGCCTGCAAGACTTGTTCAAGAAGATTTTTCCTGTCCCGAAAAATCGGGTCCATTGATCTCTGTCAAATGCCCCACTTTGCAAAGTGGGAGGTTTTTAAAATTAATTTTCTTTAATTTGGCTGTAGCTTTTTTCTTGAAGCCGATAGCGAGGTGTCATAAGTTGTATCGTGTAGCTAATGGAAACTACCTTTTTTGATACCTCATTTGATATGCTTTATTTTGACTCGCGGAGTTTCGCTCTAATCCGCAGGGTTTTGTTTTAATTAGGGCTACGTATTTGTAGTCAATTTCGCTTTCGGAGAATACAGTTAGCGGTAGCTTAATCCTTTTGTCCGCCCGACCCGGATATTTGTAGGTGTCGTTGCCCGTGGGTAATCCCTTCTTCTATTGTGCCCGAGCTCGTGTTCGCTTTGTGTGGAGATTACAGGGGAAAGTTGCATATTTTAAAAAACCGTTAGTTTGCGAACCGCAGGCCGGCGGATCCACAAATTTGACTGCTTTAAAAGAAAGTGCAATTTCGCAATGTGAGCATTTTTTGTTTTGGTTTGGGAGCGTACGGCAGCTATTTTGTTGGACCCCCTTATAAAACACGCGCTAGGTTGAGGCGGCAGTGATAGAGTCTGCGATTGTTTTATGAACGCGGAGCATTGGAAGCGGCGCCGTGTTTTTTAATAATCGCGAGGTAGTTTCATATTAAGAGAAAGAGAAGGTTAAAGTGAAGATGAGTTATATTATAGTGGTGTAGATCCTGATAACAAATTCCTTGGCGCGAAGAAAAGCAGATCTTCAGTCAGGGACTATCAAGAAAATGTTTGTACCTATCGTTTCTGTTCGATCTCCGTTAAGATATATTCAAAATAACCTTGGTAACGTCTCGATGGCATCCTCGCGAAACATCTCGTTGCGTGCGTGTAAATCGACACCGATGCTCGTATCCACTCTTTAATATACTACCGCCGTCCAGTCTTTATTAGACAAGCCCACGCATCTTTAAAAGGTGTCAAGAGTACAATAACACCAACTTTAGCTGGTCAACAATATTGAAGCTACCCATTTTGGTTTCATTAAAGCCCGCACATTTCGACCAACTTTTGACCGCTAGATGCGTTGGTTTTCGCATCTGGTTTTCTTCAAGGATGAACTGTACCAAACTAAGTGAAATATGTTTTATTATTTATTATTGCATCTATGATTGTCCGTAAATTACGAATATGTAGTTAAGCTAGGGTTTTGTATGCGTGAACTACTGTCAATTCTGTATATGTGTTTAAAAAGTAGGTAATGCAGTTATGAAATAAGTTTTTGGGCGCATTCTTGTTGGAAGTGCAGTAACGCTTTAAGGGTGACGTGACGTTACAAATGGCAGGTAGAATACTTAGGCTTTGTTTTGTTTACTTTTCTTTATTGCGGTCACAGCTGCAAGGCTGGTCCGCATAAATGCAATTTTATGGATAGTATCTTAATAGTTTTTAAATTTACTGTATGATTTTTAATTATAAAGGTCAACGCAGAGCCAAGTATATTTAACGTTACGTTCAAACTGAACTAGTCGTAGCCTGCAGTTCCTATATTTTGTTTAGGATCGTCACAATAAATTCATCCTTTTCTAAACAAAATCATTTTCTATTAGGGATCATGGTACAGAAATTAATACGATGGTTGCAATCTCCAATTCTTATAAGAAAATGATCGGGGCAGTTGAAAAGTATACGCCTAGTTTTAGCTATCACAACTTACTAGGTGTGGTACTCAATCACATTCTCAAAATTAAGAATGATATTGCTTTGATACTTTCTTGAAGAGATATTCGGTATAGCATTCTAAACTGGCGTAAGTCTCCTTTTGATATGATAGAAGTACTAGTGCGTGAAGCAGGACTGTAACGAGGCAGATCAGACAATTAACCATTAGTGGTACTAGCGATAACTTGTCCCAGCTTCTGCAAATTTTAAAACGGCACACGGTACGGCTAGTTCGGATATCTGGACGATTTTTGGTCGATTAACGAAATGGTTTTTGGTAATTACTAAATATATGGGCGCCAGTTGCCATACAGCGAAATAAAAAAACATGATTCAGTTAAAACCCCTACACAGATTTTAGCGCTAGTAAAAGTACCATACATATGTGGTTCCACTGAATTTACTCAAAAATACAGGCATCACGTAGTACTCTAGAAAATGTATTTAATAAAATTATCAGATTTCGTTACGCGCGATAAAGCTTCATTGGGTGCACTCAATCACAAAAAATATCCCATTGATTGCATTCCAAAACAAGCACTTATTTGCTTCATCGCCAGGTAGCGCGCACATATCAGTGAGATTATCGATCAACTGTCGTTGACAAATATGAAATGAAAATCATACAAAGCAAATTAAATTGGTAAACAACTGGTGGGTGCTTATTAGTTACAAAGTTACCAAGCAAGTGAAATTGGTAAACAACGGACGGGTGGTTACTATTTAAAATTATAGTAAAATTGAAAATCTACAATACACAACCTCCATAATAAATGTGATTCGACAAGCTATGCGAAATAATGCTGGCTGCTATCCGAGATACGAAAAAAATAATAGAAAACCCCTGACCTGCATTAATTAACCATAGTTGTCGGAGAAGTGGCAATCCAGCTCCTATGGCTCCTACCAGGATGGTTTATTTAATATTTAAAGATTTTTGATAGCCGGTAGAAAATATCGTCAAAAATATTGGGAAGTTAAAAAGATGGTTGGAAATATTTTTTGAAAAAACCCAGACCATACGAAAGTAAAGTCGAAACAGTTTCCTACCTGAGATTATGTTTGGTTAGCAAATAATTTTATTGCAAAATATAATGAAATCCTGATTCAATTCGGTGCAGCAATTCACCACCCCATGTCCAAACCTGCATCTGAATGCTGACAATTTTTGGGATATAACAGTTTACTAAACTTTCGCCACAGAAAGCCCAAAAATTGGTCTTACGAGTACATCAGAAATAAAGCTAAGACTTAAATATTTTTAATTATAATAACCGGAAATAGAGCTACTTATAATTCACAACTGTTGTAAAGAGTGTAGTTTCCCCTTTTTTTCCCAGAATCAACCTTTATGTACAGGAAAACAGTGGTAACCTTCATCATTTACTCTAAATTTATTAAAGTACTTATCTCTGTTATTTATTTTTCAGCATACAGGAAGTTAAATTACACCTGCTTTCGCGCAAACCTAGCGCAGTCTCTCAATATAAAACTAGAAAACGATTTACTAGCCGCTTAAAAAATTAAAGCTATTGCTATTTTTCATTTCTTCTAAACAAGTACATATTCGCATATCTTTACCATAGAATCGTTGGTCTCTTTCTTTGTATGTATGTATGTATCTTTCTTTGCTATCTCCTCCGAAGATACTGGACCGATTAAATTGTATGGTAGCTTAAAATTTTGGAAATTTTACACTTAGATAGTAGGCCGGTCTTCATTTTCAAAAAAGTACAAAAAAGTATAGTAAAATTAAATTATCTTTAATTTAATTAAATCGTGTAATTAGCGAAGCGAAGCGTAGCTCGGAGTATTCACTAGTTGAGCAATATTTTTCTCTTAGAATTAACCTATTACATTGCTGGCGCATTTACCAGGTCCATTCTTTAAATAACACGTATTTTTGCCCATATCGTTCTAGATATATCTCTCTCCCGCTAAGCTACTGAACTTCCGTTTGAGACCTGTCGCAAACGGATTTTTTTTCTACCTAGTTCGTAAAACTGCACTTCCTTTCCCATTTAACCGTTTTTACGTAATACCCTTTTTGCCGTATCTTACTATTTTAGTTTTCCTATTGTAATTTATTCATAAAATTACATTATTTGTATGTTTATTTTGTTCATCGGTTAGTTAGTAGTTGATAGGTAAATGTATTGTGATGGTTCACTGCCCATAGAAATTCTGATTTCCTAATTAACTAAATGAATATGGTCAACATGAGCACAGAATTATTTTATCCATTGCAAAATAATCAATACTTTACATTAATAAGTGAACTTGATGTGAGCAGCAGTAACTAATTATTTGAGGAATAAAACTTAGCATGAAATAAAGCAGGTTTTAGAAGGGTTACATTCATAGTTTCAGATATGATAAATGTTCGGAAGGGCTAATGCAATTTAATTGGTAACTGAAGGAATTGAGCATATTAATGTCAGACATAATGTGAATAGAATAATACAAAACGATTTGTTAAATACAGAAAGAATATGAGCGTTCGGTAATAAAAGGGCGTAAGCCAGCAAAAGACAAATTAGCTGAAAAGTAAACGAAACCGTGCCAGCAAAATAATTATTGCAAAGAGCAATGAAAATGGAAGGCGACCGACCGAAAGACAGTTAGTGAGACGTTAAATGAACTCAATGTGTATCAGTGCATTATAAACAAAAGTGATTTAAAAGCAGAGCAAATGTTGTAACAATTATTTCAATAAAAAGACAATATTAGTGGTTAGGTAAAGACAGGACATCAAAACTGTGGTCCATAAGGTTAGAAATGTTATCAATCTTAATTTCCTTTACAACCATTTGAATATTTAATTGCTAGGTGTCCTGACTGTCATTTATTTAGAATAACTCAACAAGCTTGAGAATTGTGTGTTGGGGCAGATTGAGCTCCTGAATTATCATGTAAAATCATAAATAAAAAGTATAGGCCAGTCACCGTAGACACAAAAATCGCGTTAGGTCACAAAAAATTGCACCGTCCTGATTTTTTGGGATGTTGTTAGGATAGGTACCAATATTGTAAAACCAAATTTGCAGCTTCGAAAAACCTGTGCTAACTGCGTGGTGCTCGAAAAACCTTTTTTTATTCGAACTTTTTTCAGTTTTTGGCTTATTTCCTCTAAAAGGTGCGTCCTACGGAAAAAGTCGCCCTGTACACTTCTAAAGTAGGAAAAATTTTCTACAATTGCATTGTAACAGCAGCTTCGTAGCTCCAATACGTCCCGAGATAGAGCGCTTCAAAGATTGGCTATTTTTCCAAAAAGTTCGAAATTGTAGTTTTAGCTGTCTTCCGAGCAGAATATCGGTTAAAATACTCATCCTACGAGGAAAGTTATGGGAAATGAAGCTGTAGAGCAATTACTTAGCTTTAATTCAAGTATAAGCGAAACCCTATAGGACCAATAGTTCCCTTGTTAGCAGGAAAAAACGAAAATTAAGGAAATTAAATTTTTCAAGAAATGGAACTTCTGTTATTAATATTGCACAGTTACACCTACAGAATGTTATAAAAATGACATTACATTTATAAATTTGATTTATTGTTATATACAGTGTCCGCCAAAAAGTCGGCATAATAAGGGAAAAAAATTATTTTTCATTTTTCAAAAAAACTAATTTGTGCTTGTCTAAACATCTATTCAGCCGCTATCATATATACCGAGTGATTTTTACTTATTTAGGAAATGGAGTTTTTCGAAATTGTCAAAATCCGAAAAGTGCTGTTTCGGAAATTAAGTAATTATTCAATTTTTTTTGTGCGCCATTTATCCTCTTTCGTAATCTGCAAGCTAGTTCCTTATTGTTAAATAAAGAGAGAACATTGTGACGTCACAGAAAAAGGGTAATGTGTAGACCTTAGATTAGAATTTCTTAAAGCCATTTAAATAGAGATTAATTAGAATTGAAAAATAGTTCCCCTAAAAAGCATGTTGCATAAAAAACGTAAAAATTATGCAAACATACTACTTACTATTCAGTAAATAATAAAAAATCTAAAGAACTAATTAACATTTTATATTACTTTTTATTATTATAAATTTTCAGTCTTCACATTAAAAATTTGAATTTTAATATTAAGTCTTGGTATGTGAAATTTTGAAAAATATTTAAAAAATTTAAGTGAATTTTTAGCTAAAGTTGAAAAAATTAGGGGTTTTCTGGACTTGAGATTGTTCAGTTAGCTAAAAAACCTCTAAAAAAATCTCATTGAATAATTACTTCTTCTTCTTCTTTTCGACTTTTTCCTCTATGGGTTTGTCGTCTTCAGCTTGCATAATTGTCTATTTTCTTAGTCTCCAATTTTTAAATCTCTCTCTTCCATAATCTGAATAAATATGAATTACTTAATTTCTACTTTTCGGATTTTGACAATTTCAAAAAACTCCATTTCCTAAATCAGTAAAAATCACTCGGTATATATGATAGGGGCTGAATAGGTGTTTCGACAAGAATTATTGACGTAAAAAGTTTTTTTGAAGAATCAAAAATACATTTTTTCCCCATTATTATGCCGACTTTTTGGTATATAACAATAAATCAAATTTATAAATGTAATGTCATTTTTATAACATTCTGTAGATGTAACTGTGCAATATTAATAACAGAAGTTCCATTTCTAGAAAATCCGATTTCCTTAATTTTCGTTTTTTCCTGCTTACAAGGGAACTATTGGTCCTATAGGGTTTCGCTTATACAAATTAAAGCTAAGTAACTGCTCTACAACTTCATTTCCCACGACTTTCCTAGTAGGATGAGTATTTTAACCGATAATCTGCTCGGAAGACAACTAAAACTACAATTTAGAACTTTTTGGAAAAAATAGCCAATCTTTGAAGCGTTCTATCTCGGGACGTATTGGACCTACAAAGTTGCTGTTACACTCAAATTGTAGAAAATCTTGCCTACTTTAGAACTGTACAAGGCGACTTTTTCGTAGGATGCACCTTTTAGAGGAAATAAGCCAAAAACTGAAAAAAGTCCGAATAAAAAAAGGTTTTTCGAGCACCACGCAGTTAGCACAGGTTTTTCGAAGCTGCAAACTTGGTTTTACAATATTGGTATCTATCCTAACAACATCCCAAAAAATCAGGACGGTGCAATTTTTTGCGACCTATGATGTTTTAAATGACTGGCCTAGTATCTTAGTTACTTAAATTGTGTGTATAGTTATTCACGAGTGTTCTGTGTACCTGTTGGTGTAAATTTACAATTGTTAAAAGGTCCAGGTGATGCAGATAAGCCATCAGAGAAATGCGTCCAAGTGCGAGTGTCCTGTGGGGCCCATTTCCAGGAGGAAAGCAGCTTCGCCCAGCAAGAACAGCGCCTGTTACGAATAGGGAGGACATTCAGGAAGCAGTGCGTGCAGAAATCTCAACCAGCAAGCAATTCCCAACTCCAGAATTCCCGTGGCGTCATTTGGAGAGCACCAGCGTCCAAGAAGTCTCCGATTAAGGTAGATTTTCACAGGGAAAGCGTTGGCGTAGGTCCACAATTTTTGGACTTCTGCAAAATAAGACTGTCTACAAGGTGGAGAGCCGTATTACAGTGGTCCAGAGTCGTCCAGTTTCCAGAAATTTAAGTAGCGTCCCTTAAAAGTACGAAATGACGCCGCATTTTTCAGTTTTGTGCCGGATATGAAACAATAACCTGTCGCGCGTCTCTTGTTGTGTCACAGTTAGAAATAAAATGAACTTAGCGGTTGCTACATCACAGACCTGACTCGCCTTTGCCATTTTGGTGGTTTTAAAATTCAATTTACGCTGTTGAGCCAAATTTATAGGTTAGCTAAATGTCTGATCAAATTGTGCAGTTGACCGAAATATATGCGAGTATTTGTCATACAACAAGTTATTTGTAATACCAAGTTTTTCCTAAATTTTATGAACCTACGACCCTGAAACAAGATTGTCTCATGTCTATAGAGCTAGTTTCGAATTTAATGCAAATAGATAAAATAAGAAAAGGGCAATAAACCATTTATTTGTTGTAATTATGGTCCACTCTTTTAATTTGCCTTGAGTATGACCCGTGAATTTCAATTGAAACTAAATAATTAGAAAGTGATAATTTCCCTTGGCAGTATTTATTTTAAAAATTCCTATTATTATTATTATTTTATTATGATTAAGGGCAGGGTTATTACAGTATATATGGTTGCTCAAAGTAATTTTTTAAATTATGTCTTCGAAGTTTCTGCTAAGCATTACATTATACTAAAGTGTTATACTTTACAAGTATAGGAAAGTGTCTATTTTTGCAAGTATTTTATTCAAATAAAATAGCAACGAGTAGATCCGCTCTGACAAATTATGTAATGTTCTGATGCGTCTTTCCTAGAAAAAAATTTATAAACATTTTTAAACTATTCCAAATTGTTTGCTTTTACTGTACCTACTGTACTGATATGTACTCTATATTTATTAAAATATTTAACTGTTTCTGTATGAGTCAGAGATGATAATGAGAACAATATGTTTCTTTATAAGCTGGAAACATGTTTGCCATTTTTCATAGGCTGTTACAAAAAAAGTGTTTTTGGTGCAATAATATTTGCGGACTTGGAATATAAAACCTGAATTATGTATAAGTTAAACAAAACTGTTAAGTTGCTTAATGGAAAGGGACTCCCAAATCAATAAAGAATTAAAAATGTCTGGGTATTTCCTTACAGCGTAATTTCATGTGTACAATAATTTTTAGGTATATTACAAGTAGAGCCCACAAAAGTAACACGAATTTGTCGCCGTATCCTCCCAGGTGCAGTTTACTATCGTGAGCGATCCTTCTCTTGTGTGTATAACCAATCCTTTTCCACTGAGGGAATTTGAGGACCCTTAATGCTTGGTACTGCTACGAAAAGAATGCGGTTTTCCTGTAACATGCAGTAGTTGCTTAGGAATTTTAAGTTTTTAGAGATTTTTATACCTCCACAATAAACTGATTTGTTCTTGAAAAACGGCAATTTCTAAAAAGAGTCAGATAGCTTCGCACATTAATAAAAGAAAACCATCTTTGTTTAAAACTATATGATGGTTTTCTTGTAGCACAAATGTAGACAACTATAAAATATAGACGAATTATAGACCTCTCGAAATTAATAAAAGAGTTCCTGTTTTAGAACGATATGGTAATTTTGCTCTAACAGGAAGCAGGAAGTTTGACATAATGTATGCATTTTTTAAATGGGTACTCGGGTTGAAACATCTAAAAACATTAGGAAAACACTAAGGTCCCCTTGATATTAATTCACAAAGAAAGCTGTTTTAAAGCTGTAGTTATTTTCACCATAGCAGATACCGTGATGTTCAACATACTGTATGATTTTTGCAAAATCCATCTTGAATCAATAGAAAGTGCTTTTGAAATTCCCTTCAACTTTCCTTCGGTAAGATTCCAACACATTCGTTTACAATTTTGAAGAAATTGCGTACAATTTCTTTATTAATAATTGATAGAATACACTGGATTTAATGACAGATTAAAATATACTCCAAAACTAACATATTACTAATGCGTGCTTCTGTTATAAATTTGCTTGACTTTTTCCTTTATAAAAATAGTACAGCTCCAAAAGGTCTCCTCTATTTGAAAAAAAATGGCAAAGAAGTATCTCATATTGATTACAAAAAGCAGCAATATATTTTGTAGGTGAAATACGCAGCCCTTGGAAATATGAAACTGTTTAAAACATTATCAAAAAGCAATATGTTGCTTTCTGATAACTTCGCCTCGACGTTATTTGATTTAACTCTTGATTGCCTAAAAATGTATCAAGGAAAGCAACAAAATTGTCAAGCAAACATTTTTTTAAGTTTCCATATGTCTGAATATATTTATGCATTTCATAGCTTTGAAAAGAATATGATGTTTATAAAGTAAATCCCTTCAGGACAGACAACATGAACGTCAGCTTTCATTTGTTTGCAGAGCTCGAACCACTATTACTGAGAACGATATTCATGCAGATAAAAACAGTGGCAGCGTAAACGTGTTCCCTAACAGATAGCACGAACTCATGATTGCGGCTGTAAATTGGAAAATCGCTTTTGGAATGATTTGACGAGGGGTATCTCAAATCTGGTTCAAAACCGAGGAATTTATCGTTCCAGCACTGACTGTCGATTAACATGAGCGCGGCGTTATCTATATTACGAGTATGTTTGCTCTTAAAATAGCTCCAATAAAAATATCCAATTAATTGATAGGCTGAATAACGACCTACCCCATTTCTACTTCAGTGCTCAAAATATTTCAGCTTTCACTGAGACTGAAATGCAAGTGATAATCGTTTCGAAACCTATCTTCTTTATTATACCAGGTGAGTTTTCTTAAGTGCTACAAGGCGATATCTCGAAAATAGTATAAAATATTTTAATGAAATGTTGGTGAGTTAATAGGGAGATGGATTTTGAGTGGTGGGGAGTAAGTTTGGAATTTTAAATAAGATGATGTATTTTCCTTTATATAATTAGAATCTACGTAAAAAACTACATATATCTACAAAAATTCTGAAATAAGTAAACTTAATTTATTATAAAACATACGTTTAAATATCTATCTTCCTATCTCTCTATTACCTCACCAAAATTTAATGAAAATATTTGAAACGATTTTCGAGATACTGCCATGTAACATTTTTAAACACTCACTTAGTATAAATACGCGAAAGTATTAGAACACTCTTAAAAGGTAAACTGCGCATTTGTACTTTACTATAATTCATCTTACAAGATAGTGTTTGATTAATTCTGTGAAAGACGCTCACACCAGGATACACAAAAAGAATCCCTCGTTTTCTAAATCATCTATTCTGACATTCAAGTTTTACTAGCATTTATCACTTCTAGATTACGAATCTCCCTCGATAATTTCAGACTCAAGGCAGCAACACCTGCTTCTTCTATACCTTGCTTTCAATTTTTCAGTTTAGAACTCGAGAGCGTTAATATTAAATCACACAACTGCTGTTTCATAAAGCTTTAACCTATTGCATCTAACTAGAGTTGATGTTTGTCATAAAGTCAGAGTCTTAAAATTCCATATGCTTGAAACGGTGACCGCACTTCGTTAAGCTTGTTTAAAAAAGCTCAACGGCTGTCGGCGTTTACTCCAGTTTTAATTAATACTTCATTATACGAGGGTTAACCTCGGTTAATAAGAAAAAAGAGCACGCAAGCTTCAGGAGCAATCAAATTCTGAATAATTCAAGATAATTCTCGCTTTGGTTTTACTGATTTGTTTTGCTTTCATTCATTATTTTTCCCCAATGAACATTGTTTTACGGCTACGTTTTAATACTGTTACGTTTTTACGTTCTCGGGCTATTAAAGATTATACTCCGCTTCTTGTTTTAAGAATTTATTTACAACGATTGATCTTAATCTATTTACACAACACAAGAACTATTAAGGCGGAATACACATTATTTATAAACTAACAGGACTATTTCTAACAACAAATATACTTTATTTATTTACACGCGATTCCAACATTAATGATTTATATGGCTATATTTATTTGTTATACACCCGTTATTTATCTCGTTAGATTTATCTACACACGGGTTTATTTATATGGCAGCTTCTTCCAAGCTGGAGTCGACACTCGGACTTCCACTTCGACATCGACTGTCCTCTTATTTCTTTTTCGCGTATTTATATATGCGCCAGGTGAGTCATCCCGGAGACGTCGAGACCTTGCTCGATCCTTCCCGCAACGCTGACGTGTTCGCCCGCATGAACCACCAAGGTCGTGACATTGCCCCCGCCTTAGGTCGTTCTGGAATGATCGTCATATGTTTGCAACGGCCCGGCCCCAAGATCGTTACAATACGTTTCTGATGCTTCACCTGTTGCTTGATGATTTCCTAAAACTCTGACGTTTGAAATACCCAGAAGCTAGTTTCATCACTTTGGAGAGATAGACAAATTTCGTTATAAATCAAAATAATAAACCAGAAATGAACATTCAACTATCATCTAAATTATATCAGAATGACGACATAGTCTAATCCAAATTTATTGAGATAGAAATGTACAATCTTGGTATTGTGAATTAGGTTATTTATTATATAATTCAAGATTCTTTATTTGTTTTTAAATCATTAGAGATTATATACACATTTATAACCAGAATTCATGTTGCTATTTAGATGCCTATTATCATCTGCTGAGGTAGAATGAACAGGTTTAAGGCCGATCGGCCTAGGTTTGAAACCTACCAGCTAGTTTCGTTGTTGTTTGCTGTTACTCTGCTACTCATTAATCAGTTGCCATGTGTTTCTTTTTATTGTTTTCGTATGATTAGGAGCGCAAGGGTATTTTTACCCCTAACTGTCTGAATTTCTGAGTAAAGCACTTTACAAATGTTCTGCATCAGCATCATTCTTGCTTTTTACAATAGTTTTTGTATTATCGGCAGTATTTATTTGTCCTTAGGATTTTCTCAAGCTGAAATGAAACGCTAAATATTAATTTTAGTCCTAGCATTTTGAATCTTCCTAAATTATGGAGTACCTGGTCCTGAAATGCTGTGTTTCCTTTTTGCTAAAAACTGCTGCTAAAATTTGAGAAAATAATGTTTGATATATTTGGGGGATTGCTAATTTTACTCTTCCATGAAAGTAATAACGGCAGTGCGATAGTCGCCATCGTCAGCATTGTTTGTAACATCCTAGCTGCAAAGCATTCTACGACGAAACGGTTACCAAAGACGGATTGAAAAATTGCAGTTAGTGGACGCCAGACTTTGCTGGTCGTTGGAGTCTGTCGGATAGAATTCGCATCTTCTGCTCTAGAACCACAGGCTCTAACACTGAGACGTCTCCACTGCCGCAGCGAGGTAGTAGAAAGATTTAAGACACGAAAATTTTAAGAAATGAAAGAATAAAAAGCAACCACACCGTTTCAGTAAATTTACGTAGTTCCCATTGGAGCTGACAAGATCTATTACGATGTTATGGAGAATGAAAGGTCAACCATAGTCATGATTTTAATAGTAGCTCCTGTAGCTAAATGTAACTGCAAAAAATTTTATAGCAGAACATTGGTAATAGGTACTAGCAGCTAGTACTAGTGAAGGTATTTTGACATATCTCTCAATCATAGTTTTCGATTGAGTCTACCCCACATCGTATAACAGTCCAAATTTTCATCCACCAAAGCAGAAGTTATAATATTGACAGTATTTGCAAGTCATTCTTTATATTATTATACTAGAGTTTAGAAAAGGCTATATTTAATTAAGTAATTAGGTATCATTTGCCGGTAGAGACAAATATGGATAAAATGGTTGCCTAGTGGTGCTTATCTGCTACTATAAGTGATTATTCAAGCGAGTGGTTAAAAAATAGTTTAGTACGAAAAGTTGTTGGAAGTGCTGATAAAAAAGTAAATCCAACGTTTATTTCATACTACAGCATAACCTTGGACTGATCTGATAATAACTGACTGTGCAGACCACATCTTCCACAAGCGTGTTCAAGGAGCTGTTACTGATAATGTAGAGATAATGCTCGTAAAATATATTTGCACCTGAAATCTTACACAGTCAGTGTAAAACATCGGTTATGCTGATTTTTTTTTGAAAATTCTTGTATTTGAAGTAGCCTTGTACTTTTATCATAGTCAAGCTTCACCTTAATATTAAGCAGAGAAACAAGTAGAGAGCAGTAGTGGGTTTATAATTAGCTACATGTCCAAAACTGAGGACTGTCACTAGTGATGGGAACAATCGAATGATTCTGAAAATCGAATGATTGCTATTCGAATGGTTGAAATAATAGAAATGTTCATTCGAAAAATCATTCGGATGTCACAAGCGTCCGCATTTGAAATAACAATTCCAGAATTCGCTGTTCCAATCGAATGCTCAGCTCTTGCATTCTCCTATCTCCTTGAAGTTGAAGTATTATTGATAACTGAATACTCGAATTTCGAATAGTCGAATGTTTACCTACAAACTCAAGACTGCGCGTTTGAGAGTAGTCTCGTCTCTTTCCTAACGATTGTACTTGTTTACTTGTATTTCATTTGATTACTTAACCAAACAATGCATTATATTTACTTAGTCAAAGAATGAATTTAATTTTTTATTGTATTAGGTATTTATATTTTACAAGCAAATTGCGCGCTACGAGCACGTGAAATAGCATACGCGAAAGGTCAAGCTCCGATCCGAGCGCTAAGATAAGAAAAACAAAACCTAAACAAATATAAACATCTGCGAAGCCGGAACGTGAGATTTTATGTTGTGCCACAGACAGACACACATTAAGGAAAATTATATTATAGATATAAAATATTAATAATATAATTTGCTTTTATGTACTCTTGTTGTCCATCATTTACTTGAAAAATATAATTACCTACTAATATAACTTTATTTGCTGTATAGTAATGTAATTGTATATTTGAATACAACAACAATACTTGTTTGTTTTTTTTTTTCAAATAAAAATAAACTTAAGCCGATCCTGCTCCAAATTCAAATAACTCATTTTGGCGCTATTGAACACATGTCCGGGCGTTTGATTTGATAACACCACGACCCACAGCTTACACTGTAGACAAAGCAAAAGAAAATCAAACGAAGCGTCTCTACGGTGTATAATCTCTAGCCTGCATAAGTGCAAACGTGGTATACTGAAATCCACTAAGCGTTCGCTATTCGAAATATTTTGATGGCATCATCAGCGTAGTTGCGAGATGCCGAGAAGCGTAATGCGATACGATTGAAATGAAAATGAACGATATTTCGAATTATTAAACAAATCGAGAATACGAAATAATAATTCGAAAACCAAATAGTTAGTCGAAATATTAAATTCATTCAAATTAATTTTTAGTATCTCGAGATATCTCGAGACATACGAGCAATCGAATATTTCGAATGATTCATTCGAAATACGCCCCATCACTACCTAACTGTCACTCCTTCAGCGTGTTGGAGGTGAAATATATTATGAGTACGTCTACCTGAAGCGGTTTTCATCTGGGAATCAATCTAAGTACAGTTTTCCAACTCAAGCATGTGTTGAAATGTAAAGTGACTCAACAAGAAAAAATATGTAAGTAGTTAATGTAGTTCAATTGACGAAATCTTGTTCCTCCTTTCCTGGGAACAATGCTGCCTTGAGAGGTTATTTTCTCTCGGGTAAAGTGTAACGAAGCTTGTATTGAACATATTTTAAATAGTTCGCTCAAAAAAAGCTAATGAATTTATCTTTTAGTAATAGCTGCATATAGTAGGCTTTTGCAATTAAACTATTCTTCGCAGGTATACATAAATAAAAAAATTCAAGTTTATGTATTTACCACTTGCCTCCCTCGTCTATCTTCTTACATTAGAGAGACAAGGCCTTTTTGCTGTCGTTATAAATGTCATAATCAATGTGTCATATCCTTTTTCACGTTTTTTTTGTGAAATGGTTTTTTCTCAGCTCAGAATCAGCAGAGTTCTTTGAACTAGAAACAGAAACAGTTATCAAAGTGAACCAAACCGTAACTTATATTCTACACCAGTGGCGTAACTAACATTCTGCACTAGGGGGTGATCTGGGAGGAAAATTGTACTGCACGACAGCGTTGCACTATTTTAGTATCACCAGAGTATGCAGTTTACTACACACTCTTTTGATAGCATAGTTCGTCTCGCTCGCTCATGCGCTGAGGCAGAAAGGCGTCACTGCATAACTTTTCCCTTGCATCATTTCATTCAAATGCTTTTGCAAACTGGCTCCATTATAATACGAAATAAAACAAGATGAGACGGTACAAGCCTATTACCAATACTTCGGTACACTGTTTTAGCTATTTTGCTATACATTATTTGAGGGGCACGTTCCTTAAGCCACATAAAGTTTTTAATACTTCCCTCGTCTGAAAGACGAAAGAAGGATTGTAATCACGAAAAAATCACCTTCCGAGATTTCTTCAGATCTTCACGTTTCAAGGTCCCTAGATGACGAAAAAGAAGTTTTCTTAATTCCGTCTGTTTGTCTCTCTGTCTGTTGGCAGTATAGCTCAAAAACTATTTGTCGGAGGAAGACGATATTTTGCATACATACTATACAGTGTCCGCCAAAAGGTCGGCATAATATGGGAAAAAATGTTCAAAAAAAGTTTTTACGTCAATAATTTGTGCTTGTCTAAAAACCTATTTAGCCCCTATTATTATATACCGAGTAAGTTTTGCTTATTTAGAAAATGAACTTTTTCGAACTGTCAAAATCCGAAAAGTGCTATTTGTCGGAAATTAAGTAAGATTTCAATGAGATTGAGTGTGTTACTTTTACCTAACTGAACAATCTCAAGGTCAGAAATCCCTTAATTGTTTTCAACTTTAGCTAAAAATTAAATTTTTTAAATATTTTTAAAAATTTCACATGCCTAGATAATAATAAAATTCAATTTTTTTTATGTGAACACCTTAAAGATTTACAATTCGGAAAAATTATATAAAATGTTAATTACTTCTTTAGAGTTTTTATTACTTACCGAAAAGTAGTATGTTTTAATCGCCGGGCTCCATGGCTCAGTGGTAAGCATTCTGGCTACTGATCTAAGGGTCGAGAGTTCGATCCCCGACCCCGGTGATGTTTTTAAAAATAAAAAAATGCGGATGAAAACATTTACAGAATGCCATCATTCGGAAGTGATGTAAAGCCGTGGGTCCCATGTTACTACGATGTGTAGCATGTAAAAGATCCCTTGCTAAGGTTGGAACTCCTTAGTCTCGGCAAACTTCTAAGTAGGACAAAGGTACCTGGTACTCTGCATGCTTTGACCTTGTTCATGGGGTTTGCAAAAAGGGCATATAAAGGCCTACTTGATTGACATAAGTCTCCCCAAAAATAACACAACAACACAGTATGTTTTAATCATTTTTACGTTTTTTTATGCAAGGCGCTTTTTAGGAGAAATATTTTTCAATTCTAATTAATATCTATTTAAATGCCTTCTAGAAAGTCTAATCTAACCCTGTTAATGAATTACTGTAACAGAAATCCTGCAAATATTATTTTACAGTTGTATAAATGAGGAGTATTTTCTTTCTCCAATTTACATGTTCTAAAAAATCTCTTCATTTAGACCACTATAAAAGAACATTTACAGTAACAGTAATTCATTAACAGGGCTGCATTAGAATTTCTTGAGGCCATTTAAATAGATATTGCGTTGGTATTAAGCCCTACAAACTCAACTCTGATAGCATTGCCAAACTAATGGACATTTCACTAAAGCTCAGGGTGACGTATTTTATATAACTACAAGTCTAAACTTTGAATTTAATAGATTGAATGCATTGGTAAAGAGATGCCAATTAATAGCAGTATAATTAATTAAAGAACGTTTAAGCAAAGCTCAATTCTCACAAGGATCTAAGTTGAATGTATAATAAAATTTAAAATATGAGGTTTGTGCAAAGTAATGGCCGAACTATTAGTTACAAAATGGTTTGCAAATGCAATAAATTGAAGCGAATAATTCAAGAAAGTTAAACAGTGAAATATCTGTCAGGGTTTTAAAAGAAAGGTAGAAAAAGCTAGATAAGCTAATGAACGTTGCAACGATCAAATAAGAAGGCTGAAATTAAGGCATTTGATGGAAAACTGTAAGAATCAACAAGGCATGGTTAATAAAAAAATTAATCATAGCACACAGCAGATGAACTTAAAATTTGTGTAGAATAGTAGACAGGGGAAATCAAGCGATGCCTTGGTGAAGGAAGTACTTTCATAAATTTCATCAGTGCAGTGACTTATGTGAACAGTTTGAAATAAATTAACAAACTTGCAGTGACACAAAGACGTGATTAACTATTTATAAATGTGGACCATAATATTAAAATAAGTATTTGTAAATAAGTTGTAGATTTTAGGCAAATTTTTATTTATAAGTAAGCATTTTGAACTTGATTCACATCCCTTTTTTATTTAAGATTAAAAACTAGCAATTGTTTATAGCGGATATTAAAGAGAACAAATGAATAAAAATTAGAATTGACATGTCGAAAGTGTACTCCCAAATAAAGTTAATTTTCACCTAGTAAACATATTATTTTAAAAATAAAAATTATACCGGCCAATTCAGTACAATTTTGTGGTCGTGTGGTGCTATTTTCATCAAAATCCAACACCATAAGTTGTAAAGTTCTCCGAAGCACGAGCACCATAATCTCACATCGGAACCAGCCGTTGGAACTCTGCGTGGAGGCCTGCAAGCCGAGACAGC
Source organism: Agriotes lineatus (assembly GCA_940337035.1). NCBI lineage: Eukaryota > Metazoa > Arthropoda > Insecta > Coleoptera > Elateridae > Agriotes > Agriotes lineatus. The sequence goes on from OW679195.1 coordinate 123,232,729, forward strand.
CCAGAGGGGAAGACTGCAGAGCGTAAAGCAGCCCGTGGAGAACGTGCCCGAGGAGTTGCAGCAGCATCAGGTCCGTGGCAGTCCGACAACGAGATAATCGTCGCCTCCGAGCCCGAGATAAGTTCGGCAACAACACAGGTACTGTCCATCCCTAAAATAAGCTAAGTGAGCACCGGGAAGTTTTTGCATGTGCACCACGAGTCTTACACAAGGCAATATAAGCCATATTCATTGTCGTAAAGTGAATCCAGGCCGTAAATTAGCCCAACTCCAAAATTTGGGGTTATGTGACAGTTAGATCCTGAAAGGATGCCAGTTGAAACAATTGGTGCGTGGATCTGGGCCCCTTTTAACAAATGATAGAAAAACAAATGATGTAAATGCCGCGAAACAGCTTAATTGAAATATTTACCGGTGGAACTGTGATAAATTTTCACTTTATTGTAAATTCACGAACGCAATTGTCAGTGGAAACCATTTTGAGTTAACGTATGACCTATTTCGAGTATTTGCTTCTGCGCAGTAGTACGAAGGCGGAGTACAGATCCGTATTCAATTAAATTAAGAATCATACATTCAGCCCAACTGAACCTAACCGAGAGAAAAAGGGTAATTGCTTTACTGAAATTTTGAGCTAGCCATAATAATTGTTAATACTTGTAGATAAATAAACTATCAACAGGGTATATAACCATTTATTTCAACGAGTTATTAAATTACAACTTCTTTTAATCGACTTAGAAATAAAATATTTGCGAGGTGGTTCTTAATTATTTATTTAATTAATTATACTAAATTAAAAACTGTCATTAACCATAGCAATATTAATCAGAATTGAAAAATATTTCTCCTAAAAAGCGCCTTGCATAAAAAAACGTAAAAGTTATTGAAACATACTACTTTTCCGTAAATAATAAAACATCTAAAGAAGTAATAATTAATATTTTATATAATTTTTTTCCAATTATAAATATTTAAGGTCTTCACATAAAAAACTTTGAATTTTAATATACTCTTGGTATATGAAATGTTGAAAAATATTTAAAAAAATTAAAAATTAATTTTTAGCTAAAATTGTTCAGATAACTGAAAATAACACACTAAAAAATCTCATTGAAATTTTACTTAATTTCCGAATAATAGCACTTTTTAAATTTTGACAATTTCTAAAAACTCGATTTTCTACATAAGTAAAAATCACTCAGTATATATGATATGCGTTTTTAGACAAGCACAAAT
>OW679195.1:123234067-123441696 GCA_940337035.1 Agriotes lineatus
AAATCTGGCCCAGCCTCCCCCCCATTTTTCTATTATTTATTAAGTTAAACAAATAAAATTTGGTACAGGTAATACATTCATAAAACTAGATTATTTGGTGATATTTTCCCTTTTTTAGCAATTTCGGTTTCGTTGGAAATAACCATAACTTTCTTATTTTAAATGCAACACTTTATATATTTTTACATTTTTGAAATCAGGATAAAAGTTTGCATACCATGGTGTACTTCAATTGCTTTTTGATAACTAAAAAGTTTATTTTTGTTAAGCTTTGGGTCTAGAGTGCCATGGAGCGCATAAAACTTTAGAGTCAGCCGTTACCATACAATTGTTTATTATCGTTTGTAGTCCTTATTCGTCGATTCCGATATTGTCCAAGCCCACTGAGTTGGATGATTTATGAAAATTATTTAATAAATAAGGGAGTGGGCCTGATTTCATTTACACCCGGTGTAACAATATTTTAGAAAATGAAAAAAATTCACTTAATTGAAACCCGAAAAAATTGGCGAAGAAAACTTCGCTGGACTTACCCATACCCTTAAAACCATGCATTACTGCTTCGATAAGTTCTACAGGGTGTTATATCAAAATTTTTGCGACCAAAAGAATTAGCAATTGCCCTTTGGCCACTAACTATAAGAAAAATCGTTAAAGTTTATTTTCAAATATAAATTTTTAAGCTAGAATTTTTGTAAAAAAAGAAAAATCGATTTTGGTGTGGGCTTTCTATAAACTGGTCAAGTCAAATTATTATAGTTATTTAAGATGCAAGTGTAAAAAGTAATTCTTTATTGCACGAAAGGTTTAAAATACGAGCGAGGTCCGAGCGAGTTTTTTAAAATTTTAATTTTTTTTATTGATTTAAACGCAAACAGATAAAAAATGTATATCATACGTGGATAGAGGCTTGTTATAATACTCGTGTCATTACACGACTTGATCTACGACCTCGTCGGGCAACTTTCACACTCGTATCATAATAATATGCCTTTATCCCACTAGTAATATCTATAAATAACTTTCGCACACAGTGTCGAACTGTCGATCGCCGGGGGCCCTGAGTTCCAAAGGGGCCTTAAACGACGAATTGTCCTCCAGTTATTTCTTCTTACTATTTTACATATATTTTGTAAATGTTTGTTTTTAGAAAAAACACTCTTAACAGTCTTAGGCGAGATAAAAAAACATAATAAAATAGTGCTAGTTGTAAATTAAAACCATAGTAACTGACTTCTCTTAAAATAAGAAATAGTAACTAAAGTGAATGAAAAAATATTAAGCGGTGCTCAAAAACAAAAACAGCAAAGGCAATCAAAACATTTTTTAACTGTTTATTCGGGGTATTATTGATTTCAACTTTTTGTAATGGAAGGAGGTCCTCAAAAATTTTTCGCCGGGGGCACAAAATATAGCCAGACCGACACGGCTTTTTATCTCTCTTTTTCTATCACACACACACACATACACCACACAAACACATACCCACACACACCCACGCACAATCTCCCGTTTAGTACGGTTGGCCGTTGTGGTCACCCGCCACGGTTGGCCGTTGTGGTCATTTTGGCCGTTGTGGTCACCCGTCACGGTTGGCCGTTGTGGTCATTTTGGCCGTTGTGGTCTAGGTCGCCAGGGACGCTAATACATAGGCGTCGGTGGCCGTTGTGGTCAAAATGGCGCATGAGGCGGAGTTTCGAATTGGCCGTTGTGGTCATGGTGGCCGTTATGGTCAAATATCGAGTTGGCCGATATGGTCAAATTGGCCGTTGTGGTTATGCGGCCGCTTTTGGCCGTTATGGTCACGGTGGCCGTTGTGGTCATGGCCACAACAGCCAAAATAGCGATTGGCCGTTGTGGTCATTGGCCGTTGTGGCCTAGACCCACCTCTAATACTATGTGTCTCTTAACACGTCGCAGGCGTTTTGCTAACTTGGTGCTTTTCGCAGGTAAATCTTCTGGGTACCCGTCAAAAACAACAATAGCGGCGTTTTTGCTATAATCTTTCTTTATGTATTCAACGTACTTGTTGATAATTGCTTTAAACGTTTCACCATTCTTCCAAATCACACGATTCATGAGGAATTCTCCATCAATAATATAGGCTGAACCAAGAAGGTTGACACTGTCAGTTATTGGAGCGAACAAATCATAATACACTGACTTAGGAGACTTCCTCATGCCAGTTTCATCAAAAACTGACAATGGGTAGCGTGCCAACTCAAATTCAAAGTATTCCCTCAATTCATCGTCCGTTTTCTTTAACAGGGCAATTCGGCAGAAAATAGTTTTGGGATACACGGGCAAGTCTTCACTACCAATGTTCACTTTGGACTTGAATACTCGGATGAGCATCACTCGATTTTTCCTATAACTTGACTTGCTCAAAGTTTTTCCCGACCATGGTGTGGATAAAAGAATTTCCAATTTCAAAAACGCTGTGGCAGTTTATTGTCTCATCCCCCATAATGCCTGTGCTGATAACATCACAAATTCTGAAGTAGGAAGTGGATCATGGGATTCAAACCAGTTCACAAACTTTAGTATATCTGTATTGGCACGCAGTACTCTAGAATCCCTGGCATCGACATGTTCTTCAGAGGTGGTGGTGGATGATCTTCCACTTGTTGTGAAATTTTACTAACAATGGGCATGGTGAGAATCCATTTACATAGAGTACTGTCAGAGATACCGCGACCATGACTAAGCCCTCCACTACTTGTAAAAAAATGTTTTTTCTTTTAATTTGAACCAATAAAACAAAGCTTTATTAATAGTTGCTTTCTTTTAACAGCATTGCATGTCACATATAATTGATTTTAATAGAATGGAATGTTAGAGAGGAGGAAAAGCTTCCTTTGACCACAAAGGACTTAACATTTTAGGGAATTAGAAAAATTATCACAACATTTTTGAATTTATTATTTTTACTGATCACCCTATTTGATTCTCATTGTAGCAATATTTCTTGTGTCAGAAATCATTCTTACTCCATTTCTGCTTCATTTTTTTAAAACTTTTTTTCGTAAGTTGACAAAATAGTGCTACTTTGACAAAAGCCCGTACAGGTATAGCTGGAACAAAATATATCGTATTAGTACTCATTTTACACAGAATTTAAGGCTCTACAACGTTTATATAAACCACTTTTATGATTTACTTTGTTTTCTCTGAGTTATCTTCGAAAAATCGAAAAACGCCCAATTTTAGGTTACGTTTTTGCTCCTAGGAGCCGACGCTGACCTCCGCGGAGGTGGAAAACTTAGGATAGTAATAATGGGAGATAACTTAAGTGATTAATTAAGCGATAAAACCTTTATCATGAATTATTTCCGAATTGTGTTACTTTTTAATCCCCAGCAACTGGCCTACCTATATGCAATGAATAGATTTTTAGTTATTGTGTTTAAGTGTTTCAAGCCATTCGCGATTTCATTTAAATAAAGACAAATAATAAATGAAATATCTCGCGGAGGAGACAGTTTAGGTATACTTATCTTTATATACAGGGTGATTCAAAAATGGCGCATTTCCTCTGGAGGGGTTGTTGGGGACTACTAACGGAGTACGGGAAAAATCACAAAAAAATCTTTACAATCATTCCTCTGAAATATTAACAGCTGAAGATGCATTTTGAAATAAGCTATTCACCAATTTTTTTTTTAAATTCCACGTAAATCGAAGATGATTATTGTTATTAAATATCCCAATTCAAAAAACTGACAGTTTTATCAAACTTACCTAAAATTTTACTTTTCAAAACTTCAGTTTTTGGTGCCTAGACAATCAGGAGTAGTATGAATAATATTTGATCCTTCAAGTGATTTCTTTGTCAAAAAGCTTTTACATTTTATATCGACAACTGTTTTAGTGGGCGTGCTAATGATCCAGGAGGATTTGGCGAGGAGTATTATTTTAACATGTTGTAATTCAAGAAGTTATGAATCGCAAGTTTGATTATTAGCAAACGATAATAACTGGGTCTCACAGAGCTTGTTATTTGGGACGATAAAGTGATTTTCCTGATTACATAAATAATGGGTTGATACTGTTGTACAGCTATTGAGTTCAATTGGTACACTAAATTGATCATGAAATAAAATGGAATTGTAAGTAGGGATCGTCATTTGGAATTATTTACCTTGTGGGAAATTCAATTAACTGCATTAACGGATATTCAGTTTTCTTAATCAACGGTACTTCATAGATGAAGGTAAAAATGGAACCTTTTGGGCCTTTAATTTTAATTAGGGATTCATATAAATTCAAGTTCTTGAGAGTAACTGGATAGGGTAGCTGAAGTTGTTTCTTCGCGCTAAATTGAATTACTTGCAGGTTTTGGGAAATGTTGCTTAGAGCCATTGTTAAATCATCATTGTTAATTAGTGAGAGGTGAATTTGGTGATTCTGTGCAAAGGTTAAAGCTTTTTCCATTTCTTCTAGGGTAAGGAAAAAGTTACTTCACACCAGAAGAAATAGAGCTGCTGCGAAGCAAGGGCAATAGCTATTGCCGGCATATGGCATCCAACAGGGACGAACAGGCGATGCGGGATTTCATGGAGGACCAGTACGAACGAAAACGCTACTATTTGGAGCCATCTAGTAGATGATTTTCCGAAAATAAGATTCATGTCTTTATTAATTTGTTGGAACATTTTATTGAGGTTTATATTTAGTATTTCTTGGTTTCGGGATAACTGTTTAATATTTTCAGAGAAGGAATTTATCGTGTCATTAAGGTTCTGTGCCTGTTTTAATAGCATTGTTTTCTGCTTTTCAGAGCTTTGGGATATTGTGCCGATTAATTGTTCATATCTCTGTCCATAATTGGCATCTTCGTTGCCTGTAATTAATTTGATTGCACTACCTAATCCGTCGAATATACTTCGTTTACGTATTTTTATAGTGGGGAATAATTGATTGATTAGTTGATCTGTTTATGAGACATATTGTTTTAAAATTAATAATTGGTTGTCGTAATCAAAAATCGCGTAGCTTGTTACATAGTGTTTGTTAGTGAGATTAGTAATGGTTTTTAGAAGGTTTTGTCGAAAAGTATTATAGTCATTTAATATGGGAGAGTAGTCTAATACTTTAATTAGAGTCCACTCGCTTTCTTTAAGGTGTGCCTTTCCTTTGACCAGGGGGTATAGTCCGGGTTGTCTATCAAGGGATGTATGGTTACTCCGCTAAGGACGAGGGTCCAGGCGAGGAAGATACCGAGTTGTGTCCTGAAAGAGCTGAAAGAGCAGCTCTTAGCGTGTCTTTTTAGGGTTGTCCCGTTCGGTTAATTTCTTAAGTCTGTCATTTTCATGTATTTTCGTGATAACGTATGGGCCAGTGAATTTAGGGCTTGTTATATTTCTTTCATTGGGCTTGACATATACTCTATCGTTAATTTTGAAAACATGGGTTTTCCGGAATTTATTGATTTTCTCGTTACGTTTGTCCTTGGTTTGTTCTTGTTTGTCGACCAAATCATTATAAATACCTTTCATGATTCATGGTTCAATCAGAGTAAAGTGTAGTCTTTCTACGGGCGAATTTGATGTATGATTGTAGGGGGTAATCGCATGGAGTGTGATTTGATGAAACTGTGCAAAATCTTTTAACGGTTGTTTATTGAGTTCGTTGTCTACTACAAGAATTCGAGGGGTAGTATATGTGATAATAAAGTAAAATAATCTGTCCGTAATATCTATGATATTACTAGATCTCAAAGAGTTCGCTTGCGCAAATTTAGAAAAGGCGTCACTTAAAGTCAAATATTTTTGATTATTAATTTGGAAGATGTCCATATGAATAATATAAAAAGGTCGACTATATGTGGGAGTCGTTTGCAACGGTTGTTTAAGAGGGTGTCTGTTGTATTTTTGTTTTTTACATATATTACAATTATTTATAAATCGTTCAATGTCTTTATGCATGAATTTCCAATAATATTTTCTTAGGAGGTGTTCATACGTTTCCTTTATGCCACGGTGGTTTGTTTTACCTAAATGATAGTTTTGTATAATTTCGCTTCTTGCTTCAGGGTCGGTAACATAAGTAATTTGTGTCATAAAGCGATGGAATTTTGGGGAATTTTCATTGGAGATTGAAATGAGATATTGTGAAAAGTCTCGGTATAATTCGTCGGTCGAAAAGTAACAGTAATAATGCGTTTTTGGTTCGCAATGTTCAATGAGTAGTTCGTGGAATTTAGAATTGTTATTGGACTGATTAAGAAAAACGCCCAAATGTTCATTATTATCGAAAGTTGTTAATTTAATACGTCTGGATAAGGTTGCTTCTATAAACTCAATCTGTCTAGGAAAACACTGTAGCGGTTTTTCACATATATCTATCGTAGGAGTTGATTCTAATTGAGTGTGAATCGTGTCATTTAGGGAGTTGTTATCGTTTTCGATAATATTTTGAGAAATTGAAGGATTATTCCATGTTGCATTTAATGGTGGATTAAATATAAGTACATTAAAGTCGTCGAAATCGGGTGAATCGAGTCTTTCTGGAGCAATGCTCATGTTGGTCGGGTTTAAATTTGGATCTGGGGTAGTTATTCTATTTACATCTTGTAGAATGTCGTCAATGTCATTCATAATAGTGTCATTTACGGTTAATGGGTGAATTTGTACTCGAGAGAGCGTATCAGCAACTTGCGTTGCTTTTGCCTGGTAAATATTTAATTTCAAAGTTAAACTCTTCTAATTTAAGAGCCCATCTTGTTAATTTTTAATTTGGTTCTTTTAAGTTTCTAAGCCAAACTAGTGGTCTGTGATCGGTATAAAGAGTGAATTTGGTTCCAAAAAGATAGGGTCTGAAATTTTTTGTTGTTGATAGCTAAGAGCTTTTTTTCAATTGTGAAGTGGCGTTGTTCAATTTCATTAAGTGTTCGTGAGACGAAACAAATGGGTTTAAAATTTTGGAATAGGACGGCTCCGACGGCAAATTTGGAAGCGTCCGTGGTGAATTCAAATCGTTGGTTAAAATCTGGATATGCGAAGATCGGCTGATTTGTAAGAATTGTTTTTAAGTGCTCAAAGGAATCGATAAAATTTTGGTTGTGAATAATTTTATTATCTTTCTTTATACATATGGTCAAAGATTTGGTAATTTTAGCGAAGTCTCTGATGAACTTCCTATAATAACCTAGTAAGCCTAAAAATGACTTTATTTCGGTTCTTGTTTTTGGTAATGGGAATTTTTGTATTGCTTCACTTTTTATTGGGTCAGGTTTAATACCATGCGGGGTTATGACATGACCCAAGTACTTTACTGATTTCTGAAGGAACTCATATTTGTCTAATTGCGTCTTTAAGTTTGCATCGCGGCATCTTTGAAAAATATTTTTTAATCTTTGAAACTGTTCTTGTAAAGAGGTTGAAATAGTATATTACATACCGAGGTGGAAAGTGTTTCATTCCTGTCGAGAGATTAAGTAGTTAACCGAGACGCGTAGCGTCGAGGTCAACTTTATCTCGAGACAGGAATGAAACTTTTCACCGTGGTATGTATACTATTTTATTCGCAACCACTTTATTCTAAACAATAATTGGAAACATTATTATATTATGATAGGACAGGTTGTGACGCGCATGAATGGATGAACGAGATTCTCAGTGTCCCTACCTACACACAGAGCTGGGCAAATTACTTTCAAAAAGTAATTAATTACTAATTACCAATTACCACCCAATGTAGTAATTTAATTACCAGAGATTCAATTACTCACAGGAAATAGTAATTCAATTACCAATTACTTAGTAATTGTAATTGTACAACATCAATTACTTTTTTAATTACTTTCAATAAAAATTATTGTCATATAGTTGTATTTAGTAGAATTTTCTTGCAAGTTGCAACTATCATTAGTGTCCTGTCGATTCGTAATCGTTATCTAAAAATGCTTAATTTTTATGTTTTGTTAACTATAGTAACCTAATACTTTATCACTCTTGAAGGTTTTTTGATAACTAAATCTTCTAGCTACATGCACCGTTCACCAAAGCCAAAAGTTTTTAGTTTGTTTTGATGTAAGATGTAAGTAAATAAATAAATTCAAGGATAACAATTATACAGGGTGTCCCAAAAAAATGGGACACCGATTTGGCATAGATTCCTTAGGTTATAATAAACCGATTAAACCTAATATACTTTGGTACAAAGTCCCTTCAGTAAGAAGGTATAGGGACTTGGAAGTTCAAATCTATATATTTTTTTATATTAGTTTCCACATAAGTTATCACTAAAGTTGAGCTTTTTATCACGATTATGTATTTAGTTGCCGAGGCCCGAAGGGCACACAAAGATTGAAATGGAACTCCCAGTGCCCAGGGGTAAATTGTTTTTTAAAATCGAGAAATCGCGAAGTTACAACATTTTAACCAACTTTTATAGGTTACGTTCACGTCGGTTGACGTTTACCTATCGCCCAGCCGCCTACAAAAAGTTGTAAAACAATGGATTACTTCACTGCCGATTTCTTGTATTTTATTTGACGATTTCAACGTTCTTCACTGCCAATTAAAAAAAAATTCGAATATGAAGAAATGTCGAATTTAATTTTGGCTAGATTTTGTAATGATATTAGAAAAAATAGCAAGCTGAATATGTTATAAAAGTGATTTTCCCATGTTCGTGATAAATTAATCCACTCCCTTTGCATCACTCGCTCGTGAATTAAACGTTGAAAAACTTTCACTTTTCTTAACTTGTAGAACAATCTATTATTAAATACGCTTAACATGAGGCTGAATGACAAAAATATGTAACTTACCTAAGTATACAGGGTGGAGCATTGGATTTCTTAAGTATTTAGATTTTGTAGAACAACGATCCAATTGGCGCAACTTGAGCATTTTTTGTTGGCTCTGTTTGAAAATACTTTTTTTACCCCTTTATACGAAAGTGACATTTTCTGTCGCCTGTTAGGGATATAATAATGGTGAGCCACTAACACCCCATGAAGGAGCTTGGCCTGCAAGTCCAAAGTGTATATATACCAAGGGGTATATGAAAAATAAATATACGTTTGGGTCACTGGTTGGTTTCCATTGGCAGTGGGAGGGAATAACATTGACTGCCGTTGCCATTAGAGACGGGAGACAACTAGCCTCCTGGTTTTCATATTTAAATATTTTTGAATGCAGCTGATTACAAGAGATAGTCTCATCATAAAATGTAAAAGTGTTGTATGTATAACTCTGGACTAAAACGTCATTTCATCCCTTGCATGATTACAATAAATTGATTAGGTACTGTTCTCGCAAACTCTGAAGAACTAAACTACATCTGCGGGAGGGAATGATACATTTTCCTCCCTAGTAATACAAATAGTTATTAAAAATGTATTAGGTAACTTTGGTGTTGATCAGGGACGATTGAAAGTTGACAGATGACTGATAAACCTAGTTGAAAACGGCTGATTGAAATAAGAATTCGTACTTTAGATACAAAAACAAAAGACATTTGCTCAAGCACGTAACAATGAAGTCATTTTTACATTCAAGTGACCTTTATACCATGTATTCAAAAGGAAATTACATAATATCTAAAATTACGTAGATTGGGTCACTATACACTGTTCTTTTAAAAAACTAAATGGAATTTTGTGTAAAATCATTAAGAAGCCAATATTTGAATGTCTCCTAATTAGCAAGGGGTGTTTTAATAATAATCGAAGCTAACATGCTGCAGCCAGTATAGAAAGCAGCATATGAGCATTACAAGGCAAGAAAGCGACAAAGAATGGATAATTTACAAAATGTTCCATGCAAGAATGCGGCAAACTTATGCGGCGGCGTTTTAAAATTACCATACGCCATAATGCATTTTTGAGTCAACCAGACATGGGATTTTGCAATTAGGTACATTTTATATATGTGTTTTCCGTTGTTTAAATGTTGTTATCGAATTTTGTCCGTTTAATTCAATTCCTCACTCAAAAACATAATTTTCTGGACCTAACGTCTGTTACACTTGCACGGATCGTTTAAAACAAGCAAATTGAAATGAATAAATAATCATTATGAACCAATATCGTCTAATGAATCTATTTAATTTAAAATTATTATTTTACCGTAGGTATTGTAATCTGTAATGTACTTACAGCAAATATTCTTATAGCGTCTTACACTTAGCGTCTCTCACAATAACTATTGTCATTATTACAAGCTACAGATACACGCACTAATGTTCGTGGACGCGTCATACAAAATGCAGAAGTTGCTGTTATTCGACTCGTCAGAGGAAATAATAAATTATATTGGGCGGGGAATACCCTGCAATTTGCTTAATATGTAACTTAATAAGAACTTATCTTATTTATGCGTTCTGGAGATCTAGCACCATATCGAGGTCAGTAATTCAGTAATTGAAATACCACAAAGTAATTCAATTACCTCGAGTAATTTCAATTACCACAAGTAATTCAAATACCTATAAAGTAATTTAAATACTTTAGAGTAATTTAATTACACGAAAGTAATTGAGTAATTGAATGCAGTAATTAATTACTTTTAAAAAGGAATTTTCAAGTACTTTCTAACAAAGATGACAATTCCCAATTACAATTACCGCATTTTGAAAAGTAATTCAATTCCAAGGCAAATACACAAAAAGGAATTTAATTAGTAATTTAATTAAAAAGTAATTAATTACTGCCCAGCTCTGCCTACACAGCGGTCGGGAATGTAGTCGAGTGCGGGAAGTGAGTGCGGGGCGGGCGGAAATGTACGACTTCCCACACTCAAATGAGGTCAGTAATGTTAACATTACATATATGGTTGCGAATAAAAATTATTACTTCGTCCAAATATACCACAAACTGCGTCGGGGTGAGTCCTGTTCTCTGAAACGCAGCAGCAGAATTTTTTAAACCCATTGCCATTCGGCAAAATTGAAAATTACTTTCTTCGGTGGAAAATGCAGTTTTCTCTCTACCGTAGTGTTCAATTTCGATTTAGTAAAATTCCCTCGCTAGATCGAGGGTGGTAAAGTAATTGGATCTACCTAGGCGGTCCAACACAGTTTCAATGTTAGGCAAAGGGAATTGGTCCTCTATTGTATGTTCGTTTAATTTACGGTAATCGACTACTATTCGAAATTTTCGCTTACCGGATGCGTCTAGTTTTTTTTTGGTACAACCCATATGGGAAAGTTGTATGGGCTTTCAGATGGTTCGATAATTTTTTCGTCGAGCATTTTATTAATTTGTGTCCGAATTTCTTCTCGGGGACAATGAGGGTATCTATATGTCTTTGTAAATATAGGCTGATCCGGTTTAGTGCGGATATGATGTTTAGCTAAGTTGGTTGATGAAAAAGGGATTTCAGGGTGATAGAAAATGTCTTTATACTCCTGACACAAATTTGTAAGCAAATATTTTTCTTCCGCGTTAAGGTGGTTTAGTCTAAGGTTATTATTGACATTTTCTAATAGTATATTAAAGTATGAGTGGATAACAAGGTCTTTAAGACACGCGTGAGTTTTCGAGCACAACGGCGTAGCCGAGTGCTCGAAATAGGACAAGTGTTTTAAAGACCAGTTATCCACGAATATTTTACGCTATTTTTTATTATACCTGCAATACTGGAAATAAAATACGCACTAAAAACTTAGAAATCAATTTTGTCGTGATAAATCGAGAGGGCATAATAATATTGCTACTACAGTTACGAGAATTGTTTACGTTTTTGTCGCGTCCACGTCCGTTGTTGCATTCAGTCATGTCAGCAAAATAAAGATAGCGATGAAGCTATAATGTTATCTATGTACCTTGTTTCCTTGACAACCTTTAAAGCTCGGCGTGCTTTAATCGCCTGTTTTTGCACGCTCAGGCGTCCTTTAAACGGCGATTCTGATGCAGGTATAATAAAAAGCGTTTGTTTAATTGACGTTTGATTAGGGCATGTCATGGGCATATTATGGTGATTGATTTGTACAGGGTCTTGTTCGATATTGTCGAAATCGTCAAGATAAAAGGGTTGGTCAATAGTCAGTACATGTGGTTCACTGAACATATTGATGATAGAAGTCATGAAATAATTATTTTTAAGTTTAACAATTGCTGAGGGCATTATTAAATCTTTCGTAAATTTAATTCTAGGAGCCATTTTGTATCCATAACTTCCAACTGCTAGAAGTCTAACAAATTGTTCGGTTCGAGGTTCAATATGTATTTGTCGTATCGTGTCTTGAGTTTGAGGTTTTATAAAATTGCAATAATTACGTTTCTGTCGTTGTTCTTTGGTCAACGCTTCGTTGTAGAAAAAAGGAACGGCTGTTTTTTCCGTTTGGATATGTTGCCATTTGTAATCTATGTTAGCTGGTAAACGAGATAATAAATCTGATCCGATGAGTCCTATAAATAAAGGGTTAAAGTAGAAAATATATACCTACCTTCTTTGTTAAATAAAGCGAGTATCGGTACTTCGGCTGCATACTGATGTTGAGTAGTGCATGACTGGTCGTAATTTCGAAAGGAAATTCATAAATAGTGTCTGGAAAATTTTCATATACAAAATTTGGATTTAGAATGGTTTTAGAGCTTCCTGGGTCAATAAGAAGTTTTTGTTTGAATTAGGTTTGTTCGGGAAAATGGTTTGTTTCGTGTAAATCCATGGTTTCATGGTAGTCTGGAAATTCTTCAGGGTGTTGGTGATGATAGGGATCATCTGTGGGGTAATTCGGATAGTTTTCATCCATTTCGAGAGAATAATTTTGGAATTGATTAGCGTTTTGTTCGACACAATAATTTTCAAATTGATATTTGAACAGAATTGCCTGGATGCTGAATCAGGTTTTCGTTACTTGCACTGGTTCCTGTCTCTACCGTTCTGAGCACAAGGGTGAGACTGCACTGTCAATATTTCGAAAACCGCTGAATTTAGAGATATAGTTGGTTATACAAAAAGTGTTCAGTTTTCAACGTAGAATTTGAAAATGGTACAATATAGAGGGTGTTCCATTTAAAAAACCTACATGACGTCATATATCTTACCTGGGACACCCTATACACTAACTTTTTACTTTAAAATATGCCCAACTAAAAATACTAATTGACATGTTCGAGCGTTTTTCCGATAATGAAATATCTGAATTTTAAATGAATTTGTGCAAGACTTTATGAACTCGTATATGCTACTAATATATTAAATGTGTTTCTACTATATCCCTTCAGTTTTTTTACTATTATTTTTATTAGCTCGTCCGTTATCATATTAAACAACAGAGGACCTAACAAATATCTCTGTATAATCCTTCATCCACACCTACAAGACTTTTATTCGTCCCATTATTGATTGTCGCATCATATATTTTAGCCCGCTACTTCGTTTCAGCATGAAGAAGCTAAGGGCACAGGAGAGGGCCATCGCCAGGAAGATGCTGCGTCTGCATTGGTTTCATTCCTCCGCCGAGGTTTGCGCGACCTAGCCGACATCATCTTATAAACGGCAGACTCTCTGATCCCGGAGGCAGATTCGTACAACGAATAATAATAATAATAATAATATTTATTCCATTATCTACATATGACCACGTGAAGCACACTGATTAAAAAAAAAGATAATTACTGATTATGAAATAAGTATTTAAAAGGAGCCGGTTTAAATCTTCGCAAAGATAAATTTGTAAAGCGTTTGGGCAAGTTATTTATCGTTTTCGCGACAGTGTAAGAAAATGACCTTTGGAAAAAAGCCAACCTGTGTTGAGGAACTGTCAGAGTCCATTTATGCCTCAGATTTAAATTATGTACATCTGTTCTGTAGGTAATTTTATTGTAAAGGTAAGCTGGTTGCTTTTCTACAATAATTTTCGGTTTTTCATGTTCAGCCACCCAGTGTCAGATAATTTATATGAGATGTGCTCGCATTTTCTGATCCCATAAACATATCTCAAGCAGGCATTTTGGACTCTCTGGATTCGTACACTTGAATCTAGATCCAAACAGGAATCATATACTTCAGAACAGAACGTGAAATGTGATAAAACAAGAGTTTCACAAAGAATCGATTTTACTGCTTTATTGAGATATGATCTGTGAGGGTACAGTATTCTCAGATTACAGTATGCGTTTTGAATATATTTAGAAATTTGTTTTCTATACCTAAAGCTATTATCTAATATGAGGCCTAGGTTTTTTGCTTCATCGACAACTGGTATAATTTTATTGTCAATGTGAATATTAAGTTGATTTTTCTTAACCTCGCATTCATGTTTATTTCCAAATATCAATACACAACATTTTTCAGGATTTAAAATTAAAGCATGTTTCCGGGTTGCGTCTGCGAGAGAATTCAGATCATTCTTAATAATAGCAACTGCATCATTAAAATTCCCTGGTGGAAAGGAGTAGTAAATCTGTGTATCGTCTGCATACATATGAATGTTGCAGACTTTAACATAATCATGAAGCTTAATTGTATATAGAGTACAACAATGTTGATCCCTGTGGAACCCCTCTTTTGATAAATTTCAACTTAGATAAGCGTCCATCGACTTTAACTTGTTGGCCCCTGTTGGAGAGATAATTTCTCATTAATCGAAGAGCGTTAGGACTAAGACCAATGTAGTATAATACAGCTAATAGCAATTCATGATTTATGGTATCAAAAGCCTTACTAAAATCTAAAAGCGTCAATACTGTTAATTTTCCATCATTGGATGCAGTTAGAATATCGTCTGTTATATTCAAAAGAGCAGTAGCGCAACTATGAAATGGTCTGAAGCCTAACTGTGAATCTGATAAAATATTATGAGCCTTTAAATGCTGACATAATTGCATATTAAGAATTTTTTCTAATACTTTGGAAAGAACTGGTAATATACTAATTGGGCTCAGATCCTGATGCTTATTTTGGGCAGTGGAATTACAACTGCGTTCGTCCAACAACTTGGAAAAACGCATTCCGTTAAACAATAATTTAATATATATGTTATAAATGGCAGTATATATGGACAACAAGGTTTAATCATGTAAATTGTTATTCCATCAACACCTGCTGCATTGCTATTTATACTTTAAACTAGTTTATCAACTTGGTCAACATTAACAGTAGTAAAAGAAAGATTTTCTGTTGTAAGTACGTTATCACGATAATATTTAATAAGGTGTTGATCCGGATGTATATTGGGTATGGAATCTATAAAAAAGTCATTTATTTGCTGTGGATTTTTAAGAGTTTCTGGTATAGAATTTTGCTTATTAACATTTATATTTATCTATTTTAGTTCTTTCCAAATGCAATTTACACCCCCATTTCGAAGTTTAAAGTCAAAGTACTCCTTCTTTTCATTCTGAATGGCTAGATTAGTAAAGTTTCGCAAGGATTTGTAATATTCCCAATGCATAGGATTTTTAGTCTTGCTGAATTTAGAATTTGCATTGTTTCTTAATTTCATTAATAGCTGAATATTATCCGTTAACCAAGGCGCAGGTTTCCTTTTCATTTTAATAGTTATCCACGGGGCATGTTGATCAAATAGATTTATAATAGAATTATTTAGAAGGTTTATTTTAGCTTCAATATCTCTCACATAGAGTTGATGCAACGGTAACATCTGCAAATCTCTATAGAAATTATCAAAATTAAAATACTTAAAATTTCAAAAAGTACGTAATGTAGGATTTTTTTTTAATTTATTAATTGATATCTTACAAAAAACTGCTTCATGATCAGATAACCCATGTTCACACGTACCAGATTCAATAATGCAGTTACTATCGGATGTAATTATGAGATCTATTACTGTACTGTTGTTTTTCGATATTCGAGTGGGATCTTTAATATGTTGATCACAACAAGTAACTTTGTTTACAAATAAATTAAATTTCAGAAATAACTAAACTATCAATACACCACAACAAAAACAAAAAACAACTGAAATCGCAATGCAAATGCTACAATAAATTTAAAATAAAATATTTGCTATCTGACATAAAAATGCTTCACAAAACACTTAGCGTGAGATTATCATTTATCGCCGCTGTTCCATAGCTTATTTTATGTATACTCAGGAAATCATTTGTTCCCGGACAACTTTTGAAATTGAGTATACGTAGTAATTTTTTGAATTCCCGAGTTTGTTTTAATTAAAAAAATTCCATCACTTGTCCATACCATGTTTCTTCTGTATTTCTCGCACTTTTTAGAAGATCCATACGACGTTTTGTGAGGTCTTCTCGAATAACGACGGAGGAATTTTTTTAACTTTCTTTTATTAGTGTAAACCATTTTTTTGACATCTCGGCGTACCAATTTTAGGACGATTGGCCGATGCGAACCTTCTCTTGCCGCAAGCCGATGACAGACGTCGATGTCGTTTTCGGCGAGATGGACATTTAACTTCTCCTCGCAAGGGCTGCGTACGACATCATTAATATTCTCGTTGGGTTTTTCAGGTAAGCCGAATATTCTTAAGCTGTTCACCCGAGTATATTGTTCATGATCCAACAGTACTATTAAAGGTAATTAAATGTTAGAGTTATACCAGAATAATCCCTTATATAATGAGCGTAGAATAAATACGTGTTACGATATTTCAAAATATTTTATTAAATTGTTTATTTATATGTTGGGGTGTAACCTTAACCACAATAAAACTACTAGATCCTAGATAAGGTTACACAATCACAACATTACTCCTCCACCTAAAAAAAGTAAAAAGGTAGGGAGAAAGGCTAGGTAGGAAAGCGGCGAAAACGGGTAGGATTATATTTAGCTACAAAACCTCCTGGATCTTTTCAACAATCCTTAAAATTAAGAACAATAACATTAATAATAATAACAAATAAATGATAACAATAATAGAAGATAATAATAACGATAATAAAATAACGGATAACGGAACACAACACTACACATTCGTTGCCACTGGTTACCGAGTGTGGGCGGTTGATGCAGCGTATCCTCCTACTTCAGAGATGAAAGCTAAAATGAGAAAAAAATGGCAAGTGTATGCATGAAAAAGTAAGAAAAAGTATAAGCAACAAACAAATAAACAAATAGAAGCGTGGAAGTCTGTGTTATTTTAAAGGTAGGCTGATTTCAGCTGATCGAAACTGACTGTCCCGGCAATGCCTTCCAGCTATATGTTTTTATTTGTTCGTTCGCGGACTTTAAAAGGACCTAAATAATTACGTTTGATGCCTTTTGTATGCGTACAAAATCTGAAGTACATACACGTGTGTGCATGATTGTAGATCCTTATGAATGTGTGGGTTGCGATTAGGGTAATTTTTGGCAAAGAAAAATTTTTGCCCGCTGATATAGCGTTTTAATATGGCTACAAATGCTGACATTAAAATGTCAGATGATTGAAGAGAATTGTTATCGTTGAAAGAATCATTTAATCAGTGAAGAGATGATCCATAAAGTATTTCAGCAAGGGAAACTTGTAATTCTACTTTTATACTGGATCTAAGAGACAAAAATATCCATGGGGTCTATATGCCAAGAATTTATACCTGTTGAGTTTAAAGCGTCTTTTAAGTTGCGATTAACGCGGTCGATGATTCCTTGGCTAATGGGATGATATGTACTAGATCGGATATTTTTAACTCCTACTAACGACATGAAATTTGTCCAAGGACGTGATAAAAAGATAGCTGCATTATCATTCGTAAGAAATTTAGGAATACCGAAACGTGAAATCCAGACGTTTGTTACAGCAAAAATGATTTCTTCTACTGTGACATGTTTGATTGGTATGGCTTCGGGCCATCGTGAAAAACGATCGATAAGTGACGGCGTATTCATATTGTTGACATCTAGGGAGATGTATCAGATCTAAATGAATATGTTGAAAACGGAAATCTAGTGCAGGAAATGGATGAAGTGGTGGATTTAAGTCTTTTGCTATTTTATTACGATGGGAAGAAGAACATGCTAATATCCATTTTTTGTGTCTTTATACGTTGACGATCAAATGTAGCATTTGGTGATAGGGATGAGTTTTCTAGTAGTTCGAATTCGTGGATGGGATAAATAGTGAAGTGACTTAAAAACTTCAAAGCGAAAGGATTGTGGAATGAATGGTCTGAGTAACCTGGTAGAGGTTTCTGCCCAAATAAAAAGAAACCCACTTTAGAAGTATTCAACTGGAAAATCACCTATCTCACATCAATACACATTAAAAATGTAATACAAATGTAAAGTTTAAAAAAAATCGTTAGAGCCGTTTTTGAAAAAATCGAAAAAAACTGAAAAATCGCAAGAGTAAACACCTACTTCCGGTTATGCGATTTTCTTCAAAAGCTTGCTGTCTCATCTACATAGTACACAAACCTTATATATGAAGTTTCAACGCCATACCTCTTTTCGTTTTTGAGATATTCTGTTCACAGACAGACAGACAGACACACACACAGACCAATGAAAAAAAATATGTTTTTTGGGTTCAGGGGACTCTAAAACGTGAAGATCTGTTGAAAACTCAATTTCGACTTTTTGGGGTGAATCCAATACTTCCTTTATTGTAAAAGGAAGTAAAAAACGACTTCCGTAATTGGACCGTGTCATTATTGAGGTCGAAGAACTCAACGTTTCGCCCACTTTCGTAAGGGGCTTTATCAGAAGGAAAATGCAAAAAGAGCACAGTAACCCAACGTGTTAACCACGCCAGAGACGAAACTCTTTTGCAAGGGAAGGGATAGAAGAGCACGGTAACTCAATGTGTGAACCACGTCAGAGGCGGAACTCGACTAACGATCGGAAGAAGAAAGCGAGAGTTTATAGGTAAGCGCCGTCGCGGTTCAGCAAATGCCGTGACGGTGGGCGGGGCTTAGGAATTAGTACTTTCCACATACAAGGAAGAGGGAAGCTTTCGTCCCGATTGAGATTGTTAGGATGTTTGTAAATTTCAATGGCTTCGCGAATCTTTCTGCTAAAGAAGAATGGGAATTTGCAGATGAAGGAAGTTTCATCAAAAAGGATCTTATGGCCAGTATCACGCTGGTGTTCGGCGATGGCTGATGATGAAACGAGTCCCGACTTGAGGCAGCGCTGGTGCTCAGAGATGTGAGTTTTCACTGAACATTCTGTTTCACCAATTTATACAGCATTACAAGAGCAAGGGACTCTATAAACACCGGTAGAGAACATAGTGTTTAATTAATCTTTCAGTGAAGGAAGAACCTGTGAGATTTTACTCAGGGGTTTGAAAACTGGTTTAATGTTTTGTTTTCGAAGAAACTTTCTTATGCGGTCGGTGACTTGGTGGATATAGAAAGACTATTGCTGCAGGAGGATCGGGTTTTGGAGGTTTGGATGGCCGTGGATGAAGATGGCGATTGATGGCAGACTGTATATCCCTAGCACGGTAACCGTTATTCCCAAGAGCTTTCCGAATGTGGTTTAATTCAGTGTGGATACTATCGGGTTGGGATATGGAAACAGCCCGGTGTACAAGCGAATTAATAACAGAAAG
This sequence comes from Agriotes lineatus, assembly GCA_940337035.1. NCBI lineage: Eukaryota > Metazoa > Arthropoda > Insecta > Coleoptera > Elateridae > Agriotes > Agriotes lineatus. The sequence continues at coordinate 123,253,496 of OW679195.1, forward strand.
TTTTTGTGCAGGATGATGGTGGGAATCGGCATGTAGATAGCGATCAGTGTGAGTGGGTCTGCGATAGACAGAATGACCAAGTTTGCCACTGCGTTGGCGAGAGACCTGCACATCTAAGAAAGGAAGAGAACCGTTACTTTCTATCTCCATGGTAAAGTTAATGTCTGGATGTTGACTATTGAGAGCTAAACACCTAACCACTATCCTCAAAAAGTTCACTGGTAAGCCTCCCTCGTATGTTCGCAATTCAGCCTATTTCGTTGAACTTATATCCAATATAAGCATTGAACCTGAAAATTTACTTGTGAGTTTCTCGCCTTTCTCCTTCCAATAGTTAGTCGAGTTTCGCCTCTGACGTGGTTGACACGTTGAGTTAACGTGCTATTTTATCTCTTCCCTTGTAAAGAGTTTCGCCTCTGGCGTGGTTAACACGTTGAGTTACTGTGTTCTTTTGCTTTTTCCTCCTGATGAAGCCCCTTACGAAAGTGGGCGAAACGTTGAGTTCTTCTATCTCAATCATGACACGGTCCAATCCCGGAAGTCGTTTGTTACTTAATGACCTATCCATTTGATTCTGCTTTGTCTTATTAGGCTTATTAAGCTGTGTCCTTTTTAAAGATCTTTAAGAGCCGGTTAAAATTCTCGTTCATGAAGTTGCTTTTGAATAACAATATGTTTATGTGTACTCAGACCAATATATCGGTTTGTTTATAATGCCTTGTGTTTTTTTCTTTGCTCCGACTGCATGATAATTTTCAGGGTGAGTTATTTACAGTTTAGAGACATCACAGGTAGGTCGGTACACTCGTCGCTGCAGTGTGGGAGTCAGGCTGCTCTAATATACTTTTCTCGTTGAGTTCGGATATCGCCAAGGTGATAAGTTGGAAGGTAGGCTCATTTGATTTCTCGGTTTCTTAGTGGGTCTATCTTTGCATTTTCGTTTATGTCGATGAAACCGGGTGGCGCCCTATTCAATTTTATCAATGTTTACCGCCCCTTTGGCCGTTGCCCGTAGGTAATCTCGTGAAGAACCCTCCCTTGCTTTACTGATGTTTAGCCGGCATTATCTTGTTGCGGATTGGGCAGCGGCCTAGGTGAGTCTTTGTCCCGATTATGTCAAATTTCGCCCGCGACTGTCCGTTTAGTTTTTGTATGAGTCGGTGCGGTGTCGTAAAACCCGTTTTAGACCTTAACAAGCTTTTGACGCCCTGGCGTGGGGCTTTACCTTGTCTGGCTTGGCCTTATAGGCATTTTAGGCATTGCAGGCATTCATGCTATTAGAAGAGAGAATTGGACTCCAGCTTCAAGTAGTCGAATTTGTATTTGTACATTTCAATGAGAGTGATTATTTGATACGGGAGGAGCAGCTGTTCGTCGCTTAAAATCAGATGCTGTACCTTCAGTGTTTAATTTTCTACAGCATCTTTTGAAAATTCAAAAATCGTCGAGTTCTTGTGCAACAGTTGCCATTCCCAACTATTAACAAAAATCAAGATAAACAGGTTCGTTTTTAGGGTTTAATAATAGTCAATGTTACAATTTATAAATTCTAGTAGGAAACCGAGGAAGCAATGGATGTGGACCATATAGCATCTCCGAGTTACAGTCTTATTGCCAAATTAAAAAGAAATAAATTAGGATCTACCGAATTAGTGTCTGTATTGGAAAATAACTTCAGTGGTTTTCCATTAGAGTTTATATTAAACCAAGCAAAAAACAATGCAAGTAGCACTAATCACAAGAAGTACAGTACAGAAATAAAACAGTTTGCCCTGACTTTATATTTTTATTCCCCAAAAGCATTTAGATTTCTAAGAGAGAAATTCCATTTATCGAATGCACGCACAATTCAGAAATTGATGTCCAGTTATAATAATTGTGATGCAGGTTTTTTGCAAGAAGTTTTTGATTTTCTAAATGAGGAAGTTGAAAATAAACTATTTCTTAAAGACTGCGCTCTAATTATAGATGCAATGTTTATTAGAAAACAAATCCTGTGGGATAAGCAAGTTAACCAACGACCGTTAAACGGCCATGGTACCATAAGAAGAAGGGATAAGCAAAGCAATAAACATGTAGGAGATGTTGATTATGCAAGAATTGTTAATGTAGATCCTGAAACAATTGCGACTGAAGCATTGGTTTTCCAAATTGTTTCATATAAGGAAAAATTTAAATGTCCCATTGCTTATTTTTTAACAAATAAATCATCTGGACAAATTCAGTGTCAGCTATAAGCAAGTTACATGAAATTGGAATAACTGTAAGATCTTTAACTGCAGACGGCACACTTGCCAACCTACAAACTTTTTTAGGCAGTTGGGTAGGGTTGCCAGATTTAAAAAGCCTTTATATAGGAGGTAAAAAAATATATAGGAGATTTCGAAAATATATAGGAGACAACTTTATTATAAACTTTACAAACTTTGAATATATGAAACAATATTTCACAAAATAAAAAAATATACCCGAAATAATATCCATCACCCATGCTAGGTATATTTTTCGTTGGTTTGTGCCTTTTTTAACAATACCTTTTTAGTCTTTATAGAATTAGAGAATTCTGTACAATTTAATTCAAAATTTACTGTTATCAGTAATTCTGATTTAATTAAATCTACTGAAGCGCAATTTCTAACACCGCTGCACTTATTTCCTATAATACTAAAGACCCTTTCTACAAAGGCCGTGGTTGTAGGAATACTGAAAATAAATGACATAAAAATACCAATATTTGGAATTTCCTTAGTTTTTTTCCAAAATAATGAGTAATTTTTTAAGTGTTTGGCTGCAAACTCATTACCTCTAAAGATCTTGTCCTGCGATTGAAAATTCTTTTTTCTACGACTGCTCTGAAAATAGCCAAAAAAACACTCCTAACTAACTCCGAAAATCTTACATTTCGCACGGCGCCGGCGTGCGACATCGATGACGCACGCTTAGAATCACATGAATATTTGAAATCTAGGCGGCGGCGTTCCCTGTTTGGCCAAACAAAAATATGACGCTTAGAACAAATTCCAATTTAATAACAGTAGGTGACAGGCGTTACTTGTAATTCTGTCATTACGAAGAAACCTCGAAAAAAGTAGCAATTTGATCAAACCCAGTGAAATAATACAAATAAATATGATCAGCGAAGACGAATTTGATTGTACACCTCCCGAAATTGCGAAAAAAGCTGCGGAAGTCTCACAAAATCTTCTGCCGTCAACTTCAAGAGAGAGGTACCAGGTATGTTACGAAAAATATAAATCATCAAATTTATGGTCGCAATACTCGATGTTGAAAAGCACCATAAACGTTAACCACAGCAGTTATTATTTAGCGTATGGCTTGTTTTGGCCGGGAGTCCCGGGTCTGCGACCCGAGATGTTCGGCCGCCAACTGTATGATATACCGGGTGTCCATTCTCAAAGTCGAACATAGGCAATTAACATTAGTGCATTCACTCGTTCTTCATTGAAATATTTCATTTTTTCGTAGATAATTTTAAAAGACGTTGACAGAAAATATCTGATTTACGCCAACTAATTACCAATTTTTTTGACAAATGCTGTCGAACTTGAAAAGCAAGGCATGGCATATTTAAAAATTCCCAAGTTTTAAATTAGTATTTTAAAATAAAAATCGCATCTTGAATATTATTATTGGTATCATTTGATGCGTAATAATTTTATCTTTCCATTGATACCATTGGCTTCCCTGTAAGTTGAAATGGCGAGCAGGAATCGGCAAAAACGTTCAATACAATGTTAATCGCCTATGTTCGACTTTGAGAACGGACACCCGGTATATGATACCATATCATGTGTATATTGTATGTAACATGTGTTGTGTGTGGTTAGGTTACTCTTTCCCATAGACCAGTCTTCCGGGAAGAGCGCCGTTAATTCTATCTCAACGGCGAATGGTGACCGAGCCTGATACCGATCCAATGGACTGCGGAAAATTTCCGCCTATCCCTGGATTCGAACCGAGGACTTGCTTAGTGCAATCCTGATGCTCTACCACTGTGCCACGCGGTCGTGTACCACAGCAGTGATATCTCCAAATATCAAAAGTTGCTAGCATTTTTTTTTTGAAGAGACAGGCGGAAAATTATGCACCAAAGAAGTCAAAAATCCTAACACCCGAGGATTTTCATACATTTTTGAATACTGCTCGCAGACTCCCGATATTACCGTAACGAGATTCTTTTTAAACTACAAAAATGGAAAATGCACAAAACAGGTAGTTGGGATTAACAAAATTGGAGGTATGGCTAGAGAAATAGCATCTTTTTTAAAAATACAAAACCCGTAGGAGTATACTGGTCATTGTTTCCGCCGATCATCGGCTACAATGTTAGTTAACGCAGGAGGTGATTTAATAACCCTCAAAAGCCATGGAGGATGGCGTTCAAGCGCTGTTGCTGAAGGTTATATAGACGATTCCCTCCAAAATAAAATTAAAATTTGCAATAAAATTGTCGAGTCAGCACAATCATCTGGACAAAACCCTGAAGAGAGTTCAAAAATCAAACCGAAACAACTACAAGAATTGCAATCTTTTTCTCTGCAGCATTCTGAGCCTTCATGTTCAGACGGGACAAATATATCAATTACTGAAAATCTATTTAAAAGACAGGACATTCCTGGAATTAACTTTCAGAATTGTTCTCAGATAACAATAAATTACAATTTTAAATAATTTGTATTAGTATAAAAGCTAACGTTAAATGTTCATAACAAGAATTAAAAGTTTTTTTTTAAATAATAAATTGTCTGTAGAGAAAAAAAAATGGTATTTTTGTGTTACAGTAGAGTATGCTATATATTGTTAATGATAATGATGTGTCAGTCGTAGAAAAAGTATAGTGTACAACACGGGTGAAAAGCACTTTTCTCACTTGTGGGGCTTTATGAAACTCTCCTGCGGCTCGTCTCACCAAACTCCCCCACTCGTGTGAAAATTGCTATTTTCAACCCTTGTACAATATACTATTAAACAAATTTTCCTTTCTCGCAGTTGACTTCGTTTTTGTACCTGTTAACCATTTAAAACTTTATTCCCATTCTTTTCGATAACTGATGGAATATTTTTTAGTTTTCTTTTTGGGTCGAGTGTTTGCACCACTAGCACAACCACAACCAGTTCCACCAGTACCACTGTCGTCAAATCAAAATCAGAATTATTGGACATTTTCTACTGTTACCTATCAATTATAAAATAATAACAAACCGATTCCGACATTAACAGAAAATTAATATTGGTTGACGAGTTCGGCAATTTCGGTATTGTCGCTGACTGCAATTGCGCCGCCTACCCTCAGAGCGAATTTTCGAATTTTCGAAATTTAGATATTTATTATTATTTTATAGAAGCAATTTTACTGTTTTTCTAGGTTATTTGAAATATAGGAGATTTCACTTTGTTTATAGGATATAGGAGATTGCAACAAAATATAGGAGACTCCTATTAAATATAGGAGGTCTGGCAACCCTAGAGTTGGGGTGTAGTCTACATAGCTATAATTTAAAACCATATTTTAAGCATCCATTAAGCGATACAAATCTCAATGTAATGCTAGATGACTAATAATGCAGAACATTACATGCCAGATTTGAGTTCCAAACTGATATTACATAACCTATAAATTATTTCAGATTTGTAATTATTAATTATGCCTTCTACAATCGAGCAAGACGCTTTTATTATTATGGTGCATTTCCGAAGTGGAACTCACAATGCAGATGGTTTATGGTTAAAGTTTTTACTGTGGTTTACTATCATATAGATGTATATTATGTGCAAAAATTAGATTTTTTATACCAAGCCCCACCAGAGATATTAACCCTGAAACTAACAAAAAATTTAAAATTTCAATTTTCAAAAATTTATAAAGAAAAGAAGAAAACACTTATCACTGTTATTGCTCTAGCTATGTTGAGTGCTCTATCATACCTAATTGTAATAAAAAATCAACTTTGATATTTGTCCCCTTCATTGAAAATTTAAACTCTAAAAAGTGGAATTTGTTAAATTTTGATACCAAGTCTTAGAGGCCATTTTCACTTATTAGGTTTAAAGTAAGTTTTTTTAATGTAAGGACCACAATTAAAAAGGAGAATGGTTTTTGTTCCAATGTTTTAGTACAATCCAGTCCAAAGATATTTAAGTTAACGCTAATGTCTCCAAAGTCAAAAATTGGCTCGCATTGCTCAACGAAAATGGCCACCACACATACGCCGGTTAGGATAAAAATAAAATAAGACCTGCTTTGAACTGCCAATGTATATGGGAATAATATATAAAAAAAATAAAAAATGGTCAAGCAACCATCATAGGATCTCTTCAAATGGATTGACCCATAATCTTGATGAACAGCAAGAAGCAAATTCAACAGGAAATACGTAACGGAAGATGACTTACCGAAAGTATTTAATAACATGAGGAGGCGAGTTAATTTGTGTTTAGAAAATAATGGTGGTAATTTTAAGCACTTATTCTAAGTTTTTACAAATATGTTTGCAGGTATATCAATGAGAATTATTTCGTATTAAATTGTTTTGTTCAGATATATTTTTCTGCAATAATTATTGTAATATTACTTAAACTTCTGTTATTCGCGTTTATTGTATTCAATTTTCCTAAAGATTTGTTAATTACAGTTGTGCAATACACATCAAATTGGCCTTTCATCATTTTACATGAAAATAAGCTTCCTGTATCCTGTATCCTAAAAGTGTACACCACTGTAGCTACTAGTGATGGGCCTATCCGGAATGAATAATCGGAAAGTTTCCGATTGTTCAAAAAATCGGAAGTTCCGATTATATCGGAACGTTTCGGAACTTTTCGGAATTCGATTATTTTACTGTTCGGTGCACAAAATTCGGAACTTTTGGAATTCGATTATTTTACTATTCGGAACACAAAATGAGAAAACGAAATGGCAATTTGAACTGAGCGGAATACGGAATGTTGTGTTGACTCACTTGACTACTATATGCTGGTGAATGGCACTAATGGCAGTGGTATTTCATAAATTAATTATTAGATAGTACAACTTACAGACGTCAAATTCAAGTATTGTTTTATACTATCTATTATGTACTTTATGTGCCATTAAACTTTAAAATATCACTACCATTTTCCGAAAGTCTATTAAAGTAACTACTGTAATACTTTGAAAAAATATTTTATTTCCTCTTATATGCCACTGTGCGACTCAAACTCATAAATTGTTTTACTGGCGGTCCTGCTAACCCAAACAATAGATGCCAACGCAGATAAAGGCTTACGGCGCGACGCAAATTTGCACGCACTTCATCTTCCTTCCGCTTGTTGTTTCGCTAGTTTTCTCTTGCTTGCATTTACGGAATGTAAAATAATCGGATGATATTCCGATTTTATAAACATTCCGAAATGGAACATTCCGATTATTGAAATCATCCGATTATGCCCATCACTAGTAGCTACCACATTTAGTTTTCTAATGTGTTAAATGGGTTGCCTATATTACAGTGATCACGTGGTCTTTGGGTTTTTTTGATGGCACTGTACTAACGCGCGAAACTTTAAATGCGGCATGCGCCGCGGGCTACAGCTGGTTAACAAATATTTCGGCTCATATATGAGCCTTCTTCGGTGTTGTGCAATTTTTTGAGATTACATTATTTCTGAAATATATTCACACACCACTCTACATTTGTGAATTCCACCACGACCATTTGGTAAACTTTTTAGTTCATGCAGATACGATATACCTACTCTGTTCACTTCTTTTTTGCATGAAAGTTGGCCATGACAGTGTCCCCAACTTAGCTGTGTAAAATTACTTTGTTGTGTTTAAACAAGGTTTATATTTGAGGTTATGGTTGCCAAATACTTTTAGGTTAGCAAATATGACAAAACACGTCCAAATGCAAAGTTGCCATATTTAAGCAGAATAGAAAATGGAACTTAGTTATTTTCATGTATGTATCCAGTTTCACTAATTGTGTAATTAGAGACATTTTTAATTAAGTGCATGGAAGGTTACAATACTTCAGATTTTAAATATTTCTCCGAATGTAAAAGTAAGCAGTCCATCTGGCAACAATATTCTGTTCTGTCAAATGACAGTAAATTTGTTGGAGGTTATGCAGGATATGCAACAAAATAAAAATTACGGTTGTGTACATGTGCAACTTAACAACAAAAATCCAACGCCAACCTTCATGCAAAAAAGGAGTGAATGGATTAGATAACATTGAGAAATTACCTTTTTTCGTTGACCACTTGTTAATTTCAATAATTTCCTAAAATAGGATGGATTAATAGATGTAATTAATACACTGTTTTTGATTAATCCACTCTTTTCCATTAATTAACTGTTTTTAAAAAAAGGATGGATTAATAGATGTCATTAATACACTCTTTTTCATTAATTAACTGTTTTTGTGATTTTGACGTTTTGATGATATTTTGCATGGAGGTTAGTTGTATTAATCAAATTTTTCGCCACAAAAAAAGATTTTGCGGTCAACGAAAAATGTTTGTAATCAACTCGTTTGTTAATGGGCGATTAATAATCTCAACTATTAAAGGCACTCACTCGCTATCGCTCGTTAGTGCGTTAAACAGTTTCGATTATTAATCGCCTTTATTAACACACTTGCTGGTGAAATAACTATTTCCCTTGATCGTTTATTTATGGGTTTCATTAATGTATAGAGAATCGTCTATTAATAACCCTTATTAATGGATGATTTTTTATTAATGGACGATTTAAAAAAATCTGTTTATGTTGGTGGCACTGTAAGTCTATGTCAAATTCGAGGTTAGGTATTGCGTCAGTTTGTCCCATACATATAGTTATACTACTATATTGCTATAGTAGGGCCTGGGAACGCGCGAAAACATTACGGCGCCGGCGCCGGCGCCGGCATACTATCCATTCACAAAACTCATGAACTGGCAAAACTCTGTCAAGTTGGTACCTTGTTTAAATTCTGTTTTGGAACTTCTGCTTGTTGATTTTGGCAGCACTGAAATTTTTGAAATTTAATAACTTGACTTATGTCACACTTTCTTGTAAAAATATGATCTCCAAAATTCTTTGATTTTTGTGCATACATTTCAATTGATTGAATTAATTTGAAAAAATGCACTTTGAAATGTATTTACATGTATTATAATTATTTAAGTTTCATGTTTTTTAAACTTCGCTAAACTTTTGACACATGCAACATAACCTAACTTTAAATATTAGGTATTAGAAATCACTAGATCCGAAGTAAATTCCAAAAAACAACTGGAATTTCCAGGTACACTCAGCAAATATTTAAAAAGTTTGACATTGACAGTTCACGAGTTTTGTGAATGGATTATAACTAGTTTCACTCGTCCTACTACGCGTCTCGTGCGCATGCCTGAGAATTCGAACTACTCCTTTAGAAGTGAATTTTGACCGTGAGTTTCATTTCCCCACCGCGCGGACGACGCGCTTGCCCACAGCTCACCAAATACATCGAAGAGTTGGTTGTCTGTCTCACTTACGCTGTGATCTCCCCACTCATAACCACTAGCAACATAGTAGTTTAAATATATGGTCACATCATATATATAATACACATATATTGCTGGTAGGACCTGGAAACTTCAGAAAACATTACGGCGCCGACATAGTCTCACTTCGAGTATAACGCGTCTCGTGCGCATGCGTGAGAATTCGAACTTCACCTTTAGAAGCGAATTTTAAACTTGACCATTTCCCCATTGGGCAGACGACGCCGCCGCGCTTGCGCACAGCTCACCGTATACACGAAGGAGTTGGTTGTGTGTCTCACTTCATCGGTGAGTTTCCCACTCATAGCCGCTAGCAATATAGTAAGTATTAGATATATGAGGAGCACGTATACATACAACGCGGCTCCCTCAACTGTGCATGATCAGTGCTCTCTGTTTTGTTTTCGTCTGTTAATGATTGTGATTGGGGTTATGTTTGTTTTGTATGTTTATCTAAAATCTGTGTTTTGCGCTAACCAACTTGTAATAATTGTTGTTTTAAAATATTTTATGCGATGAGTGTTATTTGTAAAGTGTGCAATAAAATATTTACACTTCAGAAAAACTTAAATCGGCACTTACGGAATGTGCACTTAATGAAGACAAATGCTATTTCTTATGATAGTACTGTTCATAATAGCAAATGTTTAGAAGAGGTGTTACGGTATTAAAAGAACTTTACGACACCCACCCAAGGTGAGCATCGCACCACGGAATCAGTCCTGAAAAACTGGCACACTTGCCCTGAGATCGGCTCAAAATAGGCTAAAGGCCACGGCTGGAACGCTCAGGGAGTCGGGCGTGAGTCACACGATACGTTCTGGGCAAGCGTGTTGCGGCATATATATATAGGGTAAGTCAGAATTATGAGGGCGCCACCAAGCCTGTCTTAACCCGACTAACCGGGCCTGGACGGTTAGACGGGAGCGAAGCACGCAAAATACTCCGACGATAGGATTACTCAAGAGTTGCAAGGTCAAATAACAATTTCGAGATTGCCTTATGCAAGGATTGTAATTAGGTGCCAATCCGACCGCGACTACGCAGCTGTCTCACCCACCTGTACGCTCAAAGCTCCCTCGTCCCGTCGCACAATAATCAGTACACTGAAGGGGGCGCTTATCTGAAACAGAACATGCACAAGTCGAAACAAAACAATAGTTCCCTTAACTAACAAATCATGTATTGACTCACGGGTTACAATGGGGCAGCGGAGTGCGTCGCCCTATATCTATAAATAGATTATATCTAAGAAAACACCAGCTGGCGCGCGCTCTAAACCTAGCGACAGATGTTGAACAGTAATGAACAAAGTAGCACTTGTAACATAGACAGTCTGTAATTTGGAATGAATGTACAAATATGCGGGCGCGACGCCTTATGCAGCAAACAGTAATGAACAAAGTAGCACTTGTAACATAGACAGTCTGTAATTTGGAATGAATGTACAAATATGACGACAGTGCCTGTAGGCACAAGAGATGTGACGGGCTCGCTCGCGGCGTCCCAATACAGCTCGTACGCGGGGCTTAAATGCTCTCCGCGGGACAGCTACACTCGCGTTCACAGCGGTAATCAGTTCAAAGACACATACCTTAATATGCAGGCGGTTGGGGAGCCTGGTACAGTTGAGTTGCGACAGGCTGCAGTCTTAGGTGGCAGGTACATTCGATGTTCGACGGCTATAGGGATGAGTGGACATTTATTTATTTATTTATTTATTTATAGCCACAGACACTAACAGGCACGAGGCCTAGTTACAAGTATCTGTTAAAATCTATACAAACTGAAACTCAAATTTATAATAAATACTAAATTATAAAGTAAACATAATTCAAAATAAGAGAAAGAACAAAGTAAAGAAAATTCCAAATATGATATAACAAAGGTACAAACAAAACTTATGTGATTACTTGAAAGATCGAAGCGTTTAAATATATATATATATATATATATATATATATATATCCTAGCCACATAGTTCTAATAATCTATGTTTGAAGGTGTGTAAAGAGGTACTAAATATCTTCAAATCAAAGGTAGAGTTGTATCTGTTAAAAGTTGATGATATACTAACTACAGGCGATTGAGCTCTGCAAGCACTCCGACAAAAATCGACATGTAATAGCTCGAAATGTCGAATTCTTCGACCTGGGACACGGAGTTTGAATTCGGAGAGAATAATGGGACTATCAATTAAATTATTCAAAATTCTAAAGAGAAAAGTAATGCGATGTAGGTCACGACGGGTTTCTAATTTACATAAGTTAAATTCCAACCTTAAAGGTTCATAAGATGCAAAATTCGGATTTCTTTTATATTTATTATAAAAAACATATTTTAAAAATTTGTTTTGAATAGTTTCAATATTTTTTATAAGGTTGTTTTGAATGGGAGACCAAATAATTGAAGCAAACTCTAATTTGGACCGTACTAAGGTATTATAAAGAGTACAAAGACTTTGTGTAGTTTTAAAGTTAAAACAGTTTCGCATAATAAAGCCCAACATACTGTGTGCATCTTTGCAAGATTTTTCTATATGAGCATTAAATTTGAGGGATGATTCAAAAAGCACTCCAAGATCTCTAGTAGACGTGCACCTCCGTAGAATGATCGAGCTCATTGTATAGTTTTCAAAATTTGCCTGTTCCTTAGTTGTATATGAAATCACAAAGCATTTATTTATGTTAAAAAGCAACTTGTTATCAACACTCCATTTATATAAGCTGTCAATGTCATGTTGAAGTAATGTTACGTCGTTAACAGTTTTAATTTCTTTAAAAATCTTGACATCGTCCGCATATAATAAACAAGAGCTATACGATAAGCACAGTGGTAAATCATTGATCAATAATACAAAAAGCAACGGACCTAAGTTAGACCCTTGAGGTACACCAGACGTAGCTCCATACGGAGTAGATACCGCTTGTTTGAAATAAACACACTGTGTTCGATTTGACATATACGATTGAAACAGGTCAATTAGAAGAGGGCTAAAACCGTAAGCATGTAACTTATTTAGTAAAACTGAGTGATTGACCTTGTCAAAGGCCTTAGAAAAGTCGGTGTAAATTACATCCAAACGGCCGCAGTCCTCAACTATTTTGCTTGCTCTGTCACAAAAGGTCATTAAGTTTGTAGTTACCGACCTTTTCTTTACAAATCCGTGTTGCTCCAAGCAAATTATGTTTTTGACATGATCATAAATTTTATCGAACAAAATGTATTCAAATACTTTGGAGGGTACAGATAGCAAAGATATCGGTCTATAATTAGTAAATTGCTTTTTGTCACCGCTTTTATGTATTGGTACTACCTTTGAAAGCTTCCATTGCGAAGGAAAAGAACCCGTGCTTAGGCAGAGATTAAATATATATTTAAGAGGGCAAACAAAGAAATCTCTGCAGGCTTTATAGATGTACTGGGGGACGCCATCCGGACCTGCAGATTTTTTTGGTTTTAAGTTTTTTAACATCCGCCATAATGGCGACGTGAGACGCGTCAGGACGCGTACAACTGGACGACGAAAAATGGGCCACTTTCGTTCTGCGGGACAGATCCTAGAAGGTCGAGATGAAGGGGCACGATCCCTTACTTACGGGAGCAGGAACTGGGCTCAAGAAGCACCCACGCTACGCCGAAAACAAATCGGAACTCCCACACAACCACCACACGAACGCTCTCTGCAACGGGCTGCGATCAACTGCCCAGAGGGAAGCGGTGCCACAGGTCACAACGGTCGCGTCCCCACGTGACTAAACCTCGGCAGCCAATCGCGAGGCGATAAGATGAAACAAATTAATGCCGGCGACGATGGTAGCACGCCGCAACGGCGTGTTTTCTAGAAGATTCGGAATTCTTGCTAGCGATAACGCTCGGCTGCCAAAGCGCCATCAGAGGGGGGCTCCAACCGACGAGAAATACTGCGTTTGGGGCCAAATATGTGCAAAATCATGATTCTGGAATTAGGCGATGGAGCCAAATAAGTAACTAAAAGGGTTTAGCATACGGGCACGCTGCCCTAAAGCCTAGGTGGCTATTTAAAATACCAAAATGACCTGACAGAGGGCTGTAATTCCTTATTTAGAACAATACAGGACTTGCGAAATCATTTACAAAATACCCACAACAAAACTTTTATTAAAGAAGAATTGAACTTTGAAAGTTTTTATGGTAAAACATTGTTTTTTATTTTCATGCAACATTGATTCATTAAAAAATGTTTCTTACAGAATTTCAGTTGTGGCTTTCAAACGTCTCTAATGATGAGAATGCACGTTATCTTAAGAATAATACCAGGATATGTTCAAATAGTGAAACCAGTTAGGTACTTCTACTGCAATCGTGGTAAGACGACAATTTTAATGTATAAAATGTATTAGTCGTGTTTATGTTTTATTCCTAATTCTAACATGATATTTAGGTCGCCAAACTTTCAAATTGTTGCCTCAGAAGAAAACTCGCAAAAGAAAACTGAAGAGTCAGGGTTCTTGCAAACTTGGAATCGCATGCACAAGCTCAATTCAAGTAACCAGATGTTTGAAGACCAATAAGTGCTCAGTTACATTTTTTAAAACACATTATGGTCATCCTATACAGCTACAGCATATTCGTTTGCGTCCAGAAGATCGGATGGCTGTAGCCACAAAACTGGCTAGCGGAGTAACAGTGTCGAGGTATGTATATAGTTAATGGACATATTTAATTGTTATTTGTTAATTTACAATGCTGTATAATTTATAGGATTCTGAATTCATGTAGAGAGAATATTGATGCAAACACCTTGAAGAGAAGTGATCTTCTAACCAGGGAGGACATAAACAATGTGAAAAAATCATTTAATATTGAAATTAATGAAGGAGTACGTCACGAAAATGATGTAATTAGTGTAGATCTATGGGTTTCTGAATTGACTGAAAGTAATCAGAGTGTGTTAATGTATAAAAGGCAGGGAGATATTGAATGTACAATAAATGTTTCTGATAAAGAATCATATAAAAAAATTAACAGAAATGATTTTATACTGATGTTTATGAATGAGTCTCAACAAAATATGTTAAAATCTTTTGGGGAAAATATCATTTGTATAGATAGTACACACGGTTTAAACGGATATGATTTTGAACTTACAAGCTTGTTAATTGTTGATGATTTCGGGGAGGGATTTCCAGTTGCATGTATGTTCAGCAATCGAAAAGACACAACAGTTTTTAAACTTTTTTTCAAGCAAATTAAATCTAAAGTAGGGACACTTTCTTCAAAAGTTTTTATGAGCGATATTACAACTGTTTTGTACGACGCATGGGAAAGAATAATGAGACCAGTTTCTTTCCAATTATATTGCTCATGGCATATCGATAGAGCCTGGAGATCAAATCTTAACAACATAAATGATTTAGAAAAAAGAAAGGCTGTATATAAAGCATTAAAAGTAGTTCAAACTGACACAAATGAATCTGACTTTTTGACGGAATTACAAAAATTGCTAGATTTATTAAATGCTGATGTTGACACACAAGCTTTTGGAAAATATTTTATGGATAACTATGCTAACAATTACACAAAATGGGGTGATTGTTATCGAAAAAATACTGGCATTAATACCAATATGCGTTTGGAATCACTGCACAAAACAATTAAATATTTTTATTTGGGAGGCCTCAAAGTAAAGAGATTGGATAAAGGTATCTACGCTGTTTTAACCTATATCAGAGATAAAATTGTTGAAAGAATAATAAAAAATATTAAAGGAAAAAACACACATCATATTTCAAACATTGATAAAAGACATATAAAAGCTGCAAAAAGTGAATTAAAAATTAAAGATAGTAAGAATGAAAGTTGGACCATTTCTGGGGACAAAAATTCCTATATTGTTACTAAAAATGCAGTTGAAAACTTAATGTGCTGTAATTTCAAATGTGTCCTTTGCAATATTTGTATAAATGCTTTCAAATGTACATGTGTTGACTATTTTATTAGGCTCACCATATGTAAACATATACATTTTGTTGCGCTGCAAATACACACAAATTTATGTAATATAAGTTCACAGCCTAAGCCGATTCTAAAGAATTCCACTTTTCCACTGAACCAATAGGGATAGAATTGAGCGATGAAGTTTATATTCATTTAAATACACTATCCTCGGCATCTTCTGTTCAATGTAAAACCAATGAAAGTGAGCGAAAAGTTACTGCGGCCAAATTAATTAAACAGAAATGCCTAGAAATCAATGACTTAAATTTAGAATTATCTGCTCCAGATGCACTGCAGCACTCTCTTAAACAACTTAATAATGTGTACAACTTATTGCAAGTAAATAACACCAAAAAAGTAATTGGGTTTAAAAGCAACGAACACAATACTGAGTTTATTAATAAGGAACCTGCAAATAAGAGAATTAAAAAGCAACTTCAGTTTGTTTCAACTAAAAAGAAAAGAGTTGTATATAAGAAGATATTTAAAAGGGCTGACGATAAGGAAATATCTGAACTGAAAGAAATTCTGCAGTCGAAGCAAGTACCTACTTAATATTTCAGACAATCCCGCAGAAGATCACAATTAATTTTAAGGAATGTCCCGGGTAATGTACCTATAAAGTTGCGAAATTTCATAAACATATTCATCAGCATCAGCACATACATATCTTTCATAATCTCAATATATTTATGTATTATATAATACTAGCTGAAACCCGCGGCATATGCCGCATTTAAAATGTACGACAAATGTAATAACTTTTGTTGCACTAAAGAAAGTTTTAAAAGCAGGCTAGAGATTACGCCGTTACTGTTATTGTTAAATAACTTGATTAATTATTATTTCTTTGTCATTTTAAACTGGCATTATTATTATTATCTCTATAATAGCAACCATAAGTAACTGTTTATAATGTTTATATGCTAGCGAGTTGTTCTTAAATCGCTAGTGAATTAATAGTAACAAGAGATCAATTAAAAAACCAATTAGGGTAGGCTGTGATATATGTTATACGTTTGGCAGTACTGAAGTGTATTGTCAGTCTATGTCAAATTCGAGATTTGCAGGTTATATTTTATGTCAGTCTGTGTCAAACAACAAACAAAACCTAACCTACTAATCTCGAATTTGACATAGACTGACAATACACTTCAGTACTGCCAAACGTATAACACATATCACAGCCTACCCTAATTGGCTTTTTTATTGACCTCTTGTTAGATTGTTCTACAAGTTAAGAAAAGTGAAAGTTTTCCAGCGAATGTAAAAGTTTTACGTGAGCATGGAAGAATCACTTTTCCAATGTGTTGAACATGCAATTTTTCCGTGTAGTTGACAAAAATATCTTTTTAAATAATTTTCGTCAAAGTATGGAAGCGCAATGTTTACTGTACTGTATAAATACAGAGTCCGGCAACGAAGCAGGGGTGGAAGATATTTCTAAAACTATGAGAGTTACATGAATATTGTGTATATAAAAGTTGGAGGTACGAAAGTGGTGCACATTCTTAAAATATTTTTGATTATACAGGGTGTCGCAAAAAAGTATGGCGAATCAAACTTACTTTTTTTTAAATAGAATGCCCTATATTTGGGTAGCTTAAAAGTTTTGTATTCAAATAATCATCACTTTCATATAAAGTTGTACGGGTCTAAAGTCAACTGTTTTGGAGATATTAACGATTTTATGCAAAAAATGCTGAACTTCAGGCGACTGCTGTAAGCGACAGAAACCAATTGAATGAAGGAGAACGTTACCAAAAAATTATGATTTTTGTAAACTATCTTTCAAGTGTAAAATGGTGGATCTGGGTATTAATGTTATATAGGGTGCTCAATATTTGCAAATTTAATAATTTCGATTTTTTTTCAAATGGAACGCCCTGTATATTTTTGTTCTAAGTTCAAGTGTTTTTCAGATATCGGTCTAGGACATTTGGGCGCGGCCGTTTGGGCGCGGCCGTCTGGGCGCGGCCGTTTGGGCGCGGGGACACTTGGGCGCAAGACACTTGGGCGCGAGACACTTGGGCGCGAGAAAGGGTCAACATTGGTATTCAGGAACACATTAAGTGTGAATAATTTCAATTTGGCATAAATAAACAAACATTTATTAAATCATTATTTATCCTGAGAAGTTAATGTAATTAATCAAACAATATTAAAAGAATAATCCAATTATTTATTGAAACGGTTATGAGATTAATTTTAAATAAGGTGGTAGTATGTACCTATATTAGATAAATTTTGAAATAAATCCGAATAAAAATAAAGACGGTAGAATATTAGATTAGTTTTGAAATAATTCTGAATACATAAAAAAGGCAGTACATATGTTAGATATGAAATAATAATTCTGAATTGAAATAAAGATGGAAATAGATTATATATAGGTGTTGAAAATAATTTTAAAAAAAAATCATTTATTGTGCTGGTAAATGAATAATGCTGTGCTATATTTAATCGATTGATGGTTCTAATGTTCAATATGTTTCTAATATGTGTTCTGTTTTGACCGAAACTAGTCGACTTCGAGTTTTGTTTATAATGATAATACTTAGCAATAAACCTTAAATTTTAAAGTAATCAATTATTTTCGTTATGTTATGAACCGACTAACTGAAGATAAAAGCAGAAATAAGAATAATAATAAATAATCATATAAAAAGATTAATTTTAATAATCAAAAATTATTTTTGACATTTTTACCATTATAATACATATTATTCTTAAAGTAAATATATACAATTTTTCAAAATATAAAAAAAAAGCATCCAGGCATTTATTTCATAATTGTACGAAATGCCTCTTAAAAATTCTAGAATGACCCTATTGTTTACGCCGTCTACATGATTATATTGATTATTATAATATTTAACCAAAATTTTTATTTTCTATCAGCCTGGATACATTTTTGTTTTTTTTTCAGTGGGCTCATTTCCCGCAAGTAACTGTTCATAAGCACCATCTCTCCTTCGTTGAATAGTTTTCAGGCTGTCGACGAATCTCCAAATGGTTGGATGGTTCATCAATAGCTCTGTTTGTACCCAATCTCTATTCATTTATTCTTTGTTACCTATTATTTTAATGCAATAAATCTCCGCAAAAGATTTGCTAGTATTTACCGGAAAGTTAAAATTTTTAACTTGCTTTAATAATATTTTTGACAATTAATATTTCTATACTAAATTTTTGCCGCCCGCCACCTCCTTGGATGTGCTTTAGGTAATTTTCTTTATTTAAAATAAATTTTCAGATCTATGAATGGTAAAGCTAGCTAATACTAATATACGTTAATTTTTTTCCTCGCGCCCAAATGTCTCGCGCCCACGTGGCTCTGCGCCCAAGTGTCTTCGCGCCCAAACGGCTGCGCCCGAACGGCCGCGCCCAAACGGCCGCGCCCAAATGTCCGGCTCCGTTCAGATATGTGTGTTTGAACATAAAAACAATTTAAACCCCTTAAGATGCTTTATTTCAAGGCATAAAATTAACGCCCTTAAAATAGTGATTTAAACGCATGATCTCTCTAAAAATAAAAGCACAAAACCAGGTTTAGAAAATATAAATTCAGTCAGTGTTGATACAGGAAATTATAAACACGAAAAAAACGATAAATGCAGGAATAAATTAATTTCACGGTCAAATTAAATCAGATTAAAAAAACAAAAGCCAATACACCAAAAGCTTTTACGTAATTACACTAAATGTTCAAATAGTTCTCCTTTCCTGCTCTGAGTATTAAAGCTGTACAGAGAATTCATAATCTGCAAATATAATTAGTTTGATTTATTTAAATGGAACACCCTGTATTTTTAAAAAGTACTTTTAGTGAGCTTTCTTCTTCCACTTCATTTCCTATCTCAAAATTCGGTCGATTTTCAGATTTAATTTTCTCCTGCTTTTTTTCGCTTTTTTCGTATTGGTTATTTCTAGTATTGAGTTCTGGTTCAATTTTTGTATTTTAAGCTTGGTTTTATCTTTTGTTTGAAGAATTCAAGTGTTTAAATCATTATTTTAAAGGCGTTTGTTTTTTATCCCTTGAAGTAAAGCATCTTAAGGGGTTTAAATTGTTTTTTATGTTTAAACTCGCATATCTGAAAAACAGTTGGAACTTAAGAGGTATGAAGTAGCATATCAAAAGAAAGATCATTAAAAGAGCTCTTCAGAAATACAAAAATATATAGGGCGTTCCATTTGAAAAAAAAATCAAAATTAAATTTGCAAATATTGAGCACTCTGTATAACATTAATACCCAGATCCACCATTTTACACTTGAAAGGTAGTTTACAAAAATCATAATTTTTTGGTAACATTTTCCTTCATTCAATTGTTTTCTGTCGCTTACAGCAGCCGCCTGAAGTTCAGGAATTTTTTGCATAAAATTGTTAATATCTCCAAAACAGTTGACGTTAGACCCATACAACTTGATATGAAAATGAAGAGTATTTCAATACAAAACTTTTAAGCTACCTAAATATACGGCATTCTATTTAAAAAAAGTAAGTTTGACCCGCCACACTTTTTTGAGACACCCTGTATAATCAAAACTATTTTAGAAATGTGCACCACCTTAGTACCTACAACTTTTATATACGCAATATTTATGCAACACTCATAGTTTTAGAAATATCTTCCACCCCCGCTTTGTTGCCGGACCCTGTATAAATTAACCATTATACATTATAGAATAGAGCTTACTTGATAATGGATGAATCTGTTATTAATTCATTTAGTTCATTTTTAGGTGAAATCAATATGATTTTGAGCAGTTATGAAAAGTATCAAAAAGTCACTTTTTTTAATGTCACCAATGGCAATGTGAAAAAATAATACATTATAAGAAAAAGAAAAGCATAATTTTTCCCAAGATGTGAATTTGCAGCTCAAGGGCGATGCCGAGCACAAATGCACAGAGGGAAAAATGGTGTTCTGCCCTGCCGTGTATATACAATTTTTTCAACCGCCAGGATCAGAACCATAAGAAACATATGCTGTGGGTGATTGGGTGAAAAGAATGGTCCAATAATGTAGGTAGTTCCCTAATATGCCTGCCCAAATATTTAGCGCAAACCGTTGCTGGAAACCTCTTATGCGAAATACATTGGGGTTTTCAACTGCCCAGTAATGATTGTTGTGCTTGTTAAATAAGTACCCCTCAAGTAAAAGCTGCTTCCTCCGTCCATAATACTTTTTTTGTAAAATCTTCATCTGCTTCAATTTGCTGTAGCAGCCACTGGCTAAAATTCGTTCTTTGCAGAAAGTGGTTTTCTTGTAGAGCATGAACTTTTGAATAATGAAAAGTGTGATAATTGTCCCCTTTTAAAATTCTATGCACTAAACTGCAATTTATACCAAGCTCTTGGGCGATTCCATGTTTGCTCATACCTGGTTGATTTTCCACGACTGCAACAACTTGATCTTCTAATTGAGCAGTCCTGGTTGTTCGTGGTCGCCCATGGTGGTTGTAATTTAATTCAACACGACCAGTTTCCCGCATACGTTGCTCAAGCCGCTGAAAAACATTTTTATCGGGATGACGACGATTGGGATAACGCAACGAATATTCTAGAGCAGCATTTCTTAAGTTTCCATTGCATTCACCAAGAATGAGGTACATGTCACAATATTCGTTATTACTAAACATTATAAATGATCTTTAAATTTTGACATTAAAGTGACATTAAATCATTGGCACAAAACACATTTGGTCAATACTTTTTGCAAATTATCAATCTGATATGTTGCCAGTTTCATTTTATTTCATATTTTAATAATTTTTGAAACATTTAAAACATTGTATTTAAAAACTCTAGCAACTTTTGGCAAAATAAATTTATTTTGACAAGATTATACTGGGTTTGCAATATTTTGAATATAGAAATTTATAAAATATAGTTCAGCTTGTCATTTTCAATCTGCCCACTTTGAACCCCCATATCTTAGCAACGGGGTCCCTGAGATATTTTTTGTATTTAATGTACGAATATAACCAGGTACCTAAATAGCAAATCTAAAACTTAAAATTGTTCTTTGTACAGGATTTCGTATGAAACTTGATGGAAAGCATTCGTGAAAGGTATCGGTAGTTCAAGAGCAGCTGTATCCACATGATTTTGGACAACGGATTCAATATTGTCAATGGTTTACGGTCCTTAACTTTTAGACTGCACATTTATGTTGAAACCAGTTTGCACCCGCTCAAAGTTGGAGTATGGGCAACTATGTCACAAAGGCGAATTATTGGCCCAATTTTTTTCCACGATACAATAAATGTAAAAAGATGTAATAATATTTGACAACTATTTACAAAGTATTCAAACACATTTCTTAATTGGAAGTATTTACTTTGGTTCTTAATATTAAAAATAATATGTTTTATTAACTATCATTATTTTAAATAAATTGAGCAATTTAATTAATTCTCAATTTTTTTGCAATTTGTCATCTCAATCTTATCTCCTGTAGAGAACTATCATTCAACAGCAAACCGGGATCGCCTAACTGACACATTATTGATGCAATGAAACCAGAATTTGTTGAATTACTTAACCTTTCAGTAGTTGCCATTTCAGAATATATTATACAGTGTGTCTCACCGACTATGAGATATAGCAAAATTAACATTGGGAATTTACGTAAGGATCAACTATTGCTTTGGCCGGATCGAGAATTGTGATTGGTCAGAAGTGAAACAATCATTGAATTATTTTGTTGTCACAACTGTGCTTTCGTTTCTAATTGTGGGTAACTTTAAAATTTTCCCAATACAAATTTTATTAATATTCATTGGACTGTAAAATATTCCTGTTGTTATCAAAACTGCTGTCTGTTGGTATGCCTAGAATTCGTTCACTAATCTTACTTTCTCATTTTTATGCGCGCGCAGTAAATTTGGCACTGTCAAATTTGCGTGTGTAACTTTCCATAAATAAAGAAAAGAGATAACTTTCGCCTTATTTGTTTACATTTTATTTAAAATCAGCCATTTTCAAGAATAACACCACACTTGGTGAATTTATTTGGTAAGAATTCATATTGCTATATTTTATTTTTTAATAATTGTAGCACGATCTTGCTACTTTTAGGTTAAGCTGAAAAAATGGTTTTCTCTGATGAAGGCAATAAGTTTATCGTAGAAGCTGATTTTTATTCTGGAGAACGTGATGAAAATTGTGTTTGGATATATTTATCTCAATCTTGTTATCAACAATTTGAAAAACAGTTCTCTAACATCGTAGTGCCACGTTCCGTAGAACATGTAGTAACGGCAAATGTAGAGGGACACCACTTAATCTGCGGTCACTGAAGACATCTTGCAAGATATTTAAGATCGAATAACCACGAGTCCTAATAAATCTTTAACACATTTGTCAGCTCAAACAGGTAAATTGACATGCAATGGTGTTCTTTAATAATTAAATTATTGTACATTAATTTTTTGTAGGCGTTTTGTACAGATCCTGTCCTGTTAAAAAGGTGTGCAAAAAATGCTGCATATTATGCACCATTAGATGTTCCGCTACACACGAGCTATTGTGATTGCAGTAAATACCATCACACCAAGAATATTGGCCAATGTATTTAACGATAAAACGTAGGGTTAACATGTATTTAGAACATGATCGAAGGCAATTTGAGAAATTTCTGTGAAAAATAATTATGTAACTACTGAAATGATTAGTTTACTAACAAATTTACATGTTTTTTTAAATGTTACTTGAATACGTATGCTATTGTAATTAAGCAGGGTGCCTGACGTGTAGTAAACGGACACACGAGAGAGGTTAAGTATTTATGTATAACTGTAAACAATGTATTTTATAATAAAAAGTTTTGTCTTGTATTCTGTGGTTTTGTTCAAGAAAAAATTGTTGATTTAAAATAAGATAAACAATGGTATATCCAAAAACTATTTTTAAAATAAAATAATGGAAAGAAATTACAAATATGTTTTACGAATTTTATAACAAAACAGATTTAACTAATTAATTAAATGCTCAAATGTGTTTCCATTCACTACTAAACAGTGACTTAGTCTGTCGTAAAAGTTGCAACGTACATTATTTAACATT
This sequence comes from Agriotes lineatus, assembly GCA_940337035.1. NCBI lineage: Eukaryota > Metazoa > Arthropoda > Insecta > Coleoptera > Elateridae > Agriotes > Agriotes lineatus. The sequence continues at coordinate 123,277,082 of OW679195.1, forward strand.
TGAGGCGTTATATTAAAATATGCTTCTGTAATAGTCTTTAAGGAAATCTAAATTTGCATGTCGTCGCGAGCTATAAATTTTTGACACATCCAGTTTCTCGGAATGGTTTTACAATTCGCGCTACTGTGTCCTTGGAAGGAATTGGCCGATCATTGTAGTACACACTAACAAGATCTGAAGTTCTTCTCAAGCTGTTACCGGCTAAATTCCAAGAAACTATTTGTATTTTTTCGTCTGTAGTGTAAACATTCATTGTAGGTAAATGTATCACTTATTATAAATGATCAACTACGTGGATAACTTTAAAATTGTTTGATTTTATTATTCTAAACAAATTTGCTTAAATAGCTCAAATAACTTTGATTAGGTATTTGACAAAATTAATATTTTCTTTTGTTTTGCCTAATTAAACAGCATCCATAGATCATAGCCCTAGTTGATCCTTATATACTTTTCCAATGTTAATTTTGCTATGTCTCATAGTCGGTGAGACACACTGTATATACAGAGTGTCTCGCGAAGTTACCCCTGCACTTAAGGAGCATGTTCTTGAGATCATTTCAAGCAAAAAAGTTCATATGAACATGTGTCCTATTCTCAGTGACTACTCATTCTGCCATCATAAGCAAGAAGGCGGTATCTACAAAAAACGCGTTTTGTGATAAATGGCGAAACGTAACTTATTGATATTTCATCACCATGCGGTACATAACCGTGGATTTTTTGTATTATAAGTATTAATTTAGTTGTGTTTTATATAAAAAGAAACAATATTCACCATTTATATCAAAAATAAAGAAATTGTAGCGAAAAAATGTAGATACCGCCTTTTGACTTTAAATTGCAACAATCGACCGAACACTAAATACAGATTGAAAAAGCGGCATCTACTTGACAATGTATAATGAAAGACATGATACTATTAATTTAATGAAACGGCAGTTGGCCGCATCTGAACATTTGCGACCACGAAAACAGACAATAAAGGCGGTATCTAACAAAACAAAAAAAGAAGACGGCTTCTACACGCAGATACTGCTTTTCACTTTTGCATTTTGCTTATGACAGATTATAAGTAACAAAATTTCGATTTTTTTGTAGATACCGCCTTCTTGCTTATGACGGCAGTATTGAGCTATACACATTTCAAACTAAATTAATCTTAATAGTAATTTACGTTACGAGACCGGAAAGTAATGTTTTGCAGGTCGAACCAAGTAGATTCCAAACTTGGGAAGCTCACGATTTTCTGTATTTTTTAGGCAATCTTCAAAATGTCGCTATAATAAAGGAAACAAATTGTTATTCTTCATCTCATCTTTGATCGGCATACCTGAAAATCAGCACATATGCAGGTTTATTACCGACATCGGAGTACAACGCCAACTCTTTTTACTGCAACGTTTCATGCTCTCAAAGAAAGTAGATGTCTTCCAAGCGTTAGCATTCAGGATGTTGCTGAGCAGCAGTTGTTGAATTATGTTTTCTGTATTTCTTAGGTAATCTTCAAAATGTCGCTATAATAAAGGAAACAAATTGTTATACCTCGTTAATTCTTCGTTGATCGGCATACCTGAAAATCAGCCCGTATGCAGGGTACAACGCCAACTCTGTGGTATATTTGCAGCGCAATCAAAGCAATGAACAACAATTTGCAAAAGTTTCGTAGTCTAAATAATTTATAGGTTATGTGTAAACATCAAAGTCAGAGACACATTTAATATGCTTAAAACGTAGAGCTACAATATTCCTTTGCTTCGGCCGTTGTTGCATTCAGTAACTCTCATTATTATTAACCAAAATTCACTTGCCTTTAAAGCTGTGTCAACAGTTTTAAAAAACACAAGTAATATGCATAATAAATAATTGTTTTCTCTGATAATATCGCTATTAAAAGTTAAGGGAAGTTTGTTTACAAAAACCCGAAAATATAAATAAACGAATGCAACCGTGGTACTTTTAGTTGTGTAAACACGGCTTTTAGTCTTCTGCATTATTATAAGTGATTTGATCGGCATACCTGAAAATCAGCACATATGCAGGTTTATTACCGACATCGGAGTACAACGCCAACTCTTTTTACTGCAACGTTTCATGCTCTCAAAGAAAGTAGATGTCTTCCAAGCGTTAGCATTCAGGATGTTGCTGAGCAGCAGTTGTTGAATTATGTTTTCTGTATTTCTTAGGTAATCTTCAAAATGTCGCTATAATAAAGGAAACAAATTGTTATACCTCGTTAATTCTTCGTTGATCGGCATACCTGAAAATCAGCCCGTATGCAGGGTACAACGCCAACTCTGTGGTATATTTGCAGCGCAATCAAAGCAATGAACAACAATTTGCAAAAGTTTCGTAGTCTAAATAATTTATAGGTTATGTGTAAACATCAAAGTCAGAGACACATTTAATATGCTTAAAACGTAGAGCTACAATATTCCTTTGCTTCGGCCGTTGGTTGCATTCAGTAACTCTCATTATTATTAACCAAAATTCACTTGCCTTTAAAGCTGTGTCAACAGTTTTAAAAAACACAAGTAATATGCATAATAAATAATTGTTTTCTCTGATAATATCGCTATTAAAAGTTAAGGGAAGTTTGTTTACAAAAACCCGAAAATATAAATAAACGAATGCAACCGTGGTACTTTTAGTTGTGTAAACACGGCTTTTAGTCTTCTGCATTATTATAAGTGATGTATCAACAATGATTTATCAGGATGCCCATGTTTTTAAATTAAAATTAGGAGAATATTAATTATTTCTAAAGCATATTTGTGTAATAAATTTGTAATGAGTAATAAAATGTATTTTATTTCAATTGACACCTATAAAAAGCTATGTATTCAATTATTTTCGATAAAATAGTTTGTATACCAAGGCACTCAAGTTTAGCTTTTTATCACGAATGTGGATAGGGCCAAGGCAAATAAACCACATGAGGTATAAAAAGGAACTTCATTGCCCAGGAGTGCATTATGTTTTATTTGAAATCGTGAAATTACAACATTTTAACCAACATTTGTAGGTTATGTTAACGCGGTTGACGTTTATCTGTCGCCTCGCCACCTACAAAAAAGTCGTAAAACAATGGATTACTTTACTGCCGATTTCTCGTATTTTAATTACGATTTCGAGGTACTTTAATGCCGATACAACACACACATAGTTCAAATTTCCCACAATTTTTAACGTCAAAATGCACTTGCGCAGTTGAGGGAGCCGTGTTGTATGTATACGTGTTCCTGATATATGGGTCACATAGACTTACAGTGCCACCAACATAAACAGTGCCGCCAACATAAACAGTGCCAACATAAGAAAAAAAAATACAACCATTTATGGTCACCCGGTACCATTACTGTCAAAACTTTAAGTGTCAAATTCTTTGCATGGAACAAAATTAGATTTTCTTCAAATTAATAATATACGATCAACAGAAAAATATTGTAACTAATTCGTATGTTACAATTAACGCTCGCTAGCGCTCGCGCCTTAATATGTCTCGATTATTAATCACTCTCATTAACATACTTAATTAAATTTAATTTAATTAATCAGAAATAATCTCAAAAAATCTCTAAAGTGCTTTACTCAGAACATCCCGCGCAAGTGGACGTTGTGACAATAAACAATTTTAAAAATAAAAGGAGACTAGAGGTAAACAGTAGATTATATTATAAGTGAGAGAAATGCATCAATATTTGCGAGTGAGAATTTTGAATCGCGAGTGCCCCAGCACGAGCGATACAATTTTTCACGAGCTTATAATGGCATTTCGCTCACGTGTGATATACGTTTTATCTTACAGTAGCAATTCTTGTGCCTAAATAGTTTGCGCAGTCAGAATATGTCGCGAAATAAATTTATAATTAGTCGCCTATGATTTGTGATATACGTTTGACAGTACTGAAGTGTATTGGCAATACTGAATTGTATTGTCAGTCTATGTCAAATTCGAGGTTCGTAGGTTAGGTTTTGTTTGTTATTTGACACAGACTGACGCACAACTTAACCTGAAAATTACGAATTTGACATAGCTTGACAGTGCTACCGACAATGCAGTAGTATAAATAATGAAAACTCACTTGCGAATAAAACTTCATTTTAGTTACTGAAAGCAGTTGTATAACGTATGGTAATAGGCGCTACTGTAAGATCAAATATCTTTTTGCACTTCCGGGACTAAAGTTGATACTTTAGTCTCCGTAAACAGGGAATAAAGTAGCTCATTTAATCCCTAGAGGGGCTAAAGTAAAAATGATACCGTAACTATGGTAAATTTATGTACACACGAGGTTAGTAGGTTAGGTTTTGTTTGTCATTTGACACACACTGACGCAAAACTTAACCTGCAAATCTCGAATTTGACATATACTGACAATACACTTCAGTACTGCCAGGCTATCCAGGACCTGCTGCAATTCAGTTTTTAATAAATTGTAATTGTCAGTTTCCAAATTGACAGATTCCAAATTTTGGAAATGTTTGATGATAATGTTCCCAAAAGTGCAAAAAATAGCGTATATACCTCGGGACTAAAGTGCCTAAATCCCTTGAGTGGTTGTTGCCCTCGGGCTTCGCCCTCGAGGCAACAAACTCCACTCGCGGAATTAAATAGTGCACTTTAGTCCCTCATAATATAATATACTATAACGTTCTTAATAATACTGAAACAATAAAAGAAAACACATGGTAATGCGAATTACATGAATTTTCAAATTTAAAAAAACATTACCGGCGATGGGATTTGAACATCAGCGCCGGTGATTTTGATTTAATTTCTTGACCCACGCTGCTACACGGGACAGTTTGAATCTTTGCGATTCAGCCCCATTATACGCAACCTACTTATTTGCTGTCCCATTTTGTTTCTTACAATATTTATCCTGTATCTGTTGGGTCCCATTTTCGTCAAGAGTAAAGCCCAAGCTATGTGTAAATTATTACTTTTATCTATTTCTCAATGAAAGCAAAAATAAACAAAATTTTATTATTTTACGGTGCTTACCCTGTATATATGAAGTCCAAAATATTCCTTTTTCGTCAAGAGTAAAAACCTGAGCTATGTGCAAAATATTACTTTGATTTAAGTAATAGTTCTTGAGTTAAAGCAAAATAGGCAGAATGTAATTTTTTTAGGTGCTCACCTTGTATATGTATATTTTAGACATGTTCTCGGTTTCATGCCAGGAAGGCATATAATCCGCATGCAAAATATCGTTTTTGAGTTATATCGACAACAAACGGAATTGAGAAAACCTGTTTTTCGTCATCTAGGGATCCTGAAAAGTGAAGATCTGAAGAAATCTCGGAAGGTGATTTTCCTTCGTCTATAGACGAGGGGAGTAAAATTTGTATGACACCGAAGAAGAATCAGTTCATATATGAGCCCAAATATTTGTTAATAAATTGAATTTCACAATTGTTTGATGTAAATAGTTGTCTATTAATCCAGCAAAAAAGAATAAATAATGGAAAACATTCAACCAACTGTATAATCTAAGAAGATATAGTTTAAATTTGTTATAAATATTGATTTAATCTTAGATGGGTTAGATCCCCATTGTACTTCTCCAAGTCCGCCACTGACTTGTTTGTTTTGCGCAAGCGTACAGAAAAGGCGCTAAATGCTGCTTATCATATTTTATTTTTACAAGGAAGGTGAGGTTAAGGTAAAGGTATCTAATCAGTAGTGAATCAACAAGTGGTTGTTTATTTACAGGGAGAACTGACGCCAATGATTTTTTTTTTATGCAGATTATACACAGTTATAAGAACATGAAACGTAGGGTAGCGGCTGTAAAAGATAGTGTTAGATACAAGCAAACCGATATAAGTGCGTATTTTAAGGTTAAAGGAAAATTGGGTGTGAACACCAGTTGCACTATCACGGATAAAGAAAATAGTTTCCAGGAACTATCAAGTGAAGCAGAAACCGACGCTACTAAACAAGATTCTGAGTCTGAACCAATAATTCGACAGCGTAGATCTGCTCGTCGCTTATCCAGTGATAGTGAATGTGAAGAAGATATGCAGTCGGAGACCTCCAAAACAGAACCGCTCCCATATCGATTGCCAAGGTATGATGATCCTGAAGACAGTGATTCAACATACTGCAGTGACTTACTAGCGACACCAACCAAGAATTTTTTGACACCAGTTAAAAGTAATTCCAAGCGTAAAACTCAAACTAGAAGTGATGATGACGATTTTGAGCAAACTCCAACAAAATATGTAAAAACAAATGAACGACACTGCAGGACTTCTCCTATTAAGAAAAAATCTGAATTTTGTACTGCAGAAAATAATCATGGAAACTCGCGGAAAAGGCTATTTCAAACTAATACAGATACGAGGCAAGAAAACGAAAGTAAAGAAAAAGGCAGAATTAACAGTAAGTTATTTCACATTTTTTGGTAGAAATGATATTGTTACGGATTGTAATTAACTGTATTACATGGAACATTTAAAAAATGTATTGTAGAATACCTATTTACGACATTGGGCCGGTAGCTAAGCATTTGTGGCCGAGCTAGTACATCACAGTCGAGGGGCCATCAACCTGAATACTGGCCGGTTGTCATATAACATTTTTTTGTATACTGAACAAGAACAAGAATCATTTTGATTTTATTAAAGAATTATCCCTACTTGCTTTAAGAAATACTGTGATTTTTGTTGTACGTTTGGCAGTACTGACTTGGTAACTTCAAATATCAAATTTGAGGTTAGGTTTTGTGACAATTTGTATCAGACTGATAAATAACCTAGCCTGCAACAGTGCCAGCAACAATATACTTCAGTACTGCTAAATGTATAATAAATAATAATAATAACAAAATTTTTATTTAAATAGGAATCCGAATATACATAAAAATTCAAAGTACAACTTATAATTTACAATAATAATTTCATAATTATATATACATTAGTACAAACAATTATTAATAAAATATCAATATTAAAAGATAGTACTAATTCAATGCAGAAAAAAAAGATACATTAACATTTTATCGAATAATTTTAATTTTACAGAATATTTTGATTTTGAATATGTAACAATAGTTTGCTTTTGAAAAATCTACTTGATCTGCTTGCTTTAATTTCTATAACACGAATCACAGGCCAAGGCCATAAAAACGTATCTACTGGACTCGTTGCTAAGCTGGTAGTTATTTGCTACCAGACCAGTATACAAAAAAAATTAAATATAAATAACTTATGCAGAGGGTGTTAACAAAGTTATGCGTAACAGTACGAATGAACATGATTATTTAATTACATAATACAGGTTCACAGTATATAAGGTATCTGGTACTCTATATGCCTAGACCTTGTGTATACTAAACAACAACTAGTATCCTATGTGCAATAATTGTTGTCTTAATTATATTCCTTAAATAATAATGTTGTACTCAAATTTTATATTATAATCTTATATGCACAGCAGGAGTTTCGATTAATAGAATGGCAAGAGTGCTGCATGTTTCTTAATTTTATTGTAATAATTATAAATAACTGTAGCACTCCTGTTTCTTTGATAAAATGTCGGAAATTACTGATATGAACCCTTTGTCGTACGATGATTTTATATGCTACTGTAAAGCAAATATTAAAATATATTTAATTAAAGCACTGCATTTTATAGAAGGACGATAGAAATATTCAATTTTTCATGCACGTTCATTTAATGATAATTGTAGATGCTGTGAGTGCACCAGATTGCATATTGAATATCATCGCTGCTGCTTAAAATTAATTGAAACTAATGGCTTGCGGTGTTTAACCCGTCAGACGCGCACGTGGGTAAAAAATACCCCAGCTCTGAAAAAAAGAAATAAAATCTAAAATATTTCTTTCACACACTTCCGCCCCTAGGTGCCTCTCGAGTGGACTCTCCCAAGTACAAAACATCGTATTGATGCTTTTCTCATCAGTTACAATATAGCTGTAACGGGATAATGTGTTATGGGGTAAATTTTACCCACGCGTGCGTCCTTAACTTAGCAGTATTTTTAGTTGGTTTGGTGAAGTTAAGGTCTACACATTACTCTTTTGCTGTGACGTAACAATTTTTTCTCTTTATCTAACAATAAGAAACTGAACGAAACAAAAAATCTGCAGTTTCCGGTCAGGTCCGCTTTAAGTATCGCTTGTTTTATAGTACTGTCAATGTGGCATTTGTTGAAAGTGACAGTAAAATAACGCGCAATAACAAGCACGCAAGCAAGCCTGATATTTTATTTTAAGCATTGGATTACATAGGCCAAGAATGTCTTGGTTTGAATAATGTTCTATTTAGAGCATCTCTTACATTAAAGGTTAGGTATATGTCATATTCTTTCTAAAGTCTACTAGCTGCAATCTAAATGATCTTTTTAAATTTCAAAGTAATATAAGACATACGTTTCAAACGCTACGTTTTGTTATTTCTGACGTCACAGAAAAAGGGTAATGTGTAGACTTCAGATGTAACTTTTAATAGTTGTGAAAAGTGAATAATAAGAAATAATAATGGAATCACGTCCTTCTACTTCAAAGTGGGCATCTAAACGACCCCTGACAGAGACCGATTTGGAAAAGATTATAAATGAAATGTCAGACATAGAAGATCTTGTACTGTCAAGTGATGATTCAAAAATAGATGAAATCATGGAAAGCGCTCACGAGACTGACACGGAACAAGAGGGAAACACATCTGATGGATATATTTTTTCAGAAGAGGGTGACCTGAACATAGATATCAATAGGTATATTGGTAAAGACGGCTCGGAGTGGGAAAAAACTGCTCCTCCGAAAAATTCGAGAATACGAGCACGTAATATCGTTTCTATAAAACTAAGATAGAACGAAGTAGCAAAACATGCCAATACTACAATTGATAGTTGGAACTGCTTTATAACTGATGACATGCTGGATTTAATAGTTAGATATACCAACATATATATGGATAAAATAAAACCGAATATTGCAAGAGAACGAGATGCTACAAAAACAAATAAAATTGAGACAAAAGCGTTGTTGGATTTACTCTACAGGGTGTTCGGTAAAGAATGGGTCAAACTTCAGATATGGTTAATTTCGACAAAAATAAGCTGATTTAACCCAACTTACCCTAGTCCAAAAGTTAGTACTAACGGAGTTACAGGGTGTCAAAGTTGAAAAAAACAAATCACATTTTTTTAAAATCTTTCAATCACTTCCAGCTAATTTCACGAAATTTCGTATCCAGTGGTTTATCAACGATTCGGTTGTACCCTCTAGAGGGCGTCACAAGCGACCATTAGGACACTGTTAAACTGCTGCAACTTTTTTGTGCCACGGTGTATGTCATTTCGACTGGAAAATATTTTTCCCTATCTTTTCTGCTTAAAAAAGGTATATCTTATTGAACTCGCTAGAAGCAACGGTTTACCATAAAAGCGCATCCAAAGCTGATCATGAATGTAAATTATCCTAAAGTAAAGTCAGATTGTTGAGTAAATAATGGGCCATACCGCAACAGGGTAATAGACCATAATAAGTTGATTTACTTCAGATTACCCTAGTACCAAAGTCGATAATAACAAAGATACAGGATGTCAAGCTTTTGTAAAAAAATTTGACACCCTGTATCTTGAAAACGAAAGCCCGGAAAGAAAAATGGAAGACGAAAAAAGTGTTCCTTTTTTCATGAGGAATCTAGTGTTCCCTTGCGACACTTATTTAGGAACACCCTGTATAAAAGAGGAGACAGAGACAAGGCAGAGAATTACAGGGGAATAACCTTAATGAATACAGCTTATAAATTATATGCCATGATCTTGGAAGGAAAGCTAAAACAAGAAATGGAAGAAAAGAACAACATTCAAGAAACACAATCAGGATTCAGAAAGGGAAGAGGTGCAATAGACAACATATATATCCTAAATTACAGAATAGAGAAGGAAATGATGGAGAAAAAAGGAAAGCTAGTTACATTTTTCGTTGATCTCAAAGCAGCCTTCGACATGGTGAATAGACAAGAACTGTGGCAAATGATGGTAAGAAAAGGAATACACCAACACATGATTACCTGAATAAAAGAACTATACGAAGAAATCGTAAACATTGTCAAAATTAATGAAAAGACATCTAAAAGGTTTTGGACGGAAAGAGGATTACGACAAGGATGCCCTCTCAGCCCGACTCTTTTCCTGATATATATATCAGATTTGGAAGATAAATTAAGACAATGGCAAGCAGGTGGAGTGATAATTGGTAAGAAGAAGATTTGGTCATTAGCATATGCTGATGACATAGTACTCCTGGCAAAAGAAAAGGAACAAATGAAAGATATGATGATAAGATTCCAGCGATATTTACAGAAAAAGAGTATGGAATTAAATGTAGAAAAATCAAAGATTATAGTCTTTAGAAAAGGAGGAGGAAGAGAGAACAAAGAAAATTGGAAATGGAACGAAGATGAAATAGAAAAAACAAATGAAATAAAATACTTAGGATATACATTCCAAAGAAACAGTGGGCCAGAAAAACATTCAAAGGAAGTCACAAGTAAAGCTATGAAGGCATTGGGCCAATTATGGGGAATAGGAAAGTTTGGAGAAAAATTTAACATAAGGCTAATGATGTTTGACACAATGATAAAAAGTATAATACTGTATGGCGCAGAAATATGGGGTTGGGAAGAGAGGGAAGAGATCGAGAAAATCCAAGCAAAATACATCAAATGGCTATTGGAGCTTGATACAAACATGCCATCATATATAGTACTAGAGGAAACATAAAGAAGAAAACTAAGGATTGAGGCAGGACATAGAGCAATAAAATATGAAGATAAAATAAGAAGCAACACGGAAGAAACAATATTGAAGGAATGTTGGAAAGAAATAAGAAAAAAGGAGGAGAAGAAACTAGAAGGCGGTAAAAATAAATGTGAAAAGAAAAGGGAAAAGTACTACCAAAGAGTGGCTACTCCACACAAGAGATAGTAAGAAGAAGACAAGACCAACAACTGTCAATAAGAAAAGAACTCATAAGAAAAGATGAAGAAATACCAAAACAGGAGCAGTTTAACAAAATAAACTGCAGTACCAGTAATAACGTATATAAAAACGTTATGATGACAGAAGTACCCAAATACCTAAGAAATAAAGAAGACAAGGGACACCATCAAACAATTGCAAGGTATAGATGTGGAAATGAAGAAAAGGGTAAAAAACTATGAAAAAAAGATGAAGAAAAGATGTGTAGGTTATGTGGAATAGAGGAAGAAACAATAGTGCACCTAGTAAATGGATGTTATAAGACTCAAAGTGAGGGAAAAACAGTGAAAAGTGTACTAAGTGAAAGTGGCAAGGGTATAGGGTGAATGAGAGAGGTACAAAGAAGACGAGGAATAAAGGACAAAAATGAGTGATCAGTGTAAAATATATATGTAATTAGTACAAATGTAAATTATGTAATGTTGAGGTATATTAATGTTAATGTTAAGGTCAATGTAATTAATAATGTAATAACCGAACTCCTACGCAAGCTGAAAAGCAGCAGGATAAATAAAAAAATAATTATTACTACTAAAACTAGATTTATCAAACTATAAAAGAGGAACGACAGCTACATACACATTTCCAGGGGATACGTGATGCATAAAAGAGTTATGGAGAACTTTTATCGGAAGTGTATTGTTTCCGTTTTAGCAACAATATTGTTTTGCAGCCTTCCTTAATTTAGCGTATTGAGTGAGACACAGGAGGGCACTCTAGAATTAATTTAAGAATTAGAAGAAAAAACAAACATTTTTAGTCCGTACGAAGAACGGGCATCTTGCTAGTAATTCATAAATTTCCAGAAACAATAATTAAATAGTGTTTTCTGTGATGTTTTGGAAAATTCTCAAAATAAACGAAATTTTCACTGGCCACACATTTTACGTCAGAAACATTGAGTGTAATTTTAATTTCTTTGAAGAATTCCCTAGCATTATGCACTAGGCTTTTCCATTACAGTGAATCTTCTGCTTTTCTTATCCAATGTGGATGTGTGTCTCTTGCCCTGGGTATCTGCAATATTATCTTTTACTCAGGTTATCAGTGATATTAATCATTTGACTGGAAAGTTGCAGTCTTCCGTTCTGATTTTTTTTCAAATCTCTGTACATTGCACTTTTTGTATTATCAGAGATTCATTTCATAAATACTGTATACAATTTTATGTATATCTTTTATCGTTAGCTAGCGCCATGTAGAATCTAAGATTACTCAAGTACACCAGTTACGGAATTTGACAATTTGTGTAGCAGCACAGTCTTAAAATTTGTAAGGATTGATGCGGACATAGTAAATTGTTAAAAAGCAAAGTAATTGCCATATATCAGGTTAATTCATAATATAAATCACTTTTATTGGTGTGCATAAAAATATTATTCAGAATATTAATTTTAGGTTCAACTACAAAACCAATTCCAGTTAGAGACGCTTCAGATTTACTAAATCTACCATCAACATCAAAAGGTGTATATTCTTCTAAAATGGAACATATTAATAGTCGTGATTCCAGTGTGAATATAAATTCATCCAAATCAGGTTTGATAAATAATTTCTTTCAATAGATTTTATTCAGATGTAAATGTTTTAGTTACACCAAGAAAAGTAAATGTTATATCGGATATTCAAATATCTAATATCGTTCCAAACAAAGCTTCGCCATCTGCAAACATACATACTTCAGGTTTAGCTCAAAGACCTAGTACATCAACTAAGAGTCTGAAAGCTGAAAAAATAAAGAAGAGACCAAGCTTATCGATGACGAACTCTGCTGCAGTACGTAATACAAAGGAAGAAGAATGGTACCCATACGCATTACCAATAGTGAAAAGTGTAGTAGAATTTATCTGTAAACATAACCATTTGAAAAAGATGCTGACGAAACAGGAAAGTGATACCCTGAATCGGTTTTTTAATATGCCTAATGAGAAATATAGGTCTTTGTGTATAAAATTATTCATACAGATGCAAGACTGGAGTAATATATTTCACCTAGTTGAAGCATTCCACATGAATATGCATGGTGAGGAAATTAAGAATATGTATTCGTACTTCAGCTCCAGTGAATTTATCAATACCGGTAAGTTCATCGATAGGCTTACATAAGATACAACTTTAAATTGGTCTACTTATTTGTCTTTTAGATTTTTCATCAGAACCACCCGAACACATGTTAAAGTGTCTACAACTAAGAGATATCAAAACTATCTGTGAAAAATTAAAGATAAAATTAACACCCGATGTTAAACCCTGTACATCTGATTTGATAGGAAAACTATTGATGTTTTGTAAGGATTCCTCAAAAAAACAAAATACACTGCATGCAAGTCCAGAACAGAAAATGTTACGTGAAGCAATAAAGGAAGCAATGGGAAAGTGTGTAAAATTAGACCCTAATTTTTACAGTATTTTACACAAAGTTCATATGTTGTATCTTGTAATGACCGAGTTTCAAAGTATAAAGGATCTGTATTATTTCAAGACTAAAGTTGAAAAGAAAGATGAATTTTTACCTAAATACTGTATTGATGAAGATTCTCAACTGTTTTCTTCCATAAACGAATTTTCCAGGTAAGAAAATGTAATAAAAATATTTCTTTGTAAATGAATTGTGGTGTATCCTTCAGTATTGAAAAAGTAATACGTTTATGAACTAATATTTCTGAGTTACTGGTCTTAAAAATAGAAGATAATAGAGTTAATACAAAGATATAATCAGATTATTTTGTATTAAATAAAAATGTTTAATAGATTTAATTTGCAATTCAAAAGCAATGACTAGAATTTTTAAAATTTACATATACTACAATAAAGTAGAATCCAAACTCCAAATCAATATTTAATTAAGTGGTTTTGTTAATTTATTGATGTTTGTAATGCACCAAATATTTTTTATTTTTGCTTTAAAATGGTAGCTCTAGTTTTCATTCAAGGCAGAACGTGATGAACAAAAATAAATAATTACTTTTGTATATACAAAAATATTGAATTGTTAATAATAGGGCGTGTGGAAATTATACAGGGTGCCCGCTTTTCCAGATACTCGTTTATTTTAAGAGATTTGATGTTGGTTAAATTCAGCAAAGTTGTACAGTTTAGTAGGGGTCATAATTTTTAGAAGAAATTTAATATTGAAAAGTTGGACTTTCTTTTTTTGCTTATGCCCTTTTTATTTGAAAAACTTGTGCAAAACCCTTTCTAAGGCAAATTTTTCCTTAATTTTACAATGCTTCTTAAAAACGATTTCAAATCATTAGAAATCATCATCAAATTTTTCTTTTGAATAGTGCTTTTTGATCAGTTTTCAGCAATATCCAATATTTTTGGGTGTATTTTGTTAGGGCTCATAATTTTAAATTATGGGGTAAGTTGAGCATTGCACCGCCAGATGCTAGCGTATGAAGCACCAGCCTCTACACCGCAAGGTAAATGAGGTTACAGATCATATATTACATAATACGTTAATTGAAAGAAGCTTAATAAATTCTTTGTCTCCATTACTGAAGATTAGTTAGAATCTTAGCGAATGGCTCTCGCTTCTGAGCTGATTTTAAGAGAGTGTGCATGTCCATACTCGTCTAATCTCTGACATTTTATAACGTTTCACCCTCCTGAATTTAACTTTAGTCCTGGTAATTGATTCTGGTCATTTACGACTTTTATTAATTTCGGAAGGGCACAAACGTTTATTAAATTTTTGGAGTAGCTCAAATCGGAGAAATGTGTTCACTCAACTCAAATATATATACTCAGGAAAACACCAAATAATTACCATAAATGAATTGTATATTAATAAAATAACAATTTCTGCTGGGGGTCGTGTTTCGTTACTTTTCGGGGAACGGCAACCCATCTGGCTGGTCTGCATGGAAGGCGGATGCATCTGGCGTTGCCCCAAGCTTAGCAGGTATTTACGGAAGGCGGGTTCATCAGGCAATGCGCCCAGTATAGATTTTAGGACAAATGTGACCAAAGCGCGACCTGACCGTGCCGAGTGTTGTTTACATTTGCCGGGCTGTGAATTTGTGCACCAATTAAACAGATCTAACTGATACCTGGAGAGCTAAGGGTTGATGCGGCTTGTGGTTGTGTCAGGGCGAACAGCGTGCTGCTCTCGAAGTGTCGGCTCCGCGGAATAATTGTCCGAGCTGCATTAGCTAATTTCAAAGGAAGGCGAAATTTGACAGTTTAGCAATCCTGCGGTGAATTTGCCGGTGCTTAGCCCCAAAGGTGGGCTGGATTTTCGGGCTTCTAATTAACGTTTTTCAACGTCCAAGCGTATCCTCCAGATAAGTTTAACGAATGTTATTACAGGTTTCAAGCGGCACTTTATGTGGAACATGCAGTAGGTTTCCTAGAAGAAGTCGGAACACAAATAGGAAGGAGAAACAAAAATGAAACATAGAAGACGAATGGGAAAACATAAAAGCTGCAATAATAGAAGCATCAGATAAAACCATAAAGAGAAAACAAATAGAGAAGAAAAATAATTGGTATGATGATGAGTGCGACGAAATGATAAAAAAAAGAAAGAAGCAAGAATAAAATGGATAAGATCTAGCAAGGAAGCAGATTATGAAAGGTTCAAGCAAATACGAAAAAATGGAATAAAATTAATAAAAAACTAAAATGATTAGAAGCAAGAATGGACGAGCTAGAAAAGGACAACAAGAACAACACAAAACTATATAGACAAATAAAACAACAAGCAAGGAAGAATGCAATAATAAAAATAAACAAAAAGGAATGGCAAGAGTACCTAGAGCACATGGAAACAGCAGAAGAAGACATTAGTGAAGATGAAGAATCAATTAACATGCAAGAAGAAACAGTGGAAAACCCAACACAAGAGGAAGTAAATAATATTACAAATAACCTAAAAAATGGAAAAGCACCAGGGTCAGATAGTATACAAAATTAAATGTTAAGAAATGGTGGATATGAGCTAGAAACAAGAATATATGAGCTACTACTGGCAGTATGGGAAAAAGAAGTATGAATGATATGAATATAATGGGGATTTAACAAAGTGTTACAATTATAGAATAATAATAATAATAATGGTGATGAGGCACACCCCATGAAGGAGCTTGGCTTGCAAAGCGGAAGGTCAGAGCTACCGTATCCTCGCTCTCACACCCGACTGTCACGTGTCAAATTCATGACACGTGGTGATGTGGTGAGCATCACGCATTAGACAACCGCATTATTAGCCCTTGTTCTTTCGAACCCAGGTCCCCATTTATTTAAAGCGACTGGGTAGGCCGCCCGCCAGGCATCGATCTGGGATTTGAACTCCAGACTTCCGCACCGTAGTCCAATGCGAAGAACAATAATGCTACTAAATATAGTGTACAAAGTGCTATCATCAATAATACTAAAAAGATTGAATAAATACATACAAAGAGAGATAGTAGAATATCAAAATGAATTCAAGCAAGGAAAATCTACAATTGATGCAATACACGTACTAAATCAAGTTAATATAAAAATGTTATGAAAAAGAGATTGAGCTACATATATTATATATAGATTTTAATCAAGCATTCGACAGTTTGGGAAAGAAAACGATAATGGACGATATATCAATATTAGGAATACTAACAAAATAGGCTAGTTAAAATGATATTGGAGAAATCAAAGGCAGTTGTAATAACACAAGAACGATTAACAAACCCAGTGAAACAAACAAAAGGAGTAAGGCAAGGAGATTGGCTCTCCGCAGCTCTATAATTTCTTAAATTTAATACTATGTAATTAGTTAATTAACAATTGGGGCCAATCAGGAACACAAAAACAAAATACTTATTCTATCATCTGTAATTAACAAGAAAAATGTTCATATTTGGCAAGAAAGTAATGGGACATAGCACAATTTTTTATTTCTAAAATGGAGTAACATCACCCTTAGATTTTATGATCACTCCAATTTGGTTGGGCATTGACTCAACTAAGGATCTGCACGTTTCAGAAGCAAATTCATACCAAATTTGCTCTATTTTGGCTCTAAGTAATGGTAGTGTTTGTTGTGGGTTCTTCCTCAATGTTTGTTTCATTTTATGCCACACTGAAAGAAGAAAGAACATTTACGTTGTGAT
This sequence comes from Agriotes lineatus, assembly GCA_940337035.1. Taxonomy (NCBI): domain Eukaryota; kingdom Metazoa; phylum Arthropoda; class Insecta; order Coleoptera; family Elateridae; genus Agriotes; species Agriotes lineatus. Next base: position 123,294,204 of record OW679195.1, read on the forward strand.
CAAACCACTTTTTTGTGGTTTTTTACACCGTATGACAGGCTGCCCCATCCTGCTGAAAAATGTAATTTTCGCCAACATTTAACTTTGCGATGCTTAGTACCAGGCTATTTTGCAGTATTTGTTGATATTTTGCAACGTTCACGATACCTTCAATAAATTCAAAGCATCCTAATCCTAAAGCTATCATGCAGTCCCAAATCACTCGTTTAGGAAATTTTGCTGTACATTTTAGGCAATCCTCGTTGAAAGTTTCATGTTTACTGCGATTCACGAATTTGCAATAATCACCAGCACATATGTCAAATCTCCTCACTCATCCGTTTTATGTGCCCGTATCATCTTATTCTTTTGGCTTTTATTACTCTGTTTATCGGTTTTTAATATTTCTTCTGCCTCACTATTTGTTAATCTTCTATATTGTTTCTCGTTTAACTTTTTTCCTCCAAATATCTTTCTTATTTTCCTCGTGAAGACCTTCAGTTTCTCTTCATTTTTCTTGTGAGACACATATTTTCCACTGTATAAGTTACTACGGGTCTTATCACTGTTTTGCATCCCCTTAATTTGATCTTCTTGCTTATCTTTTTGCTATTCATTATCGTTTATGTCCGTAGTATGTTTTATAACTCGACTGTATCTTTTGTTTAATCTCCTCACTTCTGCTGTTCTTCCTATTTATAATTGTCCGTAAGTATTTATAAATTTCTACTTCCTCTTTGTTATATTTTTCTATTTTTATTACTCTGTTGTCTCTTTCCTCTTTTCTCGTAATTTTCATATACTTGGTTTTCTCTTGATTTATTTCTAAACTTCTCTCTTTTGCATTTCGACTAATTATCTCCAGTGTTTCTGCCAGACTTTTCCTATCCCTTGCTATCAATGCTATTCATCTGCATATGTTAGAACTGGTATGGATTTCTCTATTATTGTCCCTTTAATGTGGCTGATAGTCCATCTCCTTGTCATACTTTTTTGTATATGTTTATTTTTTCTGTTAATCCTTCATGTGTTAGTACTTCTGCTTTTGCTCCTTCCACGGTCATCTTCATCATTCTTATCAGTTTTTTGGGTATACCCATTTTCCTCACGTCTCTTATGATTGATCCTGTTTTTACTGTATCGAATGAGTGCTTATAGTCTGTGAATACCATCTCCACCCCTATATCTTGTTCATAGCATTTTTCAATTATTTATTTCACCGTATGCGTTGCGTCTATTGTTGACCTTCCTTGCCTGAATTCGTTCTGGTATTCTGTTCTTTCCTCTGTAAACCTATTTAATCTTTTCCATATTTGCTTCATTAATTCGTAAATTCTTTTTTTGACTTCATCTTCTTTCAGCATTTCACCACATATACTGTGGTCCTGCTGCTTTTCTTCTTAGATTTTAAATTATTTTGTTTACTTCCTCCTCTGATGGTTCTTCTACTTCTATTTCTTCTTGTGATTCATCTTTGCCTCTCTTCTTTTTGTCTTCTTTTTTTGTTGTCGTTTCTTTCATATACCTTTTCCATTCTTGTCTATGTTGGCAGTGGTATTTCTTTTCCTTTTTTGTTTTCTCATTTCCTGGTATAACTTTGTGTTATCTTTACTATCTTTTTATATATCTTCCATCATCTCATCGATCCACTCCTGTTTTCTGTTTCTCATTACTCTTGATGCTTCCTTCCTTATTTGTTTCTATTCTTCATAGTCATTCTCTCTATTATATTTTATTCATTTTAACCATATCTTTTTCTTCCTTTTTATTCATATTTCACATTGATCGTCAAACGTATTCTTTCTATCTTTTTCCTTTCTTCGACCTATTACCTTTTTTGGTGTTTCTAACATGTTTTTTTATGCTATCCCATTCTGTTTCTATATTACCATTTTCCTTCTCTGTGGTTAGTTGTTGCTTTAGCTCTTTCTCGTGCTCTCTTTTTTTTCTACATTTTGAAGGTCTTCTACGTTCCATTTTCTTTTTAAGCCTCTTCCTTTAATGTTCTTCACTATCCTCATTTTTACTTTCGCTATCACTAATCTACACTGAAATTGATATAGGTTAATACATTTAGTTCAGTAGATTTGTCCGATTGGAATCCGAATTGCTGATCGATCAAAATTCCCTTTAAGAAGGGTGTTAAGAAGTCACACACTAATGGTTCAAACAGTTTTGGCATAATATTCTGAATACTAATTGGCCTATAGTTATTACCAGGCTGTTATCACCGGACTTGAATAGAGGTATCGAAAAGCTCCCTTTCCATAAATTAAGAAGGAATCCCCGATGATAGTCAGCGATTAAAAATATAAAATAGAGGTTGAGCCAATTAAAGCTGCAGTATTTTAGTACGCTTGGTGGTGTACCGCGAGGGCCAGATCTTTTAGAAGGGTTCAACGTACACAACTTAGAGTATACATCGGAAATCGACGAAATACTTGATGACAAAATACTGTTGAAAATACTTCGTCTCCTGAAGAACTAGTGTTTCTATTATAAGACAGCTCAGAGTGGATTCCACCAGTTTTCCTTTTACTGTTAGCAAAAGCCAGAACTCTTTCATATTCCCAGGTAAGGAATGTTCAGTTGATTCAACAAAAGTTTTGGTAGTCTCTTTTTGCGATTCTTTTGGACAGTGCTCAGAGTCGAGAGAACTCCAGATAGTGATATACACTGTTGAAAAGCTTGAACCTCTGATGAGCCATTTTTCTTACTGATAATGCAGGATTTCAACTCTGAAGGGTACCATATGGGCATAGCAAAGCTATGCCAAACTTTCTGAAAACTTCAGGAATTATCCTTCGCATGTAAGATCGTAAAAATGCTGCCGTTAACTATGAAAGACACTAATATTTGTACATATATATATATATAAGGCTTTCACAGGCCGTGGCGGCCTATTGCCTGAATTTTCTTCTTCCACTCTTTCATGTTGGCAGCTTCCCTTCTCCAGTCTTCTACTCCCACTTTCTTCAGGTCTTATAGCACTTCCTCTTTCCATCTACTTCTAGGTCTCCCTCTGGCCCTTATCCCTACTGGGTTTATCTTCAGCACTATTTTTTTTACATACTGTACTATTGTTGCCTCCTTGTACAGATCCTCTAACTCCTGGTTTGTCCTTATTTGCCATACACCGCCTTCTTTATGCCTGCCGTATATTCTCCTTAAAATCTTTTTGTTCCCATATCAGCAATTTTGACGCTTTTCTTGTCTCCAGCTTCCACACTTTACATCCATATGTAACTATTGGCCTTAGTACTGTTTTGTATGCATGGATTTTTGCTTTTCTCGATACATATTTTGATTTCAGGGATGGATGCTAGAGCTCCTGCTGCTTTATCTCCTCTTATCAGTCTTGTTTTTATTTCCCCTGCTTCTCTACCATCATCTGTAATCTGTACCCATAAATATGTGAAAGCGCTAACTCTTTCCATTTCCAGTGCGTCTTCACCTTGTCGTTCAATTACTAAATTTTCATTTCCTGTTGTGCTAATTTCGTTCTTCATCACCATATATTTTGATTTTTTGCCAATGATGTGTAAACCCGCTTCCCTCGCCTTCTCTTCGACTTTTTGTTATTTTCACCAGATCCTCTTTGTTGTTTGCTAATAATACTAGATCATCAACGTAAGCCATACATTAATGGTTTTCATTTATTATACTTCCCATTCTGTTTATTTTGCTTCTTCTTAACACGTATTCAAGAACTATGGTAAAAAGGCTCGTTGAAAGCGGGTCACCTTGTCTCATTCCGTTTTTTGACATCAAAACTCTCCGATGTTTTACCTTTCCATTTAACTTTGTTTGATGTGTTTCAAAGTGCCATCTGCACCAGCTTAATAAATTTTCTTGGTATTCTTAAATTTTCCATTGCCTTGAAAATCATTTCTCTTTATATTGTGTCTGAATCCTGCTATTTCCTTTTCTGCATACTTTTGTAATTTATTTCTTAGTGTTATTGCGAGTATTTTGTAACTTGTGTCCAGAAGCGCTATCCCTCTGTAATTGTTGTAGACCAACTTCTCTCCCTTTTTATATAAGGGGGTTATTAACGCTTCCGTCCATTCTTTCGAGATCTCTTCCTGTTGCCATATTTTGGTGATTAGGTTGTGTATTTCAGTGATTAGCTTCTTCCCTCCGTTCTTGATTAACTCATTCTTTATTCCATTTTCCCTGGGAACTTTTCCATTTTTTTGTCTTTTTCATTGTGGCTATTATTTCATCTCTTGTTGGCGGCTCTGTTTTCTATTTCTATTGCTGTTTGTAACCTCTTCTAGTCTGCTTTAATTCTTGATAAAAAAAATTATTTGTCCATTTTTATAGTATTCTTCTGTCTGCTTTGTTCGTCTTTGCCAGAAGTTTCTCTTTGCTTCCCTGAAAATTCTTTTTGTCCTTTGATTTGCATATTCTGCTTTATCTTCCGGCTTTCCTGTTCCTATCATTTTCTTTCTTGCTTGTAGTTTCTTTTCTCGTTCCCTTTCACAGTCAGTATTAAACCATTTGTTAGTCCTTTTCTTTTTTCATCTTTTCGTTACGGATTGGTGTGCTGCACTCTTGATAATTTCTTTAATCCGTTGCCAAATTTCTTCGATAACATCTTCATTCTTTTGTTTTTCTTTTAGTTTTGCTTCTATTTTGCCTTATATTCCTTTTGTTTTTCTTCTTGCGTTAAATACTTTTGGTTTTCTTGCTTCATTAGGTTATTTTTCGGTTTTCTCATAGTTGCCTGCCATTAAAATTGTCACTAAATAGTGATCTGAGTTCATATCTGCCCCTTTTCTTGATTTTACATTAATCACCATTTTAGTATGTTTTCTTTGTATTAATACATGATCCACTTGGTTGATAGTCTTGCCGTCCGGCGATACCCTGGTGCCTTTATATATCTCCTTTCTTTGGAAAAAGGTGCTTAGAATTCTTGTTACGGTATTAAATTGACCTTACGACACTCACGGATGGGCGAGTATTGAAAGCTAAACAAATCCGGGAAACTGGCACGCTCACCCCGACAGATCGTCAAAACAGGCTAAAGGCCTCGGCTCGAATACGCTCAGGGAGATGGGAGTGGTTCAATACGGTACGCCATAGGGCAGGCGTGTTGAGTTAATATATAAATAGGATGTTACTAAAGAAAAGGGCGCCACCAGATCCAACTCTAGAAGTACACAAATAAGTATTTCGGAGGCCACGGTCCAGCGCCAGACACCAACACCTACCTGGAATGCTCATATGCCAAGTCCGGGCCTCACCTTATAATGGTCGTAACACAGTGACACAGTCACCCTGTAAGCAAACATGCACAGGACACAATAGAAAAAATAAGACTTGTTACGCTCATTTTGACATTTTCTTATTTATTAATTGAAATAATTAGTCAGATTTGGCAATTTACTTTTATTCTCTAAATATACAGTACTTTATCTATAGTTAGGCAACCCAAATACCTTCAGCCTCAATTTTGAATTAAAAGGAACACTTTGTTATCAGTTCTGCACATACAATCTGCACCTATAGTTTTTCTTCCTTTTTTCGAATTTGACTTTGACATTGATAACCTGGGATCGTGAATTGCTCTGGCCAATTTGCATTCCATTCTTTTCCATTGCTTCGATCGTTGAAGTTTGTGCCCTGGGAACCTTTTGCTTCTTTGGCTTTGGTTATAGCCGTCCTCGTCGTTTTGAGGGATTTTTGGAGGCAAGGCGCCCTTTGGAACGTTCTGGAAGCCGTTGGGAGTTGCTGCCAGCGTTCGTTCGCTTTTGTTGCGGTTTTGGGATGGGCTCTTCTTGATCAAATGGAGCGTTAGGCTGTTCGTCACCATTCGCAGGTTTGTTACGATTTCTTTTCGTCAGCGTGGTTGCTTATCTGGAAATTTGTAATTTATAGCTAACTATTCTACGCCTTGGAAATGCGTCAACTATTCTATGCCAAGGAAATGCGTTAACTAGTTTTACGCCTTGGAAATGCGTCAACTATTCTATGCCATGAAAATGGGCTTTTATTTGTACGCCATGGAAATTGGATTTTACCTCTGCGTCCTGCGAACTGGGTGTTATCGCTTGGAGTTTTGGTGTGGTTTATTCTACCTGGGACTGCTGGAGCCACGCCGAACCGGCGTGCCGCTCATCCCCTGCGGTCGCCTCATTGCAACTATCGAAGCTCGACTGCTGCCCGTTGCGAGGCCACCTCCTGGTTGCTTCGTCCACCAGCTCTGCACCACGTGCCGTGGGTACCTGAGAGGTTTTTAGAGCAATTTAGTTACTTATGTATTGTTTTTCGATTTGGTTTGTAGATATGCCTTTTTAGAATTTCGATTATGATATTTCGTGTATTATGCTCTGTGTGCTTTATTTGCGTAATTAGCTATTTGTTTAGATTGATTTACTTACCCGGTAGTACGTTCTTGACGTGTTAGCCGGCCGGGGCTGCGGTAAACTCACCCTTAAATTACGTAGTTTAGTATCTGCCATTTGCTTGTACGTCAACTTAATCTTAATAGTATTAAATTAACGGCTGTGTCTAGGGAACCGAACGCGGTACCCTTTTGTTCAATTTCAAGCTTCCGTGATTTGTTTGCGCGATTTTAAATATGTTTAACAATGTAAAGGGGCATATTCAAGTAGATTTTGGAGCGTTCATTGACTTACTTGATGTCTTTGCAATAGAAAACTACCTAGAATTTTATATGGCCATATATACTCGTCAGTGTTTTCGCTTCGTAGAAATTTTGAGTACTAATATAGTCATTTTGAGCTGGCACTCGGGGTTAGACGTCAGCTGATTGCTTGGATAGCTCTCTTCTGCCACGCCCTGCCTCACGGGATGCGTGCAGACTATTTATTTATTTAGCTAGATTATTGTTAACGCTTCCTTCCTATTCGCGAAACGCCGTTACAGGGTGATACAATTTTAATTACTTATGCCGCACCCAACTAAGTATTTTAAAGTGTTTGTTTTGTCGTAGCTTGCCTTGATATATATTTATTGTTGTATTTGCTTTTGTGTGTGGGTATATCTGGCACTATACTACGCACCAATTTATTTAAAATAAAGCTGTGATCTATTCTTTGGTTGTTGGTTTGTTTATTTTTGACTTGCTGGTTTTTATCTTTGACCTTGTGTAAGGTCCGGCACAAGGAATTGGATCTGAGTCTAGGACCTGGCGCCCATTCTCTTCATATTTCGTATAGTGTTCTTTTCAGCATAGTTGGAACCCTGCGACCCTCGCGGCGAGCTAGCCCAATTAGGCCGATAGTTACCAGCCGGCAAAATATCAAATATAACTTTCGCCAAAAGGTAAGGCCGACCGTCTATCTTCCCTGACAGACTCTAAGGTTAATACATCTATTGGGTCACCCCCAGTGACCTACCAAACACCATACAAAATTCAGGTATGATGGCTCGTAAATGATGGCTTAATGGGTATGCCCAGCTGGGGAAGCGTTTTATCCTAAAGATGGCGGCGCACAGCTGAGCTGAACACCAGATCCAGGCCGGAAATAAGATTTAAACGTTGGCGTAGGCCCCAACGCCGTGACGCGCGAGAGTAAAGCTTGAAGTTGAGCTCGGGTCACCAGGACGTCCTGAATTACAACAAACAAAGCCACCTTGCGGCACAAAATGTTAATGTACAGCGTCAAAGTTTAATAATGAATGCGACATAAATAAGGCCGCCTTGCAGCCCAAACGTTAATACACAACAGTAGATTTTAGTCAGAGTGTAGGTTACACTAACACTGTATTGCAAGCAAATTTGAATAAGGAATTTGACATAATTAAAGCCGCCTTGCAGCCCAAGATGTTAATACACAACAAAGCTGTTCCGAGTACAGACAAAAGGTACTCGAGTACCGAGTACAAATACTTTACTTAAAATGTAATCGAGTACCGAGTACAAGTACACAATGAAAGTATTCGAATACCTACACAAAATTTTTTAAATTCCTATTTGATTGGCTTTCAAAATAACACGTTTTTCAAAATTGTCATCTGTCAGGGCTTGGCGAAGTGGTCTGTTTACAAGTGTCGCGAATGAAAATAATCGTTCTACTGCGGCCAATGATGGTAAGCATAAATAAAATGAAAGAAATTTTCTGTAATATTGTATAAAAAACACGTTTTCTTCCTGTACATCAAAAACTGTAAGTTAGAAAACATAAAATAAAAATTAAAGTAATTTAATCTCTTTATTATTCTGCAAAACATCTAAACTGCATGTCAATGCTATACTTTTTATAAACTCGCATGCTAAGTGGCCGAGGTTATTTGCATACGGCGCAGAACTTCGTTAATGATGCTTTTACTCCCTGAGGTCTTGTAATTAAGAACATATCATTAATTTAGGTACCTGTGTTCGAATACCCGAAAATGTGTTCCAGTGCACGGATATGTACTCGAGTACACATGAATGTATTCGAGTACACGTAAATGTATTCGAGTACCCGAAAATGTATTCAAGTACAGAGGTATGTACTTGAGTACACGTAAATGCGTCAAATACAAGTACAAGTACATTTTAAAAAATGTATTCGTGAACTGAGTACCGAGTACACTAAAAGTACTCAGAGTACAGTTACTAAATACTTGTACTCGAGTACCGCACAGCTCTGATACACAACAGTAAATTTTAGTGGGAGTGTACATTACACTAACACTGCATTGAAAGCGCAAGCTTGAGTGATTAATTTGCACAAAAACATGCGGGCGTATTAGTTTATTTTACAGGTTTTTACGTTATTAGTTCGGCCGGCAGTTGACGGTAGCATTCAAACAGTATCGGACAGGCACCTCGCACCTAATGTGGCTGTAGCGAAGCCGAAAGTGGCTATTATGTCCTAACGAATCTTCTTTGAAGAGTGAAATTTGTGTCAACCCCCTTGGTCATTCAAACAGTTATCAACGTAGCCACTGTATGGGTGAATACAGGTCACAGGATCTCGTCTAATTTGACGACGGTGGAAAGGTTGGCTTCAATGAACCCACATAGATCTGCACCCCCGCAGCGACACGCAAATTGGACTACCACAAACTACAGCACGAGCACCCATAACTTAACCGAACAGCGTCTCTCTTGCGATTCCCTCGAAAACACGATTTAATCGGAAAAGTTACAAAAACCACGGCTGAATCAGCACAAACGGAAAAGCAAGCGTAGCCACGCCAAGCGCAGGGACGCTTGCACAAATTTGCATTATCAACTGTCTTGTTCGACGACCCGGGGCAGAATGACTCAAAACTGACTCTCATGACCACAGCTGTTGCCTGACGAGATCTCCTCTGGCCAATCACGACTCCGGGCGTGAAACAGTCGCCAGACGGGTCATCGCTTGCCAGCGAAAATAACAGAGGCTGTCCTCTTCTAACTCATGGACTGGAATTTTATAAAGCTTAAAAATCAACGCTCTTACGACGGCTGGGGACTGCAGGTGCAAGGAAAGGAGCATACAAAATTTATAAATTAGACAACGGCGGTACCAGGAATGTACAAAGTTGAAGAAAGGCTATACTTGATACTAACCGTTGCAGTTTCATGCGACGTACTATTGCTAAGAAGGACCCAGCATACAAGCGGACTCGACAATTATGTACTACATTGTTTTAAAGGTTTATATTGTTAATTAACTGACTGAGAAATAACAAAATGGCCTGACATTCTACAGTTTTTTCCCGCTGCATATCCGATTAGTTTTGTTCCATTTTCGTTAGTTTCAGCGTGTTTACTATACTGGCCTATTGTGGGCCTGAAAGTTTCTTCCTTACCAATTTTGGCATTGAAATCACCTATAATCATTTTTATTACTTTTGTTTGACTGCAGTTTAGGTATTTGGTCATAAAGGTTTTCTAAACTGTCGTAGAATTCATCCTTAATTTCTTCTTCCTTATCTTCCGTTGGGTCATGACCATTGATGATGACTATAGTATTCCTCCCCATCTCTATAGTTACATAACACAAGCTTTCACTTATTGGTACAAAACTTCAGACCTTGTCTTTTAACTCCTTCGATATTAAACAGCGGGTTCGAAAAACCCGTTTTTTGCTTCCACTGTTGAAGAATATATACTCCTCTAGAGATATTTCAAAATTTTCCTTTTGCTCTGTTTCTTGTATTGCTAACACTTTTAACTCATACCATTTTGCCTCTAACTCCAGTTCTTTTATTGCTCCTTCATAGTTTGATCCTTGTAGATTCCTTGTACCCATTTTCCATCGTATTTGTTTCTTCACCATTTTTTTGTTCCTTACACTTCTCGTTTATTCTAATTTTTAGTTCCGCAGTTATTTTTGCCCAGCTCGCATTTTCCTTTTCACTATTTATCTCTCTTTGTAATCGTAAGAGTACTTCTGCGGTTTATACTAATCTATTTTTGCCCCTGTTTTTATCGTCGGGCGGTCTCTGATTTTGCAATTTATTTGTTAGATTTTCCATTTTCCTGTGCAGTGCGTTTCTTTCCCTGTCTATTATTTCTTCTCGTTTTGTTATTTCCGTTTTTAAATTGCTTATTTCTGTTAGACAGTTGTTGCCTGTGTAGTTGTTTATGCAGTTCTGTGTGTAGCAGCTGCATTTCCGCTAGCCCTTCCTGGAGTATTCTTGCTAGATCTTCGTTTTCCATTTCTGGCGCTTATTTATTTTTATGTGTATGAACTCCTTTAGTTCATTTAGTCTGATTTGGAATGGACCAATCATGGCCTGTCTGCGTTGGGTCAGAGTATGCGATATTGACACTGCAAATATGGAAGCTTTTCACCAGTTTCATTCAGTCTTATCCTTGTTGGTTCTTTTGTCTCTCTGTTCACTTCTTTCACTTTTCACTAATTATTAACTTTTCAGTTTTTAATTTTCACTTCACTTTGGTTAGAATTTAGTTTCACGCAAAGGGTGAGGCCGCGGCTGACAGCTACTCATCGTCTCCCACCAAACTCCCAGACACTAATAAAAAAGTAAAATTTGAGGGCAGCCATACGCCATACGAGCAAAACCAGTGGTTGTCAAAGTCAATGGTGTGTAGTGCATTTAAGAAAAGTCGCTAACGTCAAAAATTTTATTAGTGCAATTGTGCAAAGCGATTTAAACAGAGTGCATTTCATCTCATCACAGCGTGAGGAACTCGAGCAACAACGACACTATGTATAGCGTTCCGATCTTACCCTCTGCGTAATGTGACAGGCCCCTTGCAATAGCAATAAACGGCCTGGCCATCCTACTCGGCAGACAATGGGCCATATACCCTAGACAGAGAAAGTCTAGCGTTTCAACATTGCATCTCTATTTCCGGCTTCTGTTACTTTAACCAAGATGAAGGCTCTGGTCAGTTCTCACGCCTCGAACGCCAAATAAACGAACATTGCAGCTCCACAGCCAGTCTGCTCACTTTTAGTTTTCTGGAGGCTTTTAGTCAGATTCCATAGCCTACTTTTCAAGTTAGATTCCGGTGTTCGTTTATATAATTTGCTATTTGTATTTTTTTCATATTAACGTATTTGTATGTGTTTGTATTTTGTTTTCTAATATAAATAAAAAGGATTGTTATTGTTACATCGGTATGCTTTTTGAAACTACAAGTAACACGACGCCGATTCAACATAACTTTTTCCCTAATGGGAGATCTCTTAGAAGAGAACCTTTCTAGAGGAAGGCAGATAAAGAATGTCTTATAATATACTCCCCAGAATATAATTGACTGATTTAAAGCCACGTTAATAACCATTGGAGTGGGGTGATTGATAAGAATATGGTGGCATCAGTATATCATTAGCAAGAGAAACAGTGCTATGCAGTTTCTGGGCCATAACCAAATCAAGTAACGAGTTGGCTTTGTTTAAAATGTCGTTATTTTGAAACAGGTTGCGAAAGCAAATCATGTTGGAAATTATCTCAATGGAACTTTATTTGCTGGGAACCGCAGATGAACTGATAATGATTCCAAACGGCATTCTGCAGATTAAAGTTGCCCTCAAGACACAGTTGCGATAGACATATATTATTGACTAGTTTTTCCACGCTTCCACTGAGGATTGAGTATTTTTCTCTAGCAGTTTTAGGTGGGAAATACGCAGTTCCCTGTATAATGCACTCCCAAGGTCCACGTTTTTATGCTGTTGATATTTTTTAATGAAACTATCGTGCATCAAGTGGAAGTGTAGAATTTATAAGTAGGTTCTTTGTGTTGAGAAATCTTGCTCTGGCCACTTCTATGCGAATTTTAATTTCCACTATCGACTTTGTAGATATTTAAATATCTAGACTTGCTCTATGGTGTGGTTATAAATTGGGAGATTACATTGTGTTGGGTCTCCTGCTTACGGTCATTGCTTTGGTCTTCTCTGTATTGATACTCTAGACGCCTCAGTCCTTATCCTGTGTCTACAATGGTGATTGTAACATCAGAATATCGTACATTATTAATTAATATCCGATTTACTTTTAGGATGTTGAATGTGTTGTATAGAGCCGTTTCAAGTGCTTGGTCAGAATACAACTTAAATAGAAAAGGTTGAACACCTATAGAAACGGCTTTAGGAGTTTGAGAATTTATTTTATTCGCAACCATATACAGGCTGTTTCCTAAAAAACGCCGCAACCCATAACTCCGTTGTTTTAAATTTTAGACCCAACAAACTATATATATTCTTAAATGGCAAGACAAGAGCTACCTTTTGACATCGCCCGTTTGTAAATATCTTTCAACTGTTTTGAGCAACGATGTTCAACTTTTTTATTTTAAATGGAACACCCTGTATATTTTTACATATTTGGATTCACGATGAAATTCTGCATGCAGTAGTATGCTTCATTTGTTTTTTGGACCCTTACAAATGTTTAAAATAATGTTTTAATATTGCATGTAGACAGTCGTACAGTACCATAAAATTTTCAAGTGTGCCGTGGAAAACAATCAGAATGTTGAAATATTTTATTGGAAACAAATTTAAACAAAACTACAAAACGTATCTACAAGTATTGCTCAAACTGACCGCCACCTTGTTGAACACACAACTGACATCTTCTAATTACTCCAATGGTCGCAATCTATATCAAATTGGGAGGTATTTCGCGACAAGCATTGATAAATCAATCCTCTGCCTCAGAATTTCTTCGTTTGCCGGACGTGTTAGATAAAATATTTCAACATTCTGATTGTTTTCCACGGCACACTTGAAATTTTATAGTACTGTACGACTGTCTACATGCAATATTGAAAAATTATTTTAAACATTTATAAGCGCCCAAAAAACAAATGAAGCATACTACTGCATGCAGAATTTCATCCTGAATACAAATATGTTAAAATATACAGGGTGTTCCATTTAAAATAAAAAAATTGAACATCGTTGCTCAAAACAGTTGAAAGATATTTACGAACGGGCGATGTCAACAGGTAGCTCTTGTCTTGCCATTTAAGAATATATATAGTTTGTTGGGTTTCAAATTTAAAACAACGGAGTTATGGGTTGCGGCGTTTTTTAGGAAACAGCCTGTATGTAATAAGATCATTACTGACTTTTAAAAGTTGGAAAATGAGCTATTCCCAACTTGTAATTTCTAACCGGTCGGAAAAGTGATTGCCGGTTGGAAATGAATCCATTCCCGACCGCTGTGTAGGTAGGGACAATGGAAATCTCGTTGATCCATTCATGCGCGATCCATTCCCGACCGCTGAGTAGGTAGGGACACTGGGAATCTCGTTGATCCATTCATGCCCGTCACAACCCGTCGTATCATAATATAATCATTTTTCCAATTATTGTTTAGAATAAAGTGGTTGCGAATAAAATAGTATACATACCACGGTGAAAAGTTTCATTCCTGTATCGAGATAAAGTTCACCTCGACGATACGCGTCTCGGTTAACTACTTAATCTCTCGACAGGAATGAAACACTTTCCACCTCGGTATGTAATATACTATTAACTGCTGCCTGTTGACTCTAATGAAGACTAATTATGATGCTAATATCTTTTGAATTCAAGCTTTTATTCTGAAGTATTTGAAATAGCTTATTGTGTTTTACTCAGTGAAAGGCTTTTGCATAGACTCTTTTATTTTTGAAGTAACATTGAAAGTTAATCATTCAGAGAATAACATTGAAAAGCAGAAACATTTCTCTGGTGCTGTATCCCTGTCGAAAGCTGAACTGCTCACTATTCAACCATGGTCATCATATCATATCAGTTCTATTGTAGTCTTGTAGATTTTTTCAAAATTCAAAAATAATTTGAGCTTCTCGCTAGTATTCTAAACTATAAGCGCTTTGCTGAAAAGTAATGCCTCTGAATAAATTTCCAATGAACGAATGAAGCTAATTTATTTCAGAAGGCATTGTTTGTGGACATAAGGTTTTTCAGCCGGCACCCTGTATAATTAAAAATATTTTTTTACTTATGGTAACCATTTTACAACTGATTTAATTGCAGATTTGTTGAAGCTTATGAAGTTAAACAGACAGTGCAAGAAGCTTGTGCCAACAGAAATTATTTACGCATTGTTCATTTGTGCACTATAGCTGCTACACAATTGAAGAAACTGCTTGAGAAGTAAGTGTAAAATTTTCATGAATTAATATATTTATATTCCCTCAAATCTAAAATTATGATTAATGATACATTATTGACTGAATTTATATTATAGTAATTGTAGTTCTTGCAGAGATCAAGAAGAAAAACCTACGTACTTAAAGCGTTTTACTGCAGGAAATAAATATACAGAAACCTTATCACTTGGTATCCCAACTATAGCGAAAGAGTAACACTGAGGCACAAGAATGGTTGATGTTGCTATTAAACCAAAAACAATTCTGCCAAGAAATGAGAGGAGAATGGTATGAACATTTAGTTGTAGTGCAATACTCTTACTTAGGATTGTACAACAAAGTGAGTAAGGCTGTACCATGTAGTTGCATCTATTTACAATTAATTTTTAGGCTGTTGAAACGCTTATAAAGGCATTAGAACAAAATGATTTACCAGATGTTGCTAGGTATGCTTTAAAGAATCGTGCAAAAGCAATTAAAGAAAACAAAACACATAAAATAACAAAACTGCAAAATAACAGGATTAGCTTTGTTGAACCTAAACCTATTGAAGAATTTCGTGTTGTACAAATTAGTATACAAGATTTTTACAGGTAAGTTTTAGCAAATTTACAAAAAAATGTTTAGTTTACTATGAGAATTTTCACACTTGGGCCGTGACTTAAAAAGCATTAAAATTATGGTGTTATTATTTCGACATATTTTATTGATATACAGGGCGATTCATTCGTATGGTCACTAAATTAAATGGATGTATAAAAATTTCGATATTTTCATATGCAATCTCAGTAACTATAAGAGATATGGAAAAATTTACCCCCCCCCCCCTTCCATCCACGATATCTTTTTTCAAGAAAAGCTTAATGGTACAATCCAAAATTGGCTATCGTCTTTTGTTTTTGAATAATAAATTGAAGTTCTTGCTTATATATAAAAAAGTAATTTTACGTTCTTCAGCCACTTTTTTTATGGGAATGCCGTGGCGTAGTCTGTTTTTCAAAAAAGGCAATTATAACTTGGTTTAGAATGGCACGAGAATAAAACTTGCCTATCAGCAGTCCTATTATTAAAGAAAAGAAATTTTTTTACCTAGAAGCTTTATTTACTGAAAATTTCAAAGCCAGTGACGGATGGCTAAATATATTCAAGATTAGACATAACATTGTTGGAAAGTGGTAAGTGGAGAAGGATCATCTGTTCATAAAACAATTGCTACAGACTGGATAACATTTGGTTTGCCAAAACTACTTGACAACTATAAGCCAGATGATGTATTCAATGAAGATGAAACGGTTTTATTCTTTCGCTGTTTACCGACTCGCACTTTAGCTTTTAAAGGCCAAAAATGTTATGAGGGTAAACACAGTAAAGACTGTGTTACTGTATGACTTGGAGCTAATATGAGTGGAACTGAAAAACTTAAACCCCTCATGATTGGTAAAAGTAAAAACCTGTGTTGTTTCCGAGGAGTTAAATCTTTAGAAGTTGATTATTGTAGCACTAGTAATTCTGCCATATTTTCGGCCTGGTTATTCCAATTAGAAAAAAAATGTGCTTCTCAAAACCACAGAATACTTCTCTTTCTCGATAACTGCTCAGCTCACCCGAATAATAAACAAACACAATTACAATATGTAACATTGAAACATTTCCCTCCAAATACAACTTCTAAATTACAAGCCAAGGACATGGGCATTATACAAAACACTAAGGTACAGTCGTGTTCAAAAATCTGTTGTACAGCAACAGTTGTAAGTTTATTGATAGTTGTGTTGTTACTCAATACAGGCTCACACTTTATCATTAAGTAGGTAGACCAAGATGTGCATTTTCAAAGTATATGTGTATAGAACACCCTTTTTAACTTTGTGTAATTAATTTATACTCACATAGCATAAATGCTGTATAGCACTTTAATGAACATGACTGTACATTACAGGAAATGTAAGAATCATTTGAAAACGAAAGAAAACCACCAAAGCTTTCTTTGTTGGATTGTGCACGAAATCTTGCTAAGGCATGGTCTTATGTAACGGCAGACCCAATAGAGAAGTGTTTTAAAAAAGCTGGCTTTGGTTCTTAGTCAATGTGGGAAGATGAAGATGACGATGTAACAGTACTATCGAATCAACTCTTGGATATGGGATTAGATTTGGAAGAGATCTGCTTTGATAATTATGTCCATATAGATGATATATTAATAACTAGTGAAGTTCTAACAGACAAATATATTTAGAATCAATATGTCCGATGAAAGTGACAGTGATAATGTTAACGATGACGCGATGGTCAAACCCAAACAATTGAACATTTTTTGCAGCAATGCAACTAGTACAATAAAGACTTGAAACAAATAACGACACACTGGAAGACATTTTTGGAAGCTTTTATAAAATATACAATTATTTTGAAAGACAATTAGTATTCAAACAGAATGTAAAACAAATAATTTACTGTATATAATGTACTTATTATCTTGTTTTGATACATTTATTTATATTTTTTATATATTTTAATAATAATCTATTAAGGTATTGCTTATTTTGATTATTAGTAATGAATACATAAATAATTCGTTTTAAAAAGTATTCTTCTTTTACTCGAACTCTCAGTAACTCGAACGATATTATAATATCACCAGAGAGTTCAAGTTATAGAGAGTTGACTGTATATCATGTGGGGCTGCTTTATTCATTTTCACTAGATTATAGCAAAAACTCACTATTTTCAAAGTAGTTCTTAGTAATTCTTCCCTTCCTGGTTGAAGGCTTGTGTTTTTAAAACATAACTGATTAAACAAAGTATCTGCATTGAGTTATTATAATAGCAACCGTTTGATAACGGAATTAATAACGTTTGATTGTTGCTTATAATGTTGCACAGTGTCCATCATAAGTTTGAATACATCGGAAAATTGTTTCAGTAGATTGACAATGGTTTCACATTGAAATAGCATATTTTCAGTAGTTTTTAGGTTAAAATAACATATTTAGCCCACTGTATAACTGTGAATTGTGCTTTTTTTTATAACAATGCGTTTGTTATGATAACGACCGGGTGAATGATATTGTAATTTTTAATGACTACTTGACTGTATGGAAGCATATGTGGGCATGGGAATTGTGAATTACTATCTCTACTTACAAACTCATTTGCATAAAAAAAAGTTGATGAAATTAAATAATTCTAACATGTTTTGCAGTAAAAATGGGGAGAGAGAGAAAAAGTCTTGTAAAAAATATACGGAAAAGGCGTCATCTATACATGAAGAAGCCCTGAAGCACTACCAGCAAAGTTTTGCAAATTGGTTGCATTGTGAAAGCGATCCACTAATCACCATCTTCTTTATTTGTTTTGGGATATCATTTATGATAGCAGTGTACGAGCTGCATTTGTTAGCGAAATCCAGTCCATTCCACTAGATTTGAAGACTGAAGATTTTTATACAAATAGAGAAGAAGCAATTAACGTAGACTAGAAGAAATAAGAAGCCAGTGGCCTACAGGCCAACTAGATATTTTCGTGTGTGACACTTGGAATGAACATGCACATGAGAAATCGCTCATTATTGATATAGTTGACACACCCAAGAAGCTCTGTGATATTATTTACTGCATAGGAAGGCTTAAGGTTGCAACAATTCTTGAACGCATTGCTAAAGACTTCAGTACGTATCAGTTTGGAATTCCTGATTTATTTTTGTGGAATGCCTCACAGAAAAAGGTGAACTATATCTTTCATATCTATAACAGCTTTATATATATATATCTTGTTTTCAGTGTAAATTTGTTCAAGTTAAAAGGAAGAATGGACAACTTTCACCAAAGCACATCCTTTGGTTGGACTTTCTGAGATCTGTAGGTGCAGATGTTGAAGTATGCGTTGTTCAAAGTAAGAATTTTTTAAATTGTGTACTGTGTAAATGGAAAAAGTAGCTAAATTAGAAGCAGATCAAGGAATGTATCTGATAGTTTCAAAAATGATGTATCCATTAGTTAAGAGAATTAGTTACCGTAAAACAAGGCTATGTTAGACTCTTTCGAATGTATCTTTAAAATTACCCAGAAATAATTAAGTCTGAACCGGTTTTGGGTAGGTTTATATGCAAGTAAATATTACCACAAGAGAAAATAGCCCCTTTTTATAGGAGGGCCTAACATTTTTTTTAAGGTGTTTCTAAAATAACTCGTAAATCGTCATTAAAAGTTAAAAATCCCAACCTGATAATTTCCACGCTGAACTAAACCATATTCACTCGCAGCAACAGTCTTTCTTCCCTATGTCCACTAAGTCACCGATCGTGTAGGAAAGTTTCTTCGAAAACAAAACATTAAAACAGCATTCAAACACCCCAGCAAAATCTCACAGGTTCTTCCTTCACCTAAAGAAAAATTAAACACTGTCATCTAAAGGTGTTTATAGAGTTCCTTGCTCTTACAATGCTGTATACATTGGTACAAGAGGACATTCAGTAAAAACTCGCATCTCTGAACACCAACGCTGTCGCAAGTTGGGTCTCGTTTCATCATCACTTATCGCTGAACAACAACGCGATACCTTTTTGATGAAACTTCGCGAAGCCATTGACATTTACAAACACGCTAATAAACTCAATCGGGATGAAGGCTTTCCCCTTTCGTCTATGTGGAAACTGTTAATTTCTAAGCCTCTTCGACCGTCACTCAACTGCAACGTAACTTAAATATAAATTATTACCTTTCTCTTTCAGATCGTTAGTTGAATTTGGTCCAATCAGTAAAACTTTGTTTATCAGTAAAAATATCTGCTAAAAGAAATAGACAAAGTACATTTATTATTGTTTTTATCGAATTAATAACTAATTAATGAAATTACAACAATTATTTTACAATATTAAGCAAATGAGAACTATTTGAGCTGTTTTAAAATACAAACTACATTTCAAGCAAAATTAGCTAGGAATACAGGATCGCACGAATTCAGTTTTACCATTGAGTGACGTCACATTTTCTCTTTAAAACAGCGTCTATATGTTTTGGGTATAGTATTAACCAGGTTCTGACGTTGATCTGAGGTAAAACCGTTCAAGCTATCGTGAAGGCGCAATCGCAATACTGGTAACGTTATCGCAGGATGAGCCCGTAACCTTTTTTTCATTATATGCCATAATGCTTCAATTGGTGATAGGTCTGGACTACTAAATGTCCATTTTAATAGTGGGATTTCATTTTCCAAGGGCCAGTCTTTAACTTTTATAGCTGTATGACACGCAGCTCCATCCTGCTGAAAGGTAAATTGCATACTAGTATTTCTACATTCTTCAATTTTAGGCTTAACATAGGTTTGTAATATTCCAATGTACGTCTAGGCATTGACTGTTCTTTCTACAAAGTGAAGTCTGCCTACTCTTTACCGGCATGGATCTCCAAACCACTACAGATGCAGGAAACTTGGCTTTCTTCTTTAAACAATCATTGTGGCATGTCTCGTCTTTAGTTCTGATAACCCTACTGTAACTATCACCTACTCAGACTTCAAATCTAGATCCGTCGCCCCAATCTACTGCATCCCATTGATCTTGACACCAATTTCTATGATCTTTTGCCCAGTGCAGCCTATTCTTCTTTGGTTGCACCGTTAACAAAGGTTTCTCTTTTGCCTGCAAGATAAATCGGTTTTTGTCATTTTTGTGAATGAAAATAAAATGAATAAAAACCTATCCTGTAAATTTTAAGACCGAGTTCTTTTGCTGTCTTGTGGAAAGTTCTCTCAACAACAAACAACGGAGGAGGAGGAAAAGAGAGAGATTCTCTTTTCCTCCTCCCTCCGTTGTTGTTGTTGAGAGAGATTCTTAAAGCTCTTTTATTAATGCCAGTTATGCGATATTTTTTTCCAATGTTATGCTTTTTAGCAATAGAACCGATTGTTTTATACAGACGAATAATGTTGCGAACCGTGTATTGTGATAACTTCACAATGTGACTTATTTTTGTCCAAGATTTTCTATCTTTTGACAGAAAAATGATTATTTTACGACTATCTTTTGCTATCGCCTTCCACGGACTATTTTCGGTAAACTTGAACTATTTAGCATAAGAATACTTTTAACAGATGCTACTTACACCTTTAGAAACGTAAAACATTTTTAGATTGTTTTCATAAAACACAACGAACTTGATTATAGAATTAGTTGAAATGAGAAGTAACGATCTCAATAGGAAAACCTCGTGGAATTTTGTGTTCCATGCAACAACAATCATTTGTTTTAATATTAATTATTTAGAAAGCAATAATAGCAGTAAAAAATAAAGACACGGTTCATAGTTCTACTTATTCTTCGGAAAAAAAATCATAATTGCAGCTTTTAAGTGATTGGGCCAAATTCAATGAGACGGGGCTCGTACATTAGTGGCTGAAACACTCTTTCCAGCTTCTACTGCATCTTTCTTTCTCCTCTACTTGAAGGTGACCAACTTCAAGTGAAATAAATCCAGGACGCGTACATTACGAACCCCCCCCCCCCCCCCCCGCCGGTTGACTCAAATAAAAGATAAATAACATACATTTTCTTTTTATTAAAAAAAAAGAACATTTTTAGTTTACAACTCTAAACAGATAGACCTAACAATAGTAATATAGGATAATTTTTAATAATGTTTTTTATAACCCCTATTGTTTAAAAGAATACTTATTTTGACTACCTATTGCTTTTAGAGCAACATGATTTGTTATTGTAGTTTGCCGAACGCTGATTCAAAACACCATTGTTGTTGAACTGAACTTTATTTCTGATTTGAACAAGTGGACTGTATAAATATATCGTAATAACTATATTAAATGCGTTGTAGCTACCCTGATGGATCCTGACTGCAGACTGTGGAGCGCAAAAAGTTTAACCACTTATAATTTCTGGTGATTTCCACAAGTATTTTTAGCTGGCCACCAAAATAACAAGCACAACTTTGCACTTTGAACATGTACTGCTCGAGTGAGCAAGGTCTTTTGGTAAATCTTGAAACGCTCCCAACATGAATGTGTCATGTGTAAATAGAGTTGCCAGGCTTGAAAGAATCATAATTTCTAAAATAGCCCCGTTTTATGGTATCTGGTACAGACAACTTATTATATCGAGAGATCCAAAAAAAACTGTTCCTCAGCGAGCTGTGGAAATTCAACGTATGAATAATATGTTGGTGACACTGTACGTCAATGTCAAATTCGAGGTTATTAGGCTAGGTTTTCCGTCAGTTATGACACAAAATGACGCAAATCCTAACCTGATAACCTCGACATTGACATTGACGTACAGTGTCACCAACATATTATTCATACGTTGAATTTCCACAGCCCGGTGAGGAACAGTTTTTTTTGGATCTCTCGATACATTAGCCAATACATAAAAAAATTATCACAAAACAAATAACGTAAAACAACAAGAAAATTTCAATAAAAACAATATATTATAACCCCAAAATTGGCTGTTATACATGACAAACAAAAAATGTGAGGTTAAAAGCACGCTCGATAATGGAATCGATGTGTCAATGTAGTTGTGCCAATTCAAAAATACTAAATAAGAAATTGACTGTAAATTTACTATTCTAACTTAACAAATCCAACTTGTTCCCTGGAGAAAATCATAACTAATGTTAGAAGCTAGTAATTTCCGAGCTTCGTATTAGTAACATTTTTGACAACTATCGTATTGATGTAAAATTGTTAATCTTATTTAATTTGTTCACAATTACTGCCCTATATGTATGATTCTTGAGAAAGTCCCCACCAGCCTGCTGACATAACTGTTGTTTTTTGGGATATTTGGTATAGCCTAGTGACATATTTAGGTTTCAGAACAAAGTAGATATGGTGGTTCAGTAACATGTACACACGTTTCCGATTGTGCTCATTTCACTTTCTACTGATGTAGCACTAAGTCACATATAAACATTGTCATATCTAACTACCGACTGATGTATCCGTACATCTCATGCGCATGCACACCTCTGCATCAGCGTGTCTTTCCTATTTTTTATTATTTAAGTATTCATTTATTTATAATATTATTGATAGTTTTCACATGTGTGTAATTATAATTTTCAACACTAAATTAGATCAAAAATACACCAAGAAAACCATACATTTTAAGTTTAGCCCAACACGGGCTGGAGTGCACGTTGAGCGATTTGCGAGTCTGTTGCGAAAAGGTTAAGTTAAATAAAACAAAAAATCAGAGGCGTACTAATTGCTTTGGCCACACGCTGTTGAATTTTATGTAAGTCTATAAGAGGTCTTCTAATTTTATATTCTCATAATTTGTTGGCTTTGGCCGTTTCTTACTTTATTTTAACTTTTGATCAAAATGTCGTTGGTTTAATAAAAAGAAAAATTTTACAAAATCCCTCTACTGGCGGCTACTGATTATTTGACATTTAAAAGATAACCAAAGTTTGTATGTTTGACAGTTAGAGTCCGGCCACCCTAAGATAGGGACAGGCACGTCATCATTGCCAAGGTGCGCAGGCGTTTGGCAATTATCCCAGTGGGCCATGGTTACTTAGCAATGGCACGTTCTTAAATAGCCGTTCTGTTACCAGGGGGTTTAGTTGTTTATAGTTGTTTTGATTTGCGTTTCGTTTTATTAAAAATGTTGACAAAAAGTTCTGTTAAGGGAAAGCTGATTAAAAGTCAAGGGCGCGGAATTCCGATTCTGCAGTTTTTAACTTTACAATATTTGTATTTCTATGAATTAAAATAATAGTACATGTATGAATAATAATTTTGTTTTTCTTGCTCACTGTTTTAAATTGTGATCGCAAATATTGTGTACGCGGGTGGACGCCAATTCATCACCAACTAATCACTAGCAAATTTTGCCTCCCACCCACAAGTTTGGTATGAAATTCCTACCCAGGAAATAAATAAGCGAAAATTGGTAGAAACACTTTTTAGTAAATCATTGCAAAATAAAGCTACATTAATATACCGGGTGACAATGAGACCAGGGCCATGCCTCTATCTCCGTTACTTATGAATGAATTGGATGATATTTGATACAAGGATAGTAGACATAATTTTGGATTGATATATAAGCATAATCAAAATGGCCGACTTCCGGTTTTACCAGAAATAACACTAACTTTTATTTTTTAAATGGATTACCCTATATATTTTATGTTTTTCACAATCTACGACTCAAATTACATACAACAGTGTTGTCAAATTTGCTTAGGTATTACACAGCAATATTAACAAAATTAATTAATTAATCTTCAATTTCAGATAAAGATGAAGGCATGATGCATATCGTTAGATTGGTAACTAAATTTGCTGTTTAATGGCAAGATGGCTCTTAGTAGGTGCCATTTAAGAAAAGTGACTTTCTTAAAAAACGTGTTTATCAAATTTTCGTTTATTAAGGGTTTGTTATTGACTTCATTGATAAAATAGCTATTATTATTAGTTGCTAGAGTCAATTAGAACATATTTTTTGTTTGAAAAAATGAAGATTTGGCGACGCTAGTATGTATATGTAATTGGACTTGTAGAATCCGAAAAACATAAAATATACAGGGTGATCCATTTAAAAAATCAAAGTTGTCATTTCCGGTGAAACCGAAAGTTGTCCATTTTGACTATATCTATCGGTCAATCAGAAAGTATGTCTAGTATCTTCATATAAAATTTTATCCAAATCGATTCATAAATAAAGAAGATATATAAGCATGGCCCTGGTGTCATTGTCACCCGGTATACACAAGTAGGTACACATTTAGTTGATGATTATTTTCAAACAGCATTCGAAGCCGAAACTTTCTACCTATTTGTAAACATTTACAATGATCATTTTCTGTCTTAAGATAAAATCGACTATTAAATTGTCCATTTCTACAACCGTAGAGAAGAACCACCCGCTAAATTTCTCTGCAACAAAATTCCACTCATGTTGGGAAAAACCCAAGGGTTTAACATTGCTGTAGTTACTTAATAGACCCATTAGACGAGGGATTATATCAAAGCCGGTGCAGTTCCCGTGTACGCCACTGTCAATTCTTGAAGCGCATAACGTAACAAAAACTTGCGCAGCCAATCTGTGATATGCCTGTCCCTATCTTAGGGTGGCCGGACTCTACATCTTTACACATATTGCCAATTCAGTGAAATCAAATATGATCACAGTACCTTTTATGACCTATCTGGATGGCCTAGCTGGATTTGTTAAGCTGTACCTTGTAATATATAATTAAAAATTTATATTTGCAGTAGATAAGCATCTATATTTTTAACAATTAATTGAAAATTTATTACTTTATTCGTAAAATGAGGAATTAGTATTTCAATTAATTTGGTCACTACTCCTCTGTAAGAGGATTGATGAAGAAGAAGTATTTCAATTAAAGATCACTTTATGGTGTATTATGTTAAAGGACGAACGAATTAAATAGCTTCAAAGAATGATTTGTTATATTTTAAATTATAATGATGAAAATCGTACGACACTCATTAATGACCAATAATAAAATTAGTTCACGAGCCGTAACCCAGACAACAACAAAATTTCTTGGAAATTTTTTGTAGGTAGACTGTGAGGGTTTGTGTCGTTACGATTTTCTGCATTCGAGCATTAATTCTTTCCAGAAATTATTTTTCGTACATTCCAACAACGTCCTAATTTGTCCTCGCGTTCCGCTCGGGCAAATTAATACGACGTTATTGGAACGTGCTCAAAAAAATGGCCGGAAAGAATTAATGCTCCTATGGGATTATATGTGATAATTTTGTTTAAATTATTATTTCTTAACTTGTAGGTGCAATTCCAAAAAAACACATGAAATGTGATGAAAGAACGAAAAAAGAAGAAAAGAAGTGCCTTAGTACAAAATTAGTAAAAAGCTTTCTGCGCTGATATTCTATTTTGCTTTTTAACTTGCTGAAAATGAGGTATTGTTTGAACCTAAATTTAGCAGGCCGTAAGCATTCGTTTGATTGGGCATACAAATTACATGAGTCATTTAGATTAAGTTTTATAATTTAGAACATTGGTAGATTTTATTTGATGTATGCATAGTTTTCCAGTACTTATATATATGTTTAATCTATATTCAAGTAGTGTTTTGTTATTATATCGTTTTTTATATAAAAATATTATTATGTTAAATTTTAAGAGTTTATTAATACAACAGGTGCTTGATTTCATGGACCCATATGATAAGTACACATAGCGCATGCATTACTTATCAGCAGTATAAGTAGTATAACATGTAAAAAATAATGTTTATTGTTGTGCCATACTGCCTCTGAAATGGTGACAGAGTGAAATTTCAATTATTCCAATTTTTTTCTGAAAATCTGTAATCTGGAAAATTAAGGTCCATAAAATCAACGGTGTACTGTGTACAGTGAAACCTCTCTTAATGCACACAGTGACAACTGACAGTTTTAGATTCTCCATAGGTGTTCGTTATGAAAAGGTTTCACTGTGTATTGATATAAAATTGATATTTTACTTAAATTTAAAATTTATGTGATCCTACGAACATGACTTTCTAGTAATTTTGTTAAGAATTGGCTGTTAATCTTTTAGTAAAATATAGTAATAATAAAATATCGATTTATATCATTTATTATCTTTGTAACGTAGAATTACATATTGTTTATTACTGATAGTGTTAAATAGACATTTGTAACACAGTGTACAAAAGCGTAACACTCAGTGAAGAATTTTTTATTTGTTGAAAATGTTATTTGTAAAGATATCTTTTATTTTTAATTTTTTTTGCTCAAAGGGAAGGTATTTTTATTTTTAAACTGCAATTAATACAAAATGAGGCAAAATTATGTTCTCACTGTAATATCATTGTTTTCGTCTTATTTCTAATGATGTAGTGAGCCGCTATAACCAGTAAACACACTAACTTTCAAATATTTACCTGTTTTTTTGTTTGTTACGGACAATTTTATCATTTAATAACAAATCCATTTGCCATATTTTTGCTGTCACATAAATTACAGAAAATACAGAAGAGACTGAAGACATGTTTTTATTATATCAAAATTCGTTTTTACTTTATTGAAAGTTATATTTATTTTTGTCAATTTTTAAAGGTGTGCCTTCTTTTGTCTTACATGCAATACAATCTCAGTAATTTCAATTCGCTATAATGTCGAAATTTCTGATTAAGTACCTACCTTTTAATTTCAATTGCCTGCACTCGTACCGTTTTGATAATTTCAAATAGCAATCTGTTGCATTAGATACCTTGTATTTTCAATTGTCTGTTTATTGTTCTATAGTTTCAACTTTTAATTTTTACATCCTTGAACCACACGTGCATTGTGTCTCCATTTTCTCTGTCACAAACGGTAAATTCGGTGGTTTTGCTTGCCAGCAGTTCAGTGTCACAGCAAGTGTAGTGCACTGAGTTCACAGGTAAAAGTTTCATAATTTTGTTACATTTTCATTATTAATTTTTCTTCTTTTGAATGAATTTTAAATTTACCCATTTCTATAGCATATTGTTATTTTCCTTTTATGAAATTTTTTATAATTTCAACTTTTCAATAACTTCGCCAGATACCTACTTGCAATCATTAATTGAAGTTATTGAGACTGTACTGTAATTCTAAATAATTGTTTTAAAGTGGCAAGTTTTTGTAAAAATAAAGATAATTATATTATTAAAAAATCATGAAAAACCTATAGCAGCAAGTGTACTGTCGTGGACAATGAATTTAGGCTGGAAAAATCGAAATTGAGGTTAGTTGGACCAAGTAGTAGTAGTAGTAATAGATGTCAAGCAAATGACAGGCCGGCCTAAATTTATTGTCTGCCATTGTATAAACTGTATAGTCTATCTTTCTTCAGCATGACTCTGAGCAGGCTGTGACTGCTAATATTTTGACAGTGTACTAACCTAACCTTAAAAATACCACTAACGTCACTTTTGACAGCTGTTTGAACACTGTTTGGCCCTTTATACGTAAATAACCATTACATGTTTAATATATTACATTTTAGGTTTACATTTTACTATTAGATTAGTTTTTTATATAGATTGGTGGCGGCTTGTGCGTACATGACAATTGAGTTTTCATGGCAGGCACCTTGATGTAGTGTACTGTCAAGTATCTGTCACATTTTTATAGTAATTGTATTACTTTTACTGTTACATTTGCTTCAAGACTTCCACTGTTTTTGTTACTCATCTACTCTATTCTTTTTTGCATACAACTACATAAATTACTTCGTTTTGTTACTATACTAAATCTGTTTTAAAGAGGCGAAACCTTATAAACAAACGCACATGGTCGTTGAAAATCATGTGATAGAAAGGAACTACAAAAAAGTACTCGATTTTGTTACTAGATAGAAGTATTCTACATTAAAAAAAATCAAGGTTGCATTGCATGTTCTTATGTTAGTACCTACTAGCCGCCAGCGATCTACAAATGCTTGTTATAAAATGAGGCTGTGAAACGATATGTCGTCTTTTTAATATATCATATTTTTTCTGATGGTGAATTATGGTCAAAAATTGTTTATAAAGTTTAAATTACACAGCAATAAAAATTACATATTTATTTATTGTTTTTTTACGCTATTCCATTTAAAAATGTTTACATACATAATCTGTAACTCCGTGTACACAGTGCCGGGGTGCCGAGCGCACCGATGCGCTGAGGGTATGTGCATTTTTAAATTTGGCGGAGGTACTTGAGTTAGTGGAGCCTGTCTAAGCTAGAATACTACGCCCGCTGTCCAGATGTTCACCCATCCAAGCATTGACCGAGCAGACTGGAACTTAACTTTTACAAGTGCTGTGAGAGATGTAACACCACTCAGTCGTACTGCCGGCTTTAATAGCTATTTGTGCAACAAGTGCTAAAAGTGGCCGTTTAGACACGAGACATGAAAATTATGAAACGAAGTCGAAGGCTGAGTTTCATAACATGTCTCGTGCATAAACACTTAGCACGAGTTTGCACACAATATTTTTTCTATGGCCTTAAATTTACTGTTATTAATCTATAAATGTCAATTAAACAAAGGTTTGCATGTACGACAGTTATAGCTTATGTCATAATAAAGAGAGCCTTGACGGCGCAGGTGACTGTTTCTGCAGCCGGTAGCTGTCAAAGTTAGTTATCAAAGGTAATTATAACAGTAAACATTTAACTTTATTCATTACATAATGCTTTAATTATTTAAAAAACACTACCTCTAACGAAAGAAGTAACTAGTATAACTTTACAACCTTACTTCCAGTTCAAAATTCTAAATCAACACCACCCGTTACTTTTAGCACATGGGCTAAAAGTAAACAGCTGATTTCACTTTTAACACGCTGATTTATAAAACGTCATTTTTAGTGAAACAAGCTAGTGCTAAAAGGCCTACTTTTAGTAGTGGTCGTAGTTTTTTTTTTTACATATTTATGTAATTCACATATCAAAGAAATCATTATAAATTTGTCAAAAGTATAAAAACCTTCCCTAGTAGATAAGTAGGGTTCAGAAAGATTTAATGATACCACAATAAATCGCAAAATTACAATGGTTGTCCAAAGCAAACTTTAAATTAAAAAGCTTAACACGTATGCAAACCTATAACTGGGGTTGGGCAAAAATAATATCGATACACCATTTTTTAAATATTGATGTTTGGTAATATTTGTTCAAGTTTTTTTACATATCGATAGATGTTACGTATCGATATTTATCGATAGCTTGATATATATCGATAGATTGATACATATTGATATGTCAAAATCTGGAAAATGTAACTAAATATCAATATATTGATACAAAAAAAATTGAGGTAACCATATTAATATTGTACGGAACTGATAAAAATGAGAGAGCACCGAAGAGGGATACATTTTGGGATGAAGTAAATGACGCGGTAGAAAGGTCAACAGTAAGACTGATTGTATTAGAAGACTTAAACAGAAGAGTAAATGAAACAGAAACTGTTATAGGAGAACATGGTGAGAAAGTAATGAAAAACAACAATGGTAAGTGAATTATAGATTTCTGCATTCAGAATGATTTGTTAGTAATGAATACGTTCTTCCAACACAAAAAGATACATATGTACACCAGAGTAGTCAAAAGCAGGAACGAAAAGTCCATTATCGATTATGTATTAATAAGTCAGAAGTATAGGCGGGACATAGTAGGTGTACGGGTGAGAAGTGGACATGAAATAAACAGTGACCAAGACCTACTAATGGCGAAAACACAAGTAGGACAGGAAAAATTGAGTTATTAGCACTACAAGAATAAAATATAAAAGATCATCAAATGGCGAAGATAGACGGTTACACGTTTCTAAACAGTGGTGGTGGCAGCCAAAAAAGATTTGGTACTGCATTTCTTATAAGTGAAAATATGAAGAAAATAATGATTGATTGTATGCCGATAAGTAAAAGATTATGTTTTATTAGGTACAAAAGCGGCTCAAGGAAAATAAGCATAATTAATGTCCATGCACCTACTGAAGACGCAGACGAAGAGGAAAAAGAACAGTTTTATGGAAAATTAGAAGAAGAGTATAGTAAAATTCCAAGTTATGATGTGAAAATGGATTTGGGTGACTTCAATGCACAGTTGGAAAAGGAACCAAGGGTTACACCGGTAATAGGAGGGCTATAGTAAACATACGAAAACAAATAAAAACGGACTAGAACTAATTAATTTAGCGGCAGGAAGAGGAGTGATAGTAAAGGATACGTTCTTACAGCATAAATATACACAAGAGTACATGGAGAAGTCCGGACGGCAGAACAATAAATGAAGTAGACCATGTGCTAATCGAAGGTATAGTCTGTTCAGTAAACATAAAAACACAAAGTACCCTTTGATTTCCAAAATTTCCATGAGTGTCCGGGGGTTTTTTTGATATAAAAAATTCAAATTGATCAACGATTTAGTTGTATCCTCTAGAGGGCGCCACAAGCGACCATTAGGACACTGTTAAACCGCTGCAACTTTTTTGTGTCACAGTGTATGTCATTTTCGACTGGAAAAATCTTTTTCTCTATCTTTTATGCTTAAAAAAGGTATATCTTATTGAACTCGCTAGAAGCAACGGTTTCCCAGAAAAACGCATCTAAAACTGATCATGCGTGTAAATTATCCTTAAGTAAAGTCAGATTATTGAGTAAATACTTTGACATCCTGTATCTTTGTTATTATCGACTTTGGTACTAGGGTAAGCTGAAGCAAATCAACTTATTATGGTCTAACTATTACGCGGTTGCGGTATGGCCCATTATTTACTCAACAATCTGACTTTACTTTAGGATAATTTACATTCATGATCAGCTTTGGATGCGTTTTTATGGTAAACCGTTGCTTCTAGCGAGTTCAATAACATATACCTTTTTTAAGCAGAAAAGATAGGGAAAAAGATTTTTCTAGTCGAAAATGACATACACCGTGGCACAAAAAGTTTAAGCGGTTTAACAGTGTCCTAATGGTCGCTTGTGGCGCCCTCTAGACTCTAGAGGATACAACTGAATCGTTGATAAATTTGAATTTCCCATGCCAAAAAACCCCCGGATACGAAATTTCGTGAAATTAGCTGGAAGTGATGAAAGATTAAAAAAACGTGATTTATTTTTTTCAACTTTGACACCCTGTAGCTCCGTTAGTACTAACTTTTGGACTAAGGTCAGTTGGGTTAAATCACCTTATTTTTGTCGAAATCAACTATATCTGAAGTTTGGCCCATTCTTTACCGAACACCCTGTATATAAAACTGAAAGTCCTGACTCACTCACTCACTTATCAATGCCCAGCCCAAACCCTTGGACCTAGAAAGCTGAAATTTTGCACAGAGGTTCCCTTTATGATGTATACAAGGAATAAGGAAGGGTATTTCTAAATTCAACCCCTAAAGGGGTAAAATGGGGGTGGCAATTTTGTATGGAAAAATAATATTAAATAGACATTTCGGCTTGAAACTTCGTAGTACTCCTAAAAACACATAAGCAAACACATATTTCGTGATTTTCCGAAAATCAACCCCTTAGGGGGTGAAATGGGGTAGATTAGCCTAAAAATCGATATGGGTGTCGTTATTGAGGTTTTTTGGGACGTTGATTGCAAAAATGGCATTTGAAATTTGGCAGGTAGATTCCTCATAGGGAGTAGGCATCCGCTAAGAAAGGATTTTTGAAAATTCAACCCCTTAACGGGTAATAAAGGTGTTGGCATTTTGTAAGATCAAATTTTGAACTGTCATTCAAAGTTTTTGGAAATTTGTCCCCTGAAGATGAAAATGGAAGATGACGAAACGGAACGGGACGGGACTGGACTGAACTGGACGGGATTGGACGGAACGGGACGGGAAGGAAAGGGAAGCGATGGGAGGGAACGGGGTGGGACAGGACTTGGCGGGACGGGATGGGAGGGGAAGGAACGGGGCGGGACGAAACGGGGTCGGGAAAAGGGACGGGATGGGATGGCAGAAAATAATTAGTCATTAGGCTATTTAATACACAAATAACGAACCTCGCGAGTACGAATTCGCGGGTAACAGCTAGTTAACGATAAAACTGCAGACAACGGCAACATTCTAGCATTGAGAATCCATTAAAATATGATAAAGGCACATTGCATCATGGCATGCGAGGACAAAGCTAAATTTAGATTTAAAACGCTTATCTTAACTACGCTGGAAAACGTTAATATTCGAAATGAACGAAATTGGGTTTTAAAACCTTACTGAACTTTTCATTTGGGCGCAAATGAACCGGGAAAAGAACTAAAAATTGAAGAAAAGGCGGAAATTTAGTTTTTTTACTTCATCACATCCAGACATGTGTTCTATTTCTGAATTAAGTGTAAATATAATGAACAGTCTCAAGCTGTTATAATTTGGTGACTCCTCCGACATGATTTCCTCATGATCTCGACATCAAACAACTAACAACCATCTGAACAACTCAAACCGTTTTTGATCCAACACAAGCAGCAAGCAGCAGACCTGAACCATCAAGAGCAGCCCCAGACCTATCCTAATTCAAGCCACTTCAAAGAAACAGCAACCAGATCTACCTGGTCTACCTTTGAACCTCTTCCTTCATGATATCCAGCAACATGCGACCTGTCTAACAAAGCTAAGTTCCCTTGTCAGTTGTATGTGTGTGTGTGTGTGTTGAATGTTGGTGGCTGTGTCCATGGTGTAGTTCGGTGGTTGAAGATAACTTTATAAATGTTACCCGGTTCTGGCTACAGCCGCGGATGGTAGTTTGGCCGGCATCAATTCGCGTGCATATGCAAATGAGAATTGAAAAGTTGGAAGGAGAGAGGAGAAAGAACACAGTTATCCAAAGGATAAAAATAGAAGCAACTAACCCAAAAATGTTGAAGGACGAAATGGAAGGTTTCATAGAAAGGGAATTGGGGATAAAACTAAAAGTAGAATCGGTAAGAAAATTGGGAGGAAAAACGTGCTTGGTAGAGTTAAATAGTAAAACAGATAAGAGTATGGTTATGAGCAGTAAGATTAAACTTCGCAATTCCGGAGCGAAAGTGTATATAAACGACGATATGACACTAAATGAAAGAAAGATATAAGCAACAATATGAAAACTAGCTAGGGAAGAAGCTGTAAAAGGGAAAACAGTTAAAGTGGGCTACCAGAAGTTCATAAGTGACAAAGAAACCTGGACATAGAACAGGCAGTGTTGAATTCAGAATGTTTACTCCGGGGGGAAAATGACACTTCTGGGGGGTATTTTTACCTATTTCCACGCAATTCCACCCATTCTTTTATAGAAAACAAAAATATGAATATGATATGGTAATGTTTTCCGGGAGGGAATTCTGTTCTGTCCGGGGGGAATTTCCCTCCCGGTCCACCCCCCTGGATTCAACACTGAGAACAGGGAATCCCAAAAACTCGAGAAGTGCTACAATGAGCAAAGTAAACCAGCCCAGGGACCATCAAAAAACGATTAACAGAGAAATGCATGGAACGGGATAAGGAAAAAATGACTGATGCAATGAAAACTGGAAAAAATGAGACTATTAATGGCATAGAATAGGAACATGGAATATTCGGAGTATATATGGCAAAGAAAATGAACTAATTCGAGAAATTAAGAAATATAAGGTGGAAATACTGGCAATTACAGAGACGAAAAAGAAAGGAGTAGGAGAAATGATTGTGGAAGAATATGGATTACTTTATATCGGAGTAGAAATGAATAAGAGCGGAAGCAGGGGTAGGATGTGTGATAAGCCGAGGTATATGAAAAAACTAGTGGAATGGAAAACAATAAGTTAGTAACATTTGTACGAAGTAACTCTGGGAAAATGGATATAATAATAGTATACGGACCAGGGGAAAAAGACAAGATAAATGAAAAGGAACAATTTTGGAATGAGCTCCAAATGGTACATGAAGAGGTGGACAACCCCACTATAATCATGGGAGATTTCAATGGCAGAATAGGGAAAGACATTATAAGAAGACAGGGAGTGGTGGGCATGTTATGGAGAAGACACAATCAACATGAATGGCGAGAAACTACTAGAATTTTGCATTCAAAACGAACTGGTGATACAAAACTCCTTCTATCAACATAAGGACTGTCACAAATACACTAGGGAAGAACCAGGAAGGAATTAAAGATCAATTATAGATTATATCATCACAGAGAAAGCTAAAGGATGTAAGAATATACAAGGGTGCTGAACCATCGATAGATCACTACCTGTTAGCAGCAGGAATGGAAATAATGAGGGAAAAGAGTACGAGAGGGTAGCAGGAGAACTTAGCAAAAGAGAAATAAAAACTATCAAAATATATAAACTGCAAGAACAGCAGATAAGAGGGGTGTATGTAGAATGGATCTTGAAGGAGACACAGGATGTGGCAGAAGGACTGCAAAATATGATAATAGAGGGAAAATGGGAGAAATTCAACGAAATTATATACAAGGCTGGAACTAAGGCATGTGGTTTAGCAACAGCAGGAGGATCCAAGAGGAGAACAAGTTGGTGGAACGAAGAAGTTAAAAATGTTATTAAGATGAAAAATACTGTGTGGAAAGTTCAGTTACAACAGAGAAATGAAGAAGCCTATGAAAATTATAAAACAGCGAGACGAATGGCAAAAGAGGTCAGATTAGCCAAGGCTAAGGAATGGAAAACTTTGGGACTAAGATGGAAAAAGACAGTAGATCAAACCAGAAGCTATTTTATAAAGTTCTAAAGGGAAGACATAGTGGGTTGAGACAAATCATAGATAAAGTGGGAAAGATAATTACTGAAGCTAATACAGTTATGGGCAGATGGAAGCAGCATTCCAAGATATGTTAGAGGGAGCAGATATTAATGAAGAGGAAACAGAAACAACTCGAGGAAGTAAGCGACGGCATACAACTGAAAGAAGTAAAGAAAGCGGTAGGAAAATTGAAGAATTTGAAAGCACCAGGAGTAGATGGTTTAAAAGCAGTATTACTCAAATATATGGGGAAAGATATATATATATATATATATAAAGATAGTCCCTCTCACAGCTTGTGTGGTTACATACACAGTAAAATGTTATTTCTTGACTGGGATAGGGGTTGGAAAAACTCCAATCTCAGTGCTACGCACAGGTACCAAGCTTTAATGGTTAGATTGAATTAAAACCACTTG
Source organism: Agriotes lineatus (assembly GCA_940337035.1). Taxonomy (NCBI): domain Eukaryota; kingdom Metazoa; phylum Arthropoda; class Insecta; order Coleoptera; family Elateridae; genus Agriotes; species Agriotes lineatus. Next base: position 123,329,347 of record OW679195.1, read on the forward strand.
TATGTTTCGCCAGGCATCCTGTCTTCCTTCATTCTTTGTAAGTGACCTAGCCACCTCAGCCTTCTTTATTTTATTATGTTGACTATGTGTGTGTCGTTGTACATGTCATACAGCTCTTCATTCGTCCGTCTCCTCCACACGTCTTGTTCCTTAACCTCTCCAAAAATTTTCCGTAGAATTTTCCTTTCCCACACCCTTAGTTTTTCGCTAAATACTTTGTTTAAGGTCCACACCTCGCTACCGTAAGTCACTGTTGGTCTTATTACGGTTTTATAAAGTTGTACCTTTGCTGCTCGCGACATGTTTTTATTTTTAAACAAGGTGTTTAGGGATGCCGCACTTCTCATCCCCAGGGATATCCGCCTCTCTATCTCACTGTAAGCGTCACTTGAAATTTCCGATCCTAAATATACTATAATCTCCTCTTGCTGGAAGTTAAACTGTTTATCACCGCGGACAATTTTTATTTTTAGTTTGGAGTTTGCATTTGGCTTCTTATTAGCTATAAAGTATTTAGTTTTTTCTACATTTACTCGGAGAATATCCTTTAAGCAGTCTTGGGTTTTGCACAGGATTGTAAGGTCGTCAGCATATGCCATAATTTGGTAAGGACCTTTAATTATAGTTTCTTTACTTGTTAGTCTGCACTTTCTTAAAATTCCTTCCAGAGCTATATTGAAAAGTGTGGATGTTAGGGGGTCACCTTGACGTAGTCCTCGTTTTGTTTCAAAACCGTCAGATGTTGTTCCCTGTACTCGTACCTGGTTCCAAGTTTCTTTTAGTGTCATTATTACCAGTTCCGTTAGATGTTTGGGAAACTCTAAATTTTGCATTGTTTGAAAGAAATCTTTAGCTCCTGCTATTTGTTTCGCCATTTAGTCACTTCTATTAGGGTGAAAAGAAACACAGGGGCTTGCGAACGACGAAACGTATATTCAGGAAGTACAAGCAAACGAAATACAATGCACAACAACAAAACAAGTAATGGCGTCGAGAGCGCAAAACAACACACAGCGCGCAGCCGCGATCGCTGATCCTCTATAGGTCGACGCGCCCGTCAGCTGTTACCGCGAAGGCGATGAATGTACAGTGCCGGCGCAAGGAGCTGGGCGATTCGCACTCTAACACTTCCCCTCGCGATCGTACGCCAACACTTCGCGATCGTTATTCGCTATCACTGGCGAAGCACAACCCAAACCCAACATTCGCACACAACCTTGATGTCGAGGTCCAGGAAGTCCTTTAGTAAGAATATCAGCCACCATCTCTGAAGTTGAAACGTGACTAGATCAAGAATCTTTTCTTTCAGGGCATCCCTTATAAAATGGTACTTGATGTCAATGTGCTTACTCCTAGCATGGAAAGTAGGGTTCTCAGCTAGCTTCAAAGCTCCCATGTTGTCTTCAAACAGAACAGTTTTAGACAAGTGTTCTAATCCCAATTCCAGAAGAAAAGACCGTAAATACGTTGCTTCTTTGACAGCTTCGGCCATCGCCATGTATTCGGCTTCCGTTGAAGATAAGGCAACAGTCTTTTGTTTTCTTGCATCCCACGAAATAGGGCCATCTCCAAGAATAAACACAAAGCCAGTATAGGATTTTCTATCATTCGGACAATTTCCCCAGTCCGCGTCTACGAAGCCTTTCAGGCATTCAGAATTTTTATTAAAAACCAATCCTAGATTGATTGTGCCCTTCAAATATCGAAGCACACGCTTAGCAGCTCTCCAGTGTTCCTTTCCGTAACAACTGTTGAACTGTCCCAAGTAACTGACAGCGAAACTAATGTCAGGTCTAGTTGAGATCGACAAATACGTTAAAGCACCTACTAGCTCGCGGTACGGCAAATTTTCATCAGGTGGTTCTTCACTTTTCATAAGTTTTACACCCTGATCCATAGGAGTGCAAACAGGTTTGGAATCAATCATTCCGAATCTATTTAATACTTCATTTTCTGAATGTAACTCTTCTGCAGTTGTCGGATTCATTTCAACCTCTACGAATTGCGGCAACGATGATTCACCAGTTTCTTCTTGGAGCAAATTTTCAGGTAAAAAGTCGACCGAATAATTAATCTTCTTATTAGATCCTTCAATAAATTTTACATCTCGAGTAATTTCAACTTTTCTTTCGCAGGGTAACCAGGTAACCACACACGATACCCTTTGCTTTCCTCCGAGTAACCCAAAAATATGCCTTCTTTGGCTCGTGATTCAAATTTACCTCTATTGGGTGGCCTATTTAAACAAAAAACGCGACATCCAAATTCTTTAAAGTGACTTACGTCGGGTTTCTTCCCGGTCCACACTTCATAAAGCGTTTTTCCATCGAGACTTTTAGAAGGACAGCGATTTCTAATATAAATAGCGGTATTAACTGCTTCGGCCCAAAAACTTGTTGTAAGATCAGATTGCATCAATAAGCAACGAGCCATGTCCAAAAGAGTCCGATTTTTCCTTTCAGCGATCCCATTTTGCTCGGGGTTATACGGAATCGTGAGACGTCGAGTGATTCCACGTTTCTTTAAGAAACTGTCAAACTCGTCACCGGTGTATTGCCCACCATTATCAGTTTGGAAATACTTCACCTTCCTCTCTTGCTGATTTTCGACCGATGCCATAAATTCCTTTGTGGCTTCTAACACCTCGCTTTTCGATTTGAGAAAACGAACGACGCACCATCTAGAACAGTCATCTATAAATTCCACGAAATATCGCGCTTTATTCATCGATTCGACGCGCATTGGCCCGCAAACGTCCGAGTGTACCAGTTCTAATATTTCACTGATTCTGTTAGATCGTTTCGGGAAAGGGGTACGCACCATCTTCCCCTGAAGACATACCTCGCACTTAATCGAGTCTTTTGCGAATTTCACGGGTTTTAGAGCTTCGAGTCCACGCACAAAACCTTTATTTATAGCCTCGACCAAGTCCCTTACGTTTAAATGTCCTAAGCGCCTATGCCACATTTCAAATGTCTCATCGGAAGAACCCGCCGCGAAAACCGAATCCGAAGTCGACGTTTTAGTATCGCTTTTAAAGTTTTCGCGAGCGTAGTAAAGTTCACCAATTCTGTCTGCAACTAGCTTCACGCTTCCATCGGTTCCGATAACAAAAGCACCGTCCTTTCTAAATACTACTTCAAAGCCGTTGTTGGTAATTTTTCCCACCGACAGTAAGTTCGTGCGTAAGTCCGGAACACATAGGGTGTTCTTTAAAGAAATGTTCTTTGACTCACCAAATACATCGGCTGTGAACGCAGCTTTCCCTTGAGCAGTAATATTTGTTGAAGCATTATTCGCCAAGTTTAACTGGCCACATTCAGATTTTATTTCCGAAAAAGCACTTTCTTCGCTACATAGATGAGACGTTGCACCACTGTCCAAACACCACATTGTCTTCTTGCTAGCACTGTTCGAATATAGGCACTCTGACGCGCGCAGACAAACATCTTCAGCATTCTTCGCGGAGGCACGACGATTGTCTTTATTCTTGCAGTCAGCAGCCTTATGTCCGATTTCTCTGCACTTGTGACAACGATATTTAAACGTTTGTTTATTGTCTCCAGCACTCGAATTACAGTTAACACTATTTCCTGTATTCTCAGTTTCCTTCGACTTCTTGCGCCACCAATTCGCATTATTATTTGTAAACAATGCATTCTGCGGTGTACGTTGCCCTTCTGATTTTCTTGCATTGCTTTCTTCAACAATCTTCACACGCAGAACGTCAGGTGATGGCAACTCGTCGCGAGATTCTATTGCACATCTAAAATTCTCGAAACTACCAGGCAAACTGTACAGTAACATAATCGCCAACAGGTCAGGATTAATTTCCACATCCATTTCGTTAAGTTTATCAACGGCGTCGAAAAACTTGTTGATATGTTCCCGTAAATCATCAGATTCCTGCATACGTTGCAAAGTCAGCTGTTTCAACAATGTAGCTTTTCTGGCTGGACCTTTCGACTGATATATACTTTCCAACTTTAGCCAAACATCTCTGGACGACACACATCCTTTCACTTGCTTTAATTCAGATGGGCTAATTGCCAAAATAATATCCGATTTCGCTTTGTTGTCGCTTTTCTCCCACGCAATGGCCGCGGCGGCCGAGTCTGCTTCACTGGGTTTTGTACATTCGCCACTTACGAAAGCCCATGCGTCGTTTTTTACTAGTAGAGCTTCCATTTGCATTTTCCACGTGTCATAGTTTTCCTTGTTAAGGGTTTCAATTCTAGCCAAGTGAGTTGCACTCATTTTTCTCGCTAAAACACAGCCTCAGCGGAACGATAACAACTAACGAAAAATGTTTCACAGACCTCACACTGTACAACGCGAACGCCCGTAACCTATTAGGGTGAAAAGAAACACAGGGGCTTGCGAACGACGAAACGTATATTCAGGAAGTACAAGCAAACGAAATACAATGCACAACAACAAAACAAGTAATGGCGTCGAGAGCGCAAAACAACACACAGCGCGCAGCCGCGATCGCTGATCCTCTATAGGTCGACGCGCCCGTCAGCTGTTACCGCGAAGGCGATGAATGTACAGTGCCGGCGCAAGGAGCTGGGCGATTCGCACTCTAACAACTTCCGGGCCAGCCTGTATATTTTCACTTGAGTTATAATTCGCTGTATTTCGAATTATTTCAAATTTTTGGTCCGCTCGCTTTGTACCGATTCTGGAAAGTCCGTATTGCTCGTTATCGCGACGCTCCAGCCTTCAGCTGCTTTTCGCTTGTTGGCCGATCTGCGGGCATTCTATTTCTGCATTCGGTTGAAGTAACTTGCTTCTACGAAGGCATTCCCGCGTGCTACTGCACCAATTTTTAATTGACTTCGCTTGTGAGCTGATGACTAAAATCAGGTATGTTTACGCTCCTTGGTTTGATATTCAAGTTTAGTAATTTCCCGTTTTTTTATTAGCTCTTTGACGATATTGTTCAACGTCACTTTTAAACGCCGTTTTTAAGCGACTTCTTATATTGGATTGACGCCACGTTAGATGTCCTAATCGGCATCATAATTAATAACTTGGACCAGCAATTCCTTTCTGGAATGTCACCTTGAGCTTGCCAAGTGGTACAAGGAGTGTCTATTCCATTATCAAATTCGGCCACGAGTTCGAGATTGCTGTCGGCTTACGTTAAGCTAATCCTGGACCAATTCAGTGCCTGCCGGCAACGTTTTTTTACCACCACCCAGGTTAGTCTTGTTTCAACTTTTGTTGATAACCACGTCCGCCTATGAATTGTTGGCTGAATCGATTGTAACGACGCTTCCGATTTACAATTTACAAATTTAAAACTACGCTTTACAAATTTAAAACGTAATGTATTAATTATTCATAAATCTATGCGTTACAAATTTAAAACATAATGTATTAATTGTTCCCAAATTTACAATTCACAAGTTTATAGTTTTGCTTAATGAATACGTATTAAGAATTTTGTAAGAAGTGCCCTCACGCCATTTTACTATCATTACCGAGATAACGGTTAAAACATATGACAGTGGTAAGCTTACTCCTTCATTGAATTGCAATCATATTCAATCCAAGAGCCCAAAAGAGGTTCACATATTTTTGTGCGTGCTGCATTTTCAGCATTAGTTATATACTGTATTTAAACTTTGTGATAAACAATTTACAGACCTAATTATGATGTTGCAAGCAACTATTATTTATTAACCAAATAAACCTAATTGTTGCTGTAATTTTATTTATTTCTCGAAATCTGTGATTTCTGGCGCCCTGTGTTTTTCTTATTATTGAAAGAGCTTGCAGTAGTTCAGCTGATGATAGAAATCTGCGACCCAAGGCCACCGAATTTGAAGCTAGCTAGGTCATTGCGGTGAGTACGAACATTTCAGAGCTACCGTGGTGTATAAATGGGGGTTGATCTGCGATTATACTACCATTGGTTATTATTAGTAATCGATCGCAGGTTGGCTTCTTTATTGTTTCACTGGCGCCCAACGTGGGGCTCGACTTTGGTATTACATCAGCTGTGCAACCTGCAATTCTCTAACATTTTGACCAAATTATTTATTTCAAAATGAATTGTAACGCACTTCGTGCTGATGAATTACTCTATCAGCTACTGTTCAGGGGCTTAGATAGGGACACGGTGGAAAGTATGAACGTCGACCAACGTCCTAGGACCTTGCGTGCGAAACTATTACTAGAAAAGGCTGACCCTACGTTGCTTAGCGCTTATCAATTAGTAGCACGCTTTGATGTACAATTCGAACTTGATGCTTGTAAAGGCAAACTAACTGAACTTTCGGTGTTAGTTACTGCTTTCTCGGGGGCACCTTCTGATTCAGAATTTGCTCGGCTTGATACGCGGCTGACGCATCTGTATTCACGACTAACCAGGCTACAACCCTCTTCTAAATTAGAACAGGAGCATGCTACTCTTACTAGTCAATGCTTAGATTTATTACAGTCACTTAATAATGAGCATGACGATTCGCAATTACAAGTAGATCCTTCGCCCTCAAATGTTGATGCCACTAATTTTGTCTGTTAATACAGTAACTCTACCTAATTCTGACCCTATTGAACCTATGGCAGATAATATTATTAACAACCCTATTATAATTGAAGCAGCTGGGTTAGCTTCATCTACGTTCCAACGACCTAGGGTATCTTTTTCTGATGAGCACGTACATCCGTATTCTCCTTTTACACAACAACCTTGTATATCAGCTACTGCTAATTTGCGAACTGAATTAGACCACATTAATTACTCTACGACGTCTCTTCCTAGACATGTAGGTTTAGTTTCTGTACCGGTATGCAAATGGGGTTTATCATTTAATGGAGACACGACTACTATGGGGGTAAATTCTTTCCTACAACGTGTCGAAGAACTTAGAGTAGCGCGTATCATTTCGTACGACCAATTATTTTCTAGTGCTGTTGACCTTTTCTCGGGTCGTGGGTTAGTATGGTACTGTGCTATGCATCACCGGGTTTCAAACTGGCACGAATTGGTAGCTAGGTTGCGATCTGATTTTTTGCCTACTGATTTTGATGAAGCATTATGGGACGAGATTAGGAAGCGCAAGCAGGGGGCCGATGAAAAACCCTCACTTTTTATTGCTGTGCTGCTTAATTTATTTGATCGTTTACTCGTTAAACCATCCGAATCAATTCAACTTAAACATATTATGAAAAACTTGCAACCTTTCTACGCTACTCAATTATCTTTAACAGTAGAACACGATATTGAACACCTTGCATTTCTGTGTAAAAAGCTGGAAGACGTTAAGATACAGAATATTAAATATCGCAATCCTGCTGCTGCTTCATCCTTGCAACTGGAACCTGACTTGGCTTACCAGCCTACTCCTAAAAAACCTGTGACACAGACTGCACAAATGGCAATTAAACATCCTGGTCCTAGAACTAACCATGCGAAAAGTACGACTTGTTGGAACTGCCGTAAATTAGGCCATACTTTCCATACTTGCTCGGCAGATAAGACTATTTTTTGTTATATTTGCGGTCATGCAAATAGTTATTTTGCCATTTGTCCTAAATGCCATCCAAAAAAAAAAAAGGCAAAGTAAAGGGTAGATATCACAGCCGATCTATTTCTTATCCCTATTATACTAAGGCTGATACTTTATCTTGGGAATCTTGGTTACGAACTGTGAATGAATTTTGCCGTATGACTTGTAATACTTCAGCCACCTTTACTAAACAACTTTCTGACAACCGTCCTTATTTAACCATTTATATTAATGGCGAACCTATTCACGCTCTTTGCGATACAGGGGCCAATCAAACTTTAATTGGGCGCAACGGTTTATATTTACTTCAGAGACATGATCTCAAATTGTGTAACAATAAGTCTCCGCTTACCTTGACTACTGCTGACGGTCAGCTACAAAATATTTTAGGTACTGTTGCCTTACCCATTACCATTGATGGTATTACTAGGTCCATCGATGCGGTTATTTGTGACTCAATTCCGTCTACACTAATTTTAGGTGTTGATTTTTGCTACGCTTTTGGAGCAAAAACTGATTTTGTCGCTGGACGCTTCGATGTGGCTGACACTTTTTCGCTGCAGACTATTTGTGGCGTAGTTGATTTGTCAGTTCAACAAAAACTTCTTCTAGACCAAGTTGTTGGGAAGTTTGCTGAAATTTCTGGTCCTACTTTAGGCTTAACTAATTTAGTTGTACACACTATTGATACGGGTGGCGCATCTCCTATTAAGCAGAGATACTATCCTTTGTCTCCTGCTATGCAAGTCCATGCCGACTACGAACTTGATCGCTTGTTAGAGATGGGTATTATTCGTCCCTCGAAATCTCCTTGGAGTTCTCCAATGGTCTTAGTCAAAAAGAAAGATGGTTCGTATCGACTTTGTTTCGACGGTCGAAAATTAAATTCGGTTACCAAGAAGGATGCTTATCCTTTCCCATATTTAAATATCATTCTTGAGAAATTGCGCGATGCACGTTATCTTACGTCCATCGATCTTAAGCAAGCTTTTCACCAAATTCCTTTACATCCTGATTCGTGCGAAAAACAGCTTTTACAGTCCCTAGACGTGGTTTGTTCGAGTTTACAGTCGTTCCGTTTGGGATCGCGAACGCAGCTGCCAGTCAACAACGTCTCATGGATAGCATTTTTGGTCCGCTATTGGGTGAAAACATCTTCGTGTATTTAGACGATATTGTTATCGTGTCTGGAACCTTTAAAGAACACTTGGACACCTTAGAGCAAGTTTATACCCGTCTTAAAGACGCTAACTTAACTGTCAATATCGACAAATGTCAGTTTTGCCGTCCCAGTCTTACGTACCTCGGCTTTGTCGTCGATAAAAATGGTTTAGGCACGGACCCTGATAAAATTTTGGCTATCACTAAATACCCTCAACCAAATACAGTGACCGAAGTCAAACGCTTTATTGGCTTAGCTTCTTGGTATCGTCGCCTTGTTCCAAATTTTGCCACTATTACTGCTCCTATTTCGGACCTAATTAAAGGTCGTATTAAAAAGCAGCGTGCGCATTGGACTGATGATGCTCTTAAATCATTTAATCAAATTAAATCTTGTTTGACCTCCGCTCCTGTTTTGAGTAGTCCAAATTTTTCGCTACCGTTCACGTTACAATAGGGAGTTTTTGCAAGACGTTTTCTTAAATAACGTAATACGTGAATGATTCGTTGCTATGATACAGTCGTGTTTAATAGTCCCGTCAACGTCTTTTGTATAACGGATTACGTTAATTTCATTGAATTACGTATTAGATCACGTATGCGGTAAAACTTCACATTTGACGTTTGTAAAAATGTCAGCTAAACTTACAAAGTTGAGGTTTACAATTTTCGATGATTTAGTGCTACTGCGAGAAGTAATTGGACAAAATCCATTTGAAGATATATCGAGATGGAGAGAAATCCATCAAAACGTTGCCAGAGGAACATCAAAAAATTTTTCTATAAGAACAGTTAAAGAACACCTAGAACATTTATTGAAGCTATTTAAAAAGAACGACCGCGTAAATCTAAGGAAGTAAGTACTTATACGTGTAAAATACATTTAAAATCATAAATGCACAAGCAGCGCGTTACGTGTAAATTATAAAATTTATAGATCAGGAACAGAAGAGCAATATGATGAGAAAGAGCAGTTACTGCAACAAATAGTAGACCTTCAAAGAGAATTTTCTAATATAACCATACCTAAAAGGGCGGGATTAGATAGTTTGGCGAAAAAGAAAGGTTGTGCTGAGAGAGATTTGGCATCAAGCAATCACTTCTTCTCAGAATATATTTGTGAGTATTATAATATATTATCTTGTATACAGAAACTTTTCTAAGAGTCCATTTTTAGTTGAACAAAATGATGTAAATGAATTGCCAGATACAGTTGTTGACGATGCATCTGTGGAAATTGCTACTCAACTCGAGTGTCAAGATAATGTTCAACTTAATGAGAGTGATAACACCAATTTGAATATAATTTCTTCACATCCGCCAAATAAATCATCGGGTTTGTGAAAAAGAATTAAAATAATGATCATATCTAGTAGTTATAATAACAAATTTTGTAGATGCAACTCCTTATAAGAAATGGAACAGTAAGCATTTAAAAATTCAAGTATTCAGTTTTTAAAGGAAAGAAAAGAGGCAGAAAATAGGATCCGAGAGCGCGAGCTGGATTTAGAAGAGAGAAGACTTGCAATAGAAGAAAAAAGGATACGTTTGGAAGAAGTAAAATTTGAAGCAGAAAAAACAGAACGAGAACGAAGGTTGCAAATGGAAATTGAAGAACGAAGTCACCGCATTGCAATTGAAAAGCAACTTCATGAATTAAATAGCGCTCTGATTAAGCAGTTGATCAACAAATGAAATATTATATTATCAATAGCAAATACAATCTTTTTTAAAACAATTCTAATTATATATTTACATTAAGCATTTAAATATTCTTCTAATGTTGGAGGCTCAATATTAAAATAGTGAGCAGTTTGACTTCCATATAAACATGTATGGCAGTTTGTTAAAATGGTAGCACTTTTGTACATGCCATTAACATCTTGTAGTAACAATTTCTGATTTTTCTTAAAGTCCAAGAAAGCAAACAGACATATTATATTTCCAAAACCCCATTCGACTGCCTGTCTCATGGAACTCATACCATTATTAAATTGAAGTTGTTGGGGAGTTAACTGCCTGTTGGCATATGGACATAACAATAATTCTCTTACGGGATAGGCACTGTCTCCGTAAAGTGCATATCTTTGGCCATATGGAAAAACGGCGCATTGTTGTAATTGCATATACAAATTTGATTCTCTAAGTATACCTGCATCATGTCGTCTTCCAGCAACAGCACCATATAAATTGGCCACAATGCCATCTGGACACAATACAGATTGATATTTTACACAGTGATATCTTTTGTGTCCTGAGTAATAGTCTTCTTGATTGAATGATGGTCTACAAATAGGTCTTGTTGTTCCATCTATAGATCCCCAACAATTATTCATTGGTGCACCTTTGTTGGATACGGCATTAGAATAATATCTAAATTTATTCTGATTTAGCCACGGTAAGTTCTGTAGATCCTCTAAGAGGTGCGCTTTGTTATAATTAATAATATTCATAACCGCATTTGAAATACTGGAAAGGTATGGAGCTGAGAGTCCAAATATTCTTTCTAAATCAACCAACCTATTAGGATATGCCAACCGTCTCAGATATATACACAGTCCTTCCACGCCACTAGTAATATATCGCTTTTCCGTTCGAATTTCGTTTGGTATGCCTAAGGCATTGGACAACCTTTGTATATGCTCTTTTTCAAAACGAAAATAATGTCGAAATTCTTCTGAGGTTAATCTCTCTATGTTTAGTCTGCCATAAGTAACTGATCGCAAACGTATATTACGGCGTGGATGCAGTAGATTGAGCAAAACTGCGTCTTCCAAATCGTCATCATTTATATTTCCAAATACAGCTGCTTGTAATAAATCTTCCATTCTCTAGAAAAATTGTTACGTACGTCATTTAGAACGTCTTGCAAAACCTCAAACTTTCAATCATACGTCAACTACATTTTCACATACTATAACGTTCACGTTGACGTATAACGTACCCGTTAAAACGGCTTGCAAAAACTCCCTAATGTGACGCCTCTAATTTTGGCCTCGGTTGTGTTCTTACACAAAATATTGACGATGAGGAAAAGGTTATTGCTTATGCTTCACGTACCCTTAACAAGGCCGAACGCAATTATTCTGTCACAGAGAGAGAGTGTTTAATTTAGCTGTCATCTTTGGCATTGAGAAATTTAGACCGTATATCGAAGGTACACATTTCACTGTGTTAACTGACCACTATTCCTTATTGTGGCTTACTAATATGAAAGACCCCACAGGCCGTTTAGCCCGTTGGAGTGTTCGTCTGTCGCAATACGATTTTACAATTCGACACCGACAGGGCAAACATAATGTAGTTCCCGATGCTTTATCGCGAGCTCCTATTCAGGTTTCCGCTCTAGAACTTGTTGATGGCGACTTAGACTCTTGGTACTTAAAAATGCTTGAACGTGTTAGCCAAAGTCCTAATCAATTTCCTACTTGGCGAATTGAAAATCACCGACTTTTTAAGTATATTCCCAACCGTCATGCCATTGTTAGCAAGTTAGTGGAATGGAAACAGGTGATACCTCGTTCTCGCCGAACTGAAATTTACAAACTCTTTCATGACAGTCCCACATCCGCTCACTTGGGTGGTTATAAAACCTTTTGTAAGATCTCCGAACAATATTACTGGCCTAAAATGCGTGCCGATGTCATCCGTTACATACGCCATTGTGAAACTTGTGCTGCGAGTAAAGTTAGTCAACTTGCTAGACCTGGTTTAATGGGCCAAAATAAGAAGATTTTATACCCTTTTCAATGTTTGTCAATTGACATAATGGGTCCTTTACCTCGCACGAAAACTGGTAACACTTCTATCATAGTTGTATGTGATTGGCTAACCAAGTTTACCCTAGTTAAAGCTGTTCGCGCTGCCACTGCTAAAGCAGTAGCCAAGTTTTTGGAGAACGAAGTCTTCCTAATTTTTGATGTTCCTCAAATATGTATGGTTGATAACGGACCACAATTTATAAGTTCCCAATTTAAAGCCTTGATGAAACAATACCAAGTTCAACAAGTTTGGTATAAAGCTGGATTTATAAACTTGCCGTTCGCCGTTGGCGTTGGCGTTCGCGCTGGCGTCCGCCGTCGGCAATTCGTAGCAACGAAATTGACCATTTATAAACTTTGCGTTGGCCGTTACGAAAACTATCATAACCTCAATTTAATGTGTCATATGACTTGACAGATAGGACATAAATAAATAAACTGAAAAATCTGGTGTGATACACTCACACAACTTCCTTTTACAGTGATCTTATAATTAGTTAAAAATTTAATTTTTAATTTTTAAGCATTTGTCAAAAATTTTCAAAAATTACGAATTCTACAAAAACGGTACAAAATAGAGCGTTAGTTGAAGAGACAAATTTTCTCTAAAATCTTAAGCAGAATTCAAAAATGTAATAATATACCGGGTGTTCCATTTAAAATAGGAGTTAATAAAAAAAAATAGAAAGAAAAACAAAAAAACCCACTTTAGAAGTTTTCAACTGGAAAATCACCTATCTCACGTCAATTCACATTAAAAATGTAATAAAAATGTAAAGTTTGAAAAAAATCGTTAGAGCCGTTTTTGAAAAAATCGAAAAAAACTGAAAAATCACAAGAGTAAACACCTACTTCCGGTTATGCGATTTTCTTCAAAAGCTAGCTGTCTCATCTACATAGTACACAAAACTTATATATGAAGTTTCAACGCCATACCTCTTTTTGTTTTTGAGATATTCTGTTCACAGACAGACACACAGATAGACACACAGACACACAGACAGACACACAGACAGACAGACACACAGACCAATGAAAAAAAATATGTTTTTTGGGATCAGGGGACTCTAAAACGTGAAGATCTGTTGAAAACTCAATTTCGAATTTTTGGGGTGAATCCAATACTTCCTTTATCGTAAAAGGAAGTAAAAAATGAAATATTTACCTAGCTACCCACCTGCAAGCGTTTGTCAGATGTCAGTGAATGGCATTTGACATATGACGTAAAACACGTGACAGCTGAAAATCGTTTTGATTGGCTCTTCAGACTTGCTACGAACGGTGCTACGAGCGGCCTCGGACAAAAGTTAAAGTTTATTTAAGTCGAACGGCAGCCCAACAGCGAGCGGCAACGCCGACGGTAGATATAAATGGTCTTACGGGTTTCTGAACTTTTAAATTGGGAACGCCAGCGCGAACGCCAACGGGAACGGGAACGCCGGCGAACGGCAAGTTTATAAATCCAGCTTAATGCTTCTTACCATCCCCAAGTCAATTTTGTCGAGAGAGTTAACCGAGTTATCGGTACTGCTCTTCGCTCTTATGTGTCGGATAATCATCGTTCGTGGGACGAACACATTTATCAAGTTGCATACGCTTTGCGTAACGCCGTTCATGAGGTGACGGACTACACCCCTTCTTTCTTAAATTTTGGGAGGACTGTACTAGTTTCTGGGACTTATTACGGTCGTCTTAAGAACTTCCAAGAAGAAGAATTATCTTTATAAACTCGTGAAGACCTGGCTTCAGACGTTAACCAACTTTCTGAACTTTATCAAGACGTTGTTAAACGCCTCAATAATTCCTACCAACGCAATTCCAAGCACTATAACTTGCGTAAGCGTCCATTAAAATTTAATGTCAATGATTTGGTTTGGAAAAGGAACTAGTCTTATCTGATGCATCTAAATCCTTCAATCAGAAATTGGCTCCTAAATATGTCAAATGCAGAGTACAAAAAGTTACCGGCCCACTTACCTATCAGTTAGTGACCGTCCCCGACAATAAAAACGTTGGAGTTTGGCATATTAAAGATTTAAAACCTTACTTTGGAGAAGGACAAGTGGAGGAGTGAATTCTGGTGTGCCTGATTGTATGTATGTGATTTTATGTATGATGATGTGTGTGCATGTTTAGCTTATCTCGCCTATTCACCCTACGGATAGTATTATACTATCAACATCAGGGCCCCCGTAACCGCGCGTGCAACGCGTGCACCGCACGCGGGCGCCACTCTAAAGGGGCGCCAAACTGTTAGACGAAAGTATAAACCAAAATTGTTCGATTACGAACAGAGGGATGAGACAACTCAAGATCCGAGTTTAAATTAATTTTATCTACGACAGTGTGTAAAATCGCCTTTTAGTTGGCAGTTTTAAGTTTGTAAAACGACTGTTTAATAACATGTTTTCATTAGTTTATGTCGTTAATAACAACGTGCTTACAAAATTTCATTAGGCACGTAGTTAGTAGCAACATGTTTTAAAATTTTTAAAACACTCAAAATTAGGACCGATTGCTAGTAATTCTAATTTACATGTAAAATATTTTTTATATTTACTGTATTTTTTAGATTCTATCGTAGATAAAATATTGTACGATACACATGCGTAAAGCATCTTTAGTCACTCGTGGGGCTTAAAACGCTCGCTCACTCGCGTTTTAACTCTACCCCACTCGTGCCTAAAGAGTAGCTTTACGCACTTGTATCGTAAATTACTATTTTTTCTATAGCAAATGTTAAAGTGTGCTTTAATCGACTCAAAACAAAAGTTCAAGTGTTACTTTAACAGCCAGGGTAAATAAGGTAGCACTTTAACATCGAGGGTAGATAATAGTAATTTACGATACAAGTGCGTAAAGCTACTCTTTAGGCACGAGTGGAGTAGAGTTAAAACGCGAGGAAGCGAGCGTTTTAAGCCCCGCGAGTGACTAAAGATGCTTTACGCATGTGTATCGTACAATATTTTATCTACCATAAAATCTAGAAAACACGGTAATATAAAAACAATTTAATGTAAATTAGGATTACCAGCAACCGGTAGTAATTTTGCGTGTTTTAAAAATTTTAAAACACGTTGCTACTGACAACGTGCCTAATGAAATCTTTTAAACACGTTACTACTGACGACGTAAACTAATAAAAACATGTTATTAAACAGTCGTTTTACAAACTTAAAACTGCCAACTAAAAGGCAATTTTACACACTGTCGTAGATAAATAATATTTTGAAGCATAAGAACTTTAATCTGTTACATATGTTTTTTTAAATTTCCTGGTTTGCTGTAATATTCTTGTAGTTGTTTAAACATTTGAACGAAATGCGAAAACACATTTTATTTTAATTTTGTAATGAAACAAAAGAGATTTCAAAAACTAAAATTTTATTCTTCTTTAAATTTGTTACAAAGGAAAAAACAAACAAAACAATAAACAAATAAAACATTCAATCATCCAAAAATTAAATTGTTTTTTTCTGGATTGCGCTGCTGCAAATTCTTTCATAATATTGTCAAAATCAATTTTATCGAGGATCTCTTGCTCTATAGCTAAGATTGCCAAACCAGATAATCTTTTTTGTGACATGGTAGACCTCAAATAATTTTTAATTTTGAGAAGGATCTCTCACCAGAAGCTACAGACACAGGCATGGTGTCTTTATACACCGTGGACACAGGTAAAGTAAGAGGGATTTTAATGAAATGGTAATATTTGGTAGAGATGAAGTTAGATTGTTTTCAAATATATATTGAAGAATGTCGAGAGGATTTGACGCTTCAGGTAATGAAAACAATCGTAGGGCTTTTATCTCGTTAAACAAATAATTCTCTTCTACGCAAGCCTCTTTCTTTTTCTGATCAGCTAGCTTTTGTTGTAAAGCACGACAGATTTTTAAAAGATCCTCGTCATTTAATTTAAAACTATCACTAAAAACCAAAAACGTTGTCGTAATCAGATATCATTTCAAATCTACTATTTAAAGAACTTAGTGTTTGATCAATTATTTTTAAAAGAGTAATTTATTATACAAGACGATATAGTTAAATTTTATTCATGAGTGAATCGTTTAACGTCGAGACGTTAATGATTCAAGAGTGGATAGAAATAACTTTATCGTCGTGTATAATACTATTATACTATAAGTACTACATATATTCAAAGGGCGCCAAAATATTTCCCGCACGCGGGCGACTATAACCCTTGCGGGGGCCCTGATCAACATTATTCTCAACCTTTTCGACTTGATAACCAATTTCTATTATGATTATTCTTATTTATTGCGTGCTTTTTAAGCCGCATATTTTTTGCTTTTGAGTGCTAGTTAAGCACCTTGAGCGATTCCCCAATTACCGATTTGATGGTACTTTTCCCTGTCATTAGATTATACACTGCCGAGCATAAAATTAGGGTCACCCCGTAATTTGAAGTTATTTTAGAAATGTTTAGTTTTTTTACAAGTTTTTTCGGTTGTAACAGTTTAGTAACCGATTGCTTGAATAAAAAAAATTTTTGTTGTTCAAAGTTTATTCAAAGTAATGAAAATGAACAATTTAATTTGATACGCTAAATAATGAAAATGAACAAGTTTGCTTTGATATGCTTCTGTTGAAACAAAAGACAGTTTAGGGACAACAAAGTTTTTGTTTCTGTGGTTTTATCTGTCAGTTGCAAATTGTTTGTGTAGTATTGTCATTGTTAGTGTTTTGCAATGAGCATAAATCCTGTTGTTGCGGCACGAATTGTGGCGGCTTTAGAAGACGGCCGTGGTCAGCGCGAAACTGCGAGAAACGTTGGTGTAAGTCTCTCGAGTGTGCAACGAGTATGGGGGCGGTACGAAGAGACTGGTCTGCTCACTCGAAGACCTGGTTCAGGGCGAAGCAAGACTACAACAGCTAGAGATGACCGCTTTCTTGTTTCTAGTGCTTTGAGAAACCGAACGGTCACGGCAGTTTCCCTTCGAAATCATCTGCAAGAAGTGAGAAATGTAAACATAAGTGAGTGGACAGTTAGGAGGCGACATCATGCTGCTGGATTATCTTCTCGAACTAGAGCTACTGGACCGCCGCTTTCCCGTGAACACCGGATTGCCAGGTTGAATTTTGCACGAGAACACTTGGCATGGACAATAGCGGATTGGAGTCGCGTATTGTTTTCCGATGAATCGCGATTCTGTCTTACGGGCTCAGATAGACGTGTAAAAGTGTGGCGACGACAAGGCGAGAGATATGCTCAAGCGTGTATTGCCGAGCGACTTCCGTTTGGTGGAGGATCAGTTATGGCATGGGGAGGCATATCTTTTGACACTCGCACGGAGTTAGTCTTTATCGAGAATGGGACGTTGACTGCGCATAGGTATCTGACAGAGGTTCTAGAGGACCATGTTTTACCGTTCATGGTTATTCTTGGAGAGGACGCAACATTTATGCATGATAACGCACGGCCCCACATTGCTCGGATAGCTACTGAGTATCTTGACGAGGTTCAAATCACGCGATTTGTTTGGCCCGCTCGCAGTCCAGATTTAAATCCAATTGAACATGTTTGGGATGAGATGGGAAAACGTTTACGGAGACATGTGCCGGCCCCCAGAAATTGTAGAGAGCTTCGCGCCATACTGGTGCAGGAATGGGACAATCTTCCGCAGAATGTGATCCAAAATCTGATCCAGAGCATGCCTCGTCGTTTGCAAGCTGTTATCACTGCCAGAGGAGGGAATACTCGCTACTGAAGTTCTTAAATCAAAGCAAACTTGTTCATTTTCATTATTTAGCGTATCAAATTAAATTGTTCATTTTCATTACTTTGAATAAACTTTGAACAACAAAAACTTTTTTTATTCAAGCAATCGGTTACTAAACTGTTACAACCGAAAAAACTTGTAAAAAAACTAAAAATTTCTAAAATAACTTCAAATTACGGGGTGACCCTAATTTTATGCTCGGCAGTGTATTAGGTGAAACCCTTTTGAGTGACGGATTTCCTCGCTTCCTTATAGATAGCGATTGGACCTTTTGTCGAACTCTTCTTGAGTCTTTTGTTGATAGTGAAGCTAGTGTTTAGGTGAGTTGCTTTCGTGATGAGTGCTTGAGCCTTCTTTACTTTTTCGAAGTGTGTCTTTCTGACGATGGAGTTAGTTGTAAGGGTTTCTAGACCTGCACGATTTACTTAGGGTGGTTGGTTGGGCATGCAGGGTCGGTCTCTTTTTTGGGAAACCTTTCCATCAAATATCTTATTATTTCCCTTCCCCACCTCGCTTCACGAGATATTTTCAAAGCGTCAGGTCGACTTTATTAGGTTCTTTAGTAGCCTTTAGGATTTGTGGTATGCATGAGTTCATACTTGGGTTTTTTAATAGTTTTTGGGGGCGGGTTTCTTTCGGTCTTGTGGAGATTTCTGGGGGTCGGGGCGAGCGATTGGGTTGCCATCCGACTCGGTGAGGGAGTTACATTCAGTCCGTCACCGGCGCGCCTTTTCCATCTAGCTGCGACGACTGGCTGAATGCCCGAACTGGGTTTGGTGGTGGTGCGGTCGTTCCCTCCGGCTTCTGGGGTCTTTACCCAAATTCGGGGCGGGTATGGTTTTTGGGGCTTTTTTGTCCTGGGTTTTACCCGAATTTTTTTTCGTAGTGTTTTCAATTCTGCGATGTTTCATACAGGAGTAAGTTTTTGTGACTTATCTCCGGTGTTTCGCTGTGTGTTAATTCACACGGTGTTTCAGTGTGCAGTCGTTCCTGGACTGTTCACTTTTCCTCGACCAGCAGGGTTTAGGGTTTTCTGCTTTGGCGCTCTTCTTCACAGTCGCTTACATTCGCGGTGATCACTACGGGGGCTCGCGCTGAGTATTTGTGATCAACAGCGTCCTCACCTTTTGCTAATTTCCCATTTCACCACAATAGCTTCTTTCAAACAGCCCTGCGTTGACTGACTGACTGACGGACATCGGACTTATCCCTTCCAAATCCCTCTTCGTTACACTATCTTCCTTTACTATACTCTTTTAATACCCAGGTATCCCTTTTTCCGATTTCTTTTCTTCTCTACCTTATTGGCCTATTCCAAATCTCATTTCTTTAATTCTGTAACGATTTCCGGCTGCTGCCTCAGCCGTTGGCTAAATCTCAGCAACTTTTCAGTACGCTGACTAGGTCCAATGCGTGTGTTCTGCCAGTACACGTTTAAGGTAACCTTCTGATTAGTTCGTTTCCCGTTGGCTATGGTACGGAGCTAGGCGTCTAACTTATCCACCGACGCGCCTTTTTCATCTAGCGCGACGGATCGGTTTAGCACTTTGCTCACGACTATTCCCTCCGTAGAAACTTTCTATCTCTTCTTCTTTTCTTAACTTTACTCTTTTATTCCCCATCTATTTCCCTACTTTCCTTTCGCCTTCTTTGACTGACGATAACCTTTTCAATTGCTTTAATATAGTCATACCTCAGGTATTTATCTTGGCCGTGGGGAGTGAAACAAATCTTTAGCTCCTGCTAGTTGTTTCGCCATTTAGTCACTTCCGGGCCAGCCTGTATATTTTCACTTGAGTTATAATTCGCTGTATTTCGAATTATTTTAAATTTTGGTCCGCTCGCTTTGTACCGATTCTGGAAAGTCCGTATTGCTCGTTATCGCGACGCTCCAGCCTTCAGTTGTTTTTCGCTTGTTGGCCGATCTGCGGGCATTCTATTTCTGCATTCGGTTGAAGTAACTTGCTTCTACGAAGGCATTCCCGCGTGCTACTGCACCAATTTTTAATTGACTTCGTTTGTGAGCTGATGACTAAAATCAGGTATGTTTACGCTCGTTGGTTTGATATTCAAGTTTAGTAATTTCCCGTTTTTTTATTAGCTCTTTGACGATATTGTCCAACGTCACTTTTAAACGCCGTTTTTAAGCGACTTCTTATATTGGATTGACGCCACGTTAGATGTCCTAATCTGCATCATAATTAATAACTTGGACCCGCAACTCCTTTCTGGAATGTCATCTTGAGCTTGCCAAATGGTACAAGGAACGTCCGTTCCATTATCAAATTCGGCCACGAGTTCGAGATTGCTGTCGGCTTACGCTAAGCTAATCCTGGACCAATTCAGTGCCTGCCGGCAACGTTTTTTTATCACCACCCAGGTTAGTCTTGTTTCAACTTTTGTTGATAACCACGTCCGCCTATGAATTGTTGGCTGAATCGATTGTAACGACGCTTCCGATTTACAATTTACAAAGTTAAACTACGCTTTACACATTTAAAACGTAATGTATTAATTGTTCATAAATCTATACTTTACAAATTTAAAACATAATGTATTAATTGTTCCCAAATTTACAATTCACAAGTTTAAAGTTTTGCTTAATGAATACGTATTAAGTATTTTGTAAGAAGTGCCCTCACGCCATTTTACTATCATTACCGAGATAACGGTTAAAACATATGACAGTGGTAAGCTTACTCCTTCATTGAATTGCAATCATATTCAATCCAAGAGCCCAAAAGAGGTTCACATATTTTTGTGCGTGCTGCATTTTCAGCATTAGTTATATACTCAATTTAAACTTTGTGATAAACAATTTACAGACCTAAATATGATGTTGCAAGCAACTATTATTTATTAACCAAATAAACCTAATTGTTGCTGTAATTTTATTTATTTCTCGAAATCTGTGATTTCTGGCGCCCTGTGTTTTTCTTATTATTGAAAGAGCTTGCAGTAGTTCAGCTGATGATAGAAATCTGCGACCCAAGGCACCGAATTTGAAGCTAGCTAGGTCATTGCGGTGAGTACGAACATTTCAGAGCTACCGTGGTGTATAAATGATAAGGGGGTTGATCTGCGATTATACTACCATTGATTATTATTAGTAATCGATCGCAGGTTGGCTTCTTTATTGTTTCATGTTTGTACCAATTTTGCTCTGTCCAAGCTATGTATGCTTGTTGAAAGTCGACAAAGAGCATGTGAACTATGATTCCTTTCCTCCTTGTTTTCTCAGTCACCTGTTTTAAAGTGAATAGTTGGTCTGTTACTGATCTTCCTTCCCTAAATCCACACTGATATTCTCCTATTTTACGTTCTGCTTCCTTCCTTAGCTTGTCGTTTATTAGCGTGGCTAACATTTTGTATGTCACATTCAGTAGGGATATAGGTCTGTAGTTCTTACAGACCAGTGGGTCACCTTTTTTATGGATGGGTAGAATTAATGCATGCTTCCAATCTGTTGGCAGCTCTTTCCTTACCCACACTAATTTTATTAGATTATAAATTTTCTCCGCCAGTTGTTGAGCTCCGCACTTTAGCAGTTCACTTTGAATTTTATCAGTTCCCGGACTCTTATTATTTTTCATTTTCTTCACTATTTTTACGAAATCTTCCCAAAGCGGTGGTTCTATTGTCGTTTGGTTTTGTTCTCAATCTTCTGTAGTTGCCTTACGTAGTCCTTCTTCATTTCCATCTAAGATTTGTTCATAGTGCTCTTTCCATCTAGCTGTTACTTCGTCTTTCCCGCCTACTATGTTACCCTCTTTATCTTTACATAAGTTGACTTTCGGTTGGTGGGTTTTCCTTATAGTACCTACTTTTCTGTAGAATTCCCTAGTGTTTTTGTTCCTGTGACTTTTCTGTAAACTTAATACTATTTCCTCTTGGTGCTTTCGTTTTTTTCTCTGTATAGTTTTTTTGCCTCTCTTCTTACTTCTTTAAACTCCGCGACACTTTCAGTAGTTTTATCCTTTAGCATTTTTGTGTTTGTTTGGTTTAGTTGATCTACCATTAATTCACACTCCTTATCAAACCATATATTCTTGGGTTTTTCCTTTCCTATTAAGATCTTTGTTGCTGCTGTTTGTATTGCCTTCTTTAGATTTTCCCAATTACTTTCTATCTCTTCATTTAACGCCTGTGATTGTAGTGCTTTTCCTATTTTCTGTTCATATTTCTCTCTGTTTTCCTCTATCTTTAATAGTTGTATATCCCATCTTCTTGCTTCTTTTTCCTCTTCTGTGTTCTTTTGAGTCACTTCGTGTTTAATTAATGCGCATACCGTATAATGGTCCGAGTCCATTTCTGCCCCTTCTCTGCTCTTTATATTTTGCATTATGTTCCTATGTTTTTCTTCTATAAGCATGTGGTCTATTTTGTTTGTCGTTTTCCTATCGGGGCTGACCCACGTTCCCTTATATATGTCCTTTTGCATTAAGAAGGTTGACTTTATTATCATTTTCTTTTTCATAGCAAAGTTTACTAGCTTTTGTCCGTTTCTGTTGGTTTTACTGTGCTTGTTGTATTTCCCTATAACTGGTTCATTTCTCTTTTCTTGACCCACCTTTGCATTACAGTCGCCTACTACGATTTTTATATCGTATCTCGGCACACTTTCTTAAATTTCATCTAATTGTTCGTAAAATTTGTCTTTTTCTTCATCGTCTGCTTCTTCAGTGGATGAATGTACATTTATGATGCTTAGTTTTCGATATAATCCTCTTAGTCTCAAATAACTGGAATGGTGTTACTACACAGAATTGTTAATGAAGCATGGCGACACTAACAGTACCTAAAGACTGTAAAACTTCAGTAATAGTGCCGATTTTCAAAAAGGTAAATCAGATGGAATGCGCCAATTACCGTGGAGCATCACTGCTTTGTACAGCCTGTGTAGAAGATAAATTGCATGGGGCACAAAGCGGGTTTAGACCTGGACACTGCACCCAAGATCACATATTCACAATCAGAAATATAATTGAGAAATCACTACCCTACAATAAAGAAATATACATATGTTTTGTGGATCTAGAAAGGCCTTTAATAAGGTGGTGAGACAAAATATATGGGATGCACTAGAGCAGGGGTGGCAAACCATTGGCACGGGTGCCATTGATGGCACGCCACAAAATAATTTGGGCACGGCAGTAATTAAGGAAATTAGGTACCTAATCGAAACAATTTATATTTAACAATGGATTGAACATGAAGCTTCAAGGCGCAAATAAAACAATTATTGTTATGATAGATCTCACTCATGCTTTCGAACCTAAACTGCAAGTTTTCAGTAACGATATTGTTACCAAAAACTACAAGTATTTCCCAAACTTGAAAAAAATCTCCACAGAGATTTGAATTTACATGAAAAACCAGACCAAGCAAAAGTCACTGAAGAGTTTAATTCGGTAATTTAATTCAAAGAATTATTGGAAACACTGAAATTTATTATATATCTGATGTAACTTCACTTGATAAACTGGACTTGGCCAAATTTGATTGGTTGGAAATTGAAGAAATTTAAATGCAGCTGATTGATTTCCAGTCTAGTTCAATATGGATTCAAAAATTTTTCGAAACAAGGAAAGAGTTCGAATTAAATGAAATAGAAAGAATATTTGTATCAGGTAATATAAGTAAAAATGCCAATATCAAAATTATGGAAACGTGGAATTCAATTCCAGACACATTTAGCAGTCTGAAGAAGCTGGTCTTTGTTATCTTAACAATATTTTCATCTACCTATGCTTGCGAGTCATTATTTTCAGAAATGAATAACATTAAAGACTCGCTTAGAAGCCGTTTCTCAGACGAATCCAGTCCAGCTTGCATTCTGCTATAAGTAACAAAGTATGGAGCTAATATACGTTATTTAGCATCTAATTTGCAACAGCAGAAGTCGCACGAAGTTTTTATTTCATTTAAATAAACATAACGTCACTATTGCTGTACAAAATGTATATTTTTTGTTGCAAACAAAGAGTTTTAAGTTGATAGTATTTAATTTTATTTTTTCCCCATTAATCACTAAGTCAAGATTGTTTGATGGCACGTCATGGCCTCGTTAAACATTTCTTTAGAAAAAATGGCACGTAGATGAATAAAGGTTTGCCACCCCTGCACTAGAGAGCAATGGTATTGCAAATAACTTGATAGAAGTTATTAAGTCATTGTACAAGAAAACAGCAAATATAGTTAGAAAGGACAACCGAGAGGCCGAAAAATTCAGAACTACTCAGGGAGTTAGACCAGGGTGTAACCTTAGCCCTTGCTTTTCATCATATTTATGGATGGTAGAAGAGGGCGATTGCGTATTTGCAGACGATGTCGCAATAGTAGCAAATACAGAAAGAAGTTTTGCAATTCAATGTTAACCTATGGGCGGAAGAGCTGAAAGGAAATCAATATTAACAAGACCAAAGTAGGAGTGAGGTCAATTAACAAGAAAAGAAGAGTAAACATACAAATAAACAATCAGATAATGGAGCAAGTTAGACACATAAAGTATCTAGGACTAACTATAGATAATACTGGAAAACTCAACGAGGATATTAATAATAGAATCATGACAACGACAAAAATGACAATCTATAAGACCATATACTTACCGACCTTATTATATTCATGCGAAACGTGGGTATTAACCAAGAAGCTACACAAGAAAATCCAGGTCCTAAATAGTATATTAAAGTATGAGTGGATAACAAGGTCTTTAAAACACGCGCGAGTTTTCGAGCACGACGGCGTAGCCGGAGTGCTCGAAATAGAGCAAGTGTTTTAAAGACCAGTTATCCATGAATACTTTACGCTATTTTTTATTATACCTCCAACACTGGAAATAAATTACGCATTAAAAACTTAGAAATAATTTTTGTCGTGATAAATCGAGAGGGTATATTAATATTGCTACTATAGTTACGAGAATTATTTACGTTTTTGTCGCGTCCACGTCCGTTGTTGCATTCAGTCGTTTCCTTGACAACCTTTAAAGCTCGGCGAGCTTTAATCGCCTGTTTTCGCACGCTCAGGCGTGTTTTAAACGGCGATTCTGATGCAGGTAAATAAAAAATAATATATCTGAGAAGAGTAGCAAAAGTAACGAAAATGGACAAAATAAGGAACGACGATATAAGAGAAAAATTGAAAACGGAGATTGCTAGGAAGTATATAGAAAAGGATCAGTTATGGTCGTAGAGAAATATGAAAAGAGTACCTGAAGGAAGACAACTTAGAAAAATATGGGAAGCGAAAAGCAAGAGACAAAGAAATGGAGGATCCACTGAAGAGAAGGGGTTTGTCCTGGAACCAGGCCGAGAATCTAGCAAGGGACAGGAATACTTGGAGAATAGTGGCGAAATAAAAGTGAAAAGAATGGAATGCACACGCTATTATATGATAATATTTAGTTATGAATTGTAAGAATAAAGTACATATTTAGTTATGTACAAAAAGGTTTTTTACACCCTCTACACTTAATAGTCGAAGAGGGATAGATTATATATAATATTTAACACTATATTTTTCAGAATTGGTATATACAAAGTTAATACAAAATTTCAGTCTTACTAACATGTCTATGAAATTCCCGAATCAACATTTAGGTTTTTGCCACATAAACTATTTCAAGTTTCACCATTTGATTGACCGTTTGCCATGAACATTTTTGGAAACTTCCGTGATATCAATGGGGTTTTCTCCATTTATTATCCTCTGAAAACTGGGAACCAAAATGTCAGGGATGCAGTAGGATGGACCAGCTCGATTTTCAGCTAAAAAAATCTACATGCTGCAAAATTGAAAATAATTTCATGTTTATTTATACAATCCAGAAGAGAAAACCAAAAATATTCAATTTAAACATTGTATAACCACAAAAGACACTTTTATGTAGGTTTGAATACCAGCAATATCGAATGGATAGTCTTATTCACCCGCCATGACAGAATAATTCTACTAATGGCATATATATTCCTGATAAAACAAAAACAGACTACATGGCCACTAACAATTAAAAAAATAAACAACACTTTTGTTGCTGAAAACCAAAAGACAAAGTAGTTTCTTTACAAAACAACAATTAATCATTTAACAATCAGTCATTTGTCTTTAAAACTACTTCAAAAAAGAGAAAACAGTATTATATCTAATTACACGAATAAAATATATTATGGAATGGAAAAACAGTTTGGGTACCGTTGCTATACTAGTGTTGGTGTAAAAGTAAAATTTATAATTCAGTGCATCTAAGGTTTTATCAACTTGGGAACAAATAGTAGTGGCCGAATCCACTTGTTTATTGTTTTTCTTTTATAATACACCACTGCAAACTCATAATATAGTACGTGAAATGTTTTTCCATCATGTTTCAAATCAACTTCTTTATTATAAACTGATCCGATAGAAAGTTCAAAATTTAAAAAAAAATGGAAATCTGGCATGTAGCCATTCAACCATTGACGTTACTACAATTAATCTATATAAAACAGAATGCAAATATTTAAAGCAACATTTCAACTCTCAGTAATTCTAAAAAGCCTGTTACATGCAGCTACTTATAGGCTAATGTTAATACCTCTATACGAGTCTGCTGTTGGGCAATACAAAATGAATAGGTATATACTGGTAAAATAAAAAATTACACTATCTGATTATTAACCTTTTCAAAGTTACTGTGGTTAAAAATAAGTATTGACTAGAAATCACAACAATTAACAATAAAAAACTCTTAAGTTAGAATTTTATATCTTCTTCATTCTTCACCTCCTTATTTTTCTTTGGAATTTTTGCTCTGCTTTTTGAACCAATAGCTGAAAAATTCATTAAATTACCAAAGATATTGATTATTAATAACAAAATCATAATTAATCATCAGACAGCCCCAAATGTTGTATTAGACATTTACAATAAGTGAAGCATTACAAGGGCTGTTCTGTTAATTGTTACCAGCAGGCCATGAATGCCAATAAAAACAAAACAACTTGCACAAATTGAATGTTCATTCTTTTGACAGTTTCCAGCTGCAAGTTGGAGAAGTTGGGGTTAAAATGTATAGAAAAATATTTGAATTTGCCGTGCAATACTTTTCGGGCAACAATTTTCTACGATTATAAAAGATGTATGACCAAAGACAACAAAATTTAGTGCTAGCACTGAGAGAACTGTGAGTTTAAGCGTGAATGGTGTATGTAGCTGAAAACGTTAGTGTTACTGAAAAGCTTCTTAAGGAAGATCGAAATCAGCAAGAACTAGGTATTGGATCATTCGTAGTAGATAACATTTTACCCCAACAGCTGGGTGTGAGGAAGCTGACAAATCAATGGATTTCACATTTGTTAACCAAAGAACAAAAACCAGTATACGGATAGATTGGTGCAAGATCTTCAAAGCATGTGTTTAATATTGTTATGGTTGAGGAGTCTTGGATCTATAATTAGGACCCCAAAAATAAACAAGAATCAAGTGTTTGGGTTTTTGAAAAGGGGGCTTTGCTAACAAAAGCTGTGCGCAGTAAAAGTGCAAATAAAACAATGATTGCTGCTTTCTTCAGATGCTCTCAAAGATCGTAAAACTGTAACTTCTGATTGGCATACAGAAGTATTCCTTTCTCGAGCCTTTGAAAAATTGTGAAATGATCGCTGAAAATCGAGTTTCAGTGGCATTTTATTCTAGCACGATTTTTTATACACATTATGGAATCCAGCTAGTAATTTTGTTTCTAAAGATGAAAAAACCACACGTAATACGAGATTTCTTGATGCAAATGCGACGGAAGCTACATAGCGAAAAAACGGAGTTTTTTGCGTGTTTCGAGAATAAAAAAATGTGTTATGGCTAAGAAAGAAAATTTTGAAAAACAATAATTTTCTTTCAAATCTCCATTCTCCTCTTATAGCTAACAATTAACTGAACAGCTGTCGTATAACCCATTTACATATCTGAAAGTTCTTTGGTACATAAGTAAATTAGCAAATTAATTGACATTCACCGAAAGTACAAATTCATTTACTGTGTATGCCTAGCTATAGGTATAATTTATAAACAAGGCCATTATCAATTAATTACAGATACATACTGTGGACATGGCACACTTCAGCATCAGCCTCTACGGAACTCAAAAAATTTAACCAGAGTTTCTGTTTTGTAGATAATTTATCCTTTTCACCTTTCACCTCGACAAACTTACACTGAAACAGATAGAACCATTAGTAGCTGCAATATGTTTCTTTTCTATTTAATAAATGGCAAACGTTAATATACACGGTTTAAATTTTATATATTAATCGATTACATCGGATATGAATGTGCGCTTATTTAAAGTGGTGGAAATACTTCTGGATTCAGTAGCAACCTTTTAAGGGTATTGAACATGACTTAATTGGACATCCACACATAAATACTTTACGCCGTCAATTGGAGTATTTCTTTCCTTCTACAAGTCTATGTCAGTTAGAAAGAGATTAATGTGAATAAAACACTGCTTTTTTTAAAAAGTGAATTACGTTAGAACCAGCCAAGTGGAATCAAAATTTTTGTTGTATTGTTAAGCTTATGAAAAGTATTTTGTGGGCAACTCATTAAAAAAAAATGGTTTAAAATTAATAATAACAAAGATAGCAATGGTGCGCACTTAATTTGAATCACCCTGTATAGCTAACCCAGCGAATAGAAGTATTTGAAAACTTGACATAATTACGTATAGGATTTTGGTGTATTTGTTTTTGTATTTTTATTAAATCCGATTTCATTTGATACTGGAGTTAATTTATTCATGTAGTTCTCGTTTTTCGTGTTTATTATTTCCTATATCAACAATTACGGGATTTTGATTTTCTAAATCTAGTTTACGTTATATTTGGAGAGATAAAGTGTTTAAATTATTATTTTTTTTCTATAGCACATGTTAAAGTGTGCTTTTATCAACTCAAAACAAAAGATCAAGTTTTACTTTAACAGCAAGGGTAGATAAAGTAGCACTTTAACATCAAGGATAGATAAAGTAATTTAATTTTCTAACTTTTGTTTAAATTAAATATGACAGCTTCATATTATCGTAGCAACCCAATCTAGCTACTGACATTTTGAAATGTGATTGACTGACATTATTTTCTTTTGAAATTGTTAAAGTTCTTGCTATAGAAAAAAATATTATATTATACACGACGATAAAGTTATTTCTATCCACTCTTGAATCATTAACGTCTCGACTTCGTCTCGACGTTAAACGATTCACTCGTGGATAAAATTTAACTTTATCGTCTTGTATAATAAATTACTATTTCATAACACCTACTTGTTATTTCTCAATAACAGAACTGTCAACCTGACTGAAAAGTTCCCCATAACAGCCATGGCTGTTATACATTTTATGTCCTACCAGTAAATTGAAATTAATGACTCTATTTTAAGGTATCTTAGATACAAAATAACGCTCCAGGGCAATTATTTTCACATATAATCTCATAAGAGCATTAATTCTTTCCGGAAATTTTTTGAGTGCGTTCCAACAACGTCGTATTAATTTGCCGTTAGGACGTTGTTGGAATACACAAAAAATAATTTCTGGAGATGAATTAATGCTCGAATGCAGATTCGGTAAGAAAATCGTAACGACACAAACCTCACAGTTAGGTTGGTCACCTACAAAAAATTTCCAAGAAATTTTGTAGTTGTCTTGGTTACGGCTTGTGAACTAATTTTTCTATTGGTCATTAATGAGTGTCGTACGATTTTCTTCATAAGAACACTAGGGTTATTATGAAAAATGAATAGTATTTGTTTCCATGGATACAACTTTTATTTCAAAAATTATGCACCACTGCCACAATGAAAATTAATGACAGCTCAGCTAATGTCACAAATCTAACTTGGATCAGCTAACTAGATCAATGTTAAATACTATACCATAGTAATTATATGAATTGAATATGAATATGAATTAGGTAAGAAAATTGGTAGGACATAAAACCTTGAAGGCACCACGGGCATTATGAGAAGAGCCCGCGATTGTTGTACACACCTCGGGCCAAAGGCCCTCGGTTAGTACACTAACAATCTTGGACTCTTATTTTACTCATAATGCCCTTGGTACCTTAATAACTATAACAGCCTAGGTCGTAAGAAATAACAGAACAGTAACATTTTAACATTGGCAATACTGAAATGTATTGTTGGTGACACTGTGAGTCAAATTCGATGTTAGCAGGTTAGGTTTTGCGTCAGTTTTGACTCAGACTGACGCAAAACCTAACCTGCTAACATCGAATTTGACAGAGACTTACAGTGCCACCAACAATACATTTCAGTATTGCCAAACGTAATTTTTCTTCATAGGTGACTCAGACGAGTTGTCCAACACCTGTTACTAATACTATTTAACTTTTTCATTTAAATTGCTCTGAAATTTCTATTTTTGTTTATTATGAAAAATATTCAACGACATACCGCCGTTATCGAATCTAACTAACTCGGTTAAATTCATTAGCCTCGTTTGTTAGATGCTTACTAACGGCCTTATGTCGTTAATAACTATAACGTCATTTGTTTGCTACCTCTTTAAATAATGTATTTTACAAGGCTTAAATTGTTTTTGTATGTTTTAAGTCGAATATTTGGAAAAAAGTTAAATTTGGAGTATGAAGTAAGAGTATCAGAAGGAAGCTCAATAGAAGGGCTTTCCAAAAATACAAAAATATACAGGGTGTTCCAATTTTTTAAATCCGAAATTTTGAGCACTCTGTGTACTTAAATACCCAGAGCCATTATTTTACACTCGAAAAGTAATCCACGAAAAACAATTTTTTGGTAGTAATGTTCTTTCATTCAATTGTTTTCTATTTACAGCAGCTGCCCGAAATTCAGCAATTTTTTTGCATAGAATTGATAATATTGCAAAAACGGTCAACGTTAAACCCATACAACTTAAAATTGTTAGTATTTTGACTGAAAACTTTTAGGCTACCAAAATGAAGGGAATTTTGTTTTTAAAAAAAGTAAGTTTTGTTAGTCACACTTTTTCGAGCCACGCTGAGTAGTCAAAAATATTTTAGTATTGTGAATTTACAACTTTTATGTAACTCATAGTTTTAAAAATCCTACAACACCACATCATTGTCGGTTCCTGTTACAGTGGTCGAGAGAGCGCGTTTGCCACTCAATTTACATAGAAATTTTAAAATGGAAAGCTAATTATTGCAAAGCCTAGATGGAGGTTTAAAATCGCAGCGCGATTTACCAATACTAAGTGCAGATGGGGCAGAAAGCGCCGATAATGTGGAATTTCATATTTAAAGATTAGAAGTAGTGATGGTCGATATTGTGGTTTTTCAATGGCATTGTAAATCGTTACTGTGATTTTTTGATCCAAGTTATTTTACAGCGTACGTGACTACAATTTTCATATACGAGTACACATGAAATCGTGAAAAGTATCTTAAGGTGCAAATTCGCTGCTCGTTGCTCCGCAAGCAGTTATACCGATAAAAACTAATTTATTACCAGACCAGTGCTCGGCTCGGAACTCTAATACATTGTAAAAATTCAGAAACATTCAGTAAGCCAGCATAATCGTAGACCTGTTTTGGTTTTAATCACATGCATTTTAAACGATCTTTGATAGGGAGATGTACATAACACAATGTTGTTTAGACCTGGCATCATCGGAAGGTCATGATCATATCACAGTTTCTGAGCAATTTTCGAAGTTAATTTTCAATTACTTTTTAATATCAGTGATTAAATCACAGTTAATGAAATGTCACCTTTCACTAGTTATAAGGGATAAACATTTTTGCAATAATAAGTGCTCTGTCACTGATAATAATTAAGGGGATTGGTTTGGTGTTCAGTTTTTGTTTATGGCAACGTGGGCCGATAATACGTAGCACAACTTTATGTCCCACTCACTGCAGTGGAATAAAGCAGGAATATTACAGTTACTCAGTGAGCTAACTGGTATGACATCGCCACAGAATAATACAGAATGGCCTGTCAGCTTAAAATTCAGCTAGTTTTTTCTTTGCGCATGCGTGAGTTCTGGTGGTGTGCAGTCAGCTGTTTTCCATATTTTACACGTGTACTTGTGGCGGTCAATGACCCCTTATAAGAAGGTTATGTTTTTTTGTGCAAGTGGTTTCAAAATAATAATTTAATATGAGTGCACAGAAAAGATCTTTTGGTGGCGCATGGTGTACTGTGCATTTCCATATAAATTGCGTGGACTTTAAACGTACGGATTATTTCGTTTCAGTTTAAAATTTAGGCGCATACTTTTGAATTTACCGCCTCTGCACACCACTAGGATCATGGCGGACATTTTCAAGGTCACAAAAATTGAGTATGCTGACATCAAAAGCGCCGACACAGAGAGGCCATTCTGATTTAGAGTATTATTCTGTGAGATCGCTCTTGTATACTGACAGAATAAGTGGTCTACACGCATAGCCTACACGCCCGTACTCAAGAAATTTTAAAATCGATAAGGTGAACACCCAGTAATATTGATCCTTGCAATAATGAATGGAAGGACATTTTACTAAATTATTATACTAAACAAGGGATATTATTTTATAGACTTATGTCTTTATGCAATTTGCATATAAGCCATTCACGATCTTTTTGGGTCAGGTGAGGCTATGACCATCTAGTAATTTTGTTGGCAGAACCTCTGTTGCAACTAAACTTCCTCATGGAAATTGACACTTTTTGTGTTAGGTTAGGTTGTTTTCAGTTTAAGGTTATATTTTCTGAATAGGTACATTATTGCCGGATATTCTCTAGTTTCCACATCGATTCGCGTTCTTTTAAATTTGGTCTGTCCTTTATAAATTGGAAGTAGCATCGTTTAATGGAAATTTTTTGTTGTAACAAAATTATTTTGGGCATTTTGACTTTTCTTTTGTCGGGAATTAAAATTATTTTTACACATTTGATAAATCATTTATTTTCTTACGAATATTAAAATAATAAATCTTGCAATGTGGTGGCAAGAAAATGTCGAACAGACACTGACAGAAAAAAAAGTTGCATCCGCTACATCATCGAATCAGTTAGTCCAACATGAAAAGAAAAAATCATAGCCAACTCCGTCCCAAAAAGGTCGTGAACGGCTTATATTTCGGATATTTAGTGCATAATGCTGATTGCAGTTGTCCACCAAATAGTCGCCAAATACTGCTGAATGCTGCACTGTACGATGCAGTAGGCGTACAATTAGCCAACAATTTTCTCTGGACGATGCAACGACGTTATTCTGACTATTTGTAACTGGTAATTGTGCGATTCTTTATTCTTGGAGCGTTGTTCAAGTGAGCGAGCGCTATGAAGACTCGCGTTTTCTTGCGAGAGATAAATAAAATGCAAGAAAAATTAAAAACAAAACTACGGAAAAACCGAAAGAATTTATATAATTTTCTTTACACCATTGTATGTACAATAAATTAAGGAACGGAGGATGCTAAAAACAAAACTTGTATTCCATTTGCTTTTTTTAACATTAATCTTAATTTTGAAGAAATTGTTGAGCCATTTTGTTTTTAAATGAGGTGCCCACAAAGTACTTTTCATAAGCTTAATAATAAAACAAAAAGTTTGATTCTACGTTGACTGGTTCTAATGTAATTCACTTTTTACGAAAAGCAGTGGTTTACTCACATTAATCTCTTTCTAACTACCGTCGACTTATAGAAGGAAAGGAATACTCCAATTGACAGTGTAAAGTATTTACGTGTGGAGGCTGAGGATCATTTTTTTTTTGGATCTCTCGATACTAATCTTAATTTTTACAAAACCTTGCCACTTTAAAACAATTATTTAGAATTACAGTACAGTCTCAGTAATTTCAACTAATGATTGCAAGTAGGTATCTGGTAAAATTATTGAAAAGTTAAAATTATCAAACAATTTTTACTAGTATTTCATAAAAGTAAAATAACAATATGCAATAGAAATGGGTAAATTTTAAATTCATTCATTGCAAAAGAACAAAAATTAATAATGAAAATGTAACAAAATTATGAAATTTCTACCTGTGAACTCAGTGCACCACATTTGGTGTTTGTCACAGAGAAAACGGAGACATAATGCGAGTGTTTAAAGGATGTAAAATTAAAAGTTGAAACTATAGAACAACAAACAGACAATTGAAATTACAAGGTTTCTAATCAAACGGATTGCCATTTGAAATTATCGAAACGGTACGAGTGCAGGCAATTGAAATTACTGAGATTGTATGTATGTAAAACAACCTCTAAAAATTGACGAACACAAAAATAACTTTCAATAACCAAAGTAAAAAAGAATTTTGATATAGTACAACGTGTCTTCAGTCTGCCATATTTTCTGCAATTTATGTGACAGCAGAAATATGGCAAATGGATTTGTTATTAAGTGATAAAATTCAAGTAAATATTTGAAAGTTAGTGAGTATGATGTTTACAGATAAGCCTCAACCGACGTTAACATAACCTAAAAAAGTTGGTTAAAATGTTGCAATTTCACGATTAAAAAAAACGTAGTGTACACCTCGGCAACTAAATCCACATTCGTGATAAATAACTAAACTTCAGTGTCTTGGTATACAAACTACTATTCTTCTAAATTCAACTGTTTTTCAGATTTTTATTTTCCTGAATTTCTCCTGGTTAGACTTGTATTTTTAGCCCTCGTTTTTTTTTGTTGTGCTCGGAAGGTTGAAGTGTTTAGCCTTTGAACGGTGTTTGCTTATTATTCCTTTAAAGAAAGCATCTTAAAGCTCTAAAACTGTTTTTCTATGTTCAAAGCTCATTAAAAAAGCTTTTCAAAAATATAAATGCGCTATGAATCTTTGCAACTTTACCAAATTATTAAATCAACATTTTAATGTAGTAAGTTGTTCTTAAAATATATATAGATATCAATCTGCATGGCATATAATTTTATGTTGCCATTTTTTTTTTAAATTCCCTCGTAATGAGGTAACACCTGTTTGGGAATAAAATAAAATAAAATGTTTCATGATTTGGCTGCTTTCGATTTGGAACACACTCTAGATGAGGTATGAGCAACGTTTTTTTACAATGGCCAGCTACAAATTTCAAAATGTTGTGTGGGCCGCATGTAAGAAACGTATGATGATACAAACTCAAATCATCTCTTTATTAACAAAATAAACCTAGTATAAAAAAATCTGGTGTGATACACTCACACAACTTCCTTTTACAGTTATCTTATAATTAGTCAAAAATTTAATTTTTTATTTTAAGCATTTGTCAAAAATTTTAAAAAATTACGAATTCTACAAAAACGGTACAAAATAGAGCGTTAGTTGAAGAGACAAATTTTCTCTAAAATTTTAAGGAGAATTCAAAAATGTAATAATATACCGGGTGTTCTATTTAAAATAGGAGTTAATAAAAAAAATAGAAAAAAAAACAAAAGAAACCCACTTTAGAAGTATTCAATTGGAAAATCACCTATCTCACGTCAATGCACATTAAAAATGTAATAAAAATGTAAAGTTTGAAAAAAATCGTTAGAGCCGTTTTTGAAAAAATCGAAAAAAACTGAAAAATCACAAGAGTAAACACCTACTTCCGGTTATGCGATTTTCTTCAAAAGCTTGCTGTCGCATCTGCATAGTACAAAAAACTTATATATGAAGTTTCAAAGCCATACCTCTTTCCGTTTTTGAGATATTCTGTTCACAGACAGACAGACAGACAGACAGACACACAGACACACAGACACACAGACCAATGAAAAAAAATATGTTTTTTGGGATCAGGGGACTCTAAAACGTGAAGATCTGTTGAAAACTCAATTTCGAATTTTTGGGGTGAATCCAATACTTCCTTTATCGTAAAAGGAAGTAAAAATTACAGAAACAAAACACTCATTAATAGAAATACTATTAAAAAAATGGTGAAAGATATAGTGAACAAAGATTATTTAATGAGAAATAGAGTACAATGAGACTGCAGGACACTGTAGAACTGTAGTAAAAATCTAAAATCTTTAAAGGGCCGCACAAGAAAGTGTGGCGGGTCGCGGGTTGCTCGTCCCTGCTCTAGATAGAACCTGGCAGCATCGTAGCCATTCACATTCTACATACAAATCATATATCCGCTTTTTCACGAAAAGTAAAATTCACTATTCCGAAATTTCAATAGTACGCTCACTTGTTGAACAACTTAACTAAATAATTTTGATACCATTATCCACGTTTCCAAGGACATAAACCATTCAGTCATGATTTTCCAGATTTCATATTACTTTAAAAGTGACCCACATTAAAACTTTAAAACTTAAAATCTTCGAAGGGTTGCATTTGCGGACATGTGTTTATTAGAAATTTTTGATTTATTATTGATCATAAAATATTTCACTGCAAAAGTTCGTATTGCAATTCTGTTTTTCACAAATTCTTTCATTTCTTCTTTCAACTTTTGATTGTTAAGCTAGATATTTGTTACTGTATTTTTTTACTCTTGTTCTCTTTCAACACATCACACTTTGCTTCCTTCTCTATTCCTGTTGTCTGCGTTTCGGTTTTATAATTTCCTTTCTGTATCATTTCTTAATTCCCTAATCTCTAAAAGTAATTTTTTAACGATCGACATCGAAAGTAGATTTTTCTCACTGTCATTTGACATCAGAAAGTTGACATTTGCCGCTGAGTGAGCGTATTCGTCACTTTGCCGCTCGCCGAGTGTTTTAGGTATCCGAGTGAACAAAATAGTTAGCCACGTCATTTGTTTAAATAATCGTATCACGTCATAGACTACACGAGTAATTTTAAATTTCGGCTGAACCTCAACCTCATGCACAAGCGGCAAGAATGCACTTTCAGTTCTTAACTTACAATATACTATTTCTGTTCCTCCTTTCTTTACTTGCCAATTGTTTTTACCTGTTTTTATGTAACAAAATTGTAAGAACTGCTTGCAAGTTAAAGCAGTTGCAGATCAGGAAACTGAACAAGCTGGTTAATAGCTAAAAGATACTTAGAAAGCAAAAATTCAGATATTAATCTTTAATTTTTTGATGATAGCTTTTTAATGGAATGGAGACATTTTTGAAGTAAATATATTCTTTTACATTAACGACTCACCTTTTTCTCATTAAAATTCCATAAGAATAAATCTGGAATACCCGAACGATAAGTCCCCAAATTTTTTATGATGCGCTCCAATATCTGCGCAAGTTTTGTCCTTCCTATGCACAACACAATTTGAAATAGTGTATCAGAGTCTTTTACAAGGTCACTGATAATGAGGGATTTTTCAAAATGGTGTGCCTCCCATATAGTATGTATAAACAGATTCATCCTGTCTAAGGACCATTCAGTACTTATATCCGTCAGTCTTTGATCAATCAATTCTCGACGATTAGTATAAAATTCTACGCTATATAAATCCAGAGGAATGTATTGTATCTCGTTTATAAAAACGCCTGGTACATGCACTTCATAGATAATGTCCCAGAATAAAACAAAGAGAATAGTTGTTAGCAGGCTACCCTCACAGTGTACCCCATTAGTAAAACCATTTTCAAGATAATGATTCAACGCCACATTTTCTACACCAAATATGTTTCGTCCATCCTCAGTCTTCTGTAAGTAATGGCGTTTTCTGCCGGGTTCATTTCTGGAAACAAAAATGTAAATGATTTTCTATCATATTCAATGTGTGGATTTAAACTAACCCGTGAATAGCTCGGGCATCAATTTCAATAGTAGCAAACTCCTCCAGAGGCGCAGGTTGCACAAAGCAAATTCTATCACATTGAAGATTTGTTATTTTATTAGTTTTACTACGTTTAATTGCTTCTGCTCGGTAATTCAGCTCATATATGAAGACTTCTGATAAATTTTTGCTGCTCAATGCTGTTATTATCGTTTCTGCAGCCTGAAAATGAAAATAATAAATCACGTATATCTAAAGCTACAATGAGTTTCTTACGTTGCTATGCTCCTTGAGATGATAATATTGCACCATGATTAAAGTATCATACCACAAACCACGCATTTGCTGACAAAATTGAGTCTGATTTAATAAAAACTGCAACCACTTCTGTACATCTTTCGGACAGTGTTTTGTCAAATTTTTTGAACCAATCCATAACGCCTTGGTGTACTTACTACCAGCAGTAAAACGCATTAAATAAGATGGTACTTTTTCTTGTACACTGGAAAACAAATGATAAAAATTAATATTGTGTGCATTTAGACGTTAAAAACCCAATTGAAATGCAAAATAAGTTATGCTGTAAAAGTGTTCCCAACTGGCTGACATACATAAAATAGACTATTAAAAGTTGTGTAAATGGAAATATTTTAAATTGCCAGCAAAGACAAATATGTACAGGCACACCTCGCCGTTCGCGGGGGTTACGTTCCAGAAGAATGCTGCCTCAAAATGTCCGCCACCTCAAATTGACCGCACTGTCCTTATAATGTGTATCGTAGAATATTGTTGCAGAAAAGTAGTTGGCCTTGACAATTTGTACCTTGAATTTATCAAACATACTGGAATAAGGTGGAATAACTAAGAAAAGGAAATACAATTACAATATCTACAGCAACATTATTAACAGTATTGCCCTGTACGGAGCGGAAACATGGAAAATGAATGAAGCAAATAGGAGGAGACTAGTGGCATTGGAGATGGATTATAAAGATCTTGTAGAATATCTTAAGAGGGAAAGTGTACCCAGCAACACAATAAAACGAATAATGAACGGTCAGGTCATGACAAAAAATAGTATGTTACACTACAAGTTATGAAAGTGCTGCATTGTTCAACGAGCTAGACATTTTAAACACGTGTTACGAGTGTTGAACAATGGCACTTTAATAACAAGTAGTGTAAACTATTGTTTCCCACATTTCATTTCTTCTTAAATAACATTGTTATTAACGTGCGTTAAAAAAAAAACGGATTTTTACTTTCAACACTGAGTTGTGAAATTGCCTACGGGTGATTATTAATGCTTTTATTAGCAACCATATATATAATGCTAACATTCCTGATCTCATTTGAGTGGGGGAAGTCGTACATTTCAGCCCGCTACTTCCCGCACTTGAGCGGGAAGTACATTCCCGACCGCTGAGTAGGTAAGGATACTGGGAATCTTGTTGATCCATTCATGCGCGTCGCAACCTGACGTATCATAATATAATAATTTTTCCAATTATTGTTTAGAATAAAGTGGTTGCGAATAAAATAGTATACATACCTCGACAGGAAGTTTCCTTAGTCTCGAGATAATAGCTGATTTCGACGCTTCGCGTCTCAATCAGCTAACTAATCTCTCGACAGTAATGAAACACTTCCCATCTCGGGCTGTAATATACTATTCCATCAAGTTCCCTTTAAAATATTTGTTGTATGAATAATATGTTGGTGTCACTGTAAGTCTGTGTCAAATTCGAGGTTAGCAGATCAGTTTTCCGTCAGTTTTGACCAGACTGACACAAAACCTAACCTGCTAACCTCGAATTTGA
This sequence comes from Agriotes lineatus, assembly GCA_940337035.1. Lineage (NCBI taxonomy): Eukaryota > Metazoa > Arthropoda > Insecta > Coleoptera > Elateridae > Agriotes > Agriotes lineatus. Next base: position 123,369,014 of record OW679195.1, read on the forward strand.
CATATACTCACAGTGCCACCAACATATTATTCATACAACAAATATTTTAAAGGGAACTTGATGGAAAAGCATTTATATTCACCCGGTAGATAGTATTTAACTTACTAGCTTGGTAAAACAGTTTTTACTGGCGGACAGAAGGATATGACTGGGTGAACCAGTCAACTTCAGGAGCCAGTAAAGCCCGTTACCTTGCGTGTATTGTTGAATATTTTATTTGTTCCTATACAAATAACTATAAATTTACCATTTATTGACAATCTCAAACTGACAATAATAAAAAAAAATAGCCTAGCAAAGGCTTTTGACATGGTTCCACATGATAAATTACTTGAAACACTTTTCAGCTATGGTATTAGGGGGCATGTGTCTGATAGCTACCTGACGAACATCAACCAATATTTACGCTTAAATAACACTCTTAGTAATCCGTTAAAAACAAAGCTGGGGGTCCCACAGGGCATGGTCCTTGGTCCAATTTTATTTATAGCCTACCTAAACCCTTAATTTAAAGTCAAAATTTTCTTCAATATCTTATGCGGATGACATGATACTTATTTTTGATGGAAAATCCTGGGAAGAAACCAAAAATGAAGTAATGAGCGGATTTAACAGTTAAAAAATGGCTAGATGGCCGCAAACTACATCTTACTATGACTAAAACGAATTACATAGCATTCACACAAACAGCAGCTAATAGACCTGATTTTGATAGCATATAAATACCTGATATTGCAATTCCTATTTATGAAGCTAAGAGTACTAAGTAAGTAAGTACTTTGTAATAGTAGTAGATTGCCATCGAAAATGGGATCAACATATAAAAAAATCTGGTGTGATACACTCACACAACTTCCTTTTACAGTGATCTTATAATTAGTCAAAAATTTCATTTTTAATTTTTAACCATTTGTTAAAAATTTTCAAAAATTACAAATTCTACAAAAACGGTACAAAATCGAGTGTTAGTTGAAGAGACAAATTTTCTCTAGAATTTTAAGGTGAATTCAAAAATGTAATAATATACCGGGTGTTTTATTTAAAATAGGAGTTAATAAAAAAAATAGAAAAAAAAACAAAAGAAACCCACTTTAGAAGTATTCAACTGGAAAATCACCTATCTCACATCAATACACATTAAAAATGTAAGAAAAATGTAAAGTTTAAAAAAAATCGTTAGCCGTTTTTGAAAAAATCGAAAAAAACTGAAAAATCACAAGAGTAAACACCTACTTCCGGTTATGCGATTTTCTTCAAAAGCTTGCTGTCTCATCTACATAGTACACAAAACTTATATATGAAGTTTCAATGCCATACCTCTTTTCGTTTTTGAGATATTCTGTTCACAGACACACAGACAGACAGACAGACAGACAGACCAATGAAAAAAAATATGTTTTTTGGGATCAGGGGACTCTAAAACGTGAAGATCTGTTGAAAACTCAATTTCGAATTTTTGGGGTGAATCCAATACTTCCTTTATAGTAGTAAAAGGAAGTAAAAAAACTAAAAAACAATGTTAGAGGGCTCATTTTAAAATTTTAACTGAGTGATTTTTTAAATGAGTCTCATCATTATTTATAAAGCTCTTGTTGAATCTCTATTAAGATAACGGATTTTAGTGTAGGGTTGTACTTGTAAAACTATAATTTGCCAACATACTTACAGTATGTGTATATACACACAAAAAACGCGAATTCAACAAGTTGTTTATTTCCCATTAATACGGTACAAGAGACAATTTAATGAAAAGTTTGCAGTTTCCCAAAAGTAATTTTAACGTTACTCAGAGATCGGTGAATTACTTGTCGCAAAAATTTTATAATTTATTATCGTCCCGGGTGGTGTAGCTTGAACAAGCATCCACGTTCGATCAGCAGAGTTAAGCAACGCTCTCTCCGGTCAGAACTTGGATGGGAGTTCGATGGCTGCTTCTCCCGGCGCCTCGTGGTATAGTTACCACGGAAAAAAGTTGGTCCCCGTTGTCATAATAACATCATGACAGTCGTTAGTGGGGTTAGAAGTCCCCATAAAATGTACAGTGCGGAATAAAATAAAATAAAAATAAAAATTTAAAAAAAATTGTTAATATTAAAAAGTATAGTGTGGAATGTAAAATTTATTTGAATAATAACTATGAAATAGTTATTTATGCATCAAGGACGAAAAATTGGCTTTTTATGGACGATGCCTGCAATTGCTGGCCGAGGCGATAGCCGAGGCAAGCAATCAGGCAAGGCCATAAAAAGCAGTTTTCGTCCGAGGTGCATATTAAATTTTTCCGTCGACCGTCATAATTTGAAAAAAAATTAAAGTGAACAAAAAGCGTTTACGGACAAAAAGTGTTTGCGGACGAAAAGTGTTTACGGACGAAAAGCGTTTGCGGCTGTAAAGTGCGGCCGTAAAGTCTTTGCGGACGAAAAGCATTCGCGGACGAAAAGCATTTACGGACGAAAAGTGTTTGCGGACGAAAAATTAATGGTGTCCAAAAAAGTGGCATTTTTGGTACGCAAAGGCGTCCATAAAATCACATTTTATAGGGAGGTCGACGGAAAAATTTATTAAATTATTGGAATTATAATGATTATATAATTCTAATGTATAGTAATAGATAAATTTGATTTATTTTTACATAGTTGTTTTGACTAAACAGGGTTGTTGAAAAATTGTTTTCTTTCTTTAATTATAATACTTTTTTTAATTATCTTTGAGTTAAATGTATATTTAAGGTATAGAAATATAGTCTATAAGGTGCAGACAATTGTCAATTAGGCACCTTAGTAACTGTTACAAGAATTGTATACAGTGTGTCCACAGACTCATTCTCAACATGGGGATCTCCCTTATTACGAGAGATAGAGATTTCGTTAAATGAGATGAAATACTCCTTAGGTAAAGTTGCACCAAATCCCATAAATAAACTTTGGATATTTAACGTAGTTCAGGCGCTGTAGTAAAAAGTGAATTTTTGACTTTTCGATTTTTTTAAATAACTCGTCTATTTTTAGAGGAAATCGAATTTAATTTGCACATTCTTGAGGCACTTTTTTAATAGAAATCTAGTGGTGTATTCGGGTTTTTAAAAACTGTTTTCGTAGTTGAGTTACAGCGGTCAACTTCAGTTTTTCTTATGGGGCTCATAGTTGGCTATGACACCAATAAAATGAGATTTTTTTAAGCTTTTCAAAAATGTTTAAGTTGTTATACATAATATGAAAACTAATTGCAAGAAATGAAAAACTTCTTTTTAGGTTTGCCAGTTGAGAAGGCTTTGAAAACAAAAAACAATCTAAGCAACTGTCATTGCAGTTATTTGTTTATAGTTGACATTAAGTTTATTTCGTATGTAATTTACCTGTTTAATAAGAAAATAGTGCAATATAATCTAAATGCGAAAACTTATGGCAGAAAAATAAAAAAACTACTTTTTAAGATTCCAAATTATTGAAGACTTTCAAAACCAAGAAATAAATAAAATGTAATTTATAACAATTATTTATTAAAAACAGAACACTGAAAAATATTTAGATTCTACATTAAACAAAATTATAATAGAAAATTACCAAAGATATTCAAACACTTGGCCATTATTTTCCAAACATAAATAGGATCTACGAATAGTAGAATTAACGGCTTTATGTAAAATACGTCTTGGGGTACCTCGAAATGCTTGAATCACGCTTTCACGAAGTTCATTTACATTATCATAGGTGTGAACATAGACTTTGTCTTTAATGTAACTCCATAAAAGGAAGTCGAGCGGCGTCAGATCAGGAGATCTTGGTGGCCACGCAACCGGTCCACAAGTTCTGATCCACCGATTACCAAAACGCTCAGTGAGGAAATTGGTTACAACTTTTGAATTTTATCTATGCTAACAGTAATTCATCCAGTAAGTCTTCAATGTCGTTTTGTAGTAAATTCAGATAAACGTCAAACGTTAGCGTTTTATTAAAAGTGATAGGACCAATCAATTGCGACCCTAGTATACCACACCAGACATTAAATCCAAAACGCACTTGATGTCGAGCAGGTTTGAGCACATGTGGATTTTCTGTACACCAAAATCGTAAATTTTGCCTATTGAATAAACCTCTGTGAATTTAGTTTCGTCAGACCATAATATTTGAGACGGAAAATGATCATTACCATCGCATTACCTAGTGTACCATTCGCTAAATTCTCGTCGTCTTTCATTATCCCCAGGTCTTAAAGATTGACATACATCGCATTTATATGGATGATATTTATGGGGTGCCAAAATTTTATGTGCAGTAGATTTGGGTATGCCGGTGTTACGTTGAATCTCCCGAGTTGATGTATTTGGATTTTCAACAACTGCTTGTAAAACGGTAGTTTTGCGTTCTTCACTTTTGCGCTGCGGGTTTGTAAATGGCTTAGTAAATGATCCATGTTCTATTAAATTTGCCCTTAAATTTCTGTAAGTAGACCGATGAGGTTGTCTTCGTTCTGGATACTGGTTTAAGTACATTTCAGCAGCTCTCGTCGAATTTTTATGGCAGAGAATGTAACAAGACAGCATATCAAATTTATTACTATTACTAAACGGCTCCATGACAGGATAATTATTTTAATAAGTAACCAATTAATTTAAGATAAACGGCGATTTAGATTTTTATTGCACTATTTTCTTATTAAACAGGTAAACTACATACGAAATAAACTTAATGTCAACTATAAACAAACAACTGCAATGACAGTTGCTTGGTAAGTTTTTGTTTTCAAAGCCTTCTCAACTGGCAAATTTTCATATTATGTATAACAAGTTATACATTTTTGAAAAAAAGCCAGCCAACTATGAGCCCCATAAGAAAAACTGAAGTTGACCGCTGTAACTCAACTACAAAAACAAAAATCTGAATACACCACTAGATTCCTATTAAAAAAGTGCCTTAAGAATGTGCAAATTAAATTTGACTTCCTCTTAAAATAGACGAGTTGTTTAAAAAAAATCGAAAAGTCAAAGATTCACTTTTTTGCTACAGCGGCTGAACTACGTTAAATATCCAAAGTTTATTTATGGGGTTTGGTGCAACTTTACCTAAGGAGTATTTCATCCCATTTAACGAAATCTCTATCTCTTGTAATAAGGGAGATCCCCATGTTGAGAATGAGTCTGTGGACACACTGTATATGTTAAAGACAAATAAATTGCAAATAAATTGTAATTGTAGTGACAGTTAATAAATTTACTATTTACTATTTATATTTACAAGCAACTAAATTCATCAATATGACACATACTAAGGAAGACAATTCTGGCTTTGCACGCTAACATTTATCTATGAGCACGGGTGTAAAATTTTACTGACTAGCCAGTTAAGAGACATTTTCAAGGTGAATACAGTGACTTGATAAATTGATGTTTACAAATGAGGAACAAATAAAATTATTTACGTATGGACTCCACATTTGAAAATTTACCTGAAAGATTTGTATATTTCTATAGGTACATTTTCTCTATTATTTGCTTAAGTCCGAATATTGGATCCTGCGGACTTCTTCCTTTCTTGAATCCGTTCTGAGACTCTTTTAACTTTGGCTCTATAATTTTTCTCACTTTCTGCTCTAATATTCTTTCATAGATTTTTCCCGGCACGCTGAGGAGCGAGATCCCTCTATAATTTTCGCATCTCCTACTGTCTCCCTTCTTAAATATCGGATGAATAATTGCCACTTATTTTTCTTCCAAGTTTGTTGTATTATCCTGTGCAGGTGGTACATCCCAGCCTCTCCCATGTATTTCAACATTTCGGGTTCTATTTTGTCGTGCCCCGCTGCTTTGTACATTTTTATTCCTTGCATTGTTTCTTCCACTTCCTTCAAGCTTATCTCTTCTTCTTGGTGTTCTCCTTCCTCTTGCTCTATCTGTTCCCATTTTTGGTCTTCCTCCTTTGGTTTTTGTGCAGTTTGTTTTGGTGTACCTCCCAGCAGTTCCTGAAAGTGTTCTTTCCATCTTTCGCTTTGTCCTTGATATAGTGTAGCGGGTTCCTTCTGCCTTGCCTCAATCCTTTAATTATTTTGTAGAATCGTTTCTGGTTTTCCCTAAAGTTTGCCTCGGTATCTATTCCAAAACGTTCCCATTCCAGTGATTTTGCTTGAGCTACTAGTAATTTTGTTATCTTTCTTTGTTCTTTATATCTTTCATAATCTTCTGTTTTGTTGCTCTTTAGGTATTTGTTCCAAAGCAGTTTCTTTTTATGCACTTCTTTTTTAATATTTTCGTTCCACCAGCTGGTTTGTTTTTGATTTTTTCGTCTGGTTGTTCCGCACACTTTCTCTGCTGCCTTGAGAATTATTTCTTTGAAGTCTGCCCAATCTTTTTCTAATTCTATTTCTTGGTTGTCTCTCATTGTTATGCTTAATCGTTGAACTTCATCCCTAAATCTGTTTTGTAACTCCTTTCTTCTTAATGTCTCTGTGTTTATTTCTCTTCTAGGTTTTTGTTCCTCAATGTTGATTTTCTCATTTTCTTCTTGTCTTTTCATTTCAGCCACCAATAGGAAGTGGTCACTTCCTATTTCCCTCGCTCTTCTCACTCTCACATCTTTAACCTTCCATTTGTTGCTACCCTGTACCAGAACATAATCAATTATTGATTTTAAGTTTTTCATTGGTTCTCTTCTCTCAAGTTTCTGCTTAACATAAATCCTACTCCATACTCGTGACGATCCTCAATTCCTGTTTTCCCCGAATATATGAATGTATGCCCTTCCAGAACTAATTCTCCACTCCCTTTCCATCTTGTTTCACTTACACCTAGAATTTCTATATTATATTTTATTACTTCTTTAATTAATTTTTGTATTTTTCCAGTTTGATACAAAGTAGTAACATCCCATTGCACAACTTTTATAAATTGTAATCTTACTTTTGCACTTAATTTTCCATTCTCTCTACGTTTACCCCTTTTTACAGATTTAGTTACATCCTTATTCAGTGCCGTTTCTGTTATCATGAATCCGTCCTTATTTTGCATTGCTGTCATTCGTTTTTTGATTGGTACTTAACTAATTTTTGTTGAGAGCGGACCCAATCAAACCTTTCATTATCTATAATTATTTTCTGGTATCCTATTTTAACCTTTTTCCCTTTTTCACTTTCCTTTCTCATAATATCCCGCAACATAGCTTGTGTTTTTCTTTCACTGAAGGTCAAATCATTTTCAATGAAAATTCTGGAACCTTTCAATAAACTCTTTCTCTTCATGACCTCTTTTTTGCTGTCCCAGGAATTCATTCTTAACTTCGGCCGCAATCTTAAGTTTATCTACCAACAGCTGCTCTGTTGTTTTTCTGGATTGAGTCCACTTTTATAACTATGTTATTCTTACGTTTGTTCCGTTCCTGCTTTTCCATTTTAAATTCTAGCTCTTTTATTCTGCTCTCTAGCGTAACTTTTTTTTCCTCCCATTTTTTTGCTTTTTCTTCCCATTCCTTTTTCGCCTTGGTAAATTCTTCCTTAATTGTTGCAACGTCGATTTTCAGATCATCATGATTTTTATTGAACTCTACCTTTAGTTCTGTTTTAACCTCGTCCAATTTTTTTAGTATTGCCTCCATATCGAGTGTGTTCTCTATCTGTGCCTGGTTACCTCTTGTCAAGCAGCTATCCTGTTCACTGCTAGCCTTTCGTGGGCTTCTTTGTATTTTTGCACTTTTACTAAATACTATCTGTTCTGCTTCCCACTGCTCAAATTCCTCCGAGTCATCCAGATTCCTTCTTCTTTTTGAATACACCTCTTTTAAATTGGGTACACTATTCGTTCTGTCCCGGGTTTTAACTTTATACGTTCTTTATTGTCCATATATGTAGTGTAGTGACTTTCAAATTTCGCGAGTTAATTTAATGTACCGCCACGCCTATAACCCCGCCTTGAACTTATTTCACCACGGTCATTCTAAAACAGCTGATTTCTTAAAATGTTTGAAATAACTTTAAGCTGTAATTACACTATTTTTAAGTTGAATTCTGTTTATAATACAAACGTGCAACACACAATTTTGTACTTAGCACCTATAAATTCTATTGATTTCCCTTTCTTATCACCGATCTTTTATATTTAATTTCACTCGCATACGGAGCCGCATTTACGGTTATCAGGTACGCGTTCAGTACACCCGGCATCATATTATGCTTTAATTAAGAAATTGGGGTTCATTCTTCAGAGCTGCATATCAAAAAAAAATCTTTTATCACGGCCAATCTTTTGGAAAGCTTTATTTCTTTATCAAGGCAAAGACAGAACACAAAACAGGCATATCTAATTTGGTACATCAGGTTAGCGCTTCAAAAACAATACTTAGGACGTCCGATTAAGTCACAGTTAACTATTTAATCAAAGATAAAACAGATTGAAATTTATTTGCAATTTTCTATGTAATGCCTAATATCTGGCTAGTAACTAAACCTTCCAATTTGCTACCCTGAAGAGATTTAGTTACTTACCGAATATTAGACCTTACATAGAAAAGTGTAGACAAATTTCAATCTGTTTTTTTTTGATTAAATAATTAACTGTGACTCAATCGACTTCCTAAGTATTGTTTTTGAACCGCTAATCATGTACAGGGTGGGCCAAAGTAGACGCTTTCTTATGGAAACTCACGTTCCTGTCAAAGATAGAAAAACTTTGACCAACATCTCCCGAGCTCAAATTTTATGAAAAAGCTACTGGTGCAAACAGAATTTTGCTATCGTAAACCGTTAGGCCGCTAGGGGGCGTTTTTCAAAATTCGTCGATTTCTTTAAACCCTTCTAGCTTTTTTGTTTTTAGGAATAATTGATTTCTATAAAAACTTTCTCATAGCAGTTTTTGGTGTAGAATAGGTTGGTGAATTTTGTTTTAATGCAGGGTGATTCGTAAATTTGCTGCAACAAAAATTTTCTTATTTCTTATGGAACACCCGGTATATTTATACATTTTTTTGTAGTCCTTAAAATTCTCTATTCAAAAATATATAATACTATATGTCCAAATTTAGCATGTTACGGTGTATTTGGCTTTAAGTTAAATAAACTAAAAATATCAAGTAGCCATTGTGTCATAGCGCCGCATGACCATTGTTTTAAACCAACAGTAGCAATATTTATGAGGAAAACAAAGTTGGCCGCTGTCAAATTAGTCAAATAGCTTTTGAATTTGAACATAATCTGGTTTTTTGTCCGTGTCTATTTAAATTTCCACCTTCCAACAAGATGGTGCACCGCCTCATAATTGAAGAGTTACAACTAATTACTTAAAAGTGCAGTTTGGTGAAGAGTGGATAGGGAACCAAGGACCAATCGCTTGGCCAGTGAAGTCCCCCATATGACACCCCTAGACTGCTATTTTTGGGGAAAAATTAAAGATTTGACATATAGACAACCGATTACATCAAGAGAATTGCAAGAGGAAGCAGTGCAAAATGCATTTGCTACAATTTCTAACATTGAGCTAAGAAATGCTGCAAATGCTGTCAAACAATGGTGCCGCTTGTGTATTAATCAGAAAGGTGCCCAGTTTGAACATTATATAAAAGGACATATCGTTGGGTGGTAATATGTTTTATTAATTTTGTTATTTGTTCTAAATGTTTGTAACCCTATATGCTTTTTGTTTTTTCTTATTTAGTTAGCGCCAACTTTGTTTTACTCATAAATATTGCTAATGTTGGTTTAAAACAATGGTCATGCGGCTCTATGACACAATGGCTACTTGATATTTTTAGTTTATTTAACTTAAAGCCAAATATACCGTAAAATGCTAACTTTAGACATATAGTATTATATATTTTTGAAAAGAGAATTTTAAGGACTACAAAAAAATTTATAAATATACCGGGTGTTCCATAAGAAATAAGAAAATTTTTGTTGCAGCAAATTTACGAATCACCCTGTATTAAAACAAAATTCACCAGCCTATTCTACACCAAAAACTGCTATGAGAAAGTTTTTACAGAAATCAATTATTACTAAAAACAAAAAAGCTAGAAGGGTTTAAAGAAATCGACGAATTTTGAAAAACGCCCCCTAGCGGCCTAACGGTTTACGATAGCAAAATTCTGTTTGCACCAGTAACTTTTTCATAAAATTTGAGATCGGGAGACGTTGGTCAAAATTTTTCTATCTCTGACAGGAACATGAGTTTCCTTAAGAAAGCGTCTACTTTGGCCCACCCTGTACAGTTGCGGGCAATAAAAAATGGGACAACTCTTATAACAGATTTTTGTCGAATTCTAGCTGGTTGAATTTGTTTTATTAATATGTCATATTGCAACATTGAAGATTTGACATCTGTCAAACAATTCCAAATTAAAAATAATACAACAAAGTAATTTAGCCGCATATAAATGCAGTGACGAAAGGTGAAATAATCGCGAAAATAGATGTATTGTCCCATTTGTTTTGGCGCAACCAAATTAGATATGTCTATTTTTTGTTCTGTATCGCCTTTTTCAAACAGACTGTCTTTGCCGAAATATTGGCCTTGATACAAGTTTTCTTTTGATTCGCTGCCCTGAAGAACACTACTACTAAACTAAATCGTTTTATCAACCAGTGGTTCGTTACAGTCCTGCAACTTTGTATATCATAGTGGTAGTTAGGATGCTGTCTAATTTAATAAAATATTTCTTACAGCATACGAAATTCCTGTACTAAACACAATGTGTCGGCCATACCATAGACTTACCGTTCGAGAAGTGTTTTTAATTCTGTGTAGGCCAATGTGCACAATTCATGCAAATGATCGGTTTGTTTCTTGTCAATGGCTTCTATTACTGAACGCTTCAACTCGTAAGCATCACAAAACCTACAAAAGAAACAAAACAATCAATTAATCTTATACACTGAACCAACATCAATCTTTTAATTAAGTTAATTAATGCTTACACTGAAAATTCAGTTATAGATGAAAACACCGGAAAGTCTGTATCGATATGAATTTTTGGCATTAAAACTTCAAAGGTATCTACACTCAACATAAAACGATATAGATCTTGAGTTGTTTGAAAATCACTGGTAGTAAATGAATATAATATGTGCACCTTTCTGAAAAGGTTATATAACCTAGAGTTCAATTTTGCACAGAAACCCATTTTATCTTTTATTCTTTCCCTCAAGATTTGTTCTGTACTCTTAGAGCATGTCAGTGTAGATTGACGATTGCAATTTTCTACCAGTTTCTGAATCATATCAGGTTTCTTCGTGGACGTCAGCTTCAATTTAAAAGTATTGCAGATGTCCTTAATGTCAGGTCGCAATAAAAGCTCAAGAAGAGAAGAGCAAGGTTCTGATGAGTAATCTACAAATGCATGTACTATAATTAGTTGTGTTGAAATCGAAGCCGGACAACTCGGCGCCGCCATCTCGGCGCCGCCACTTCGTCGCCGCCGTCTCGGCGCGGGGCCAGCACGGCGCCGGGACAACTCGGCGCGGAGCCATCTCGGCGCCAGCCAACTCGGCGCGAGGCCATCTCGGCGCCGAATTCAAATTTGCAAACTACATTGTGCACTACGTAAGAAAATTATTATCAAAAAATAATAAATAAAGTGATCGCCAAAAAACTGTCATCAAATGAAAAAAAAATTATTGAGAATTTCTTGGAAAATCAAACACTGACGACCAGAGGTGGTTGCAAAGTGATTACAAATGAGCCAAACAAAAGTTGTCACATGACTTCCGTTATCAGTAAAATTTGACGTTTTTTTTTTTAATAATTACGAAGCATGCATTTACTAGTCAAGATAGAGACACATTTTACGAAAAAAAGTTTTCTGGCCTTGAGATTGTTCAGTCAGCTAAAACTACCACACAAATAAAAATTCTCATTGAAATCTTGCTTAAATTCCGAAAAATATCACTTTTTGGATTTAAAAATTTTGAAAAACGCCATTTTTTAAGTAAAGTGCTTTTTATATGACAAATATTTCTTTAATGTTTATTTTCCAAATCAAAGAATTTTATTTTTAACAATTTTTTTTATTATATAAAAACCTTTTTGAAAAATTTTTGTTTTTCCATAGCCGTCTTTGTTAAAAGTAAAATTCTTTGATATGGGACCTAAACATAAAAGATAATGTGAGAGATTAAAGTTGGCAGAGGATTTTGAAATTTGGTATAGGAACCTAGATGTTGATTCTAAACAACTTCTCTTAATAACTTTTTGTCGTATTTGCTACATAAAAGACATGCTACTCTACTAGTTATTTACCCAACAAGTTCGTAATTTTCCCGCTGCATGTAGTGCGAATTCGGGAAATTTCTTCCCGAAGGAATTAGGTACAATGTTTTTTGTAACGAATAACTGAAAATATTTTAAAAAATAAAAAAATTATTATTTAGTGTTTTACTAATTTACTGAGTTGACAGCAAAAATCACTAAACTTTTATACCTATCTTACGCACCTGTTAGTTTTTGTCGACGTTTACAGCGCCTTTGGTGTTTGCAGGCGCAATTAAACCAACGAGGGACAATCCTCTATATAATAAAGAAGAACGATCCAGACGTGTGTGTCCCGAGGGCCCCCTTGGAGAGGAGGGGGGACCTGAAGAACCTCTTGTAGAGGGGTGGAGCCCCAACGACCCGCTTGAAAATGGGCGGAGCCGAGAGGGCCCTCTTGGAGAGGGGCGGAGCCCCGAAGGTTTCCTTAGAGATGGCCGAAGCCCCGAGGGCCCCTTTGGAGATGGGCGGAGCCCCGAGGTCCCCCTTGGAGAGGGGCGGAGCCCCAGAGGCCCCTTTGGAGATGGGCGGAATCCCAAGAGCCCCCTTGGAGATGGGCCAACGTAATAGGCTTAAAAATGGTGGTAAATTGAATAGAATAGACCGCGCAATAGCACGCTCAGCCCCGTTTATTATAAAAATTTACAAAAAACACAATTCCCCTAGTTTTTGTTGAAAAGTAAAAAACACCGCAGTGCGGGAAAAGTAACTTTCGGCGTATCGGGAATGACCGGGAAATATGAATTTTGTGAAGTCATGAGTACAAAAAATAGTTTTTTTGAAAACTTTCAAGGCATACTTGATTTTTCAAAACTGAAATGCTGTTAGAAATTCGCCTTTAACCAAGCAGGGCTGAACCCCAAGAAATGAAAATTTAAATCGAGATTTGTTTACCCTTTATAAGAGTCGTTTCACCTATCCGGGGACACACTGTATATACAGGGTGATTTTTAAATTGATTCTTTCCTTTTGCCAGGATATAAAGCTAAAATAAGTAAGCCATTTACCACTTTTGCGAAATATCAAAACTAACGGAGGTACAAGGTATTAAAGTTTCAAAGTATGAACTAAAATTACTTAACGAAAATTAAACTAAACTTAATCTTACTTAAATGATCAAAATTATCAGCATTCGCTTCTAAACACACATTCCGCGTATAAGAGCGATGCGGCAGCGGCATTTTGACGACAGTCTCAGTAAATAAAAAGCATATTCACACATTCATTATTTTCATAAACATGAGCCATTATTGCAGCAATAACATTAAGAAAATTACAATGGAAAACTAGTTGACAGATCATTGCTTGACAACCGAGATAAACAAAAATAAAATTGTCCAGCCGCCTTTGCGCCAAAGTTTAGTTTTTAATTTGAAACTTTAACACCCTGCGCCTCCGTTAGTTTTGATATTTCGGAAAAGTGGTAAATAAAAAAAATACGTATTTTTTTAGTTTTATTTCCTGGTAAACGGAAATAATCAACTTAAAAATCACCCTGTATATAAATATACAAGGTGTTTCAAAAATGTCTACCAAAATTTCTAGGACGTATAGTACATCAAAAAATAAGTGTAGTTTACTCTATAAAACTATTTCTGAAAATGCACTCCCAATGAGCTACAGCCCCTAGAAGAAGACTCTCAAAAATGGTTTTTTGGCATTTTCTTCAAAACTGTTACAGGTAACTTAACGAAATTTGGTACAGGGGTGTAGTTTTTTATGGGAAATATTACTAATTTGTTAGAATCTTCATATTTTATTCAGGGGCGTAACTTACAAGGGGGCTGGAATGGTTCAATTACCCTATCTTTTTTGTGCGTGGTTTTATCTAATACATTTATCAAAAATCTCAATGCTTGATTTATCTTACATAAAAAAGGCCATTTGTTGCTCATTTGTTTAAGTCATATCTAGGCCTACTCAAAAGATTTTCGAATGCATTTTGGACAAGCAATTTCAAAAGCTTGAAAAACACGTCAACATTCAACTGCAAATTACACTAAAACGGTCAACTTTAAAACATTTTAACAAGAATGCATTTTTTATGTAAGATAAATCAAGCTTTGAGACTTCTTCTAGGGGCTGTAGCTCATTGGGAGTGCATTTTCAGAAATAGTTTTATAGAGTAAACTACACTTATTTTTTGATGTACTATGTGTCCTAGAAATTTTGGCATTTTTGACATTTTTGAAACACCTTGTATATACAGTGTGGTCCATTAAGTGTGCAACAAATGAGACACTTTTTTATTAGTTGTACAATCGAAATTTAAATACGGCCACAAGTTACTGCATGTTCGATAACCATATCAGATGCCCTTAGAATGGCTTCAAGTCAAACAATATACAGGGCAGGACAAAAATATGAAATTCGTTCAAGAATAAAGTTACCTTACTTCAAAAAATATTGCAAAATTTTATTGAGAAAAGTTGTTTAGAATCAAAAGTTATGCTCAAATACAAAGTCAGGGCCTCCTATTCGAATTTTGATTTTTTTTTGTAAAATTTTTTATTATCCCCGTATGATACATATTTTTATTATTCTGATTTTATTAAGAGTTTTTTCATATGTAAATTATCATTAGTAAAGCATTTGCCTTGTTAAAAAGAATATTTGCGAAATTCTAAAGTTCTGTTAAATATCGTTGCAACAAACATGAAGAGGACGCTTACCTAAAAAAATATAAATCCAAGTAAATTTTATAAATACGCTTCATGTTGCTAAAAGTTATTTAAAAGTGATGTGGTTGTGGCTACTTTAAATACATAATATGTTTATATTATAAAATCAGAATAATAAAAATATGTAATACAAAATTTTCCAAAAAAGAATCAAAATTCGAATAGGAGGCCGTGACTTTGTATTTGAGCGTAACTTTTGATTCTAAACAACTTTTTTCAATAAAATTTTGCTATATTTTTGGAAATACGGTAACTTTATTCTTGAACGAATTTCATATTTTTTGTCCTGCCCTATATATTGTTTGACTTGAAGCCATTCTAAGGGCATCTAATATGGTTATCAAACATGCACTAACTTTTGGCTGTATTTAAATTTCGATTGTACAACTAATAAAAAAATTTCCCATTTGTTGCACACTTAATGGACCACACTGTATATAAAAAAATATTGGTAATGTTTACATTCCATTTTATACAGGATGACAGCTTGTCCGGAAACCTATTTAGCCCGTATTAGATATATTGAGTGATTTTCACTTAGTTAAAAATGGCGTTTTTCGAAGTTGTGTAAATCCAAAAAGTACAATTTTTCGGAAATTAAGCAAGATTTCCATACGATTTTTATTATGTGTTAGTTTTAGCTAACTCAACAATGTCAAGGCCAGAAAACAACTTTGTTGTCCCTATCTTGGGTAGTAAATTCATTTTTCGTAATTATTTTTAAAAATGTTGAATTTTACTGATAACGGAAGTCACGTGACAACTTTTGTTTGGCCCATTTGTAATCACCTTGCAATTACCTCTGGTCGTTAGTGTTTGATTTTCCAAGAAATTCTAAATAATTTTTTTTTTCATTTGATGCCAGCTTTTTGTCGATCACTTTATTTATTATTTGTTTATAACAACTTTCTTACGTAGTGCACACTGTAGTTTGCGAATTTAAATTCGGCGCCGAGATGGCCTCGCGCCGAGTTGGCTGGCGCCGAGATGGCTCCGCGCCGAGTTGTCCCGGCGCCGAGCTGGCCCCGCGCCGATTTGGCGGCGCCGAGTTGTCCTAGACCCTGTTGAAATTATCTACAGGTTATCCCATTTTTTATGAGATTAAATGGGATTTGCATGCCATTTTGCGATCAACTTTAAGAGAGCACAATGGATTTGGATTGCTTTGGTGTTAAATGATCTTTTGAGCTGCTATAGGTTATTATTGCTGAACTGCAGTTCACGGCACCCATGTGGCAGTAGGCCTTGGTGAACTAATCTTTTCAAATTCGACATTTAAAGTTTCGTTCTAATGCTATTGATGAAGGTAAGGCATCGCAGCCAATGATATAACGTGGGCCAGTGCCGTTATACACATCCATGGCTGTGATTTAAGGTCACTAAATCAAGTTAGCTGCCCTAACACAGGTAGGGAAACACAAGTTGACAGGTTCAATAAACGAAATTGTTAATGTTAAATTTATCATAGGCGCTACTAAGTGCATAAATAACAGTTTCTATTATTAATTTACCTTTCGAAATGTGAGGGCTAATCCTTTCTTTACGTTAGAAGTTAGACAGATGCTCGTTTTCAGTCGTAGTAAAAACTGATTGTGTATGTCACTACAAAACCGAGTTTGGTTCAACATAAAGAACACGGAGTTTCCTTACCTGTGTTAGCGAAACTAACGTGATTTAGTGTGTATAATTACTTTTCCACTTTCGTTATCGTTAGTACTTTATTACAACACTGTTTGTAGCAAAGTAGATTGATTTTACCAAGAAGGTGTTGGTTCGTATTGACGCCGGGGCATAATCAACACAGTTACGTCTTACCCCTACTACACTAAAATGTGTAAACCACGCCCGAGGCGAAACTCCTTTGCAAGGGAAGGGATTGAAGAGCACGGTAACTCAATGTGTAAACCACGCCAAAGGCGAAACTCTTCAAAAGAGATATTCGATTTATGTTTTCTCTAATACATTGCCTTCAAAAAGTTGACCAACAAATAATTTTCTTGTAGCGCTAATGACATATTCCCATTTAGTACCATACAAAATAGAAGACCCTGTATAAGAAGCTGCCTTACCTGTATCAATAAATCCAAGCTCACTTAGGTAATGATACATGTGTGTAACTTCTTGAATAGTCATATTTAATTCTATTGAATTACTAAATTTTAAAACGTTATACCATTTTTGAATCCTTACATACAATTTTATGCAAAACAGCAAATATTCCTCCTTTGGTAGTTGGCAAAGTTGATTTAGCAAATTTTTCTCTTGAAGAGTCAACATTGTTTGTAAATGGTTATGAGAGGTAATATAGGATATTATTTTCTTTAGTAATCTTAAAGCTATTGGGCTCCATTGCTCCTCTTCGTTTGTATCACCGTCTACGAGCGGTTTTGCTTTTGATGTATTTTGTTGTGATCCATTGGCCATCGCTTTTTTTGGTGAAATTTTTTTATTTTTCTTCGGAGAAAGTTTGAAACTTCTGACAGGTGTGCTTGTAGCTCTAATAGGACTAATAGGACAGTGCTCGATAAATATTTTACTCTCGTCTGTAAAACTAGCCACTACATTTTTTGTACTCGTTTCTTTAGGTATAGCTGTATTTTCCTCAATTATATCAGTACCTATTGCAGTATTAGCAATTGAAGAACAATCACTTGATTCTTGACGTGGCTCAGCATGTAGATTAGAACTAGTTTTATCCTTCTTTTGCAAAATGAGAGGTTTGGGTTTTCCTGGTGATAATGTAGCAATTTGAGCGGGTCGATAAACCCCTATAAACATTTTTGATGGCGATGTTGCTTCTACCTCGGCTTTTTCACACTTTTCTGAAAATATTACTGACATGAGGTCTAGAACGATTAATGCGATGAACATTTCAAAATGAAAGACCAACTCTTACCAGAGCTTAATTTCATACACTTTTTAATTTTACGTGGGGTTGGTTCAAAATCTTCATCGTCGCTACTTAAGATTATAGTAGCTTCTGGATCATCATGCACGGCAGTTGAGGTGGAAGCTACTGGCCCAGAATTTCTCGAGATATTTCTAAATTCAGTCTGTGGTGATGCTAGTGTTGTACGTTGATTGCAAATAGTGGAATCAACGTTTTCCAGATCTTTATCAGAATCTGTGTATTTGGGTATTTCAAATGGAAGTTCTTGAAGTATTGTCTGGCGTTTTTCATTAGAAGTTATACACTTTTCTTCACTGTCATTTGAAATCGGTGATTTCTTATCAAAACTTAATTTTGCAGTTGGATTTTCTTTATCGTTAGGTCGTCGCTTAGGAGTATTCATTCTAAGACTGTTTCTAACCTTAAAATAAAAACTTATATCTGTCTGCTTATATTTAACACTATCTTGAGCAATTGGCAATTTCATTTCACTATATAAATAATCGCCTTACTATAGCCCACAGTATTAATTAACAAACGTGCATTTAAAAAATTATTATTTATGCAAAAGATACAAAAACCGCCAAAGAAACAGTTACATAGTTACAAATTTGGTTAGAAACACAGAACAATGCAAACAACTTACAAATACTTACAAAGCTTCAAACGTTTAAAAGTAAAACTAACTATAACGACAGTACTCGAGATCGGGATGTGGTTAAAGTCCCGCTACTGGGATCATATAAAATTTGGACTTACAGATCCGTTCAAAAATTGAATAAATCCCGTTTGTTTAAATCTTGATTGCTTGAAAGATGCAGACCCAAAATTGGTAGGTGCATGGATACTATAATAATAGCAGATTATCTAAAGAGCATGCTCATATTAACTATTCTTGATACTTCAATGGTTGGTTAATTACATACTTATGGGTAATCTACTAAACAAAATAACAGGTTACTTTATTGCCAAGGCTACCTACACATTAGTATTATATTAGATATATTTGTTTTAGTAACTTTATTTAACTAAAAATTGGTGGGAAATTTAAAATCTGGCATTAAAGTTCTATGTACATCAAAAGCTCTTGCTAATCTTTCGTAAACGTCTTCTTCTGGTGTGTTAAGATGCAGATCCAACAGTGCCTCTGCACACTTCACTACATTTAATTTTAAAAGATTCCGTTTTTTACGCGTATTCAGTTTCAAAAAAGAAAAACTGACAATTTAATTTTAAATGTCAAAATGACAAAAGTCGTTTACAGAAAAACCTGGCGAAAATAAATTTTCTAATAATTTAAAAAAAGCAGTTTTGCCAATTTTATCTTGACCTTGAAAATTTTTATAGGAAAAAAACGTACTATACAAAACGTTGCAAAGCTTTGGTGGAGTATCCATGGGTGCCTTCCAGAAAAATTGCGATAGGTAATAGTCATGGAGTAAGAGGGAAAGAGACCGATCGCCATGCTACAGAATCTGCGATGATATTTACGGCTCTTTAATAGTACAGTATCTACCGCTGCCAGCGCTGGTGTTCCCGCCGGGTCCTCGATCCGTCACGTGATCGTGGCATACGACCTCTGCGGCAAATCAAAACGTAAACTAGATGCAAACAAACCCCCACCCCCCGTCCTGCCGCCAACTGATCCGGCGTGGAATATTTGCATCGCGAGTGGCAGACTACGGTACTACTAAAGAGCCGCAAATATCAACTCAGGTTTTCGCGAGCGGTCTGCATGGGGATCGGTCTCCTTACCTCTTACTTCATGATAATAGTAGGTATATTACATACCGAGGTGGAAAGTGTTTCATTATTCTCTAGATATTAACTAGTGAACCGAGACGCGAAGCGTCGAAGCGAAATTTGTCACCGTGAAACGAAAGTGAAATCAAGCTTGGCTTTGAAAATTGAAACATATGTCAATTATTAATTAACATTATGTTATATGTTTTAGCATGAAACCCACATACATAACCTAAACCATTGCATAACTGTCACCGACTGTCATGTCAAAATGTTATTTGAAAATTAATATAAAAAGCAACACTTAAACAATGTTACATCTGCTACATCAATAATTATTACGTATTAAGTTATAACAACTGCTTGTGTAATTTAAAATTCGATAATTTGAACAACTTGACACTTCTACTATTATAATAACTGTCATATCAAAATTAAAAACATCAGAAATAATAGAGCACATGACTTAATTCTTTCTAAGCCAAGCTTGATTTCGTTTTCATTTTCTCACATGTTTGTTTGTTTGTTTGTTAATGGACAAGGTCTAGGCATGCATAGTACCAGGTACCTTAGACACCGACTGCTTTGGTCATATGGTCAAAGTCCTACTTAGAATTTTGCCGAGACTAAGGAGTTCCAACCCTAGCAAGGATCTTTTACATGCTACACATCGTAGTAACATGGGACCCACGGCTTTATATCACTTCCGAATGATGGCATACTATAGACTATTCAACACTATAACATATAAGCCAATCATATTGCAGACATTGGCTTTTTTCAACCAATAACAGCAGTATATCACTAAATATTGGGCACCATGCAAAATATTCACAAAACAGTGTACGTACTCAAAAACTAAATAGCCTTGTTGTGAAATATCGCTTAGCAACGATGTTCTGTCCTTAGTGATATCGCTAGGTTACATAAAACTAACAACCAACAAACTGTGTGAACAACGTTTGGCTTGCGTTAAAAATTTTAAAATGTTGTGTTTTGGAAGTATTCCGCTGAATTTAATTGAGGATGAATATTAATTGTTGGTTTATTTTTCAATAAAGTTAATCGCTATGTATTAATAGCGTTAAATAGTCGTCCCAAATACCACTCGAAGTGGATATATACTTTTTAAATATTTTGCCATTTCCATAGAAATTATTGCAAATTTCGCCCAACAAAATCACACTTAAATGTCACTCGCCTTCGGCTCGTGACATTTTTGATATGATTTTGTTTCGGGAAATTTAAACGCAATAATTTACATGGAAACGGCAAAATATTTGTCAAAAATATATCCACTACTTGTGGTATTACCCTTGAGTAGAGCCCTTTATAATACAAGCAGACGCATGTCGCACAAGTTGCATAACACTTTGCATCACAGTACTTTCGCGTTTACATGTTGGTGACCATGATGCAACCAAAACATAACCCTACAACGTCAAACAGTTCACTCGTTGTGGGTTATATTCATTTTTGAATGAACTATTTTGTTTTTCAGATTTCAAAATCTTCGACCATGACCGGTTGTTCAGCCTCGAATTAGTACTATTAAACGTATAGACATTAAGGTATCTTCATTTTCTGAAAAGTAACTAATTTTTTGGAGAAAATTTGTGATAGCAGCGTGGCTAATAAAATCGTACATGTTTGTACCAGTATGGCTACCCACATAACCATCCAAGCGGTATGGCAATTATATTTTTGAATAATTGGTGTTTAAATGAAGTAGTAAGCAAAAATTGAAGCTTGGCGCTATTATTTTTTTTTCAATATAGTTTAGAAAAATTAGTCAGCTAATTATCTTCTTATAATAATATATTTGACGTTTCGTCAGCTCAGCTGACTTCCTCAGAAAATACACATTACGTTGAAATACAATAGACTAAAAGGAAAATGAGATTAAGGTTAGATCACTTAAACAATGTATATTTACTCTTACCTTATGTAATGTCGATTGAAATTTTTAGAATGTGAAGTTGTAAAATGTTCTATGGTTAATAATAATTCTTACAATATAACTTGAAAAGAATATTTACGCGTGCATTTATCACCAAGGCCGCTCTTGATCGATCCGGAAGGCGTGACTCACCCGTCTCATGCGAGCCGGCTTCAAGGTCGTTACAATACGTTTGGTTCCTTGGTCCGTTTCCAATGGCAGTGGGAGGAAAAATAATACATTGACTCCCGTTGCCATTAGAGACGGTAGGCAATGTGATTAATACTAAATCAACTAGCCTCCTGATTTTCATATTTAAATATTTTTGAATGCAGCTGAATACAAGAGATAATAGTCTCATAATAAAACGTAGAAGTGTCATATATATAACTCTGGATTAAAATGTCATTTCTTCCCTGGCATTATTACAATTGATTAAGTAGGTACTGTTCTTTAACGCTGGAGAATTAAACTATATCCGCGTCCCTAGTAATACAAATAGCTACAAAAAATGTGTTAACTAACTTTTGAAATTTAACACAAAATATCAAATTGGTGTTGATCAAGCACGTAACAATGAAGTCGTTTTTACATTCAAGAGACCTTTGTACCATGTGTTCAAAAAGAAATTACATAAGGGTTGGCCATGGGAAATAAAACTAATATCGACAGCAAGGTTGAGAGACAGCAATCTTTAGAATTTTCAATCACGATATCAGCGTATAATATAAACTTACAATAACAACAATAGTGATGACAGATAATGAATTCTAAAGCTTGCTGTTGACATTACTTTTATATTCCATGGCCAACCCTTATGTAATTTCTTTTAGAACACACCGTATAAGAAACGGGGAAAAATACGTATTACACAAAATTACTGTCAACGCTCGACAAATAAATTGCTCAGGTTGCTTTCATATTTTTACTTAAAATTTCAAAATCTTATTAGCATCTTTAATAATACCTATTAATTGTATCAAAATATTTAATAATACCTATTGATTTTAAGTTTAGGGCAATAAAATATTTGAAATTACGTAAATTGGGTCACTATGTACTGTTCTTTTAAGAAAACTAAATAGAATTTTGTGTAAAATCATCAAGAGGCCAATATTTGGATGCCTTGTAATTAGCATGGGGGTTTTGTATGTTTCGTCCGTCAACGCAGCACCCTGTATAACGTAAAGAAGTAATGTTGTTTGAAGTGAGCGGAAATATAAGAAATTCACGATTTTTATCAGACACTATTCCAGATTTTTAATAATAATCGAAGCTAACGTGCTGCAGCAGTCGGTAAACAATTTTTTTCGACTACGATTTTCTAAAGGAGGATATTATTTGACACTTTCCATACGTAAAAAAATTAAGTAAAGTTCGGGCACTTCATTCCATGTAGTTACATGGCCTGAGACAAGACGAGTCAGAGTCGCCGAAATATCTCTTTCCGAAACCCAGTCATCTGGCACACCGTTACCGGCGTACTGGGTGATGTGGTTAGCATCACGCCTTTGACGACTGCATTACTTTTCCTACTTCCACAACTGTGGTTTTTTAAAGCGACTTGGTGGGCCGCCCACCAGTTGCTAGATGTCGGGATTGAACCCTGTACCGTGGCACCGCAGCCTGACGCCCTAACCGCTCGGCCACGCTGGCGTCTCCATACGTCAAAAGCATGTTGTTATTGCATACTACGCAATATATAGTATGATCAAAAATTATTTTCATCTAGTATGGCTATGGAATATTTCCTAGTTTATGAATGCAACAAAATAAAATGTTAAGTTTGACATTTAAAATAGAAACGTTGTTGCATTCATAAATGAGGAAGCATTCCATGGCCATACTAGAGGAAAATAATTTTTGATCATGCTTTAGTATATTATATTATTATAAAAAATAGAATAGTTCAATTCTTGGATAAACATCAAATAATATCTCAAAACCAATTTGGATTTCGCGAAAATAAATCAACCGAAGATACAATAAATTGCGCTTTTAAGTAGTAAAATCACCACATCATTGGACGGGAGGAGGCCTTCCATTTGTGTTTTTTTAGACCTCGCGAAAGCCTTCAATACCGTAAATCACAATTTACTTCTAAAGCTGGGTACTGACTTGAAAGATTCTTAGAATACAAATTATATATACTACATAAATACTAATACGAAATAGCTTATTAAAATATTAAATCTAAAACAAAACAGTAATAACGACTGGTTGACTATTAAAACATTATAAAGGTACTTACTAATTGCCTTTGCCACATACAAGCTGCTTTAGCAGTTTAGAGTGAAAGTGAAAGTAGCAGAACTGTGCGACAAGAGTACCACCTTTATATATTGTTACCTTACTTTGTTTTAATATTTAATTATCTTTATTATAGTGCTTATGTATTTTGACGGAAATAAATTATTATTAGTATTATTATTATTATTATTATGGTACGAGTTTTATAAGAAGCATTTTGTAGCACGCACGGGTTTAGGGTACTCCTCGCTTCGCTCGTCGTACTCTAAAAGAGTAAGTGCGACAAAATGCCTTATAAACGCGGTAGTATCATACAGTATTTTTTTACGACCATTACTAAAAGTAGGCCTTTTAGAGCTAGCTTTTTTCACTAAAAATGACGGTTTATAAATTAGCGTGTTAAAAGTAAAATCAGCTGTTTACTTTTAGCCCATGTGCTAAAAGTAAACAGCTGGTGTCGAATTTAAAACTTCGAAATGGAAGTGAGGTTACAAAGTTATTCTAGTTACTTCTTTCGGTAGAGATAAAGTGTTTTTTAAATAATTAAAGCATTATGTAATGAATAAAGTAAAATGTGTACATTTATAATTACCTTTGATAACCGACTTTGACAGCTACTGGCTGCAGAAATATTTACCTGCGCGTCAAGGGCATCTCTTTATTATGACATAAATTATAACTGCCATAAGTGTAAACCTTTGTTAAATCGACATTTATGAATTAATAACAGTAAATTTAAAGCGGTAGAAAAAATATTGTGTGCAAACTCGTGCATAAACGTCAACTTTTAGCACTTGCTGCACAAGTAGCTATTATCTACTTTAGCACTTTTTAATACAAAAATTACTTTGTTTTTAATATTTTTATTATAGCATCGCTTTTTGTCTATTACGATAAGCAAACAAGTATCGTAATAGCCTCAGTACGAACGCAAAGTAGATAAAGAATATTATTGCACACATCTGTCGATCTGTCACTTTATTTTTTAGTTTTCAATTTAAAGCAATGAAAGCATACCTAACATGAGTTTTAATAAGTTTCCAATTTGAAATGACGGTGACGCTTTGTAATCTCTTTTAGCATGAATATGTGGTACCCGAAAAAATTAGGTATACAACTCGTATCTTTTTGCACTTGTGAGATTTAAAGAATTCGTCTTCGGCTCATACTTTAAACTTTATCAAGCATGCAAAAAAATGGACTTTAGCTACTCGTTGTATAAATAACTATTTCATATCCGCAAAATTATGCATTAGTTGCCAGTATACAAAGCAGTATATGAGCATTACAAGGCAAAAAAGCGACAAAGAATGGATAATTTACAAAATGTTCAATGCAAGGATGCGGTAAACTTGTCAGGCCATTTTTAATTACAATAGGTCCGCGACTATTTGGAGCAGTTTTGGTACAAAGTTGGCGAGCCTGCCTGTATATCAGGTTCGTTCTGGTCATATTTTATCATATAATGCTTCAGCTTTTCGCATCTAAAATTCTAAAGTTGATATGCGCGCAACTCCGCTCCGCGCTAGGCTCTAGCTGTTTCCCTTGCAGCTGCAGTCTGCTTCATCCTGTTTATTTCATTTTAAAATGAGGCCCTGCGAGTGCGATAGAGAAGCATTCGTTCCTTCGCATTCTTTTGTATTCTTGCGGCCTGCGTCATCGTCGTCATGCAAAACTTACTGCGTTCCTATTGGCCACATCTGCCGGCATGACAGAGTGCCGCGCGCGCGCGAAGCTTGGCTGGCTTCTGTTTTTGGCATTCAATTTAGTCTGGACCTCCGCAGAGGACAGAACAGTCGGCAAGTTTGTCGCCCCCTGCTCTTCGCGCGTGTGGGGGCGGCCGTGTTGTTGTGCTTGTTTTGTTTGAGTCAGAGACGGAGCTCGGCTAGTGGTGAAGATAGGAGCGTGTGTTCGTGCTTTGTGCCGATGTCCTAAGTACGCCGATGCCGCTCATTCAGTAAATTGCGACGGCTTGTTAGCCAATATTTCCGTCATCTGAGGATGGAATCAATTTTCTCGAACAGGCTAAATATCGGCTCCGCAGGTTTGTGGTCGCTAGGAGGGCGTTACACAACCGCCCCGTAGATACCAAAGGGATCTTCCGGACATCATCAAATCCGCCGCCCTTCAAGCTAATTTGACCGCTGTGCGATAGCCGCCGTCTGTTTGCTGCAGTCAGAGCCTCGCCGATGGGCCGAACCAACTAAAAAACACGCTTGCTAGATCAAAACTGTGCGCCTTCATGCTTGTATTCCAGCTTGTGTAACTAAATGACTCACGCTTGCTAGCAGCCTTCAATCAAAGCGCTATGCGTTCCTGTTTGCATTTTAGCGTGTGCAACCAAATTAATCGCACATGCTAAAAACTTTCCAATCGTAGCTGTGTACGCCCATGTGGGCGTTCTAGCGTGTGTAACTAAATAAAATAAAATCGCCAGATCTCGGTCGGCCCTCATGTAACTTTCGGCCAGGGGTTTGGCTCAATAGATTTGTTTACTAGACTGGACTTATGATTATCCCTGGTATGTGTATATGCTTAATTACAGAGTGATCCTACGTTTATCTCAAGATCGATGTGAGAGGAGGCCTGGAAGCAAGGTACGAGTGTTGCAGGTAGATCGACGTGCTATCGCTACAGTGTTGCTCCCAGAGTCAGTATTTAAGTATTTTTGCCCAGTTTGGTTTTCGAAATTCGGTTAAGCGTGGGTTTTCCCTATTGGACCTTGTGGTGCCCATTTATTTTAAAACATCCTATACATATCGACACGCTTGCCCTGTAGTGTCTCGTTCTTAGGACCACGCCCATCACCCTGAGCGTATTTGAGCCGTGGCCTTTAAGCCTATTTCGTATGATTTCCAGGGTAAGTGTGGACGTTTTCCGGACAGAATTCGGCACTCGTTCATCCGTGAGTGTCGCAAAAGCAGTTTGATACTGGAACAAACTGTTACGGATAATTTGTAGTTGCTCATGCATTAGTGAAAATTAACCAGTTGTATTTTATTTTTAAGCATTTTGTTACGATTAATAGGTGGTTTCTCAAGCAATATTTCTAATAATTAACTAAATTTTACTATTCGCATTTATTTTCCCCAAATCCTCAATTCATCCTGCCTGACCGGGTAGGCTTATGTGCTTTTGTTGTTAACAAATTTCTAGCTTAAAATTACAATGATGTAATCTTAGGAGAACATTCCAACTTTTCAGTGGTTTTTTGTGGGTGCTCTTACCAAAATTTTTGGGGAATTTTTGATAACCTGAAATGGTGGGCATATGGCTGGATCTGGCTGGAAAAATTCGTGCAAGCACGTTAGGTGTCCCACGGCGTAGTGCTCCATAAGTGCCAATTGGTTTCGCTTGGCTCCATTGGTTGAGGAGGATCTGAAGCACAAATGCCTTTTTGACGTTCGAATAATTGGTTAATGTTAGCATTCTTACGTTTAACGCCTCGGCGAAATTATTTGGGCCAACTTTTACCTCATGCACTTCCTCATTTGGCTGCCTATTAACGTATGTCTCAAAAGTTTTCGGAAAATTTTCAAAATAGACCTACAGTAAATAACGTCGCATAAAGTTGTCGTTGGAAACAAATTGTATCAAATTGATTGATGTTTAATATAACATGTCAGTTTTGTAATAAACACAGTTATAAGGTTATGTTGTTGACATGCAAAATAAATAAAAATTATACAAGATTTTTAACCATTATTTTCTTTCCGAAAACTTTTGGGACATACGTTAACACAAGGTTAGTTTACGATAGCTCTTATATCCTTATCGGGCGCTCACCTAGAAATGTTATACGCTTTTAGCCAACTTTCCTCTGGATTTCGCAAGAAAATTGGAAATCGCTCTGCGCCAGACTCCCTGGAAGCGCTTAGAAGCGCCGCCTACCTGCAGTCTGTCTGGTTGTTCCCCGGCTTCAAGGCAAGGCACCTGCGATAACCTTTCCGCTGCCGATTTCTGCTCCTCGTGCCCTTGATGCCCCCAGGTGTGCCACGAAAGCGTTTGCAGCTTCCAGCTCGTCACGTGCCATCCGAACCTGTGAATTGGTTATTGGGGTGTGTAAATGTATCTTCAGTTAATTGTATAGATAATAATAGGGAATTTTATGCGAGTCGTCTTGACATAATAACTTAGAGGCCACTTTCGCGGTGTTGGTAGCTGCGTTTAATTTACTTAGTCTGGTGCTGTGAATCAAATCCCAATTCCGCTTTTTAAGCCAATAATGACCTTATTGCATATATGGTTGTGAATAATAGTTATTTACATATCAAGTCATGAAAGTTATCGTTACTAGACGAAGGAACATATTGAAGTACGAGGCTGTAAGGCCGAGTACGTTTAAGCCCCTGAGTCCAGTGGAATAACTTTCATGACATGGTATGTATAACATTTTATCTAAAATCACTAATAAAGTCAAATAAAAGCATAAAACCGATTAATAATAAATATAAATAAACAGATTAGTTTTATTTAGCTTTTTAATTTTGTGCATTGACAAAAAAAATCATTCATTCATTATCTATAGCCTCTTTTATCTTTCGGTGTCGAGGACCATTCATACCTCGCGGAAAAAATATTATTGCAAAATGTTTGAAGAGGAAGATAGTTCTGCTTATAACATAGCCTAGGCTGCAAATGTAGTGCAAGACAAGATATATTACCAACAAAATCGTCGCTACACTCTTGTTTCCAGAGTTAGTACTTGAGTATTCTACCCCGTTTGGCTTTCAAGGTTCGGTTAAGCGTGGGTTTTTCCCTGATTGAATCTTGTGGCGCCCATTTATTTTGTAACGCCCTATACATACCGTCACGCTTGCCCTGTGGTGTACCGTTTCTAGGACCACGCCCATCTCCCTGAGCGTATTCGAGCCGTGGCCTTTAAGCCTGTTTCGTGCGATCTCCAGGGTAAGTGTGGACGTCTCCCGGACAAGTTTAAGTATTTGGCACTCACTCACTCGTGAGTGTCGTTAAAACAGTTTGATACTGTAACAATGTATCTAGGCCGAAAAATTGGCTTTATATGAAAGATGCCTGCAATTGCTGGCTGAGGCGATAGCCGAAGCAAATAAACAGGCAAGGCCATAAAAAGCAGTTTTCGCCCGTGGTGCATATTAAACCTTTCGTCGACCATCATAATATGAAAAAAAATTAAACATGAATTATAAGAGTTTTTGCGGACGAAAAACGTTTACAGACGAAAGAGGTTTGCGGACGAAAGGCGTTTGCGGGTGAAAAAGGTTTGCGAACGAAAAATGAATGGTGTCCAAAAAACCAGCATTTTTTGTACGTAAATGCGTCCGTAAAATCACATTTTATAGAGAGATCGACGGATTGGTATATTATTTTATAAGGAGCTAATGATTTATTTTTCGCGATGGATCTATAGCATTAGAACTACAGATTAGTTGTGAAAAGTGCTGTAGCTCCGAATAATAGTATATTATGTTATTAGGAGCAAAAGTTGTATTTTATGTGGCGTGGCTGGACGGTTTATCTACCGAGCTTGCGAGACAGATAAGTACAGCCGAGCCACATAAAGATACTTTTGTTCCGAATAACATATAGCATTTTTTCTTAAAACGTTTATAAGGAAATCCGAAGAAAATTACTCTATCTCGTCAGCGGCAGATAATATTATCTGTGGCATGACAATAAAGTGACAGTTTAGCATCATCAATCCAGGAGTATAATGCCACATTTGACTGCCGTTTGAAGAAAATAGTAGATTATGTTATTATGAGTAAAAGTGATAGGTACTTTATGTGGCGAAGCTGAAGTTTATTTAGCCGAACGTTAGTGAGGCAAATAATTCAGCTAAGCCACATAAAGTCACTTTTACTCCGAATAACATATACCTACTATTTTATCCGCAAACGTATTTAGGTAAATTTCATTAATATAAATTTTAAAAAAAGGATGCATCGGCCGGGAATTGAACCCAGGCCACTCGCGTGACAGGCGAGCACTGTACCCCTACGCCAACCACTGTTGTACAAATAACGCGCGACTGTAATGATATATGAACATACTGAATCACCCGAGCTAATAGCACACGACCACAGCAGCTGTCACACCATAACCCACGGCGACTGATGCTCCGATCCGCTGCTTAAAGGTTTATTTAAGTTAAAACTTTTTCATACTCTTTTTGAAAATAAAAGCCGGCCTACGATCTAAGTCTAAAAATTAGCAAAATTTTAAGCCATTATACAATTTAATCGGCCCAGTATCTTCGGATGAGATAGCGAACAAACATAGAAATAAAGAAAGAGAGCAACGATTTTGTGTGCTTATGCAGATAAAGTACGCAAAAGTCGCTATTTTATCTGCTTAGGCAGATAAGGTGACACTTTTACCTTGTCAATAAAGACACATAAGTTGTGACTTTTGTGACGTTTGCGGATAAAATATGTTATTTTTTCTCTAAACGTGGAATTAGCTACCTCCAATTGAACATTATAATTATATTGATTACGAAACAATTTAGGTCCCAAAAATTTGGAGTTGTACAGAATGCACTGGGAAGTTGTTACTATAGATTCCATACAAAATAAACATTGGTTGATGTATTTTTTCTGACTAGTCAGAAAATAGTATATTATCTACTCCAGTGGGATAAGTAATGCATTACGTCACTCATTTGACACTATTTCAGTTAGGTAATGAAGCTCATTACACCACTCGGTTATGTAATGGTTTCATTACGCAACTGAGTTGTGTAATGACTTCATTACGTAACTGAAATAGTGTCAAATGAATGACATAATGACATTTGCCTACTAAAATATTTTTGAAAATGACAGATCTGACATTTCTCTTAATGCACTTTTCTCAATTTTAGGCAGTCGTAGATAAAATTTTGTACAATACATGTGTGATAATGCATCATTAATATACTTGAGTGCTTACATAACTCGTGCTACGCACTCGTTTGTAACTTACACACACGTATATTAATGATGCTGTTATCCCTCTTGTATAGTATTAGTATATTATGATACGAGTTTTATAAGAAGCATTTTGCAGCACGCACGGATTTAGGGTACGACGAGCGAAGCGAGGAGTGCCCTAAAGGAGTAAGTGCTACAAAATGCCTTATAAACGAGGTATCATACAGTATTTTATCTACTTTGCCACTTTTTTAAGCAAAAAAATGAAATTTTTTTAGTATTTTTATTATAGCATCGCAAGCGCGTATCGTAATAGCCTCAGTACGAACGCAAAGTAGATAAATAACTATTATATACACCTGTTATCGTTATTACGAAAACTCATAAGATTGTCCTTGATAGAAAGCAATCATCTTTAGTAGATTTTCTGGTAAGAATCTAGTTTAGCGACCAACTCCGATCGACATGTGTTATACACCATTCGACGCGTCTCGTCGAGCTGAACAATATTGTCCATGGGGGCAATCGGGGCAGACCAATGGTTACTGAGATACAGCACTCTAAAGTTTTTTTTTATAAATTTTTTTCTTGGTGGAAAACACTCGGGAGCCTTTGGCGGGGCGCCGCGCAGCACTTCGCGCAGCGTACCTCACCGAGGGCTAATAACAAGTCACACTGCGCGCCACCTAACCTAACCTTACCTAACATAACCTAACTTAACCTAATCTAGTTTAGCGACCAACTCCGATCGACATCTGCTATACACCATTCGACGCGTCTCGCCGAGCTGAACAATATTGCTGCTGGGGACATTCAGGGCAGACTAACGGTTACTGAGATACAGCACTCTAAAGTTTTTTTTTATAAATTTTTTTCTTCGTGGAAAACACTGGAGCCTTTGGCGGGGCGCCGCGCAGCGTACCTCACCAAAGGCTAATAACAACTCACAATGCGCGGCACCTAACCTAACCTAACCTAACCTTACCTAACCTAACCTAACCTTACCTTACCTTACCTAACCTAACCTAACCTAACCTAACCTTACTTAACCTAACCTCACCTAAGCTAACCTAACCTAATCTAATCTAACCTTACCTAACTTAACCTAACCTAACCTAACCTTACCTAACTTAACCTAACCTAACCTAACCTAACCTAACCTAACCTAACTTAACCTAACCTAACCTAACCTAACCTATCGTTACCTAACCTAACCTTACCTAACCTAACCGAACCTAATCTAATCTAACCTAACCAAACTTAACCTAACCTAACCTAACCTAACCTTACCTAACCTAACTTAACCTAACCTAATCTAACCTAACCTAACCTAACTTAAACTAACCTAACCTAATCTAACCTAACCTAACTTAAACTAACCTAACCTAACCTAACCTTACCTTACCTAACTTAACCTAACCTAACCTATTCAAACCTAACTTAACCTCACCTAACTTAAACTAACCTTACCTAACCTAACCTAACCTAGCCTACCCTAACCTAACCTATTATATCCTAACCTAACCTAATCTAACCTATCCTAACCTAACCTAACCTAATCTTACTTTACCTAACCTAACCTTACCTAACCTAACCTAACATAACCTTACCTAACCTAACCTATCCTAACCTAACATAACCTAACCTAACCTAACCTAACCTTGCTTAACCTCACCTGACATAATCTAACCTAACCTAACCTAACCTAACCTTGCTTAACCTCACCTGACCTAACATAATATAATCTAACCTAACCTAACCTAACCTAACCTACCCAAACCGAACCTAACCTAACCTATCCTAACCTAACCTATCCTAACCTAACCTAACCTAACCTAACCCTACCTAACCTAACCTAACCTAACATAACCTTACCTAACCTAACCTATCCTAACCTAACTTAACCTAACCTAACCTATCCTAACCTAACCTAACCTAACCTTACCTAACCTAACCTAACCTAACCTTACCTTACCTTACCTAACCTAACCTAACATAACCTTACCTAACCTAACCTATCTTAACCTGACCTAACATAACCTAACCTAACCTAACCTAACCTTGCTTAACCTCACCTGACCTAACATAACCTAACCTAACCTAACCTACCCAAACCTAGCCTAACCTATCCTAACCTAACCTAACCTAACGTAACTTAACCTATCCTAATCTAACCTAACCTAACCTATCCTAACCTAATCTAACCTAACCTAACCTAACCTCACCCAACCCAAACCAACCCAACCCAGCCCAACCCAACCCGATTCAACCCAACCCAACCCAAACCAAACCAATCCAAACCAACCCAACCCAATCCAACCCTACCCAACCCAACCCAACCCAACACACATGATTTAACATAAAGACATTTTAAAGCGAAAGCGCCATGGACTTACTGTGGGACATTTTAATTTTTACTGTGCTGTATCTCAGTAACCGTTGGTCTGCCCCGAATGTCCCCAGTAGAAATATTGTTCAGCTCGACGAGACAAGTCGAATGGTGTATAGCACATGTCGATCGGAGTTGGACGCTAAACTAGATTAGGTTAATTTAGGTTATGTTAGGTAAGGTTAGGTTAGGTGGCGCGCAGTGTGACTTGTTATTAGCCTTCGGTGAGGTACGCTGGGCGAAGAGCTGTGCAGCGCCCCGCCAAAGGCTCCAGAGTGTTTTTCACGAAGAAAAAAATTTATAAAAAAAATTTTTAGAGTGCTGTATCTCAGTAACCATTGGTCTGCCCCGAATGTCCCCAGCAGCAATATTGTTCAGCTCGACGAGACGCGTCGAATGGTGTATAGCACATGTCGATCGGAGTTGGTCGCTAAATTAGATTAGGTTAAGTTAGGTTATGTTAGGTAAGGTTAGGTTAGGTGGCGCGCAGTGTGACTTGTTATTAGCCTTCGGTGAGGTACGCTGCGCGAAATGCTGTGCGGCGCCCCGCCAAAGGCCCCCAGAGTGTTTTCCACGAAGAAAAAAAGTTTATAAAAAAAAACTTTAGAGTGCTGTATCTCAGTAACCATTAGTCTGCCCCGATTGTCCCCATGGACAATATTGTTCAGCTCGACGAGACGCGTCGAATGGTGTATAGCACATGTTGATCGGAGTTGGTCGCTAAACTAGATTCAAGCCGATTTTCTTTCAATACGGCATTAGGGTGATTTTTCTTAGCCGCAATCAACGGTAACAGTTATGATGGATTCTGCGTTTTGGAATCACTCTGTATTATGTTTCCCCCTTGGCGGTACGATATTATGTTGGTTGTTCTGAATGGAGAGTTATGTAACATCACTTGTGTTGGTATAAAAATCAAACGGTATGTCAAATGTCATTCTGAACCTCAAATTGTAGGTTATTGGGATAAATAAAACAAAAATTTCATATAATCCTAAAAATGGCATTGCAAGCAGCTACTAAATCCCTCATGTTATTAGGGGAATGCGTGCCATGTTTAAAACACAATGCTTCAAAGTTTAAAATCAAGAGGTTAGAATTGGACACCAACCTGCTCATGGTAACAATTGTGGTTTCTTTTGTAAATGGAACCTGAGTTATACATTATTTGTAGTACTTTAGAAAAGACGACTTCATTTATGCACATGATCCCGAAAGGAAATGCAAAACGGGAGATATTGTGCTTATCGAACAACTCCCTCAAAGAATGACTAGATTAATTACGCATCAAGTTAAGGAAGTTGTATACCCCTTGGGCGATATTACGGATCCTTTAACTGGTAAAAAGGTAGCAGCTGGGAGGTTCAGAGAGCATGTAGAAGAAATTAACAAAGTTTATGGTAAATTACCAACTGCTTTCGACTACGAGAATGCACCTGAGAGAGGCTGGTTAGAAGATAAAAAGGACTTTACCCATGTGGAAACGTATATGAAATATCATAAATTTGAAAATGATGATCAACCGTATGCCGTGTAGTGTATAATAGTTAATTTTGTTGTAGTTCAATAAATTTTTGCCAATTTATCATTTGCTTTATTAACGTATAGGTAATGCCCTAATCAAAAGTACTTCAGGTACAAATAGGCCCAGTAATTATAAAACTATACATATTCTTGTTATATATTATTGTTTATCTCTTTACATATTGCTTTTCAATGTGTAACGTATTTAGTAAGAACAAGTTATAAAAAAAACTGCATTTTTAAAATGTTTTCTATAATCATGTAATCTTACATTTAAGAATTTAAAATCGTTAGACCTCTCCTAAAATTTCACACTATTTAAAAAAGTTGACATTTATCTAATGTTCATATGGAATATCTTAACTAAAGGAACTCAATTGCATATTCCTTATACAATAAATAATTTTAAAATGTTGAAAATCTAATAAATTACAAATCCTTAAAATATAATACTGGTTGAATTACTTATTATTAAAATTTTATATTTACACTATAAAACAAAAACAGTATTCACAATTTAACTATTCGATAAAAACTCTCTTTCTAGTGCAGCTCCCATCATATTCCATTCGCCATCGTCAATTTCATCAGGTGGTTCCATACTTCCTTCACTGTTCGAGTCCTGCCCTATATCTAAATCACTGTCAAGTTGCTCTCCGCGTCGAAATTTAGTACTGGGAAATTCATCACTATCTCTTGTGTCCTCCCCGTCATAGTCTTCCGCATTTCTATCATCTAGGCTTCGTTTGTGTCCTCTGGGCATTTCGGCAGTTAACGACTCTCCAGAACTACTGCTGCTTTCTTCTTTATCCTTAAGTGGTTCATCAATTACGCTAATTATTTTATTGGCATCATCTTCACTTTCACTTTCAGTGTCTAGAGTGTCTTCTACCTAAAGGAGAGTGAATTAAACAATAATTTACCCAATATAACTGATGTTCGCTAAGAAAAGGTTTTTAGAATCTAACAATAATAGAAGGAGAAAACAAACGAACAATATTCAATCATCACTAGTCGATTCAACAAAATCTGTTACAAATACAAAAGAATGAAAATTTTGTTTTATCTCGTGTTGTAATTATACCTCTTTATCCATGTCCGCAATATCAGCACTGGAAAAAGACATCAAAGGATTAATGGTGTCCATAAATCTACCACTGGGTGACCGTTTACGGGAAGTAGGAGTGTCATGAACCGCATAATTTGGAACATGTTCTGGACTACTGCAATGTGGTGGTGGGTGCCTGTTTTTTGACCCTTTGCTATTTAGTGGAAATATGCTCTCGTCCACATGTTCCCATCGTTCTGCACATGCCCACAGCCAGTCTGGTGTTACAATTTTCAAATTCTTTCTTCTTCTGCCTGCATTTACTTTTGCAGTTCCGGGCCGCACCGCAACCAAATGAGTACTATCTTCTTCAAAATCTTGAGAAACCTAAAAATAGTTGAGAATTTAGTTTTACATGCAATGTGACGAACAGTGGGAAATGTATTATTAATGATGGCAATGTAATTTATGGAATTTTTTGAGACTGTATAAATGTAAATAGGCCTGTGCTTAGACATTTTTGCACCTTTAAATTTTTCAAGAAATGACAATTGCAGATTAATTGACTTTATTTAGGTTGGCAAACACATTTTTTGATAATTGATGTTTATCAATGAAAAATTGAAGCAATTAATTTTTGGTTTTAACCTAACCACAGAAAAATTGTTTCTCTGTTTTTGCCGATGTGGGCATTTATCTCATCGACATAATGTATTATGCGTTCATTCTAATGCAGTTATATAGTCCCAAATACCTACATGAAAACAAAAAGGTAGGTTATGTAATAGTTGTAATAATAAAAACGGCAGCAAGAGTTTTTCAACCGGTAAATAAATACGTCTCATTTAGTAACACATAAATAAACAAACGTAACCTACTATTTTACTTACAAATCACAATAAATTATCATAATTTTGATTTCCTATTATTCTTTTAAATATTTTACCATTAACCCTTCTGTGACCATGTGGAGGTATTTCAGTTATATTGTTTGCCTAAAGAAACTGCGTGATTGTTGTTTCTATAGTAACTAAATACAAAACAATGTTCTATAACCATCCTAGAACCGTTATATTATTTTCATAACACCTACTTGTTACCGCACACCAACTAAGGTGGAGAAACTACAATCAAGCAACACACTGCAAAAGATTGCTAAAAACTCCGAATCCACAAACTACTAAAACCCTGTTGAGACTGAACAGAACTCAAATCAAGCAAATAGTCAGTCTACTAACAGGCACTGAAGCATTCAGAGAATTTATGCACAGGATCAATATCTATAGAGATGAACCTGTTTGCAGACTATGCCAAGAGGATGATGAAACAGCCTATCATATCCTCTTTGAATGCCCAGCATTAGAGCGTAAAAGACACCAACTCGATTGGAGCCTTAACTCTATTGACAACCGCAAGCTAGTAGGGGACATTGCAAGTCTAGTAAAAGATACGGATGTCGGCCTGCTAACTTAAAAACTCCCGACAGTACAAAAAGCCCAAAGGGCTGACGTGCGCATGCCAGCAAAAGGTAGTCGTGGAATCTAATCTAATCTACTTGTTATTTGCCAATAATAACAACCTAGGCTGTTAAACACTTAACAGCCTAGGCCATTAAGAAATAACAGAACAGTAACATTTTAACATTGGCAATACTGAAATGTATAGTTAGTGACACTGTAAGTCTATGTCAAATTCGAGGATAGCAGATTAGGTTTTGCGTCAGTCTGTGTCAAAACTGACGCAAAACCTAACCTACTAACATCGAATTTGACAGTGTCACCAACAACACATTTCAGTATTGCCAAACGTAATTTTTTTCCATATGTGACTCTGATAAGACGAGTTTTCTAACACCCCTTACTATTACTATTTAACTTTTTCATTTAAATTGCTCTAAAATTTCAATTTTTGTAGGTGTTATTGTTATCGCATCTAACTAACTCGGATAAATTCATTAGCCTCAGCTTGACGGCCACGGCCACAAATTTGTCCTCGTTTGTTAAATGCTGACTAACGGCCTTATGTCGTTAATAACTATAATGGGCTTGTTATTTTGTTGTCATACCAACCAACAAGGATACGTGAAGTTGACATTTTTGTCACACATAACGAACCCGAAAGAAGTAAAAATAAATCGGTAGTGCAAAAACATTAAAATTAAATCTTGTATAAAATTTGTTTCTTTTACTGTCTAAATGGTTCTGCTGTGCGTCATTGAACGATATGTCTTGAACAGGCTAAATCTTGCATAAAATGAATTTCTTTATTTATAAATCTAGTGTAAATGGTTGTCCTAATTTAATATTTGACAGACATGTAGAATTTTGAAAGCAAGTGGTATAATAGTGACAGTGAATATGAATTTAACAAAAATTAAGGAACGTGAACTAAGGAATCATGTAGAAGAATAAAATCATAGCTCTGATGAAGTTGAAGCTGAAGAGAACGATGAAAGTGCAGAGCTGCAAATTCAAGATGCTCATTTTGTTCTGGAAAACATGACGGTAAGTCTAGTTTTTCATGTCAGACATGCAGAAAAATAATCTGCAGCATCCAAGAACAAAAGAAAAAATATTTTTGTCTTGAATACCAAAAGTCACAGGATTAATTATTTTATAATTTATAGTTTGTATTGTCAATAAATAAAATACTTATGAAAAACGAGAAGAAATTGTGTAAACGTCTATAAATCTATTTTTACCAAAAGTGAGTTACACAACGTTTCTCAATTTGATGCTCGTAAAGTCAGTTTCATGCAAACGCCAATATTTCTCATGTAAAATCCTATGTAAACTTAAGCGTTTTTAGCAAACGCTGATAAATCTTTATTATTATGTTGCCATCTGGTTAGAGCAGAACAATAGTATGAAATTAGTTTACGTTCCGTATAGTTTTCATCCGTCATTTACAATAAATTGTAAATAAGAGAAGAAAACTGAACAGAACATACATTCTTTAAGATTAGTATCAGAGGCGTGTGGAGAAATTTAGCCTGAGGGGGGGGGGGGAGGACGCGAATGAGAGGGGAGGATAAAGGGGGGGGGGGGAGAAAAAACTAAGATTGGTAATTAATAAATATAATAAAAATTCAAAGAAAAAACTATTCTCAAAAAGAAATTAAACTGATTTTAAAAAACCTACAATCCAAAATCGAGTCTTCGTTTTTTGGATTTGGCCAAGTCATCAATTACTTCTTCAATACTAACAGGAACTTCTTTGTGAATGTTAAGAAGTGCTAAACCATTTAACCTATCTTGCCCTGTTGTATTTCTTAAATAATTTCTTAACCTTCTTAAAGTTGAAAATGTCGTTTCGTTGGAAGCCGTCGTCACAGGAATCGTAATAAATATTTTAAGAAGTTTAGCAATATTCGGGAATAGTTTGAGATGTCTTTCTCTTAAGTAAACTAATGAATCTATTGCACTTTTCAGGTTTTCGGTTTCTTTCATTTAGTATTTTTTTTTCAAAGCTGTGAGCATCTAAAACGTGTTCGTAATATAAACTGCTGGACAAAATTATCGCATCAAAAATAAAATGTTCTTAAAGGTCTCTAGTCTTTTCAGAACAGATGTAGTTGTTTCGATTTGTTATTGCAAAGTGTAGTTGGCCGCAATTAATGCCCCTTCATAATAGTCCTTTTTACCATTGCGATGCTCTAACACTTATAATAATATGCAAAAATTAGTTTTCAGAATATTTTTTTGTGATGCGATAATTTTGTCCAGCAGTTTATATACAGGCTGTTCCCTGAAAAACGCCGCGACCCATAACTCCATTGTTTTAAATTTTAGACCCAAACTATATACATTCTTAAATGGCAAGACAAGAGCTACCTTTTGACATGGCCCGTTCGTAAATATCTTTCAACTGTTTTGAGCAACGATGTTCAACTTTTTTATTTTAAATGGAACACCCTGTATATTTTTACATATTTGGATTCAGGATGAAATTCTGCATGCAGTAATGCTTCATTTGTTTTTTGTACACTTACAAATGTTTAAAATATTTTTTTAGTATTGCATGTAGACAGTCGTACAGTACCATAAAATTTTCAAGTGTGCCGTGGAAAACAATCAGAATGTTGAAATATTTTATTGGAAACAAATTTAAACAAAACTACAAAACGTATCTACAAGTATTGCTCAAACTGACCGCCACCTTGTTGAACACACAACTGACATCTTCCAGTTACTCCATTGGTCGCATTCAATATCAAATTGGGAGGTATTTTGCGACAAGCATTGATAATCCTCTGCCTCAGAATATCTTCGTTTTCTGGACGTGTTAGATAAAATATTTCAACATTCTGATTGTTTTCCACGGCACACTTGAACATTTTATGGTACTGTACGACTGTCTACATGCAATATTGAAAAATTATTTTAAACATCTCTAAGTATCCAAAAAACAAATGAAGCATACTACTGCATGCAGAATTTCATCCTGAATCCAAATATCTCAAAATATACAGGGTGTTCCATTTAAAATAAAAAAGTTGAACATCGTTGCTCAAAACAGTTGAAAGATATTTACGAACGGGCCATGTCAAAAGGTAGCTCTTGTCTTTAAAACAATGGGTTGCGGCATTTTTAGGAAACAGCCAGTATATAACTTTTGTAATTTCTTCTCGTTGACTACATCCGTTTTTTCAATTGAAAAGAGGAAATTCGAGAAACCGTTATCTCAACGTTATATTTTTCGGGTATTTTTACTGCCTGGCTAAACATTTGCTTAAACTCATTTTCAGCACTTTCTCGATTGTTACGTAAACTATTTCCGACACTTTTTGCAAGGGCAACAGCGCTACCTAAGTCAGTATTAATTGTTTGCAAACTTTTGAATAGTGGCAAACTAATGGAAAAAATTTTTAGCAAGTATTTGTAGTGTTATCTGGGCGTCTTTATCACACCAGTTTTGTATTTTGTTCAAAGAACTAATAGCTACTTCTTGTAATTCCAAATATGTCAATATGGAATCATGCCTCTCCACCCATCTTGTCTGACACAGTTGCTTCAATTTTATTTCTTTGTATCAGGACACAATTCCTCAATTTCTGTTTGGAAGATATGCTGCTGTTTCGCAGTTCTAAAAAAAATTCGCAACTTTTGCTAATTTTCCCATACAATTTCTTATTTGAGAAACGTTGCAAGCATCGGATATCACTAAATTTAAAGAATGCGAAGCACAGTGAACATACAGAGCACAACTATGTTTGTCACGCACGCAGGCCTGGACGGCATGAAATACACCACTCATAGCTGACGCACCGTTATCCGAATTATTATCCGATTATCCGTTTTTAGACCACAAAGTGTGCATTTGTTTTAACTCATAAAAGATAACATTTTTGTTGAGTAGAGTAGGTATATCTTTTTTCGGTTTTTCTTTTTTTCACTTTTTTGTTTGAAAATTTTAGGCCTTGGGGGGGGGGGGGACACGACACTAGTTGGTATTGATTGAATTAGTAATTATATCATTTCAATGAAATTTAATATGAAATTAAGAGTAACAATCGAAAACAAAAGTTTCTTACAGTGTTTTTTTAATTAATGATTTTGATTTCCCAAACAATTTTACTCTTATTTATAAAAGTTTGTGTGAAATACCTTTGTTTCTAAATTTCTTTAAAAAAGTTATTACAAAAGTATTATTGTATTTAAAAACTAAGTTCAGATCTGAAGTTTTGATACAAAATATTAATTTTTGTTTTCCCGCACTTTTTTTAATACAGTGAAATTTCTCGCACGCTTAATCACGGTTTCAAAAAAATTATCCGCTTCTTAGAGATGTCGCCCTAACAGAAAATAAATTGATATCTTACACATCTTTAATGTTATATTTATATTAACAAAATACTAAATTTGTTCAACCAACCAAATGCTTTAAAAAACTGACATACCATACGCCTTGGAACACTACTACAAAGGAATACAAAAATATTATTAGTTGGATAGATGTCAAAAATTGTTCTAGCGATTAGGCAGCTGCAGAGATATGAGTTACCGCCGCGGAGACGGTCTTGGAGCCCGCTGCGGGCAGATGAGTCATGTTCCAGACGCCTCGAGAAGCGACCTTGCAGCCAGATGCAAGGGATGACTCACGCTTTCGGAGACACGCCCGAGGTCAACACATGCGAATGCCGGAATGTACGAGCGAAATCTGGAGTGTTCTAGACGGAAATTATTCGGATATATAAATACGCGCCGCAGGAATAAGAAGTCAGTTCTCGTCAGTTCGAATTCGGCAGCAGAGCGCGTAGAGCTCCCATATAAATGAACCTTGTGTATATAACCCTAGTGAAATAAATAACAGATAAATAACCATATAAATCGTTAGTGTTTAAGTCGTAAATAGCCAAATAAATAATTGATGTTTAATCCAGCGCTTATAAATAAATAAATGTATCGTTGTTAGAAATAGTGCCTGTAGTTTGTTAGTTTAAGTAATTTGTGTTCTACCTTGTAAATGTGTTTGTAAATAATAATAATTAATAGTTGTAAATCAATGTTTAATACAAGAAGCATCGTATAATTTTAAATAGCCCGAACGTAAAAACGTAAAAGTATAAAGAATATTGGAAGGACAGCCTATCTTGGACCATCATCTGACAATGTTATATAATTTACAAATTGACCACCCTTCAGGTAATAAACATTTTGACAATAATGCGTATTATTATAGAATCATCAATAAAAATAACTTCAACTCCTTAAGAGTTGTCTATCTAATGTCGACTTTGCTCACGAAATGCTGATAAAAATTTCATGAATTCTAAGTGCGGTGGCCTGGCAGCCTCGAGGACACCTTTCTTGCGTGACTGATTTTTAATAATACACGCGTGCCATACAATATTTTATCTACTGCAATGGTATAAGTAACTCATTACATCACTCATTTGACACTATTTCCGCTAGGTAATGAAGCTCATTACACCATTCAGTTATGTAATGGCTTCATTACCTAACTGAAATAGTGTCAAACGAATGACAAAATGACATTTGCCTACTAAAATATTTTTGGAAATGACAGATCTGACATTATTTTCTCTTAATGCACTTTTCTCAATTTTGGGTAGTTGTAGATAAACTTGTGTGCTTACATACGTATATTAATGATACTCTTATCCCACTTGTACAAGTATAGTAAATAACTATTATTAAATCTTTATATATACAGTGTGATTCACATAAGATGACGAGCCTGACCAGGTAAAAATGCAACCCAAAATACGATTTATAAAGCTAACTGGATCCCTATTGCATTAGCATCTCGAATTTGACATAGACTGTTTGCATGTCATTGGTGGCACTGTAAGTCTATGTCAAATTCGAGGTTAGGTTAGGTTTTGCGTCAGTTTTGACACAGATTGACGCAAAACCTAACCTAACCTCGAATTTGACATAGACTTACAGTGCCACCAATGACATGTAAACAGGCATGTATAAGTGTCATCTGCGAGGATTATCCTTGATAGCGGTATCGGAGGGAGGCAGAACACCCCCAATTTGCAAACAAGTAGAGAACACTATTATTATTTGGTTAAGGC
This sequence comes from Agriotes lineatus, assembly GCA_940337035.1. Taxonomy (NCBI): domain Eukaryota; kingdom Metazoa; phylum Arthropoda; class Insecta; order Coleoptera; family Elateridae; genus Agriotes; species Agriotes lineatus. Next base: position 123,412,140 of record OW679195.1, read on the forward strand.
TGTAACTTTTTGTAATGTTTGTCTGTTAGCCCTTAAATCATGCTATAACATTGGCAGATCGATTGACCGGTAATAAAAGGGTTTTGCAGATCACCTCAAACGTGTTGTGAGCACGACAAAATTTTTATTATTTAGTCAAGCTCCAATTTTCAATAATGATCGTAGGGATTGTAACTTTGCTATGGTCATATTGTTATCAATAATGTATACCAGGACCCACAAGAATATGTTGTTTATCAGAACTTTCTTCCCCCGCGACCATATGCGCGCACATAAAAATCTTAGATCTGTCATTTCTGTTGCAATAAGTAGATTAATAAAATTATTTCTATAGTTCTCATAAACTCAGTCTTTAGTAAGACTAAAACCGCGTCTGATTGCTGATAACTAGATAATTTACAGAGCTTTGTTTTAAATAAGAAAAAATCTGAATAATTTTAGCTTAGAATTTCTGATGAAAACAAATTTATATTGGAGGCTTATTTTCGGTCTGGGTAACATGATCAAAATGGTGTCTGGCAGTATTCACAAGCTCCTTGCTTCGCCGAGTTCCAGCAGCAATTCGCAAACAATAACGTTAGCTACGAAACTTTCACACATGTTCGTTGCATTATCAACCGATTTCGGGATACTGGCAGTGTCTCCAAATAGCGCAAGATATTGGCTTGCATCACAGCCGAGTCCTGCAAATTTTGAAAAAACACAAGTTTCGCTCTTACAAATATCAGTATCATCAAGAGTTGCTTGAACGTGATATGGAGAAGAGAAGTACATTTTGCTTCCAAATTATGAAAAAATGTAACGAAGACAGGGAGTTTTTGAATAACATTTGGTTTACGGATGAATGCACATTCACACTCCATAATGAACCAAATGTGCAAAATTGCAGAGTATGGGCTACTGAAAATCCACGCAACATTTTACAAACCAGGACCCAATATCCCCACAATGTTAATGTTTGGGCGGGAATACTAGGTCATCACATTATACGACCATTTTTCTTAAGTGAAAACCTCACAGGAGAGCGCTTTTTGCAGTTGTTAGAAGAGGATATAGCTCCGGCAGTGACCGAAGCTGCTAGAGACGATCAAGAGATTTGGCTTCAACACTCGTGAAGTGCGCGATTTTGTAAACTAGTTTTTCCAATAAGGTGATTGGTCCAAATTATTTAATTTACTGGCCTGCTAGGTCCCCCGACCTTTCGCCCAACGATTTTTTTCTTTGGGGACATTTAAAATCGCAAAATTTACTCTGGAAGAACCTTTCAAACTATTGAAGAGCTAAAAAATTTTATTCAAGCCCAATGCGATAAAATATCATAATACCAGTTAGCAAATGTTAGACGGCAATTTTACAACAGGTTGGGTCATTGTTTAGTAATTAATGGTGCTTTGTTTGAACATTTGTTATAATTTATTAACTTTTGTGTTTTTGTTTATGATTATACGTACCATCAAAGTCATAGAAAACTGAAAAATTACGCAGTTACCCTATTTTTCGAAAAGTGTAGTTTAGATGTAACATTTTGACTGAACTGAACGTTATTACAGGAGACAGCCCACCTTTAATAATGTTCAGTCAAAATGCCACATCTGAACTACACTTTTAGAAAACAAGGGTATCTGCGTATTTTTCCTGTCCCAGTTTTCTATGACTTCGATGGTACATAATTATGTTTTGTTATAGTATTTAATTAAATCCTGCTTCCTATATTTATAGATACTAATTTCTTTGATTTTTCCGATTCCGGAAAATTATAAACGATAAACATTTTAACGAGAACAGAATTGAATAATCAGTTATAAATGTCAAACAGCAAAGACAAAAGTAAATGTACAGGGTGGCCAGATAAGAATGCAAAGTGCTGTATCTCGGAAACTATTCGTCGTAGAGACTTGCGGTAAAAAAATTTATTACTGAAGTGGCCAAAGAGAAGACCGCGGAAAATATTTTCAGATTTCCAAGATGGTCGCCAGGGGGCGTAACCACCATCTTAAACTTGTAAAGTGATTTTTCACTGAAATCCACCTAGTAAATGTTACCAAAAATATATGCTTTTTAAAGCTAAGCTTTACTTGAGTAATTTTTGTTTAACACTTTTTGACGAATCTATTAAAATAAAGTGGTGGGGGATAATTCAATGTTTGTTTAAATAAACAGCTGTAACTCCTAAATGACTGAACGGATTTTAACAAACTTGGTCTCGTTGGAAAAAGCATTTATTGTTCCATCAAACCCATCTTACCTGTGATATGCCTAATTCTTAGTGATGCCACTAGAGCGCGTTTTTTGATATAATAGCAGAAAATTGCAAAAATCTCTAAAAAATTAAATGTAATATGACTTTTTTTTCATAAAAATGTAGTGAAGTGGTACCTAAATGGGCTAGTGAAAACCGTATCTTGAGATTTTATTCGTAACCTGAAATATCAAAGAAAGAAAATTTAGTTATATAATTTTAAAAAGACGCTATTACACCGGTTATTTATTTGTATTTTTTCAAGATTCAATGATAAAATTTCATAATTTAATCATTTTTAAATAATAAAAGTATTCTTAGTTAAAAATGTTTTTAAAAAAACGTGTAGAGGCATAATAATCAATGCATATAATATGCAAGTGCAAGGTAGGCAGAATATGAAGAGTAGGCATTGGAGGACAAACAAATGCCTAAAATCAAATTGTCAACTAATATTAAAATTATACTTAGAGGCAAGTGTAATTTGTGTTTGTTGCACACACAAGTAAGACCTTAAAACTATTAAAATGCCTTTTATAAATGATGAAGCTGTCGATATTATTGCGGTATATTTTGCATGTCTTCAAAATGCGGCATTAGCGCAAAGAGTATACAGAGCTCGATATCCAAATCGGCGTTCACGCAATGCGAGAATTTTTCCGCGTTTAGTGTGAAATTTCCGTAATACTGGCAGCTTTCGACTTCAGTTGCATAGACACTCAGCTAGAACAACGGAATATATTGTTAATGTCTTAGCAAACGTGGAATTGAATCCCCACGTTAGTACTAGAGCAATCTCTCGCGCGTTGGGTATGTCACTAAAAATACTACTTTACATGTTTCACAATGTGTTTGTTATTTCAAATTTTTGGACTGCACCCATATCATATTGTTTTACATCAAGCTTTAAATCACAAAGACTTTGACCGACAGATAGATTATTGTCATTGAGAATAGAGAATAGAGAATTTTTATCCGAAATTCTTTGGACGGATCAGGCCACTTTTAGAAGTGATGAGAAACGTTAATTTGCATAATATGAATTATTGGTCTGACAACAATCCTCACTGGTTGGGCGAGGTCCAACACCAAGGCCATTGGAGTCTCAATGTGTGGTGTGGCATCCGGGGCGGAACTATTATAGATTCCTATTTCTTTGATCAACCACTAAATGGTACCGTGTTCCTTGATTGTCTGGTAAACCAATTGCCTATTTTATTAGAAGATGTGCCCTTGCAATTACGGCAAAATATGTTTTTGCAACTAGACGGTTGCCCAGCACATTTCTCAAGAAATGTGGGAGAACATTTAGATCTAAGATATCACCAGAGGTGGATTGGGCGAGGAAGTCTATTTCCTTGGCCACCCCGATCTCCAGACCTAACCTGTTTGTACTTCTATCTATGGGGTCGGTTGAAAGATATTGTTTACCAAATTTCACCAACAACGAGAGACGACATGAAAATACGAATACAAGAGGCCATTCGTAGCCTGTCAAGAGCAGAAATTGAAGCTGCTGTAATGTCCACGCATGAGTGGCTCTAACAATGCATTGAGTGTGATGGAAGACAATTCAAGCATTTAAGGAGGCATTAGTTTTATTTCAACATTGGTCCTTTTTTCTTATTATGCCCCTACACGTTTTTTTAAAAATTTTTTGAACTAAGAATACTTTTATTATTTAAAAAATTATTAAATTATGAAATCTTATCATTGAATCTTCGATATTTCAGGCTACGAATAAGATATCGAGATACGGTTTTCACTAGCCTATTTAGGTATCATTTCACTACATATTTATGAAAAAAAGTCATATTGCATTTAATTTTTTAGAGAATTTTGCAATTTTCTGTTATTATATAAAAAACGCGCTCTAGCGGCATCACTAAGAATTAGACATATTACAGGTAAGATGAGTTTGATGGAACAATAAATATTTTTTCCAACGAGACCAAGTTTGTTAAAATCCATTCAGACGTTTAGAAGTTATAGCTGTTTATTTAAAAAAAACATTGAAATACCCCCCACCACTTTATTTTAATAGATACGTCAAAAAGTGTTAAACAAAAATTACTCGAGTAAAATTTAGCTTTAAAAAGCATATATGTTTCGGTAACATTTACTAGATGGATTTCAGTGAAAAATCACTTTACAAGTTTAAGATGGCGGTTACGCCCCCTGGTGACCATCTTGGAAATCTGAAAATATTTTCTGCGGTCTTCTTTTGGCCACTTTAGTAATAATTTTTTTTACCGCAAGCACAGAATAATACAGAATGGCCTGTCGACTTAAAATTCAGCTAGTTTTTTCTTTGCGCATGCGCGAGTTCTGGTGGTGTGCAGTCAGCTGTTTTCCATATTTTACACGTGTACTTGTGGCGGTCAATGACCCCTTATAAGAAGGTTATGTTTTTTTGTGCAAGTGTTTTTAAAATATTAATTTAATATTAGTGCACAGAATAGATCTTTTGGTGGCACATGGTTTACTGTGCATTTCCATATAAATTGCGTGGACTTTAAACGTACGGATTATTTCGTTTCAGTTTAAAATTTAGGCGCATAATTTTGAATTTACCGCCTCTGCACACCACTAGGATCATGGCGGACAATTTCAAGGTCACAAAAATTGAGTATGCTGACATCAAAAGCGCCGACATAGAGAGGCCATTCTGATTTAGGGTATTATTCTGTGCCGCAAGTCTCTACGACGAATAGTTTCCGAGATACAACACTTTGCAACTGGCCACCCTGTACATGTTTGTTTACATAATTCCAAGGCATCAGTGATTTTTTTTAAAATTTTTATTTGGTTGATTTCTACGCTTTCAGAAAATGGAAAATTGTACAGATGCAGTATTTTTTTCTCTACAAAAAACTTCTTTACACTTTAATTAAAGAAAAAATAGGAGAGCCAATTTACCATTGAAATCCCTATGCTGCGTCGCACAAGTCACCACCCTGTATATGTTTGTTTATAAATACTAATATAAAATGCAAAAAAATAGTATACACACTTCGTAAGAAAAGTAGTTTTACTAAACTTATATAGCTGTTTAAGTTACTCGTACTCAAGCAAGCCCTATTCGTTTAGTAAAAATTTACTTTTCTAAACTTGTTGTGTAATATACTATTACAGCTGCTATATCAATAATTACGTAAAGTATGATCAAAAATTAATCTCATCTCGTATGGCCACGGTATTTTTTTTAAATTTATGAATGCAACTATGTTTACACTTAAATGTCAAAGTTGACATTTGATTTTTAAGTGAGTTATAGTTGCATTCATAAATTAGAAACAATTCCATAGCCATACTAGATGAGATTAATTTTTGATCATACTATATTAAGTTATAAGAACTGCTGCAAGTGTTCATCGATTAAACATGTGTAATTTAAACAACTTGACACCTACTCTTATAATAACTGTCATATTTAAATTAAAAACATCAGAAGTAATAGAGCACATAAATTCATTTTTTCTACGCCAAGCTTTGCTCACATGTTACTTTTCCTCCACTTATACCTGGGATGGCAGGTGCAGTCTTACTAACACGTTTGAGATGCTAGGACATAGGTCGTACGTTTATGTACATGTGAATAGACCTTCTCATTTAGTACTTTAGAGTTTTGTGTGCTTGAGCAGATGTTCCAAATTCCAAAAAGTTGGCTAAGATAATAGGTATAATATAATAATAATAATAATGTTGCAGCAAACGACACGAAATCAAGAAGCGTACGAGGAATGTTTAAGTCGTTCTGCAAAGGGGTTAATGCCAATATTTGTTCTGCAAATAGAAATGTGCACTTAAAATAGTTGCCATAATACCATTTGGAAAATTGGAGCTTGACTAAATAATAAAAATTTCGTCGTGCTCAAACACGTTTGAGGTGATCTGCAAAACCCTTTTAATACCGGCCAATCGATCTGTCAATGTTATAGCATGATTTATTTATAGGCTAACAGGCAAACAATATAAAAAGTTACAGCCTTAACCAAATAATAATAGTGCTCACTATTTGTTTGCAAGTTGAGGGTGTTCTGCCTCCCTTCGATACCACTATCAACGATAATCCTTACAGATGACACATATACATTTTTCCCGCAACATTCTCTCAAAAAATAGGCCTTAACTAAATTATCACTAAAAAATATCACCAGCTCTTAGACTATAAGTGTCATATGTCATATTTAAAATAAGAATCTGTAAGTAACATCAAATATTGCGTGAATGTATGGTTGCGAAAACGTTGTTTGGAGTTGCTTGGTTGCCATGAGATTGAGAGAAAAATAATTTGAAAAATCCCTAGTGAGTTATGAGTAGCTTTTCATATTTTGTATCTATGCTAAAATGAACAATATCATGTTGCTAGTAAATAATAGTATATTATAAGAATGTCGTACCCGGTCTAAAATAAAACCCGGGTACCCAAAAACAGTACCTGGGTACCCGAAAATTTTACATTTTGCCTCATTATTTTCTGGCGAATGAAAATATTTCTATACAGGCGATTTTTTTGATGACATTGTTTTCTTATTTGTTTGTACTTTTGTAGTTTCATACAATGTCCAAGCTCTATGCTCTACGCATTTTAACGCAGCGAGTTTTAAACGAAAGCAAATTGAAATAGTACCCAGTGTTGCCAACCCTTCGCAAGTCGTATTCGCTAAATTGGTGTTAAAAGTCCCCATTTTCAGACCAAAAGTCGCCAAATATGAAATACATACATAAGAAAATCCAGCATTTATTTTTTTTTTACAAAGAATAAAGAACTACCTAAACTACCTATGAATATAAAAAATACGAGCCCTAACCACTATATGTTTGGACACTGACTTATTATACGCAAATATTCCTGTAAACTTGCAATACTTGTTTCTAGTTTAATGCAACTAAATAATTTTTAGAGATTTATATTTATAACAAATATTTTACATATTGCTTATTTTTTAATGGAATTAACAACTCTGCAAAAAATATTATTAATAAAAAAATGCAATATTCGGACATTTAATATCCCTGCAAAACTAGTATGGTGTGACCTCACCTTTAGCCTTAATAACTGCTTTAATCCTATTAGGCATACTTATAATTAATGATTCACAGTCCGTTGGAGTAAACGAGTTCCAAATTTCTAGAAGTTTGGCCCTCAAATCAGGTAAAGTCAGCTGGGGACGGTCTCTTAAACACCTTTTCATCTTATGCCATAACGTGTCAATTATGTTGAGGTCGGGGCTACTAGAAGGCCAATCTAAAACCCTTATATTGTGGTTCTCAAATCACAGTTTTGTAGTTTTTGCCGTGTGGTGCAACATCCTGTTGGAGTATGAAATCATGATCAGGGTGCAAAATTTCAACACTTGGTAATAAGCTTCTCTCCAAAATCCCCTGGTACCGGGTGGCCATAAATATCTGAGATCCCGGTAGCCATGGAATTAGCTACTTATAAATGTTGATTAGCATTATATTGCAATTATAATAAGTATTGGTACCTATGTAATATAATAAAATGCAATAAGAGGAGGAGAATGTGCCCCGGATTCTGCAGTTTAGCCTACGACTCGGTTATAAAAATCTTCTGTTCTAACTCCATTACTTATTGCAATCTGTAATAATTTTTGACAGATAGGAATTTCGTTGTGATGACATCAATGACATTTAGTTCAGTTGGATTCATCACTTTAATAAAGCGGTGTTGATTCCAAAGGTGATGTGATATCAGATATTTATGGCCACTCGGTATTTTACCGAATTGACGATACCAGTTATGAACTCCATACTTTCCACTCCTGTGCCTGACATGCAACCCCAAATCATGATTCCTTGTGGAAATTTTACAGTCCTTTTTAGACAGTCTTTATGGAATGCTTCTTTTTTTTGTACGAATTACTCTCTTACGAGAGTCTCCAACACAAATGTCAAATTTAGATTCGTCGCTAAAAATGACTTTGCTCCAATCCTCGACTGTCCAACGTTCCTTCTGTTTCGCCCAAGCTAAGCGCTTCTTTTTCTGGACTTCTGTTAGTAGAGGTTTTTCTTTAGCCTAGAGTTTTTATTTATTAAATTAATTGTCACATCCTTAAAATGATACCTACAGTATAAAATTTCAAACCAGACTTAGGAATCCATTTTCTGCAACATTCTCTGCCAACATTTACATTCGTTTCTTGATTCCAGCGAGCTGTAATTTCACGTAAAGTGCTTCGTCGTCCACTTTTACAAATTTTAATAAGTTGTCTCTGCATTCGAGGTATTACTAACCTCGGACGCCCAGAAGATTTACTTCCAACGTCATATTTCCTGTATTTCCATATATTTTTTATGTCTGCAATCGTGGACTTCGCGATTACAAAATCTTCGGCAACTTTTCTGATCGACTTTCCTTTCGCGTATTCGCGAATAATTATTTAACTTTAGAGGAGTTGCTATTCCCCATGCCATTATTTTACCTTAATGTTACACAAATTCAGTCGTAAACTGTGCACTTGACACTTACAGTGATATAATATTGAAAACAAGTGACAGGAATTTGTTTGAATCACAGCAAACTGCTTTGCGTCCGAACATTTAGTTGTCGGTTTAATTTTGCATTCTATACTATTTATTTTTCTAAAGATTTTCACTTACATAAATAATTATAATAAATGTGTAAAATCTACATTATACAAAGGTACCTTTAAAAAATATTTGACCAAGATTAAATAAAAACAAGTATCGTGAAATGATTGAAGCATTTATTTTAAATAAGCAAGCGTCCGAACTTATAGTAGTTAGGGCTCGTAGTAGATTATATTATAAGTGAGAGAAATGCATCATTATTTGCGAGTGAGAATTTTGAATCGCAAGTGCCCCTGCATGAGCGATACAATTTCTCACGAGCTTATAATGGCATTTCGCTCACGTGTGATATACGACGTTTTATCTTACAGTAGCAATTCGTATGCCTAAACAGTTTGAGCCGTCAGAATATGTCGCAAAACAGACAATAGAAAATTAGTTACAGTAGCACCTATTACCATACATTATACAACTGTTCTCAGTGACTGAAATGAAGTTTTATTCACTAGTGAGTATAAAATACATTATACAAATCTTTTATACTCACTAGTGAATAAAACTTAATTTTAGTCACTGAAAACAGTTGTATAATGTATGGTAATAGCTGCTACTGTAAGATAAAAAAACTTACGTTATTTATTTACGGAAAAAACAATTTAACGTTCTAATTCTTCGTACCAAGTGATTACAATTATTGACAATGACAAATTGTGCAATGTGCAAACGGTGCAAAGAGTAAAGATAAAGCTTCCTCAGTTTTTAATTTTAAATATCCGGTGTTATGGGCGCAATTATGACCGTCTGGTCACGTACGAAATACAAATAAATGTCAAGTAAACATAATATAATTTCAGGCGTTAAATATACCAGTATAACCTGGCGTATTTGCAAATAATATTTTGAAATTCTTTCGCATATGAAAATAATTGTTGAGGATTAATGTATAAACCGTTCAATAGTTATTTGCCAGATAGGAGGCCATGTTAGGGTGATGAATTTCACCCTGTAAATATGCTGTCAGTCATTAACAAAAGTTAGGTTATGCTCATTTTATACAAAATGATAATTTTATGTTAATGTACAAAACGTGGTTGCCAGATTTGGTTTTGGATTTTGTGCCACTTTTATTGTTGGTTAAGATAAATTTCATGAAAGACAAATTGCTGATTCTGAATACGTTTCATACTTTGTTGAGTAGGAATAATGGTATATAAGTCGTTTTTTTTATTGTAATTATAAATTGTATACAAAAATATTTAAATATTACAATTTATGTATTTTTTCAGTATAAGCTTTTACAAGCCACTTTACGCCCATTGCATAACAATCTGTCTCCATTGTTCCTTATTCATGATTTTATTTCTCCAGTCTTCTATTCCTTTCCTTGCTATGTCTTCCATTACTGCCCCCTTCCACCTATTCGTTGGTCGCCCTCTTCTTCTAGTTTCTTGCGCTCTGCCTTCCAATACTATCTTAGTAGCTCTCCCATCTGGCATTCTCCATATATGCCCAAACCATCTTAACCTTTGAGCTTTAATGAAGTCTACTATATTTGGCTCTCCATACTTCTTTTGTACCTCTTCGTTTGTAAGTCTTCTCCAACCATCATCCGTCCGAGTCCCTCCAAATATTTTTCTCAGCATTTTTCTCTTCCACCTACTTATCGTATCTTGGTCTGCCACATTCATCTTCCATGTTTCACATGCGTACGTAACCTTGGGTCGAATTACTGTCTTATAAGTCGTAGTTTTGCATTTCGCGACATTTGTCTTAAGGACATTACACTATTTAACGCGCCCGGACATCTCGATGCTTTTATTAACCTTGATTTCATTCCTTGTGTGTAATTTAAGTTTTCAGAGATTAATGTTCCTAAGAAAGTAAACTCCTTAACTCGTTCTATTCTCAAATCTTAATATTACGCCATTATTATCGATTTCTTCATTTTTTCCATTACTTCTTTGTTAAAGCTGCTGAATATTGTCCAGTGGAAGTTGAAGAATGGATTTTTTTTAAATATGGCCACAGAAGAAAATCACAGGGAGTTACGTTACAAGACCTCGGGGGCCACACTGTAGACATGTTTTGACTAATAACTCTGTTTTTGTAAAACTCTCCAAGTAAATTTATGCCCCATCTTATTGAAAGTACGTAACCCTTTTGTAATTCATTGTCACGTAACTCTTCAAAAAACGGCGACAAAATTTCAGTATGAAATGGTTGTGCATTTAGAAAACCTAAAATTTGAACTATTAAAATAAAATTTAATCGTTTTGCTGCACTCAATTACCTTCAAAAAATATAGGACCTATAACTCTTCTTTTACTAATTGCAGCCCAAACCCCGATATTTTGTGGGTGAAGCGGTTCTTCAACATAAAAATTGGGATTCTCAGCGCTCCACATCCTCATACTTTGTGAATTAATATAGCCAGATAAATAGAAGTATGCCTCATCAGTAAAGAAAGTTTTCTCAAACGCATTATCGTTATTTCCTAAATTATTGATAAACCAGTTACAAAATTCCAATCTAACCGGAGGATCGTTTGGCAGCAGTTTCTGATACACTTGCAACCGGTAAGGAAAATAATGCAAATTGCTTCTTAATATCTTATGAGATGTTGAATATGAAACATTTAATTGCTGTCCTAAATGGCGAACAGATACGTGTGGTTGTTCTTGCACAATTTGTCTCGCATTGTTAACTACTACTTCAGTGTGTATGTTGCAAATAGTATGTATCATTTTTAGGTCGTGGGCCAAAAGGTTTAATTTCAAAATTGTTCCGCCCCATAATATTTCTAATAGTTCTTTCAGATATCTAAAACAGTACAAAGCCGCAAATTAAAGCAACAATTAAGTTTTATGCATAAATACTTTCATCCTAAAAGACACTATAAGCCGGGCAAAGATTTCAGTTTCACTGAGATCGGGCCTGTCGGCTTTATAATGCCTGTAAGCCTTTGTAATTTGTAGTTTTGCGTCACCTTTAATGACTTTTGGCATACTTACTTTAGTACTACAATTTGTTGACAGATAGATATCCATGACGCCGATGTCCATACATATTATGCCTAGTGGCAAACAAAGTATGAAAGGAGTGGCAACATTGCATGTTTAACCTCAAAATGTCAAATTAGACACTTTCGTGAGCCTCCTGTACATAACAGCTGCTTCTGACAAAGTGTCAGAAAGAGTTTCTAGGGAGTTTTAGTTTTATTAAACATAAAAACAAAATTCCATGTCTACCTACTTGGCAAATAACTATTGAACGGTTTATATGTGTAGCTTTAGAAATATCGAAATTAATAGATTTTTATATATTTTTTTTAAATTACGAATCTTACCCTAGAATTGCAAACTAAAATATATTAAAAACGCTAGAAAAGTCGCTAATCGCAAAGTCCTATTTTTTTAAGCTAAACCACTTGTTAAATACCCTAGATTTAGCGACTTTTCGACGTTGTTGGCAACACTGATAGTACCTACTCGGCAATTCAAACTGCAAGTAGTCTATTCGTAGATATTTTCATACTTCCCAGTGCTATCAAATTCAAGTGCGTCACTTTATCTGAAATTGGTAGCAGCATCAACATCACACAGAGGATGTTTATTTTACTTCAACCCATACTGATGCGATTTAATGGTACATACTATTGATGGGTTGAATATTTCCGTAAAACGGATTTATTGCCTTATATGAAACAAGAATCAACATAATGTGGTATGGGATGGGTTGATTCTCGTTATTACTGCATTGTTGTGTTTTTCTAGAGCTTATTCCTATTGTTTTTAAGTTTTTATCATCTTCTCCGAAGACGGCTGACTTTCTGGACATTACATAATTTCTTAGCCGGGTACCCGGGTCCTGAGAATATACCCGGGTTGACTATTATCCGGGTCGGCCCGGGTACCCGCCGACATCCCTAGTATATTATATACGAAGGGACAAAACTGCATCATTTGATCCTGGGAGTAAAGTTTATAAAATAATCACTCAAGGGATGAAAGACACTTTGGTTCCCAGGTATATATGCTATTTTTCGCACTTCCGGATCACAAATCATGAAATAAATATGATTTTGCTGGGTTTAAAATTTATATGTTTGATTCGGAAAAATGGATGGCTTTGGAAATGTAAATAAGCAGCTAAGGTAATGTTGTAAATAATGTCATTTTGAAGGACCAAAGTGCCACAAGTGCCACTTTTAATCCCTCAGGGATTAAAAGTGACATTTTGGTCCTTCCAAATGATGGCTAAAGTAGGTCGTTTAGTCACAGGAGTGCAAAAAAATTACTGTTATCCACTCTTGAATCATTAACGTTCGACTTGTGGATAAAATTTAACTTTATCGTCTTGTATAATAAATAACTAGTAATGATAAATAAAATGACAATAACAATCAAAATGCCTTGCTATAAATAATACATCTATAAATAATACATATTGAAATAATAAATATCGGAATAAATAATTGTTAGGTTCTTTTATTTTGAACCTCATAAATTTATATCCCTAATCTACATAAAACAAATTTGATTTGTTCCGCAACTGTCGCCCCTGATTTACAGCATAGAGTAAATAATGGTGAGAGGCTCAGCCATAGCACACTTAAGCCGTATAATCAATCAATTTATTTAGTATTAGTCATAAGCTGCTGGGAATGCATGAGCAATTCATGGACTTGCATGGTTTGGGTCAATATAATAATATTGTTAATGCCAATAACCGACTACTTGATCTTCTTCTAGCACAACACCAGGTTGTAGTAGATCGTCATTATTCTCCGCTGGTTCCTGAGGATGTGCATCACCCCTGTTTAATAGCTAGTATTGAATATGTACGAGTTAGCAAGCTGAATCCTTTTGATGTACATATTGGACAATACAATTTTAAACAAGCGAACTTTGTGGATCTTTATTATGAATTGTGTAATGTCCAATGGAATCTAGAGAGTGCTGATAATGTTGAACAAGCCACTGAAGCATTCTACAGCCAGTTTTACGCTATTTTGGATAGCTGCATACCGAAAAATACTTTTAAAAACTCTATCTATCCTACATGATTTACTACCAGTATAATAAAAAGCATAAAAAAGAAAGAAAGGTGTAGAAAATCGCTAAAGAAACGAGAGAATGTTTATTTACATCAAACTTTCAATTATTTAAGAGACAAAATTAAACTTGAAATAAGAACTGCTTATCGAACTTATGTATTAAATGTTGAAGATAATATTAATAGCGATTCTAAAGCATTTTGGTCATTTTTAAAATCAATAAAAAAAGATACCGGTGTGGAGAACTATATGGTTTATAAAAATAACTCTAACTACGAATGAGGAAATTGTGAATGCGTTCTCCCAACATTTTAAATCGGTATTCCTTCCGAATCCATCAAACTATAATGTTTCGTTCTCACACGCGCTGCTTTTAATATATCACGATTGTTTCAATATGTCAAGTATAACTATTAAATATGTTGAAGATGCATTTAAGGCCTTAGCTCCAAAGCGTTTGGTGGGACCGCATGGAATACCCACCTATGTATATAAAGCATGCTCAAAATTCTTCATAAAACCATTTCATTTTATATTTAATTTAATTTTGAAAACAAATCATGTTCCACAGAGCTAGAAAACCACTAAAGTATGTCCAGTTTTCAAGAATGGCAATAAAAATGACTGTGCTAACTACAGGCCTATAGCTTTGCTTTCAGTCCCATGTAAAGTCTTTGAGAGTGTGATCTACAAGTACCTATTGTCTTATATAAAAAGTTATGTTTCTCCTTACCAGCAGGAGTTTGTTCCTGGTCGATTCACAGTCACAAACCTTTTATCCTTGACACAAACTGCTAGCAGTGGACAGTTGGACGTCATATATACTGACTTTTCTAAAGCATTCGACAGAGTTCATCAGGATACATTATTAAAAAAACTACATTTGTATTCTATTTCTGACAAATTTTTAAAATAATGGTATCTTATCTCTCGAATCGAAGGCAATATGTTTTCTATAATGGCAGTACATCAAATAACTATAATGCGACATCAGGAGTACCTCAAGGGTCGAATCTAGGACCACTTCTTTTCCTTATATTAATTAATGATTTACCGGACTGTGTAAAGTACTCTGAGTGCCAAGTTTTTGCAGACGACTTCAAAATTTACAAAGTAATTTCTTCATTTCATGACTTTTCAAAATTGCAGGAAGACCTGAATCGTGTTGTGGATTGGTCGGAAAGGAATCACTTAAACCTCAATATCGCAAAGTGTAGTTGTATTTCATACTCTCGAAACCCAACACCGTTTATAATTATAATGTCAAAAGTAGCAACCTGACAAGGAATGATAGTATTAAAGATTTGGGAGTAGTCTTCGATAAGTTGACATTTAATCAGCACGTTCAGAATTCCATTAAAAAAGCTTATCAGACTCTGGGTTTCATATTGCGCAATTCTGCAAAAATTTCGTCGTATATAGTCTTTTATTTGGTTATACACTTTTCATGTTCGACCCATTTTAGAATACGGCGCAATTATATGGTCTCCGTGCTACGAAGTTCATAAGAACGAAATTAAAAAAGTGCAAAAGAAATGTCTAAGATTCATATATTATAAAAAACACGGAATTTTTCCTCTTGCGAAATCTTATGCATTTATGCTTCACGAATTCAATTTTTGCAGTTTAGAAAAAAGGAGAGATCTTGCCTCTGCTCTGTTTACATATAATCCTATCAACAGCAGGGTTGATGCAGCCCAGATACTTCAGTGCTTGATGCTAACAGTTCCCTGCTACAATTATAGACATAGATCTACCTTTCACATACCTATTTGTTGCACAAATGATGCATTCAATTCACCCCTCCATAGAATTGCAAGAATTGCAAATCACTGCCACAATTCGGATATATTTCATGATAATATAAACGTTTTTAAATCACAAGCCACGCAAGTCTTGAATCGTGACGTGTAATATCTAGTGTACCTGTATAATACTTAAACTATTATACAGGTACACTAGTAATATCTAAGCAATTAATTGTTTTTCTTTTTCCTTTTTTAATTTCTTGTACAATTTGTTAAATGTGTATTCGTTTATATTTGCGCAATTTGCTATGCTATATCCTGTTATTTATGTTATGCTGCTGCTACTACGATGAGCTAAATTTTTATAATTATAATTATTCTTATTTTCATTATGTATGGTATTGTAACTGTGTTCACCGTCTGAAATTGTAATTCATATTCTTTTTTGGGTATTTCGCCACTCTGCAAATTAAAATTATTAAATAATGTATTAAATAACGAACGTTTCGAGGGACAATCTGCCCTCGTTGTCAACGAATAACAATTAAAAAGGAACAAGAAAACTTAGCTTTTTCACGAAGATTGAAAACCACCAACCTCCAATGAATTGCTTGACATTGACGTTTTTTTGTTTTTTTTTCCTTGTTCCTTTTTAATTATTAATCGTTGACAACGAGGGCAGATTGTCCCTCAAAACGTTCGTTATTTAATACATTATTTAATAATTTTAATTTGCAGAGTGGCGAAATACCCAAAAAAGAATATGAATTATAGATTCACGCCACAAAGGAGTTTCAGAGATTGTCTTAAATTCTATTTTCAATCCGTTATTGGGCTTTGCCTGTCGGTTGAATAAATAAATAAATAAGCGATAAACAACCGTCTCCTACAGGTCGCTGGTTGTGCCCACCTATCCAACAATTTACAAATTAAACCAGAACTATTTTACAGATTTCTAATGTTTGTTGGTTCAACAGTGTTGTCCGATTAGCAAATCTAAATGCTTTGCGCAAATTGTAAGAACTAACATGTGAGTATAATCCATTTACTTGACATTCGCACTTTCATATCGGTCCTGAATGTTTCTCGCTACATCGCAGCAAATTTATAGCATGCAATACGGCCTTCTCATAATCTTACGATTGGATCACAGCGAAAAAATTCTTTGGTGCAAATAACTTCAAATACGATAAATTGATGCATCTGCAGCGTCTTCTACTCACGTTTAATTTGTAGTAGGGATGTCGGCGGGTACCCGGGTCGAACCGGGTAATAGTCAACCCGGCTATATTTTCTGGACTCGGGTACCCGACTAATAAATTATGTAATTTCTAGTAAGTCAGCCTTTTTCGGAGAAGATAATAAACATTTAAAAACAATAGAAATAAAATTTAGAAAAACATAAACATGCAGTAATAACCAGAATCACCCCATCCCATACCACATAATGTTTCTTGTTTCATATAATAAATCGGATAAATCCGCTTCACGGAAACATTCAACCCGTCAATAGTACCATTAAATCGCGTCAGTATGGGATGAAGTAACATAAACATCCTGATGATTTTGATGTTGCTACGAATTTCGGATAAAAAGTCACGTAGGTACTTGAATTTGACTTGGTGTGTGAAAATATTTACAAATAACAGACGACTTGCAGTTTGAATTGGGGAGTACATACTATTTCAATTTAGTTCAGTTTAAAACTCGCGGCTTATAGAAAGAAATGGTAGTGTTCCGATGTACGCTAACATTTTTGTTAGATATTTCGGGTACCCGAGGGTACCCGGGTACTGTGTTCGGGTAGCCGGGTTTGATTTTAGACCGGGTACGACATCCCTAATTTGTAGTAACATAATTTTGCAATGATATAATTATACATATAGGCAACCCATTTAACACTCATGCGTTAATCTATAACGCTGACCTCATACTATTTTTTTTCCAATATCTACTTGTAAAGCTGTATTTTATCAGTAATAATGTATTAAGGGCAGATGATTTTGTCGGTAAAAATGTTTTACGAAAGTTTTCTGTTTTGGCAATGTCACGAGAAAAACTAACTTGATCAAATTCCCGAGCCGAAAGCATTTTCTGAGCAAAATCATGACCCCGAAATACATTTTCTGGACTGTTTCCCAAATATCGGTTCATTTTGTATCAGTATTCAATGAATGTGATATTTATACTGATGCACGACAGTTTAAATCACATTTTTTAAATACCACCTTGATTAAAACAAGTTGTTGCCACGGATACAACTGGTAAAAAAAACTGATAAAATTCCAAGGAAAAATTTGATTTTTTACCGCTATAAAAACACGATTGATTGAATTTTTAAAAATCATGGCAGTTAATTGGATAATAAATCCTTTTTCACACGTGGATACTGTATGGGCGATACCGGTATCCAAAATACAGGAAATACACACGTTCAAATGGAGCTTTCCACACGGAATTGGGAGCCGATTTGCTATTAGCCCATACGGGCATACATGCATACTTTTGCAAGCCAGAACACACGGTAGCGTTACTTTTATGCCCAGGTAAAAGTGGTTACTTTTACGCTGGCAGAGTAAAAGTACTTCAAAACTTGATTAGCTTTTGAATATTTTTGACATTGTCCTTCTTGATTGTCGGAAACTGACGTAGACATCAATTCTCGATAATCGTAATTTTTGAAATAGATATTTATTTATATTAGTTCGAGTGTTTGAAAATAAAATAGCATATGCTATTCAAAGTAAAGGTGATTTTGTGTACCTCAACCGAACTTGTCTGACTCGATTAAGTTCGTCACACATGTCCGGTCTCCCCACACAAAGTATCACTTTTACTCCAAAGCAAGGCCGAGATGTATACTATTAACTTTTAACTGTTTAGATCGTTTGTAAATTGTAATTAGTACCATGGTTATATTAATTAATCATACCTTAGCTCCTAAACTTCTTGCAACTTGATACGCTCTGGAATGTTCTAATTTTATATGAGTTGGCACCAAACCACTGAAAATCATTTTACAGCCTTTTAAAACATGTCCTTTAACAGCCGGTATGATTTTCTTTAAATCAGGAACTTCGCCAGACTCCATTTTATCATATTCTTCATAAAAAGCTCTATGTATACGTTTTAAAATATCTTCAAGATATAACAAATAGTTATCTGGATCTTCAATTTCAATCAGATTCAATGAAGAATCCAAAGTTTTATTCTCGGGTTGACTGTTGATGTCTGCATCTACTTGTAGTGATTGTTCAGTTTCCATTTCTTTTTGTTCGGCATTTTCTTTTGATGCTTCAGTCTGATTTATATTGGATTGTGTATCTAGTCCTTCCTTTAGCTCATTATCTGTATTTTCCATTTCTACAATATTAGTTTCATTTTCTTCTTTCCTTATATTTTCTTCTTGTCTGCCTCCATTTTCTTCTTGTTTACTTACATTTGTTTCTTGATTACTTCTAGTTTCTTCTTCTTTACTTACACTTTCTTCTTTACTTATATTTTCTTCTGTACTTATATTTTCTTCTTGTTCGCTTACACTTTCTTCTTTATTTAAATTTTCTTTTTGTTTACTTACACATTTGTCTTGTTTACTTATATCTTCTTGATTATTTACATTTTCTATACACTTTACATCGGTCACATCACCATTGACATTTACACCTACATTTTCTTTTTTTGTTAGTTCAACGCTATTATTGATAGGTTCTTTAGAAAAATTATCACTAACAACTTCATTCTCACTAGGGCATTTCTCACTATTATTGCCTGCTTCTCTAAAGGCTGTGTCTTCAACGTCAATACTACTTATATGCACATTTTCATTTTTTACGGAATCACCATTTTTTCTATCTGTTTTATCATTAGACTTGTCGCTATTTTTAATTTTTGAAAGATCAACACCTTCTTTATCATCATTTTCATGCTTTTCTAAACCAGGCGGGGCATTAATATCACCAGTATGTTGGAAAAAGTGGTACGGTTTAACGTGAATTAAATTTGAAGCATGAGACCAAACATCTTCTCGATCATCGATGATGCATACCATGTGGTCTCCACATGGAAATAGTGCCCTGTTAAAATTTAACAAATGTTTATCTTATAGATTTTAATAAAACATGAAGCTTACTTTAAATTTGCAGTTTTGCTTGTAGGATTGAAGCATTCGTCTCTGGATAAAACACGATTGGAAAAAAACCGCTCATCTGCATCTAAAATGGCTGTAATCCTATGTGCATAATTTCTAGCACCAAACGTACAAATATGGAGTTCAAAGAATGGTGAAACGTTCGTCAGAAATTGATGCGTGCCTGGCCTGAGCCTGGTGTGATACCAAGGCGAGTTTGGACCATATAACTGGAAGTGGTATACATCTTTCAAATTTGGTGGAATGATATCATTGGTAGTATGAATAATCGTTTGATCCAAATCCACTAGCAGCACCAATTTTTTATCTCGTAACAGTCGTTCACCGTCAGCTTTACCAAGCTTTTGCGCAAGCTAAAACAATATTATTTAGTTTTACAGACAATGTTTGATGATTAGGAACATTACTTCTTCGCTGACTTTCAACTCGGGGACAGAATGGATCATGGGCACAGATGCTGTAGAATTTAAGTCGTCCTTTCGCAGGTCTGCTCCGCATTCTGCGCACATATCTTTCATAACTGTGGGGTGAATGCATGCTGCTAATTCAAAAAGGGCTTCCCTGCAAATTAATCTTTGACATTTCCCGCCATCCACATTTAAAATCGAGCGTACCCTGGTTGAATTATGGCGCCTTCCTGTGCGATAAGTTTGCAAACTGTTCCAGCTTGTGACGACTTCAGCTTACGTTGTTGCTTCCTGTCCACCTTTTCAAAATCGTACAAAAGCACGAGAGAACCGATTGACACGGAAAATCCTTCCCTCACTTTCCATTTTAAAATTTTAATCGGTTTCAAGTTTTGCTGCGAAATGACCACGGTTTTTTCAGCCATCTTGAACGGATACCATCATATTGCTTTCTGAAAGCTGTATTTCTATTGGTTTATTTTGAAGGACAACCGCTGCAGTTTTGGCGGCGATATTCAAATATCCTCTTACACGTAAATATTGTAGGTTTGAATGATTATGATTATAAAACTACAGCTTTTGATTCAATTTTGGTATAAGAAAATGGGTGAATTAGTTTTAAAGATACTCGATGATATAAAAAAGCTGACATACATATAATCATTCTAGTAAACTTGATATTGGTTATCAGGAAAAACAACTGTTATGGAAAATGTTTTGGCAAGTTTGTTTATTTGTTTGTTTGTTAATGGACAAGGTCTAGGCATGCAGAGTACAAGTTTGAATATATTATTGTTGCAATACCTACACGGCAACTTGATCATTATTAACAAATTTTTGTTAGAGTACGTCGAACTTACAATGAATTTGCTAGTTACCGTGGTTATAGGGCTGTAATATTTATTTACCGGTTTCAGGATATTAAGCCTTTGTTTACATATACAAAAGTGGGCTGGTAACTAGGTCATAACTTATCTGTAGGGTTATAGTATATTATTATATGAGCGATTATGACAGCCATTATTCACGAAGATGACATTTGCGTCACAAGCCGAAGGCGCGTGGCGCAAGTCATCTGAGTGAATAATGGCCATAATCGCGAATATAATACGATATTTTATCTACTCCTATGCAATAGGAGACTTGTGTTCATATTTCCAAATTTTGACAGCTGTTAACTTCAAAAGTCATTGAATAATAAGAATGAATTCTGTGATTGGCTACAACCTATTGAATAATGAAAATTGAATTTTCTGATTGGTTGCAACTTGCAAACTATTGAATAATGAAAATAGAATTTTATGATTGGCTGCAACCTGTGAATTATGAATCATAATTAATGGTCATTGTACAGTAGAAGTAGATAAAAGAATATTACCCTACATGGCAACCATAACCATATAGCAACCGATAAACTATTGAACATATCACGGATGTTATGGATCATAACAGCCTCAGATGTTTTAAAATCCTCGCTCTACGAGCTCGGATTTCAAAACATCTGCGGCAGTTATGATACCCATAACATTCCTAGATATGTTAATAGCTATTACATTCCACCTTGAACTGTAAGTGCATATTACGTACCAACATAGGGTAGAGACCCCAGTTTTGGCCATCTTAAGCGATTTTCTATGTTTGCACGTTCATAATATATACTATAATTTAACTTCACGGCTGTATGTTGTGTTCACTCTGTCTTCCTTGAAGTCTATACTTTAATAGAGCATACGTGAAAAAAGGATAGAATGATTGACTTTTTCTACAAAAATTATAACATCATACTATAACAATTTCACTAGTTTTGGTCACTTTTACCCCAATAGTGGCCAGCAATGGATTTAGTTTTGGCCATGTTGCTAGATATAGTATGAAAAGGCAGACAATACGTAAAAATACATTTATTTTTCGTCAAAATAGGTACCTACATGAAGAAACAAAATAATATATAGATAGGTACTTATCTACCTAGTATTTGATTTCTATAAATAACACTATAATAATATAAAATCAAAAGATTATCCTAACTATGGTCGGATAATAAGAGAGCAGTTAAGCAGACTAACTCAAAACAATTTTACTTCTTGGTATTTTTCCATTTCAGGGATCATAAATGGACCCGTGTATTTTCTTCTCTTGGAATTCTAATAATTTCCATAATGTCTTTCATGTTATACAGAAGCTCATCCTTCTCGTCCGACCACTTCCAATCTCGCACTCCACTTCTAGTGATAGCAGATACCAAGAACTTTCCTTTGCTTTCTCTTTGTCTTCATATTTTACAGCTACATAAACACCAGGCTGTAAGTCTTTATCAGATATGTTCTGTTTTTTCAAAATGTTAATTTCTTCTTCTTCTTCGCTAAAATCTACATCTGCGCAGTCGCTCTTCTCTTCAGTTCGTTCTTTTTCCTTGCTCGTTTCTGTCGTTTATTTTGCTTTCTTTTTTAGTGTTGGTTTGCTTTCTAAACTTTTCTGCCTTTTCTCTTCTCTTTCTCTCTTTCTTTCTTCTTTGTTAGCAAACAATTCTTGTTTTTCCTGTTCCTTTTTTCAATGGCTATCCACTGATCAGAAGTTAACACACTTGGAAAAACTGAATTTTCTTTTAACTTTTGTGAGCCGTGTGGGGAAAACCAAAATATCGCCCAAAATTTTTCGTTCCATATTTTGATTTTTTTCTTGCATGTCATTATGTTTTTCTTGTCCCTGATCAGTAGTAGCATTAATAATGTTTTTTATTTGCAAAATGTGGTAGATAACATAATTTTATATTGCTCAAAATATTAATTGTTGTTTTGTTTTGAAGAACCTGCTTTTTACTTTGTTGGTTTCCAAAAGTTTGTTTGTCCGTTTCTTGGTTTTCTATGCTTTTTCATTTAGTTTTGGTTTTGATTCTCCACCACTTTTAATCTATATTACCTCATCTCTTATTGCAAATTTTGCTTGAGTGACAATAAGATTAGTAATATGCTCTAATTTATTTACTACCGCGTTATCACAGTTAGTTACATTGCTTTTTGGTATCATTTTTTCTATACACCTCATCATTATTTTCAGTTTTATTGCTATTTGGTATTATTTCTTCAATATTGCTAATCCCATAATTATTTTCAGTTTCAATACTTTTTGGTATCATTTCTTCTGTTATGTTTACCTAATCATTATTTTCAATTTCATTGCTTTTTAGTAACGGGTGTTCATAAACAGTCGTCATCCCAGTTGCTTTGAAAAACAAAATGTTATGTCTTTGATTAATTCGTGCAACACAATGAAACGTCATTGAGTACTGTCATAGCGCATTTTTCTCAATTTTAATAGACATACGTTTCTGAAGTCAAAACCTACTGGGATGACGACTGTTTATGAACACCCGTTATAATTTCTTCTGTATTACTTATGCCATTATGTTCAGTTTCGTTGCTTTTCGATATCATTTCTTCTATATTGCTTATCATTTCATTATTTTCATGAAGAACAATTGATAAATCTCGGATATCGAATTCCGGAAATGAAAAGTCTTATTGTCATTTTTGACTGCAACTGAACGGAAAAAAAAATCTATAAACGCTAACGTAAGTACCTAGCCCCATATATGAATTAAACTGGCCACTACTAAAACAGTCTGGTTTAGTTTTGGCCATGTAAGTGGCCAAAACTAGGTTTTCGAAGAATGAGAATATTAGTAATGGCGATTTTATTTTAATGATCTGAACTAAAAATTATCCTGCCAATTTTCTTATAGGTTACATTCTCAAATGTTTGATAAAACTATGGTAATTAGTCAAAACATTTATCATGCCTACAAATGAACTTATCGCAAATTAACTTACCCCTGTTTTGTTAAGAAAACGACGCAAACAAGACCTGGTCATTTGCAAACTACAACCATAACTTTAATTTTTATAACACTAGTTTGGCAGCATTGTAAGTGGTGTTAGAACAAGTTTAAAGTTGAGCGGAAACAACTCCTAGCCGTTGATCGCTGACGACGTATTTAGTTTGTGTATTTAAACTTGGAAGTGGCCAAAACCAGGGTGATGGCCAAAACCGGGGTCTCTACCCTATTACAAATTGTTTAACTATTAAGCTTTCCTTTGTTCAGTTTTAGTCTAAATACATAATTTATTAAAATATAAACATGTCATTTTGATAGGTCGCTGTCAATAATTCAATTTTAACTCATTATTTATTACTTTTCTTTGATTTTCACAGGTACTGCAAAAAATAATGGTACTAACAGCAAACTCTAACTTTTCTGGTCTCGAATGTTAGGAAACCTCGGCCTCACGGCCTTCAATTTCCCAAACTGAATTCACGACCTGAAAACTGTCCCAGTTCGTGGTACGTTATTACAGCATAGGTTTGAGTGACAGATGTAGAAAACTAAAACTTAATCAGGAATTTTTATTTTGTAATTAGAATATTTATAACTGAATTTGAAAATTAACTGCAGGAAATATTTCAGAAATTCTGAAAACGTTTCAGTTAATTTAATATTTAATTTTCACGAAAATAATGATGATTAACGTAGGTACAGTCAGCGTCTTAAAAATCGGGATTTATTAATTTTTTGTATTAAGTATTAGAAGTTTATATATATATATATATATATAAATCATATAGCTCCAAGATGGAGCAAAGGGCACCCCTTTTCATAGGGGTGTTTCTGTAGCTATGGCTTTATACGGTGAGTTAGCTAGCTCACGCGTCGCCTGTTGGGTTCAGTCCAATTTTGTTCACAAGCACTCTCCACGTTTTTCTATCCTTTGCCATTATTTTGATTTCGTTCCAAGTTAGACCCATTTGTTGTATCTCGCGATCGACAGATCTCCTCCAAGTATTGCTGGGCTTCCCTCTTCTTCTTTTCCCAGTCGTGTTATAACTTAGTGCTTGCCTCATTATATTTGATGCTGGTTTTCTTAATATATGTCCGATCCATTTCCATTTTCGTCTTGCTATGGTCGATTCGATCTTTTCTTCTTTCGTTATTTCCCATAGTTCTTCATTAGTTATTCTCTTTGGCCAAAAAATCCTACATATAATCCGGAGGCATCTGTTTATAAATGTTTGTAATTTTTTATATAGTAATTTGTGGTTTTTCCAGGTCTCCGAACCATATAACAGTACACTCTTGACATTACTCCTGAATATTTTTAACTTAGTAGTTCTCGTGATAGTTGTAGATGTCCATATTCTACTCATTGAATGGAACGCCCCCTGTGCTAGTGTAATCCTTCTATTGATATCTTTTTGGGTTCCTCCTCTTTTGTCAATTACGCTTCCCAGATAGATTACTTCATCTACTTCTTCTATCTCTGATGCATTAGTGTGTAGTGTTTCCTTTGTTGTTGTGTCACTGGTAAGTAATTTAGTTTTTTTGGCATTTATCCTCAGGCCTGTTTTTTTCGCATTGTCACTCAGTCTAGTTGTTTTATGTTGCATTTGTTGTCTGTTTGTTGTGATTAGGCATACATCGTCAGCGAATTCTAGGTCTTCGAGCTTGTTAAAGATGTTCCAGTTTATTCCCGATCTATAGTCTACTGTTCTTTTTATAATCCATTCCATTACTATTAGGAACAGTAGTGGCGATAAAACACACCCCTGTCTAACTCCCTTTTTTATGTTAATTGGTTGCAGGAGTTTTCCATCGTGCTCTATTCTTGCTGTTGAGTTATCGTAAAATAGTCTGATTACATTTATGTATTTGCTTGGTATCCCGAACTGCTTCAGTATTGGCCACATGATGCTTCTATCTAAGGAATCGAAGGCCTTTTCAAAATCAATAAAGTTTATGCATACCTTTTCTCCCGTTTCGGCCATTTGCTCTAAGATTATTCTTATTGCACCGATATGGTCAGTACACGATCTGCCTGATCTGAATCCAGCCTGATTCTCTCTAATCTTCGCGTTCGCAGGTTCTTTTATTCTCTCTAGGATAATTCTGTTCATAATTTTGTTTGCTATGCATAGTAGAGTAATCGGCCTCCAGTTTCCACAGTTTGATAGTTGGCCTTTTTTTGGTATCTTAATGATTATGCCCTCGTTCCATTCCTTTGGGATTTTCTCTTCTAGCCAGTTTACTATCAATCAAAAGAGGCAACATTTGAAAAATTATTTATTAAGGTATATTATATACAACAGAAACATTTAATATTTTGTCATTGCTCCATTATTAGCAATTACTGCCTCTAAACGTCTCGGCATCAAGTTTATAAAAGTAGATACAATATTCTAATCTAAATTTTCCCAATGTTCTAAAATACAATCACGCAGATCATCTAAATGTCTATGATGAAAGTTACATCTATATTTTAACCATTAAACCCCATACATTTTCAATAGGATTTAGATCTGGACTCCTAGAAGGCCATCATAAGATGTTAATATTGTTATCTGTAATCCAATTCCGGATCACATTTGAAGTGTGGATCGGACAGTTGTCATGTTGGAACATGAATTCTTGATGAACCTGCTGCACTGTCAGTAGAATTATATTCTCCAAAATGTTCACATAAACGGATCAAGTTAATCTCTCTCCAATATCCTAACAGATTCTAGGACCTTAAAAACTGATCCAAGGCCACGTATTAACTCCGAAATGACCGCTTCTTCTTATTTCATGCAGTATCTTTTGTGATACCGTTCATTTACTGGACGATAAACTCTAACACGTCTACTGTGACATGACTAAAATAATTTTTCGTCAGAGAAAACAACTCTAATCCAAAATGTAGCATTTCTCTTAATTAATTCAGTAGCAAAATCAAGTCTTTGTTGCTTATTTGGTTCAGTTAAGAACAGTTTCTTTGCCATCTAACAATTGTTTAATTCACTTGCCTTTATACGTTTTTGTGCTGTTTGAACAATTCCGGGAAAATTCACCTCTTCTCCCGTATGAAATTTACAAGGACTTCGTCTTGTTCCACAGTAAATACTCTTCTGCAACCCATTCCTGGAATTCTTTCCAATGTGTGTCGCTGTTGCTACTTCTGTTTTATTCTGTCTACAGTACTTTTTCCAACGTTAAACTGAACAGCCAGTTGTCGTCTAGAGCAGGGGTCGGCAGACCGCGGCTCGCGAGCCACATGCGGCTCTTTACATAGAATTTTACAGCTCTCCAACTCATGGCTGCCGAACAAACTCACAATCACTCATACATAAGTCACAAAGCAAAAATTCTTTGTCTTTGACTTTTTTGCACCACTCCGCCATATAGTAAAGCACCGCACTCGCTCCCCTCTTCTCCTCTCTCCACCCAAATTCTCGCCAGCGTAGCCACTCAAAATAGAGTGGCTTATGCAACCCAAATGACATATTACAAAGCTAACTGGATCAGTAATTTAATAATAAATTACTAAGAATCAGAGATGGCGGTCCTTATAATTAGACCTAATTTCAGCTGACATTAAATATTTTTTGAGGTTATGATACAAATAGAAACATCGACCAATTTCCAAAACATGGCATTTGTACACTTGTAATATGTAGGCATGTGGCCTGGCTCTAGCTAAATCTCATTATTACCTACATATTACAAGTACAGGAATGGCATACTTTCTAAGTTGGTCGCAGTTTCTATTGTACCATAACCTCAAAAAATTATTTAATGTCAGTTAAAATCAGGTTTAATTATAAGGACCGCTATGTCTAATTCTTTAGTAGTTATTATTAAATTACTGATCCAGTCAGTTTTGTAACATGTCATTTGGGTTGCATAAGCCACTCTACTTGTTCGCTGCGCCAAGTATAGCTTTTGCTATTTTAACAATCTTCGGCTCTACCTATTCATGTGAAAAACATTATCTTCCATGAATCAAATAAAAAATACATTAAGAAGTAAATTAACGGACGATAACTTACAATCATGCCTAATATTTAAAATAAGTAGTTACTTGCCAGAGATGGCTAAACTTTCGAAAGCGATGCAAAGTCACCGTCCCAACTAATAAATTTTACAAAACCCAATTGCTTGTAATGTTAAAAAATTTATGTTTTCTTGTTTTATTAGTACAGGTGTAGTACTAATGACTACCATATTTTTTATATTTACTTGTTCTCTTTTCCTAAATAGCCTTTATTTTTAAGACTTTATTTTGAATTTGTGGATAAAATATTTTGATTTTATCTCGTTTTTTAATCCTCATAAAATTACATGTATATACAGAAAATACATGTTGCGGCTCTCTAACAATTTCCAGAATCTGTTTACTTCATTTTTGGCTCATCTCACTCAAAAGTCTGCCGACCCCTGGTCTAGACCATCTATCTTTTAGTCCTTGAAGTATTCTTGCTCTGGTTACTTGATTAATGTGAGCTGGC
The DNA here is from genome assembly GCA_940337035.1 of Agriotes lineatus. Classification (NCBI taxonomy): domain Eukaryota; kingdom Metazoa; phylum Arthropoda; class Insecta; order Coleoptera; family Elateridae; genus Agriotes; species Agriotes lineatus. The sequence goes on from OW679195.1 coordinate 123,440,614, forward strand.
ATTTCATATTTGACATAGGTACAATAACAAATCTAACATAACAATCAAAACCATAACAACTGCAAAAGCCTGGTTTATACACTTAAAAATACATGCAAAGGCGCCGACTGTTTGTATTTGAATACTATTGCTGTGGATATAAGTAGGTACGTTACTTTATGCGTTAAATTGAAGTTTAGGTGCAAATACATTTATGATTATTACAAAAATTGTTAGAACCTACCAATTCCCGGTGCCAGTGAGGTTTTTAACAATAAAAAAATTGCAGATCACACCCTCTACAGTATGTAATATTTAGGAATTGGTGTAGGTACCATGTAAAAGATCCTTTGCTAGAATTGAAATATCTTAATCTTGGCAACATTCTGATGATTATATTCAGAGGTTATGCAGGTTTATGATGCTGCTTCTTGCAGTTTGACTCTATGGTCTATTGTGCACCCTTAGTCTTGTCAAGGAATTTCTGCACCCTAAACGAGTTGCAGTATGTTTCTCATGAGGTGGTCATGTGTGAAGTTTCCGCAAAGAGTTACTGTTTCCTGTGGTAGAGCACTGGACAGTCGATTATGTGAGAAGCTGTTTCCTCTTCCTCTTCATATAGCCTAGTGAGTATATCTCCTCTGCTTATGCATACTTTTTGTACGTGCTTCCTCAGGTGGTAGTGTCCTGTTATTATAAGTCCTATCAATCATCTGATCTGAGTTCGATTGGTTTGTGAGAAGCAATTCCAATTATTTTCTTCCCTAGTCTTTGTCCCTGAGTGGCATTCCAATGAGAAACATGTTGTGCTTTGGTCCATGTTTCTATTGCTTTTCAGATGCTACGTTTGGTATACCAATTGCCAGTCCTATAAACAGAGGAGATGCACCAGTTTTTACCAGGGTATCTGCTATTTAATTGGCTTCTACACCTGCGTTCTTCTCAGATAAGAGTGCCAGATGGGATAGACATTCTCTTGTTAGTTCTGTGTACAGGATTGAAAATTATAGGTTTTAAAACAAATATCTGTTAATAATAAACTCACCTGGAAATGCCTTGCTGCGGTACAACAATGTTCTATTGGCAACATGTTCAATGTGATTA
>OW679195.1:123441796-123611449 GCA_940337035.1 Agriotes lineatus
GAAGATGTTCTTAAAGAAACGATGAAATGGTTTTTCAAGAATCTAAAGTTAACGGTTTCCGATAGTCTTTTTTCTAAAATATTTAACCACGACAAAACCAATTTATGCGATGATCCCGAAAAAAAGGAGCACCTACCGAAAATAAACAAAATATTCAGAGCAAGTAAACAATCACAGTAAAGCTGCCACATAATCAAGTGTGCAACATTGCTTTCTTTCTATGTTATATATCATGGTAAGGACATGTAGAATACATGGACAATAGCAAGCTGACAAAGTTTACCATGTTATGGTGAACCGCGTTATTCAAGAGAAAATAGATGTAACAGAATGAAAAATGAATTGATGGAGGTTACTTGTTTCATTGATTAGTTTGAAACCTTATTTCTAACGCATGGAGCGCAAAATACACGTAGTTATGATCACTTATTTTCCAAATAACGTAATAGCATACCTAAAGATACTTTTCTTTTTTTGTTGAAAAATTCTGGGTATTATGGACTTATCGTATGCTAAAACTAGGCACAAGATTGCAGATTGCGATAAATGTGCGATGAAACGAGTATTAATGGATGAATTTGAAGCGTGTGGCACTGTAACTTTCAATGCAAACAATGTTTTATTTAAAGTTACACCCGTACACTACAATCAAAATGTAGTATCCTTCGGTAATGATAGTCGCACCGAGTACTTGGAAAAGAAGAAATCCTACATTGAAGCTGCCAAAGGAAAACTAAGAAAAATCAACATTTAAACCGGTATTATTGTTACTAGGAGTCACCAGCAGAAAGGTTATCTCAGAGAAATGGGAGATGCAATCTATTTTGAAGACGAAAGAGAAAATGAAATTCCCGAAGAAGCCATTTCCAATGATATTTACACTCAGCCATCACTAATCGATTTAAATTCGGGGGTATTTATACTGCTGAAAATGTTGTCTAGAGAAATAAAGTACAACAATCTGTATGTAGCCAAAATTCAAGAAAACCATACGGCAAACAGTAGTAGTAAGTAATTAGACTTAAATCGTTACATCCAAGTCACACAATTTTTAAACCTCTGCTGATATAGATGCTACAGATTAGTAACACTCACCACTCAGCAGCAATACGAAAGGTAGGAGACACAATCACGAAGTATACTATTGACTGTTCAGTTGACGTTAAAGAAAAATAAGAAGCGTCCAAGTTGTTTTTAGTAAGTTCAATCGTAAGTTAATGTGCGCTAACATAATTTATTAACCATATAATACAACCTATACCAGCGTTTCTCAAACTGGGGTCCGCCGACCCTCCGGGGTCCGCGAAAGCAATCTAAGGGGTCCGCGAGTTAAGCCCGAATAGAGCTATTATAGATCAATAGGAATAGACAATGTAGATTTATATAAGATACTGACACAGATTTAAAAATTACTTTTATCTACGACCACTACTAAAAGTAGGCCTTTTAACGCTAGCTTTTTTCACTAAAATTGACGTTTTATAGTTTACCGTGGTTAAAGAAATCAGCTGTTTACTTTTAGCCCATGTGCTAAAAGTGACGTGAGGTTATAAAACTACAATTTCGAACTGGAAGTGAAGTTGTAAAGCTATTCTAGTTACTTCTTGCGTTAGAGGTAAAGTGTTTTTGAAATAATTAAAGCGTTATGTAATGAATACAGTGAGATGTGTAGTATTAATAATTATCTTTGATAACTGACTTTGACAGTACTGGCTTCGCAAACATTCGCCCGAGCTCCAAGGCCTACTGTTTATTATGACATAAATTAGAAGTGTCGTAGATGCAAACTTGTGTTAAATCGATATTTATGGATTAATAACAGTAAAATTAAGGTCGTAGATAAAATATTGTATGCAACGCATGCTAAAAGTCGTTTATGCACGAGACATGTTATGAAACTCAGCCTTCGGCTTCGTTTCATAATTTTCATGTCTCGTGCAGAAACGTCGACTTTTAGCACTTGTTGCATAAATAGCTATTTTGAGCGGTTATTTTTTACTCGATAACGAAAACATCAGTAGGCAGTTAAAATTTGGTTCAATGTTAAAACGTGACAGACTTTTGGTTACTACTGCGATTTGATTACGCAGAGTTATCACAATAGTATATTAAGTTTTAAGAACGGTAAGGACATTTTACCGATCGAAGACAATTGTTGTCTGAGATCGGTAATTCCTTAACGTTCGTAATGCTTATGACGTTTTTTGCACGATAGATATTTTTTCAAACGTCAGTAAAATGTGACATACCACAGAATAATATGTTGATGGCACTGTAAGTCTATGTCAAATTCGAGGTTAGCAGGTTAGGTTTTGCTTCAGTTTTGACACAGACTGAAGCAAAACCTAACCTGCTAACCTCGAATTTAACACAGACTGACACAAAACCTAACCTGCTAACCTCGAATTTTTACTTACCGTTCTAGAACGGTAGGCATAACTTACTGATTTGGCAACAAACGCGGTAACTAAGTAAAACCGTTTGTTGTGGAGCCTTCTCAGTTTTCCGTTATTTGGAAAACTCCTGATTGCCAGCTCGCCTTGGAATTTAATGGACTGTATGAATTGTAGGTTTCACTGAATAAATACACTCGTTGAAAGCCGGAAATATGTTACTTTATTAGCAATAAACAACACATTGAACACAAATATTTGAACATTTACAAAAGAATTAGCTTTCGGAGTGCAGACCGGTTCGCATGCTGCCACGTTGACAGATGGAACGTAAGTGCGGTGAACGGCGAGGCAAAGCCCGCTTGACAGTCTACTGCGCACAGTATGAATTCAGAATGCAAGAGAGGCGGCAAAAGTTTATAAAGTCCTTAACATACCGCCCGCCTTGGAAAGGGTAACCTTTCAAATAAAACAGTACAGAGTTGACATGTAAAAGCTAGAGTAAAACATGTAACATGAACACACATATATACAAAGCATAATAGTACATGGATCTTAATCTAGTACAAGAAAACCCGAACAATGGGGAGCCAAAAGGCTTTACGAAAACTGCGCTGAACGCTAACGCACTAGTTCACAACACTAGGTAGCGGGCACAATTTGGCGAAGGATCGTTTCACGATTCCTGACACAGTGTTCACTGACGCCACACGCGTAACGCCGTCAAGGCCAGGGTGCAGCTCGGTGACCCGGCCTAACCTCCACTTCAGAGGGGGTAGATTGTCATCCTTGATGAGGACCATGGAACCAGGCTGGAGGTCCGAAAGATGCGTGCGCCATTTGGTGCGCTGTTGGAGTTCTGAGATGTACTCCTTGCTCCATCTTTTCCACACATTCTGGTGAAGTTGTTGTATTCTCTGGTATTTAGACAGCCGAGACTCGACTATCTCAGTAACGTTGGGATCAGGCAGTGACACCAACGGACGACCAATCAGGAAATGAGCAGGAGTCAAAGGCTGAAGGTCGTTTGGATCAGAGGACAAAGGGGACAGGGGTCGGGAGTTTAAGGCCGCTTCCACCTGTGCTAACAAAGTGCTAAATTCATCATAATTTAGACTAGCGTTACCTATAACGCGACGTATGTGATGTTTGGAGGACTTGATTCCGGCCTCCCACAATCCGCCAAAGTGGGGACTGTGCGCGGGTATAAAATGCCAAGCTACTCCGTCGTTCGCGACTGATTCGGAAATAGAAGGGTTTTGTTCCGCGAGAAAATTGCCTAATTCGATTAACTCGGAATTAGCGCCTACAAAGTTAGTGCCATTGTCAGAATAGACATGGAGCGGTTTGCCTCGACGAGCCACAAACCGGCGAAAAGCCATTAAAAAGGCTTCAGTAGAAAGGTCAGCGACCAATTCAAGGTGCACTGCTTTTGTGATAAAACAAACGAATAGACAAAGGTAGGACTTTACTAGTTTAGAACCACGTCCCTTGCGATCCTTTATCATGAAAGGTCCACCATAATCAATACCAGTCGTATGAAATGGGGGCGATGATTGAGTACGAGAGGCTGGCAGGTCTCCCATTATGGGTTCAGTTAACTTAGGAGAGAATCTAAAACACCGTAAGCATTGATGAACCACTTGCTTGACGATATTTCTGCCAGAGGTGATCCAATATCGTTCTCTGAGATTAGCTAACAGCATTTGAGGTCCGGCATGGAGAAGCCGAAGATGCTCATGCGATACTAGGAGTTTGGCGAATGGATGTTTGCCAGAAATCACTAGAGGAAACTTCTTGTCAAAGGGTAATTGAGAGTTGTGGAGCCTACCACCAACTCTTAGCAGTCCCTCGGAATCCAGAAAGGGATTCAGGGATATCAAAGCAGAAGATTGTTTCACAGGCTTGCTCTGTGACAACAGTTTAAGTTCGTCAGGAAATGACTCGCGTTGGGAGAACCTGGCAAGCCTTACAATAGATGCTTGCAGTTCATCTGTAGAGAGGGGACCATAAAGACGATCAGCCTTAAGGGCTCGCGCATTGTTATGAAAACGAAAGCAATAAGCTATAACTCGTTGTAAGCGAGCAAAGCTTGAATACTGATTGAACGGAAATGGTTCAACAGAGGTTACAGGAAGACTCCGAACTTCTTTTTTGAATTCTGGAAGCTCAGCACGAACATGTTTGGAAGTAGGCCAAGAGGCCTCACCTTCGCTTAGCCAGGTGGGACCATGCCACCAAAGGCTTAACAGACCCAGCGGGTCAAATATCTGCGATCTTTCAGACAAGATGCTACGCTTGGTAGCCTTACTACTTGTAGAATTTGAAATATGGGATATTTCAGACAAGCTGCTACGATTGGTAGCCTTACCACTTGTAGAATCTGAAGTATTGAACATGGAAGTAGGCCAAGATGCCTCACTTTCGCTTAGCCAGGTGGGACCGTGCCACCAAAGGCTTGACAGACCCAGCGGGTCAACTATCTGGGAAATTTCAGACAAGCTGCTACGATTGGTAGCCTTACTACTTGTAGAATCTGAAATCTGGGATATTTCAGGCAAGATGCTACGCGTGGTAGCCTTACTACTTGCAGAATCTGAAATATTATCTACTGATAAGAATCTTTTCTGAGCGATTTGCAATGAATCACCCAATACCTCTACAGGCTTCTTGAAAGGGATAGAGACAACGAATCGACCATTCGCTTCTCGTTGCGTATTTTGCAGGAAATGTGCCTCACAGGCGTTCTCTTCATTTGTGCGAACCTTTTCCTCTGGGTAATGTTCGAGTTGCCAAAACCTAGCAATGGGATCAGAAGCATCCTCGATCGTGCTAAGATTGCACTGTACAGGGTACGCAGAAGGGGGGCCTGTAGGGCCAGAAACAATCCAACCAAAACGAGTCTTTTGGAGGATGGGAAGATTTGGGCCTAGACCAATTTGTCCAATACAAAGGAGCTGCCAGAAAATGGGCGAACCAATCAGAATGTCGATGGTGCCCGGTTGGTCGTAGGACAGATCTGATAACTTGATGTTATCAGGAACCTTGAAGCTGTTTCGCTGGACGCGAAAACTTGGGGTAACACCCGTAATCTCGTCGAGAACAAGACAGGATAGGCCAATGCCGTATGAAGTGTGAGGGGCTTGCAGCTTGATATCACACCTAGCCTTAATTTGAGAAGTGGCTTTACTTAAGCCAGAAACAGTAACGTTGACTTCGCGAGTTGGAAGCTTCAACCTTTTACACAAATCTGAACGTATGAAGTTCGATTGGGAACCGGAATCCAGCAGGATTCGCACAACATGAGGCGTACCATCATCAGCGATGAGTTTAGCGGTAGCCGTAGGTAAGAGTACCTGCAAAGCATTCGAACAGAATGCAGAAATCGATTGATTTAGCTCAACAGGGGTTTCTGCCGACATCGCAGATCCTGGTTGACTAGAAGAAGCGTTCTGAGGCTTATCCTCATGAAGAAGAGTGTTGTGCCTTGATTTGCACTTTCTACACGTATATTTGGAGCTACAAAGGCTCGCAAGGTGACCCTGAGTTAGGCAATTAAAGCATACGCGGAGCTCTTTTGCCTTTGACTTTCTGTCAAGAACAGACAGCTTGACAAACTTATCGCATTTGTACAAGGAATGAGATCCTTTACAAAGTGGACACGAAGGGGTACCCGACACAAATGATTTAGAATGTACCTTGGAAGACCTTTCGGGTACAAGCTTGCTATCTTTTACCTCTAGAGTTTCTAGAAGATTTGCTGTATTTTGTAAGAATTCCTTGAACTCATCAAGATTAGGCAGGTCAGAACTTGACCGGTTTCTAAGGACCTCCCATTCACGAAATGTAGTGGGGTCCAGTTTTTTAGAAACTACATAAATTATAACAAAATCAAGAAGCTCGCTTTCGGTAGCTAATGATTTGATTGCTGCAAAATGTTTGAATAACATATCGCTAATCGTACGTATTTAGTTGCAGATTCCTTACTGCAAGATTCAAGCTCGAAAATAGCCTTGAGGTGGTTATGAACCAGAATTTTTGGATCATTGTATCGATTGCACAATGCCTCCCAAGCTAGAGTATAATTACCCGCAGTAAACTCTAAACTTTTTATAATTTGGCTTGCATCACCCTGTAAACTAGCCTTTAGGTAATGCAGCTTCTGAATATTAGTCAGCGTTTGATTCTCATGAATTAAGCTACTAAATATCTCACGAAATTCTAACCATTCTGAAACACTTCCTGAATATTTAGGGATTGAAATGGTAGGAAGCCTAAACGGTGGCGTATTACACTGCGAGCTGCAGTTTGAATGCCCTGATCTTAAGCTACCATTAGGAGATCCAGAACGATCTGGTGCAACATCAGACTGTTTGTTGTATTCATTAATCAAACATTCAGCTTGTGAGATTGCAAAAAAATAAGAGTCCTCAAATTCGACTCGCTGTTGCATTTCCCGTTCTGCATCCTCACTGGCTTCTAAAATTTGTTCATGAACTGCATAATATTCTGATAACACGGCGGCTATAACATCCAATCTTTTCTGCAATTGAACAATCTGAGCGCTAGATAAAAATTGATCTTCATCGTGAACTATTTGCAAAGATTGCACGTAATTTGCGAAACTCGTAAGCTTGCCTTTGATAGAGCCACGTGCCCTAACAAGCGAATTCATAATTGTTGAAATGAAAACAACTTAAGGATGAAAACTGTTCGTACGCCACTGGCGTGAATTTTGTACGCTTCTGGTACGCGGACCCAACGGGTCAACTATCTGTGATATTTCAGGCAAGATGCTACGCGTGGTAGCCTTACTACTTGCAGATCTGAAATATTCTTTAATGATAAAACCTTTCGCACGCCTCTGGCGCGAATTTGGTACGCCTCCGGTACTCGGAATGAATCACGACGCGGATGGCCGTGTACTACGCAAGACCAAATTGCGCCACGAACGCGAGACTGTTTTAACAACGCAAACGGCTCTGCAATTTGAAAATGCAGGGGTTATCGCTAACAAACGTAATAGCTTGGCATTTCACGCAATTAAAAATGTTTATATGACTCATAAACCATTTGTTTACGCAATAATACGCAGCTGAAATTATGCACATGTATAACACAGATGATAGAAAACCAAATATTCATGCATAGGAAATCACAAAAATAGGAAATTAGGCTTACATTGATATTGGTGTATGTGCCGCCTTGCCGGTTTTCCTCGTTGCTGTGGTTCGTACTACCGTCTCGCCTGCAGCTGCAATGCCCACGTGCACGAACTTGGCGCCAAACTCGGCGTTTGGCTATCTACCGTCTGCTGTCTTCCTTCCTCTCGTTACGGGCACCGCATGTGCCCTCTTCGTTCCACGCGTTGCTGCGAATATGGAACGCTGCTTCCTTGCGGTCGATTACATGCGATGCAATACAAAACTGAATATGCTTTTGTACTTGCCAATGACCAATGTTGTCGAATGCTGTCGCTGTTGATTGGACTCGCAATGACCTAATGTGGTTTAATCCTGGCTCTGTAGGACCAATGTTGTCGAATGCTGTCGCTGTTGATTGGACTCGCAATGACCTAATGTGGTTTAATCCTGGCTCTGTAGGACCAATGTTGTGGAGCCTTCTCAGTTTTCCGTTATTTGGAAAACTCCTGATTGCCAGCTCGCCTTGGAATTTAATGGACTGTATGAATTGTAGGTTTCACTGAATAAATACACTCGTTGAAAGCCGGAAATATGTTACTTTGTTAGCAATAAACAACACATTGAACACAAATATTTGAACATTTACAAAAGAATTAGCTTTCGGAGTGCAGACCGGTTCGCATGCTGCCACGTTGACAGATGGAACGTAAGTGCGGTGAAAGGCGAGGCAAAGCCCGCTTGACAGTCTACTGCGCACAGTATGAATTCAGAATGCAAGAGAGGCGGCAAAAGTTTATAAAGTCCTTAACACCGTTCTATCATGCAAAAAACGCTTTGACGCATGTAATGTCATTTTGTACGACAAATTTATGTGAACGAACGTTCTGTACACTTGTATACATAAAATAAAAATACAGAAATCGCTTAAAAATGTAGAAGCAGAACTACGATTAAAACTTTCTACATTAAAACAACACCATCCGTCGCATTAACAATAAGTGGTTATTATTATGTATGATGAAGAATTAACATTATAATATTATTATTATTATTATTATTATTATTGTACGCCTGTATTGATACTACGTATTCTATTAATTTTGCAAGTGTTCTTGTGTTTTTAATAGGTAGGTACTAGCTTTACTTTAGTAATAAAAATATAGAGCTCTCAAATATTATTTAATTTTAGTACCTGCACCTAATGTAGCAGCAAAGTAAACTGTTTTCAAGGTCACAGTGGTACATAAGTCATACACTGTCTATGATCGATAAAATTGCATGGGGGTCCTCGAATTTTTTTAGGCAAATAAGGGGTCCGCCGATGTCTACAGTTTGAGAAACGCTGACCTATACTAAAGCCAGTACGTGTGGGATTGATACTTGCTGATACTGATACTTATTGGTTCTACATTCATTGAAAATCATGTTATTAGTCATGCCAAAACGATAGAGGACTTTCATGGGGAACTATTTTCTTTCTCAGAAATTATGAACCTTATGGAACAAATTGATAAAACATCCATATTGTATTAATTGTTTATAATAACACAATTTTTTGCAGAAGTCTTTATGTTGTATATGCAAGTGATAAAGGAAAATTTTCACAAAATTATTATTATATTCTACGATAAATAGAAGACAAAGGTATCATTATAACACTGTTTTGTGCCTGTATCTCATTTATTGTGTTTCAAATTTCAACGGCTTTTTAGCAGACTGACCATATTGTATTTATAGTATAGCTAGAGGTTTGATATACGTTTCACATTATTTTAATTCAATATTCCAAGTTGACCTATGGCATCTCTAGTGTATAAAACTTTCAGTTAAATCTGAATTTTTATATATTAATTATCCTCTTCTTTCAATAATTCATTGTTAAAACAAAGTAACAAACAAATAGCTAATTGCTGGAGCAAATCGCAGTTTTTTATATTTGTCAAAAAATAGAATAGATGTTTAATTGATATTTGTTACTCTTAAATGTTTAGTTAAATACTAATATTCAGGCTAATTAGGGTTAGCTGGTGCAATCCAATGGCGTAAATTTTTAAAAATAAACTAGTTCACCAAAAGATGAACGTGTATCCCTGCACCTTTACTTCGCATATAACATTTTTCGCCCATTATGACATTTACTATCTACACAGAATTTTAGAAAGAAACTGGAACAATCTGTATAAAGAATAATTACAACCATTTTGCTCCGACAAGGAACAGAAATCGTTTTTTCGCTGAAACTGCAGTTGATAATGAGTCGCTAAGTAAACGCTGTCAAGCTACATAACTACCAAAATCATATTTTGGTTGCTGTCCTGTAGTTATTAGAATTGATTGTTTCCAATTGGAACAATTACCTGATCTTACACCTTTACTGTAATTATATTCGAATTCTAAATCTCTTATGCGAAAAAATGTTGTAACATTTCAATTTCTGTATTAATAAAAGGCGCGAAAGCATATGTTAGTATTTTTGTTTAAACGTTTGTTTAGTCAACAAGTATCGAGAGATCCAAAAAAAACTGTTCCTCAGCGGGCTGTGGAAATTCAACGTATGAATAATATGTTGGTGACACTGTACGTCAATGTCAAATTCGAGGTTATCAGGTTACATTTTCCGTCAGTTTTGACACAAAATGACGCAAATCCTAACCTGCTAACCTAGAATTTGACATTGACGTACAGTGCCACCAACATATTATTCATACGTTGAATTTCCACAGCCCGCTGAGGAACAGCTTTTTTTGGATCTCTCGATACTATTTTTAAACGTCCGTTGCACTTACAGCGGCATTTTTGCATCATCGTTAATTATTACATTAACGATGTTTGGTAAAAAATACAGAAATGTATTAAACTCTTGTTAGTAAAATAAGGTTGCAGTGTTGATTTTGGTTGCTTCGTGTAATTAATACTGACTGACAAATTGAGTTCTATATAAATGCAAATTATTTTCAAGAATGCCTGTTGACAAAGATTCAATATTTCAGTTGTGTTTATTAATTGTAATTTTACAGTTTATTAGGGAGGACATTAACTACTAATCCATTATTTCCTTCTTAAACTAAAAGTAGTAAATTTTAAAGCAATTTTAAAATTCAGTTGATTGTTAACATAAACATATTTCCCAAAAAAGAAGTATTCGTACAGTGCAGCTCAGTTAAATCTTAAAAGTAGCTGGTAATAATTACAATGGGTAATACGTATTGCTACAGTAATTTCTACTATACCAACTCATTTATGAACTTTTACTGTTAATTCCAAAATTCTAAGAGCAACAAACAAATTAACTTTACCAACCATGCCTTTTTATCATTTAGTTTTCAATCTTGTGCCTTTTTAATCAGACTGAAAAAGTCGACTCTTGTTCAAATTGTTTCTAAAGAACCTTTAAGTATTGATATGCACCCCCGCCTTTTCCACGGAGCAGGGCTTTTATTCAGCTTAAAACTTTTAAGATGGTTTATTGATATTAATTCCAGAGACGTTCAAATAGATAGATGGACCGACATTAAAATAATACAGTTACTTTTGACAAAAATGTACAATGTCTGAAATTTGGGGGCAAATATTGTTTTAAATAAGATATATTAATTTATTTTAATGTTATACAGGTACAAACTGAACTAATATATGGGCATATTGTTACCTTATATACAAATTGCCAAAATTATTTAAGATTTGAAATTATGTAGAAGGTCAAGAGAAAATGTAAACAAAATTTGTAATTGTGTAGTAGTAATAATGATTTCAATCAATATTGCAGCCATACGGACATCGAAAAACACATATACAGGGTGTGCCCAAATGGCCACTAAAACTTCCGGTAGCGATATTCTTTGTCGAAAATCTTAATACGAAATTATTGAATTGGTCTTCATGAGCCGCCACGGGCGGCAGATAGAAACAATCGTTTTTTCAGGTAAAGTACCCCTTCTGTTTTAAATACGTCAAAATATCATCAGGAAGAGTTGTTCAAAATGTAAAATTATGGTCTCATGCAGAATTTCAGAAATATCGGCTTACTTTTATGAAACCATGTTACTACAAAAGTACAGTCGCGTTCAAATAAATAGGGGCAATGTTTTTTTCATATGCAGGTTGAGTTAAGAATTGAAGAATATCTCCATGGATTTCCTGCTATCAGATAGAGTTACAGATTTCGTTACCTGTTAAAATTTAATGTAACTCTTTCTAATAGCAGGAAATTCATGGAGATATTCTTCCATTCTTAACTGAACCTACATATGAAAAAAAAACATTGCCCCAGATTTATTTGAACACGGCTGTACATCTAACGCACACGGTTTCATAAAAGAATGTCGATATTTCTGAAATTTTGTATAGGACCATAATTTTACATTTTGAACAACTCTTCCTGATGACATTTTGCTGTATTTAACACAGATGGGGCACTTTAACTGAAAAAAAAACAATTGTTTTTATCTACCGCTCGTGAGGGCTCATGAAGACCAATCCAATCCATTTTCGTATTAAGATATTCGACTCAGAATTGTTCAAGGAGTATCGCTACCTGAAGCTTTAGTGGCTATTACGGGGCAAGCTGTATAAAAATCCAGCACATATAGTCTGCCTAAACTTAAATATTGTATAATAATTTGCTGAACGTGGACTGTTACGCAAAATGTAATTATGCCTCAACCATGGCACAATGCGATGGCTCTTCTACGACTATATATGCGTGTAGAAACCGAAAAATCAATTTATTCCATCATAAAACTGGCATGGCCCAAACAGTAAACATGAAAGCAAGCCATGAAGATAGACCCACAATTTTAAAATCCAGCGCAGCTCATAAAGGACGGAATGACAACTAAAATTTGTAGTAGCGGTGATAAGAAATCTATTTAGCTTTGTAACTTTTGGCAAACAACTGCTTTGCGTCCTCTCTGTTTAACTTTAGAAAGTTCAACAATGCATGGAGTTAATAAGGGTAAAAGTTGAGACGCATGCCGTCAAATTAATTTATATACTGAGTTTATTACACATTGCTGGTTAAAGAGAGAAAGAGGCGTGGGGAGCGCCATCTACTATAAATTTATTATACGTTACTTATTAAATTTTGCTCGATTAGACTGCAGATCTATTTAGCGAAATCTAGCCTGTCGACTATTTTTGTAAAATACCTTACGATTGCTTTAAATTTGTCGGTTTGCCATAAAATGCTGGATATTTGTTTTAGTCAATTCAATAGCTAGTGCACCATGCATATTTATCGGCTTATTTTGTTGCCAATGCTTTCTAGCGGTGCATCCGAATGAGGTTTAAAATTTGTATTAAGAACGAATACCTTCACCAGAGCAAAGCTGCAGTGGTATTTTTTGGTGCAAATGCAACTTTATAAATGGGCAGCAAATAGACCGATAAAACCAAAACTCTAGTTGCAGTAATAATCATAAAATTTACAGGTCATAAACAAACCCTGGCATATAATGAAAGGCGAAACAATTAACTCCTAACAAACAACTAAAATAACACAGAGAAAACAACCCCATTATTAAGCAGCCGCAAATTCACTAGTACACGTTTTAGAATTACTGCGACAAGAATAGCCAACGAATAATTAAACCGTTTAATTTTATACCGTCGTAATGCGCCGCTTTTTGCTCTAAGTAAGTTGTACTCAGTAGATATTTTATTCTTAAACTGCTGTTATTCACAATTGTATTTATACGCTCTTCTAAATGTATCTAGACTATGTAAAAAAATTAAAATAATAAATATTACATAACCTCTCTTTGCATAAAAGTTCTAAACGAAACTTATCTAAGTAAAACAGGGCGCAGCAAACTTCACGATACTACAATAAATTATATCTATAAAGCAAATGGTTAGATTAATATCCTGAGTTTTGCTCACATCTAACTTTTATTGCATATTTGATCATATGCGAGAGTTCCTTAAAGCTCTCATTTAAGTCCGATATTTTCTAAATATCTATTTCTTATTTCTGATTTTTTTTTTTTTTTTTTTGGAATGGGAGAGGTTCCAAAATTACAATCTGTATGCAATTATTAAATTATACAAAAAGAAATTTATAACGCAATTAAAAACACAACACCCTCAAAAAATCAAGCTTTTTTTAATAACTGTTTATTTGCTCAAAAAGCTAGGCAATGTTGCTGTCAGAGTTACTATCATGATCTTCAATGCGCTACACACGTTTTAGGCAAAATTTAACATTAAAGAAAATGGCTTAAGTTGTTGTCGTAACTTTTAGTATTCTAAAGTCTAAACTATTCTAGCTCAAATTGGATTCCGGAGAAGGAGCATGGGCGTGGAGACTATGTAATATACTCACCTATTAGTTATGAGTAACAGTAGTGTAGTAGACAAAAGAGCCAGGTTCAGTAACTGACCGTGCCATGCTCTGTCGAACCACGCGAAGTAGTTGCGCTGCTATGAAAAAAAAGGCTAGTGTGAAACGTAAATCATATTTGTATTTGTCCAGAATTACGGTCTCGAAGTGCAAACAATATACCGGACCATGTAAATTGCTAGTAGGTACCCCTAAATAAAAAGCTACGAATACTAACTCAAACTCAATTTGGTTACGATACATTAATCAAAAATTTTATGTGTCTCAATATAGAGATCTAGTATCAACTGGGTTTCGAAAAAAACAATATAATCCGAGATTATTGTTCCGTTAATTGCGCACGATCCCGAAAAATAAATTGTTATATCAATTAATGCAATAGATTCGATCCACGCACAGTACACAGGATCATATAAGCAAAATGGGTTGACGTATTGAGAGCGTACGGGACCGACTAAGCGAAGTACTAAACACCCTGAATGAAAAATCAATTGGTACGCAAACAAAAACTATAAATTAAGTTTGCTTGCGGATATGGTTTTCGAAAGAGGTTCCGCGAATACAACGCCTTCATATTAAAAATCACTGTTATCGGTCACCTTTAACACGCCATCTCTCACAACTATCACCTAATAGCGCATGTGACACCTTATAATCAGATGAACCGGTTTACTATTCTTGTTCCAAATCCAAATATAACACCAAATCGAAATGCTTACATACTTAGCGAATGGAAACCGATGGGTAGCAAGTAGTTATCCACTGGCGATAAGTTTGACGCATAAAAAAGTTAAATAAGGAGACAACAGATAATTTCTTTCGATTTAGAACAATTTATTTATTTATTTATTTGGCACTCAGCCAACAGCCGTTAGGCCAATTATAGGCGGCGCTGTGCATTTATGGGGACCAACCCCACTAACGACTATCATGATGTTGTTATGAGAGCCGGGACCAACTATTTCCTTGACAGTCGTATCACGAGGCGCCGAGAGATGCAACCGTGGAACTCCCATCCAAGTTCTGCCCAGAAAGAGCGTTGCTTAACTCTACTGATCGAACGTGGACGCTTGTTCAAGCTAACCACCCGGTAATTTAAAACAATTTAAAGGTCCGAGTTTGATTATTCCTACGGGCGCAGTGCAGCAAACCAGAAATTTTCCTCATATCGAGGAGTCTGAGATGCGTCAGTAGGCACAATAATCTAAATGTCTGACCTTAATGGCTGCGTGCTGGTACACTCTAAAAAATCACAGTTGCAGTTTGAATTCCTCGGCCAGTAGGCATGTACTGCTACTTCACGCATCTGCAGCAAGCATCGCGGGCTTCGCCCTCGCGTCGATGTCTCGTAGTCATAACGTATAGTTACAATTACATCCACCAGATGACGAAACAAAACGAGAGCAGAGGAGAACCCAGCAAGAAAGAAAAAAGCCTAAAAATAAATTTTACTGCACATTACGGCAAGCAGAACCAAACAGATTGCATCTACTCCATAACCAACAGTTTCCTCGGGCTCACAGAAAACCCCTCGCGAACAGCTCGTCTACATTTAAAAGTCCAAGTAGGGATTCTCAAAAATTACAAAAAAGAATGGGGGCGCGAGAGCTATCACCTAATACTTCAAAACTGAGCACTTTGAGTTTTGGAAGAGAAGGAACGCCGTTCGTAAAGCCAAGGCTACTGAAGTTATTTAGATAACCTGAAATGCGCGACGGCGTCTGAAGTTGTGCTGACTACGACAAAATGGCGAAAATTTCAAAGCAGTACTTTCATCCCATAACAAATGCTATATTGAGAATTAGAAAATGTCCAACTATCTGGTAAATAGCTGACACTATTCCAATACCTAAGCCCGGAAAAATGAAACACAGTGTCGTCGTAGTTGGCTTGTTGCCTACTCTATTTAAGTCTTCCAAACACAATTAGACTTTAGAATGTAACACTCGACCATTTAACAGGTTCATCGCATAGCTACAGAAACCAAAAACATATTGAGACGAAAAGATATGTTACCTTTAGATAAGTCAGAGGCACTCAATAAAGTATGGTACAACGGTCTTCTTTATAAAAACAAAACATCACTTACTACGTAATTTCTACACTATTGTAAAGTCGTGCATTTTCGAAAGGTGTTTCTTCGTTAAATATCTAACTTCGTTACATCCAATCAAATCGGGAGTACCACAGGAAAGTACCCTCGGACCCTTGTTTTATATTCTCTACACTGCTGATCTACTTACTAAGAAAAAAACTGTCTTGGCGTCTTCGTAGACGATAGAGCTGTACTGCATTTCTACCTACCACCCAAAAATGGCTTCAAGAAATCTACAGAATCAGCTGAATGAAATATAGGGATAATAGATATTTATGCATTAAGGGAGATATGAATATGTTTTTTCCCTGAGGTTGACATGTGGTACGGACCGAGGGTCTCTGGCCCGAGGTCTGTAAGTCAACTGAAGGTAAAGAACATGTATATCTCCCGTGGTGCATACAATACTTTATCTACTAGCATATTCGTAAAAATAGTATGAAATCTCAAAATGTCATAATGACATTTAAAATTAGAATATGTAAGTCACATCAAGGATTGCCTCATTGTATGGTTGCTAAGACGTTAATTGTAGTTGCATTGTTACCATGAGTTTGAGGGAGAAATAATTTGACAAGTCCCTTGGGAGTTATGAGTAGCTTTTCATATTTTGTTTCTATCATGTAGCTAGTAGATAATAGATATTTATGCATTAAGGGAAATATGGCTTGCGTTCGAACGATTCGGTACTAAGCGTAGCGGAGCCACAAAAAAAAACGAAACGAAGGTCATAAAACGTATATTTACCCACGTATTACATACAAGACTATTTGCAAGACCACAACAAACAAAATAACCCCCATTTTGAAGTAATTAAACGTTCGCAACACTATATGATTTTTGACGGATTCAAAAATATATTTTGACACAATACAATATCAACTTAGTCATGACTGCAGGAACTTATCGTGAAATTCATTTATGCGTTCGATAAGCCTTGGATACGATTCTTTAAGCTTTTGATACCGTCAATATGCTTTTGTAACGCCGCGTAGTATTTTGGTGTTCCTGTGATAAACTGCACCTTAGCTTTTTGCTTCCAAATCTTTAAAACCCAATAGCCACGTTCTCATCTTTAATTTTTCGAGCATTGCTGCGAGGAAATTTCATTTTTCAAATGCGCAAACTTGGAGATAACAACAGTCGCCGAATTTGGAACTCAAACGGGCTTCTTCAGCCAACTTTGGTTGAAACCAGCCTATACAGGGAATTGATGGTGGCCAGCAATTGTTCCTCAGAGTAGACTTTGCTTTTTCGCGATGATTTTTGCCTTCTGTAAACAACCTCGTGGGAATACTTAAAAAGCGAGCTGCTCGCGTCTCTACGGTCCGCTTGCGATCTTTGGGTCTCTTCCTGGGGCATCCTCTTTTGTACGGACGGAACGCGCATTATATGACAAGTCATCTGCTGAGCCTTCCCGGCATTTGCATCATGCACGCTTGTGGATGATATAAGTAATGCAGTTCCTTGGACTACCTTTCGGCTGCGGGACGCCGACGTTAGCTTCCAGCTGTTGATACACCTTTTTGGCTACTTGCCACATATAAAAAGCACATGTCGGAGCGCCCCGGAGTATCGCAGTAAGTGCAGGCTAAAATTGCTAGAATTCAGTAGTTTTCAGTTGACGATAAAGGCAGTTTTGCAGGACGATTGGTTATACGTCGATCTTACAAAGGCCTTTGGTAATTAATCACGAATACAGTAACTATTTTATCAGTTGCAATTGCGTTTCAATTAGAAGTCTACTGAACCAACGCAACAGCTGTGCATAAGCTGCAAAGCAGTTGTTTGTTAATGCGACCTTGATCGTCAGGCGATACAATTCAATTTTATCAGCTGGCATTCCGGCGATCTGGCCTTCGTTTATCAGCTCAGCCGTTAAGATGTCTGCTAGCGCGCTAGATTTTAATTTGTTGTTTTGTCAGGTATGTGTGTTCACTCCAGTCATATTTAATTATTATCTGCCGTTGTAGATTGTCAAGTTTTTAACGGATTTGTTTTATTAATTGCCATTTCTGGCCCGTGCTGTAGATTATATTATGATCAATGTGATCCTTTATAAATTTGCAGGGCTTTGAGCACTGCCTATTTAATTTCGGGTTCTCTGGCAAATAATTTGAATTTCGCGCCTACCCCTCCTGTTTGGATTTTGTTTTATTGGTGGGTTGAAATGATAACGGCTTGGCTTGTTTCCGCCTTTAGTTCCTTTTGTGCAATGGTCGCAAGCACTTAGCTTCCTTTGAGTTTCTGCGAGCATGTTAGCGTCATTTGATGAAATTCGCCTTAGCTGATGTTACCGGTTTATGCAACTTTAGCAGTTTATTGAGAAAGTAGATTCTCACGCCAATTTCTATCTGATCCCGGTTACGCACTGATGACTTATTTGCACGTAGTTCAAATTAATTAAAGCTTCTATCGTACGATTGAAACGTTCTTGATGATATCTTGGTATTGCTTCGACACCGGTTCGAAGATCTATTTAACGTCCTATGCTGTTCACGAAAGGTTTTGCAATTCCATCTGAGGCCAATGACCTTGATCTTGTTGTGCCCGTGAATGAACATTCCGAATCCAGCTTTCTGTGTGCTATTGGGCTAACCTCCGATGTTTTGTGTCGGCCTTAAGTGACCATTCGAGTCTGGGGAGACTCATCAAAAGGCATCTGAGACAAAAATTGTTGTTTTCCTTGCGTTAAATCCAATTGAATACTGTGGACAGTAATCCAGTGTCTCGAGTACCTCATTTGTTTTGCTGCAGTAAGTTCTTGCCTGGATTCCTTCAGAATCTTGCTGGTTTTAGTTTGGACTTTCTCCGTCATTTATAGTTCGCCTAACAAACCCCATGGGTCCCTTCAGGGCCCATTGGTACGAATAAACTTGAACATTTAATAATTTTTATCCTCGGATCCTATCTAATTTAGTATCCGTTACATTTTTGAATTGTTGGTAGTATTTAAAATAGTTTATATTTGTACTTTTTTTAAATTATGTATATGATAACTTACTCATAAGTTCAGTTTATGTATTTTGAGATGCACCTTACTTTTGACCAATATTAAGCAGATATTTATCTGTATGTTATACTGGCCTGCATAGAATTTAATATGTAATTATTATACTGTGATTTAGTACATTGTTTGGTTCATTGTTACTACTACCTACTTCTTTCAGAATAATGTGCTACTTTGAGTTTATAAACTCTCTGTGACACGTGGATATATTTGTCGTTAGTTAAAACATTCGTTGGGGCCCGTTTCGGCTTTTTAATTAACGTTTAGTACTTAAAGAACTGCACTCCGTCTCCTCAGAGGTAGCATGACCGGCAATTGTGTCCACGTAGTCACTTAATTTTTGAGAGATTTAGACGACGAATCAAAGCAGATATAAATTACCACAATTAATAATTAACCTTATTTGGTAAAATTAAATTTACTTACTGTTATTGGTATATTTTTTATCTATACTTACGAACCCTCATGAACCTACTAGTTTTTTTAGAGATTTAGATTGTGAAGTTAGAGGCATACAAGATAGTTGGTGATTTGATTTGGTAGCTAGACTTGTGTTTTGTTGTGATAACGACTGGCGCCCGTTTGCACAAAATTAGTAAGTTTTGTGGTAACCTTAGAAACCACTGCCAAGTCCTTATTCACGCTATATTCTGCAGAGGGCTTGGGCTAGCCAAAGCTGTGCTACCCTCGCGTAAATGTGGTACACTTCGATAGGCTGATGTTGTTAAAATGTTATACAGGTCTAATTTTGACATTGAAAAGTATGTGTAAAGTGTCACCTTTAAAGGTTAAAGTGCAAAAAAAAATTATGCTATCCGAAATCAGGAAATTCAAGCTGTTGGTCAAATACACAACCTAGGGCACGTGATCAATAGTACCTTGTTTTTTAAATCTCATATTATGTATATGACACAAACGAACATATGTATAAGGTTTACCTTTATAAATTTCAATATAGTATTGCTACTGGTAAGCCGGTTGTACACAGCTGAATTTTATTTAAAATTTTAAAAAATCAATTATTTCTAATTCTTTTGTTTGTAACGTTTTGGTTTTGCGCAATCAAAGGAGTCTCAGTAATTTGACTTCTGAATCAGGTTGTAGAGACAACTGGGCTGCTAATAGGTTATTAAAATCACTAAAACTTATATTGTGCATATTTCGGTCACAAACCAAATTCTTCGGATCTAGAACTAGTGAACAGACTTGAAACAGTTTTTTTTTCCTAAACTTACTGTAGTATTATAATAGTGCTGAAATAAGACGAATAAATGAATAAGAATTGTTCAAGTTTTCTTAGGCATTCCCCCTTTGACAACTATGACAAAGAGAATACCAAAAAAAATAATAATTACTTTGGAACGCTCAAGTACGCAGCGCATTTTCTTAGGTATGAATAACTAAAAATATAAAACAACACAACAATGTCAAGGTTTCTTTGTTTCAACCTTCGCCGTGTAGTAAATTAATTTCTAGTTAAAATTACAGAAGTCCCTTTGATTACAGTAAGCATTGTTAGAATTAATATGTATTTCCATAGAAATGAAACGTCAAGTAATTATAGTGATGTCTTTATATTATATATTATACAGTGAATTTATTTTAATGCGCAATATATGGTTTTGTAGTTTCCACAAGGATGTAGATGTTTTCCTATTAGTTTCTAAGGATATATCACGCTCATACAATATGTAAATGCATCCTGCAGTAATAGCCTTTCCTCCCTATATCCACTCAGTCACCGACTGGGTAAGAAAGTTTCTTCGAAAACAAAACATTAAAACAGTATTCAAACCCCCGAGCAAAATCTCACAGGTTCTTCCTTCACCAAAAGACAAATTAAACACTTTGTCATCTAAAGGTGTTTATAGAGTCCTTTGCTCTTGTAATGCTGTATACATTGGTGAAACAGGACGTTCAGGAAAACTGTGAGCACCACCGTTGTTTCGTTTCATCGTCAGCCATAGTAGCTAAAGAGGAAAACAGGTTCCGTCGGAAGCTGAAAGACGTTACATACATAGCGCTGACAGTAGAACTAATTAGCCAGGCTAGCGCAGAACTAAAGCCCATTTGAATGCCACTATTGCGCAGAGAATTAGAAAAATAGTCTGCATCAGAAATTTTAAAATGCCTTGAATAACTGGCATATTCAGAAAGATAGAATTAACCAGTTAGAACCACCGTAACGTAGATAAATGCTCCAAAATGTGAATTGAACCAACAAACACGTAGTACATACATATATATAAACATAATCGTATGTCTAAATTTATATGAGGCTCCAACAATCTTATAATTTTAATCGACGAATGAATAATGATTTGAAAAGAACCTGTGTCATTATTTTTTGCTTTGTGTCAAAATCTCATCACTATTAGATGAGATTTAATACAATAAAATGAATTGCAGTACCTCAAACTAATCTTACATTATACTAATGGACAGGGTTCTCTAACTGTTATGGCCTATTTTAAATAGGTTGCCATGGAAAAACAAAACATATTTAAAGCTCGTCAGTTTGGCATAATAAATTGTACCTGAATATATGCAATTTTTATTATATAGTAAAGTTCGGGCACTTGATTCCATGTAGAAACATGACCCAAGACCAGGCGCCGAAATAGCTCTTTCCGAAACTCAGTCATCTGGCACAACGTTAACGGCATACTGGGTGATGTGGTTAGCATCACGCCTTAGACGACTGCCTTACTTTCCCTACTTCCACAAATGTGGTTTCGGTAACCAGTTTTTAAAGCGACTGGGTGGGCCGCCCGCCAGTTGCCAGATGCGGGGATTGAACCCCGTACCGTGGCACCGCAATCTGAAGCCCTATCCGCTCGGCCACGCTGGCGACAATTTTTATTGTAATGGCTAGATTAACACTAGATCTACGTATTTTTATAGTAAAAGAGTTTATTAAAATGAATTCAGTTACACTAGTCTAAAATCGCTACTGACTTCTTCCAACAGCATTATGGAAATTTCAATATTTTGTTGTGTTCGTACAATACGAGACCACCTTTAAAATTGTAGTGCACATTGCCTTTCATATTAAAGTCACTCACCCTGCGTAAAATTGTGTTTCTGGAAACGATGTCTCTCAACAATGAAATTACTACTACAACTTCTTTGAACGAGTGTAACTGCATTCATTCTAATAAATTCTGTTTTCACAAAAGTTCGGTGATCTAGTGGAAATATATCATTTTCAATGAAAATTGCAATCAGGTACACTTATATTAAACTGACAAGATTCAACCTGTAGAACTTTTAAATTCAATGCTGAATACACGATTTTCAGACAAATTTAAAATATTTTAAATTTTGTCAACAAAGATTGTGTAATTGCATTTTTGCATGGTGTTTATGAAAGTCGTATTTTTTAACGAAATATCGTAAAGAAAGTAACACTTTTTAACCATCTTATTGAAATTGTGAACTGTCAGTTTCACAGTTTTAATTCTGAAGTCAATTTCGAGTTACGACCCCTACGAAATGTGGGCCTTTTAGTAATAGCTTTTCAAACTAAAAATAATATATTTTACATCAGCGTGCTAAAACTAAATCGCTGATTTTGAATTTAGGTATTTTAAACTGGAAGTGAGGTTAGAAAGTTTATCTACTTTTTTCGTTAAAGGTAAAGTATGTTAAATAATTAAATCATCATGTAATGAATAAAGTAAAGTTTTTACTGATAAAGGTTGACAACTAACTTTGACAACTAATTGCTGCAGTAATTGTTACCGGTACCCGCTACCTACAGTGCCTGTATAAAATAAGAATGGAGATATGGTCACAGCTAGATCATTTTCTCTTGGTCCGTTCAGAATAATGGAGCAAAGGGACATATGCAGAACAACATATGAATTTGTTAGTTTAAAGTAGTTTAAGCAAACTTGAAATAACGGTTTAATAGATAAGATTCTTATATTCGATCATTATCACAAATTAATTGTATTTAATTCACCGTCCTACAGATATTTTGAAAGAGAAACGCTACTACTGGGCATGTCCGTTTGAACCAAACTCATTCGGACTAATGAAAAACGTCATATTTATAGCTCCACTATTAATACACAGAAACGCTGCCACACTACCATTTTTATTATGATATAATATAAATATAAACCTTTGTTAAATCGATATTTATGGATTAATAACAGTAAATTTAAGGTCGTAGAAAATAGTTATGTGTAGTACAAGTGAATAAAAAGACACCTTATAATATAATAAATATTATACAGTATGTGAATAAATGTTCAAAATAATGAAAGTCTTTTTACGAAAAATCGTATTGAGAGTATCACTTTTTTAACGCAAAATCGTGAAAAAAGTACACTATTTTAACTACTTTATTGAAATGTCAATTTGACAGTTATAAACTCCGAAATCCTTTTCGACTGAATTTCAAGTTAGAAGAGATCAGTATGCAAAAAACCTACGTGTACAACACGTTTTGAAAGTATGACTTTCAAAACTAGTTGTAAAAATTGCTAATATTCAATTTTGCGAAATTTTTAATAAAAAATAAAAATATATGCAAATCAAGATATAAATTTGCTTATTCTTCGTCGAGAGAAAAAGGAGAAAGAATAACTGAATGTAAATATTTATAGAAGTAATAAAAATATGTTGTTCTTCATCGAAACGTTTTAATTAACTAGTGAAATAAATCGCTAAAGCTTCACTGCTTATGGAGTTAATAATGTGACTTTAAACTGTCGAAATTGAATAAAACCTAGTTATTCAAGTATTGCATATACAATGTCCAATTCCCACATTTAGTTATATACATAAGTTGTAAAATTTGGGGTCTGATGATATAGGGGATAACGGACGGGAATTGAGGATTGCTTCAATTTGTATTAGCAAGGTGCAAAGCTCTTCATAAGTAAGAAGCGCATTACCTGTTACACGTTTTAAATGGTGTTTAGAGGACATAAAGGCCTGCCTCCCACAGTCCACCAAAGTGTGGGCTGTGCGCGAGAATAAAATGCCAGCTGATTCCCTCACTAATCGCGTACTGAGCAATAGCAACATTCTGTTCTTTAAGAAGCATGCCTAATTCGAGGAGCTCGGAATTAGCTCCTACAAAATTTGTCCCATTGTCCGAGTAAATATGGGCCGGTTTGCCTCTTCGGCCTATAAATCGCCTAAGAGCAAGTATGAAACACGCTGTTGTGAGGTCAGTGACCAGTTCGAGGTGCACTGCCTTTGTGGAAAAACAAATGAAAAGGCATAAATGACTCTGTTGCAAACAAAGGGTTTCAGGAGGTTGGGGCTTGTCTTCAACCACCCTATGACAATAGTAGAATCTGTCCACAGAATACAACGACCTATGGTTAGATTTAATGCCTTTAGAACTAGGTCTGAGAGTTTGGCAAGAAGAACGGCTCCGCAGAGCTCAAGTTTCGGAATTGTAATAGGTTTCAGTGGTGCAACTTTGGATTTCGCACAAAGAAGTGATACCTGAATTTGATTGATATGGTTCTTTGAACGCAAGTAAATGCATGCGCCATATGGATGATTAGAGGCATCGCAGAAGCCATGTAGTTCTACCTCTGTGAATTCTTTGCAAAGAACGTGACGAGGAATTTTTAGATCATTGAGGAGTGTGAGCTCGTTGCGATATGAACTCCATTTATCTTGGATACTGTTAGGGACTTGATCATCCCAAGAAAGCCTTTCCATCCATAACTGTTGCAAAAGAATTTTTACATTAATAATGCATGGCGTGAGGAGACCTAAAGGATCAAATATTTGTGATATTTCTGAGAGAATGATACGTTTGGTCATCCTTCCACAAGAGGAATTTGGTATTGAATACATTAACTGGTCAGTGTGAAAATGCCAGACTAGACCTAACGTGTTTGTGTGCTCATGGGAGCCAAACTCAAGAACACCTGGGTGAATATCAGCTTGGTGAATATCACTGAGGACTGCTGGGTCGTTAGAGATCCACTTGCGCAATTTAAAACAACCTGACCTAAGGACATTGAGAAGACTTGAACAAATGTGACGTGCTTGATCTAGGGTGTCAGTGCCTGTGAGCAGGTCGTCAACGTAGAAATCTTCCTTTATTATTTTGGCGATTTCGGGTAATGAATCTTCACATTCAATGCCTAGTTGGGTTAAACAACGAATTGAAAGGAAACTGGCTGAGGCAGTTCCATATGTGACACTATTCAAATTGTAAGTTTGAAGTGATTCTGTGGGACTAGATCGCCACAGGATGCGCTGGAGAATGCGCTGGCTAGGTTCTACTTGCACCTGCCTGTACATTTTTTCGATGTCTGCGGATATTGCATAGAAATGCTTGCGAAATCTAACAAGGATCGAAAATAGATCTTGTTGTATGGTCGGGCCAACCATCTGTATACTATTCAATGAATGCCCTGTAGAAGTAACCACAGAACCATTGAAGACTACTCTGAGCTTAGTAGTAAGGCTCTCCTCTTTGAGTACTCCGTGGTGGGGGAGATAATATGAAATTTCTGAAGAAGTGGGATTGGCTACGGACATGTGGCCAAGGTCCTCGTACTCCTTCATGAAGGCGATGTATCTTTCTGAGAGAACTAGGTTTGACTGTAGTTTCTTCTCAAGTGATTGAAATCGTTTACGAGCTGTTTGAAATGAATCACCCAATACAGTCGCAGGGCTCTTGAAGGGGATTGAAACTATAAATCTACCCTCGGCGTCCCGATGGGTATTTTGAACGAAATGAGCCTCGCAGGCGTTTTCCTCCTTTGAGAAAACTTTCTCGATTGGGTAGTGCTCGAGTTCCCAAAATCTCGTAAGTGAATCTGGGGTGTCTTCGAGACAACTAATATTGCAATGGCTTTGGCTTACCAAGCTGGTACTGGTTGGACCGAAAATTACCCATCCAAAACGTGTCTTTTGGAGGATTGGAAGATTTGGGCCTAAAGAGATTTGCCCTATACACAAGAGCTTCCAGAAGACTGGAGCACCTAACAAAATGTCAATTTCGCCAGGGACATTAAAGGAAGGGTCAGACAATTTGATGTTGTCTGGGATCCTGTACTTGGTGCGATCAACGCGAAAACCGGGCATGAAGCCGCTAATCTGGTCTATAACAAGACATGAGACTCCTATAGTGAATTGTGTGTGATGTGCTAACAGCTCGACATCACATCTCAAATGAACGTGGGAAGTGACTTTACTTAACCCTGAAACAATAACATTTGCATCATTGACTCGCAGATTTAGCCTTTTAGAAAGACCTGAAGTAATGAAGTTAGACTGAGACCCTGAATCCAACAGGATTCGAACAGAGTGTGGAGTTCCGGCAGAATCAAGGATCTGCGCAGAAGCAATGGGTAGCAGCGTTTGAACTTCGTTGGAACAAAATGCTGAAGTGATCTTGCTTGGTTCAACAGGAATTTCTGCGTCCTTTGCAGGTCCTGGTTGTACCGAAGCTACTGTAAGCGGGTCCTCATGCAAGAGAGTATGATGCCTTCCCTTACATTTCCTACATGTGTATTGGGAAGTACATTTATATGAAAAGTGACCCTTGGATAGGCAATTCAGGCATACCTTGAGCTCTTTTGCCTTATGCATTCTATTATGTGCAGTAAGTTTTTGAAAATCATCACATTTTGCTAGAGAATGGAATTTGTTACAAAATAAACATGTGGGATTACTCGAAACAAAGGACTTTGAATGTGCCTTGGATTTTTCAGGAACAGGTTTTTCCTGCTTGGCTTCTAGGGTTTCTAAAACATCCGCAGTGTCTTTGAGAAAATCTTTGAACTCCTCAAGAGTAGGCAGCTCTGTATTGGAACTTCTTTTCAAGGACTCCCACTCGCGGGATGTTTTGGAATCAAGTTTCTTCGAAATTATGAAAATTATAAATGTTTCTAACAGAGCTTAGTCTGAGGCTAAGGATTTTAGAGCAGTGATATGCTTGAAAAGTGTGTCATTTACCTTTCTTAACTTTTGAGCCGATTCCTTGGTTAATGGCTCGAGATCGAAAATAGTTTTCAAATGATTATAAACTAGCATTCTAGGGTTATTATACCTAGCACAAACACTACCCCAAGCTACTTGGTAGTTGACAGCAGTAAAGCAGTAAAGATTTGATTATTTCCGACGCTTGACCACTAAGGCTGGCCTTTAAGTAGTGCAACCTTTGAATATCAGTAATCGACTTATTATCGTGTATAAGATTTTTAAAGATTTCTCTGAATTCAAGCCAATCTGAAATATCGCCATTATACTTTGGCAGATTTATAGTAGGGAGTTTTATAAATGCGGTGCTAAAATTTGCAGAAGCTACGCTAGAACCGTTAGAATGCAAACTACCCTCGCGCGGAAATGAATTACTTCGATATTTGTTTATTAAAACGTTTGCATCAGCAATTGCACCAAAGTAGGAATCCTCAAACGCTTGACGGTATTCATCAGCGTCTGGGGTAGCCTCCCCATCTGGTGCATTGCTAGCTTGCTCTATTTTGTTTTGAATTTCTTCGAATTCCGGCAACAGACCGTTGGCTACGTTTAGCCTTGCTTCTAATTCTTCAACTTGCATTGCAGTAATATTCTCGTCAATATCTAATAGCTTGCCAACAAAAGTACGAAATCGCGTTAATTTACCCTTTAAAATCCCTCGGGAATGAATTAATGCCTCCATTGTACCAAATATCGTATAGCAATAAAAGATTGTATTTAATTACGAGCGAAATATATTCGTAGAACCTCTGTTTAATTTTGCTAATATTTGCGGTGAGAAAATCTCGACTGGCAATTTATCAATTATTAAATTAGTGAGAATAATTACAAGCATATATTATGCGAATAAAGGTTTGCACAAATGCTAAATACAGTTAAGCGGTGAACAACAAAGGAAATTGTAAAAATGGAACTCACAATATGCAGCTGGCCATCTCCGGCGCACGTGTTCGCTTGTTGCAGCTCGTTTGATTCACCCGAGAACCGGTCTCGCGGTGTCTCGGTGCACTTGCACTTGAAGATGTAGCGCTGTGATGCGTGTTGCCCTCCTTGTCGCACCCGCAGGGAATGGAATTGAATATCGGAACGATTTATAACTTTGCACTATTCTGTTCGAAATTTGGCTCGCATGGACCAAATGTAACTTCAGTGGACTGTATGAAATAATACACTAATTTGACGCAAAAAGGCCGTTTATTTAGCGTAATATAGAAATGAAATTTGGACCCCTTACTGCAAACGTGTTGCACGGTTCACAGCTGTCGCAAATCTGAATTAGACGGGGTGACGCCAATACATAGCAAGGAGGGGGCATAAACAATGTACAGGGTGTTACAAACATTTCTCAACAGTAATTTTAAATGAATAATCATATTACCTTTTTTTTCAACTAGTCATAACGGTAGCACATATCTATTTTGTTAGTAGCTAGGGATAGACTATTTTATTCACTAGTGAATAAAGTAGTATTTT
Organism: Agriotes lineatus; assembly: GCA_940337035.1. Taxonomy (NCBI): domain Eukaryota; kingdom Metazoa; phylum Arthropoda; class Insecta; order Coleoptera; family Elateridae; genus Agriotes; species Agriotes lineatus. The sequence continues at coordinate 123,470,220 of OW679195.1, forward strand.
ATCTACCCTCATCATCATAATAAGACTTTACGATTGATTTCCACAGATAAAATACAGCTTTACAAGTAAGTATTGGAAAAATATTGTATGCAAACCCATGCTAAAAGTGTTATGGCACTTGACATGTCTCTAGCAGTAAATTTAGCACTTGTATCATAAATACTTGACTTTTATATTTACCTTCAGAATTTTAACAAATATCATAAGCTATAGTATTCTTCTGTATGTTATTTATAATTCCTTGAATATGCAATGGTGAAAATATATTTTGTAAATTCGCAATTCGTTATAAAGATATTAAAAACCAGTTCTAATAATTACAGCAATGCAAACTATTATTTTTAATATACAATATTTATCTACTTCATCATAAGTATAGAACGTGTAGAAATTATACTTCTCCATCTATTTGCTAATAAGTAAAATATAAATGGACAATACATTCATTAACAGCACAGGATCGCGCGCTGAAATAAAAAAGTCTGGACTTAATATGGCGTGTATTTCCAGCAGTTTACGATGCGTGGGTCTGAAGCTAACAAAGTAGACTAAATTACGTGATGAAACGTGAAATTACTATAAGATATTGGATCCAGGTCTTGTCATATGCCGCACTGCTCATAAATAAAATATAAATTTCGAAATTATTTGTTACCCAACATTATTGTACAAACATCATTTAGTCGAGGTTTGCTTTTTTTAATAATAAATTGAGGCATAATGGTATAAAAAGCTTTAAACGTATATAAAATACTAAGCAATCGTATACAAAGTGATTAATAAATTGTAAAAAAATATGCTAGTGAAATCTTGAGTCAAAATGGGAACCTTGAGCTAAACATACCTTAGTGCAAAGTTGTACGACTGATGACAAACAGGTCAAGAACAAAAACAAATTTAAATTAATTATTCAAGAATTCCTCGACACAGAGTACTCATATTTGTCAGATGTGAGTATTCATTGTTGAATAATACTCTTTTATCTACTCCTACTGCACATTGGCCATGAATTATGATTCATAATTCACGGTTTGCAGCCAATCATAAAAATCTATTTTCATTATTCAATAGTTTGCAAATTGCAACCAATCAGAAAATTCTATTTTTATTATTCAATAGGTTGTAGCCAATCACAAAATTCATTCTTATTATTAAATGACTTTTGAAGTTAACAGCTGTCACAAATGTCATAATTCTGAAATATGAACACAAGGCTCCTATTGCATAGGAGTAGATAAAATATCGTATTATATTCGCGATTATGGCCATTATTCACTCAGATGACTTGCGCCACGCGCCTTCGGCTTGTGGCGCAAATGTCATCTTCGTGAATAATGGCTGTCATAATCGCTCATATAATAATATACTATTATTGGTTTGGAAATTGATTAACCGAGAGGGCTGTTGCAGCTTTATTAAAAAGTCAATGAATGATCGCTGGTATATTTTTTTGCCACATTATTATGCCTCACCCTATGTCATTAAACTATTTAGAAATTACGATAGACCAATCTCATCTACAGATTTTTTGTCTCTTTAATTTTTTTGTTGAAGTTTTCGTTTTCAAGATGAAAAGGCATTTAACTTCTCACCAGTAAGAAATTATTCTAGAAAAATTATCTCATTCATGAATCCAATGTTTATTATTAGTGCTGTTGTTTTTATAAAAGCTGTTTAGTTGTCAAATTTTATTAAACATTAGTTAATACATTGTTTTTATTAATGTTCACCTAACGCTATAGCAGTGGTTAGCTACAAAACACTCCCTGTGCCTCAATTTCCATTAAGAGGGTATGTTATTCAACAACAGATACTTACGTATGCCAAATATCAGTATTCTGTGACCAAGCATTCTTGCTAAATGAATTTAAGTATTTTTTTTCTTAACATTTCAGGTGCTGTAAGTAATGGTACACCTTTGTGCTAAGCTATGTTTGACGTAATCTTCTCATTTTGATTCATGGATTTCCTGTATAATACTTTTCAACTAGTTATGAATCACCCTGTACTGTCAAATACGATTTCTATTTAAATGCAATCAAAATATGTGACTAGCACACTTTCACTGCACTTGTTTTACTGGAATATTAGTAATATTCTAGTTTACCAACAAAATTCTGTTCTAAAACAGTAAAGCAAACTATAATTGTTTGGAACGTTAAGCTTTAATATTACATATTATCTTTATGTACCAAGGGCGTAATTAAGCATTTATGCCCCACGGAGTGAAATTTAGGGCTCTAAAACAACAAGGGCCATAAACGCTAGTTATGCACGAGGTGCATACAAAATATTATCTAGAGATCGGAATATTCCCAATTAAAACGAGATTTATATTTTTTAGAAATGTTGGCAACCTACAATGTCATTGCTTGTCAAACTGACAAACAAGGCACTACGTGGTCCGTAAAGTACTATATTTTAAAAAGATCGAAAATGGGCGATCACCAACTTTTACTTCTCAACCGGTTGAGAAAGTGGTTGCCATGACGGCGGTAGGAAAGTAGTCATTTCCCGACAGCCGTCATGTCAACGGATTTTCGACGTCTTGTACTATTCTTTGATTATCGTCAGTTTTGAAGAACTATCAACTACATTTCTCAAATTCTTGTTTGGAATAAAATGGTTGTGAATAAAATAGTGTACATTACGTCATTAAGAGGGCGAAACGTTTGTATTTCGAAAAAATTCCTGATAGAAGGCAACCAAGTAGAGAAGTTTTTCGAACAACTTTAAGAAGATTTCGCGACACTGGATCCGTTCAATATCAGAAACGTCAGCAAAATAGATTTGTAATTAATGAAGACGTTGAAATAGATGTCTTAGGTGCAATAAACGTCAATCCACATATCAGTAAGAGAAATTTGTCATCAGAAACAGGTATTAGCCAAACCGCAATTGTTCTTATTATCAAAAAACACAAATTTCATCCATACCATTTGTGTCTGACGCAACAACTCACAGGCGACGATTATATGAGTCGGACAAGTTTTTGCATTTGGTTAATGAACAAATTCAGAACAGAGATGCACTTTTTACGAAAAATCTTTTGGACTGACAAAGCCACATTCAAGAATACCGGTTCAGTGAATCGACACAATCTACACTATTATGCAACCGAAAACTCTCATTGGATGAGAAATGTTGATAACCAGCACATCTGGTCGTTGAACATTTGGGCAGGAATAATCGACGATCATGTGATAGGGCCACATTTTTTTATGGGGCTTTAATAGGTCAGACCTATTTTAATTTCTATATATCTATAAATATCGTAAACAATAAAAAAAATAGTCTCCACAACCTAAAAACTCCTGCTTAACTTGCAATTACGTTTATTTCTAGCTATTATTTACATATTAGTTATAGACGAGGTCTATGCATACGGAGTACCAAATTCATTAAATACAGACTGCTAGTCTATATGGATGTAAAAGAAGTAGAAGATATAATAGAACAGCTGTAGTAGCTGAAAGTTAGTTACGCTAGAAATGAACCTAAACAAAACAACTGGTGTACCACCCTTAAACGAGGGTTTAGCACAGCCCTAGCCAGCTAGCTCTGACTCTCAGTAGAAAAAATCGCGTGAGTAAGGACTAGGCAGCGATCCTTCGGGTTTTAAAATAATCTTTATCAAGCAACACAATTTTGGGCGTCTGTCGTTAAACAAGATATCACAAAATCTAGCTATAAATTCTATGACCACCTACCTTTAGAATTACGGGTTTCACGCCTACATAAAAGATGCACAGGTTGAAGGGGGTTGTAACAAAATAATACAATACATCGGCAATAGGGGCTTTTAATTTTTCCCATCAATCAACAATAACAAAATAATTAATTTACAAATAATAAATAGTTAAACTACAATTATAAGGCAAAGCCTATTGCATAAAAGCATAAGTGGAAACATAATAAATGTAATCAAACCATCAATAATATTGAATCCAAAATATGAGTATTGCAACATAATGACATTCGGAAACAATGCAAACATCCAACCAGTTTCTGACTCGCGGCTTCCTTAGATGGCATGTAAATAGGTGAACAATTGACATATGTAGTTCCAGGCGCCTCAAGGACGCTTGTGGAAATAAGTATTAGGTACATATAAATTTTCAGATACCCTAACTGATGAAATACTGACGCTCCAAGCGTCGCAAACAAGCTAGTATTTATTGCGTACACTTTGTTAATCGAAAGCCTTCCTAGAACTGTTTATTTTTAAGCAATAACCCTTTACTGGTAAATAAAACAAGCAAGCTGAAAATCAATGCATGTGCTTACAAAACGTAGGTAGTTGGAAACACTACCTTGCGATCCTAAGTAGGGTATGGCCAGCCCCTCATTGAAATGTTAGATTGGGCCCTGACACGAATACGGGCGCATGCTGTAGCCGAAGAAAAGTCAAGCCGTCCCCAAAGCTGCTCTCATCTGGGCCACACGCTTCAGAAACCGTTTGCTACTATGAAATCCGTCAATAGAGCAGATCACAAGGGAACCACCATCATAGGAGCTTGATGCGAGGGAACCGGTGTCTTATAGTAAGGGCATGGAAGCAGGCTTAATACCATGAAATTAAAACTCACAGAAGAAAGTAAAAAGAAAATCTCACCACAGCTGGAATCGGCCTGAACTTGCTTGAAGAGACGCCGCTGTGCTACTTCAATTATTATAGAAAATAAGACTTCCAAAGCCCGCTAATTAAAACCATGCCAAATCCTGGAAGCTGGCTTCTAAATAAATTGTTTCGAGCCTAGCCTCCTTTGATCAGGGCTCGCTATCAAAAGAAAGCCCGCAGCGAAAATTTCTTCGCAAATGTCAATCTTGAATGTCGAGCGTTCCTTGGGCAAAATTTAATTTACGCAATACCAAGAGCGGTGCGCTCGAAAAAAACATACTCGAAAACAGACTGCCTCGAGAAACGATTTAATATTGTAACGCAAAATGATGTGAGGCGGTACACTGGGGTGCAAATCGGTCAAAAAAAATCTTTTGGAAAAGTTCCAAAGCGTAAGTAGTCAGATGTCAATGCTTAATAGCGGCTTGGTGAGTAGAAACAAAAACGGAAAATCACAATTTCCTACGTAATACACGGAATGAGTGTCCTCAAGTGTCGATAGGTGAAAGTTGTTGTACAACAGGATGAAATAAAATGCTCCAACAAAATTGTATACTGACGAGTGACGACCTAAGACAATAAAACAAAGTATAGGGTGACTACAAAAAGTATGGCAAAAACATAACAAAAGATGAATGGTTTGAGAGAGTTCAAGATAGAATTTTCACCCCTCCGGACTCAGAACTTAATCTTTTTCCTTCGCAAATAAAGATCTATTTTAATCCTCTGTTATAAATAGAACTATTATATAGAAAATTGCCTTTACAAAATAAAAAGCAACTTCGTTTACTGGTCGGTGACTTAGAAGGCATAACGATTAGTCATAACGAAACGTATGTAGACATTAAAAAAGGTAACTTATATATGAAACTACACGGACTTAAACATTAACAGGATTTATAAAAACACAAACAAGTATTAGCAGATTTGTATCAACATTAGCAATGATCATCTACGTCGCAATAGTGGGAGTACGTTGCCACTAAAAATATATACCACAGATACATAAATACCGTTCCTGGAGTTAAAGGTCGCATACCATATTCGGGCTAGATGAAGCTCTGGTGGACTGTCGCAGTTCTAAACGATGAAATTCACTGTCGAGTTCATGTAGTAGGAGTCGAAGTACAAATGAAATAATTGTACACTATAGAAACACAAAGAAGTAGAAACGACAAAAAGTTAAATGGCGACCCCAAATTGCACAGCTTCAAGAAATTCCAAAGCAAGGTTACCTATAGATGATTACATTTATAATTATTTGCGTGACGTCAATGGAACTTTTATGACGTCAACGGGTAACCCAATTATAGCCCTCTGTGAGCTAGGAGGCAGAATATGGATGGGACGAACTACTAGGCTTTCCTGTTAAAACCTAAGATAAATTTACTTAACAACAAATGTATATATTTATTCGCCTTGTGTAAAACTTACCTGTATTTATCGGATATCTTTTCAGCTTAAAAAAAGTCAGCAATGTATTTGTGTTTAAACCCATCTAGTGGCAACCAACACTGCAAGTAAAAGATACAGAGTTATTCGGCATCTTATCTTAATGAAGGGAATTTTGATGCTTTACTGTGTGAAAGCAAAATATGCTACGAGCCCGTGTATAATGATGTAAGTTGTCACTGCTAGCTACATAAGGATAACTTTTGAGAGCTACAGTTAGAGTTAACCATCCAGTTACAACAAATTATGAAGGGGAAAACCAACTAGTGCATGTACAAATTTCAGCACTCCACTCCTAGTATAATTTGCTAGCTGCTCCCTCGAGACCGTTTCCATTCTACTGCATAGTGGAAACCGATCAGAAATTAATTTACTTTGCATGAGTAACAAGAAATACTCATGTGAATAATTGCCACAGCCTCACACATCTTTTTTGTTTTAAGAAAGCGGGTGTTAAGTTGCCCTAATTAATTTCCGCAGTTGGTTCCAATTACCTCAAAGTAGTTTTAATGAAACTTTTAAAGCGCTAGAGAGACGCGTGTTTCAATAGCGGATTGACTTTCGCCGCAGAGACGAGGTGGCCGTATGTGTAATTAAAAATAAGCATTTATATGCGCGAGTATAATTACAACGAACCGCTACAAAAGGCAAAGGAGCAGGCAAATGAAGTAGGATCCACGCCGCAACTCCCCTGAGAAATTAGAGCTGTATGTAGACTTTGCACCAGATAATTTCGTTACCGCACATTTAAATTTAAATTTTGTGTCCTAAAATATAAAAAGCTTGTTACTAGTTTTTAATGAAGTTTTCAATGGTCGTCATACTCATTCATTTTCTCGCTCTTTTAAAAACGTTTGGATAAAAACAGACACAATTTTACAAGTTGTCTTTCCGAATATTACTATGTTACTTTTTCATTTTACAGTTAACGCCTTAATTAAAGATAAACATTGTAAGTTGCTCTTATTTTTTACTAAAATTGGTATTAGAATTGAAGGCCCTATTTTGACCAAGTAATAAGATTCTACTTTGACACTGCGAGGAATGAACACTGTTGAAATTGTATTACGTCTCAATATAACTAATGTTAAGTAAATTGAAGAAAGTACTCGTAAATAGTGTTAATCATCTTATTAACGAGGATGTAGTAATGGCTCTATACACTGAATGTTTCATATGTATTTATACTATGCATACAGCAAAACAATAATAATAGTAATTTATTATACAAGACGATAAAGTTAAATTTTATCCACGAGTGAATCGTTTAACGTCGAGACGAAGTCGAGACGTTAATGATTCAAGAGTGGATAGAAATAACTTTATCGTCGTGTATAATACAATATTTTTTTCTATAGCAAGAATTTTAACAATTTCAAAAGAAAATAATGACAGTCAATCACATTTCAAAATGTCAGTAGCTGGATTGGGTTGCTACGATAATACGAAGCTGTCATATTTAATTTAAACAAAATTTAGAAAATTAAATTACTTTATCTATCCTTGATGTTAAAGTGCTACTTTATCTACCCTTGCTGTTAAAGTAAAACTTGACCTTTTGTTTTGAGTTGATAAAAGCACACTTTAACATGTGCTATAGAAAAAAAATGTATATTGACATTTGCTTTCGGATGTAAAGTTTTTCAATTATTTACACCGTTTTCTTGTCTTTCAGAGCTATGCTAATGAACGAATAATCGTAGTTTGTTTTAATCCTTCTAATCGTCAGACCAAATATATTCAGCTGCCTTCTATTAAGGTTTTTTGGGTATTCTCGAATTAATCAGTGAGAAAATTATATGACACAAGGCATTTATGGCTGTATCGGGGCCAAGTATGAATATTTTTAATATCATTTATGATTGTTTTTTGATAAAAATTCTAATCTGACATACTTAAAATTATGTTTAAGGTAAACAAGCCAAAGCTTCTACTGCCACTTTTACATTTTGATGTTCCAATATTTTCAGTTGCTATAGATATGCAATATTGTGACTGTGATCATACAGTCCAGTCACCATGTACAAAACGACGGCCTTTGCGTAAAAGTAAACTGAAATTTAAAATTCCCTTTTTGGAGTATTGGAAGGGTTCAGGTAAGCTTAACTTCAAGTTGTTACCAAGGTTTTCTATGTGCTATTTTCGCCATTTTAAAAAAAAGTGCGTTTGCTTTTTTTATATAACGCGGTTCCCCTTAACGGTACATGAAAATAAAGTTGACCTTTTATTTAGAATCTTTTGTGCTTTACAATTTATGTTCGATTGTTTTACCACGTACGAGCGATATTAGTCGAACGCGAAAGAAAAGCGTGAAAAGGTCGAGAGTTTTTTTCGCGCTTCTTCGCTTGTATTTCCGTCCTCTTATATAACGAAAAAACCGTTTATTATGAAACTTCCAGAGCTTAAATATACTTGCAATTTCACCTATAATAAATTGAAATGCGACTAAAATTACGATTTGTAGAGTCAACCATAGTCATCAAATCTGCGCGTAATTTTATTTTCATCGTATGTAAATGACATAATAATAGTATATTACATTACAAGGTATGAAAGTGATACTTTTCAGATGAGGAAGCTTGTTTTAATTTAATTTTCGCACTCAGCCAACAGCCGTTAGGCCAATTATAGGCGTCGCTGTGCAGTTATGAGGACTTCCAACCCCACTAACGACTGTCATGATGTTTTTATGACCGCCGGGACCAACTTTTTTCCGTAATAGCAGTACCACGAGGCGCCGAGAGATGCAGCCGTGGAACTCCCATCCAAGTTCTGACCAGAGACAGCGTTGCTTAACTCTGCTGATCGAACGTGGACGCTTGTTCAAGCTACACCACTCGGGACCCTGTTGAAGAATACAAGGTCGCGAAGCGTCCGAGTACTTCTTCAATGCCTCCGAGTCAAGCATAAACACTTTCATGCTGTGTAATGTATCACATTTTTTTCTGAAATCGCTCTTTAAAAATTTTACAATAGAATTATATAGCATCAAGGCGCATAGTGAAGGTACCCGGTAAAGTAAAGTAAAAATGAAAATCTGTAAAAGGCTTTACCCAGAACTTCCCTCGTCGACATGGTCACAATAAATAATTTTAAAAATCAAATTAAGTAAAAATATCTTCACGATTCTAATAAATTAAATACATTTAAAAAAAAGCCTTACCGTTGGTCGAATTCGAACGACAGGCGGACCGTGTGTGCAGCCCACAACGTTTTGTGATATTTGTAACGGAACGGGCAATTTCTACCTGCGCCACGAAGGATCGACCTCGCGTATTCCTGCATCGCAGCTAGATTTAATAACGCGCTAATTTGTTTCTCGTTTTTGTATCGTCAAACCGTTATTCTGTATCTATTGGCTCCCATTTTTGTTAAGAATAAAGTCTGCACTATATACAAATTATTACTTGTCTCTATTACTAAGTTGAATGAAAAATAAACAAAATTTTATTTTTTTAAGGTGCTCACCCTGTATACATTTGTATGAAATTGTACCGGTTTCATGCGAGGTAGATATATAATATGTAAGCAAAATATCGTTTTCCTCCGACAAATAGTTTTTGAGCTATACTGCCAAAAGACAGACAGACAGACAGACAGACAGACGGACAGACAGACAGACAGACAGACAGACAAACAGACAGCCAGACAGACAGACAGACGGAATTGAGAAAACCTCTTTTTCGTCATCTAGGGACCTTGAAACGTGAAGATCTGAAAAAATCTCGGAAGGTGATTTATTCGTGATTACAATACTTCTTTCGTCTTTCAGACCAGGGAAATAAAAAGTGTAAAATTTTTATTCTTAAGAATTTTTACTACAAAATATTGTTCAAACTGCTACGTACACTTAATATTTAGTTCATATGTGACTTTTGCAGGATATGACATATTATTTTATGTATTCTGAAATGTAAAAATGTTAAAAACTGCGATTTGCAAACACAGAACTATTTACAATTGAGAAGACTTAGCTTCACTTGTGTACACAAAACCAACAAAGTTTATCTTACTGTAAATAGTAGCAATTGTCAGGGGTTAAACCGTTTGGTTTATTCTGATCTGACAGATCGGTCTCGCCAGCGGTTTTTTTTTTGTAATCCAACGTTTTTTCTTTCGGCTGACTAATAATGAAGCTGTTACGGGAGTCGTCCATCTGATTGAGACGATCGTGCCGCTTGGTTCTGTATTGTTTTAATTTTTTATTTAGTTTGAAGATACTTAATTATTGTCTTAATTTATGGTCCAAAATTATGTAGCCAGCAGTGTAACGTAGAAATCTCATTTCAGCTGTTTTAGTCCTTCTTGCTTGGATTTTAGTAATCGTTCAATTTTTGAATCCGTATAATAGTCCGGAGACAACCCCGACCTTATAAAACTTAAGGCGTGTTTCTCTCATTATGTTTTTTAGATATATTTTTATTGCTCCACACATATACTGGAATGTCGTTTTGTGCTGTTGATGTCTCTTAGTTTTTCATATGTAATTTTGTATCCCTGATAACTGAAGAAACTGGCCCGTTCGATTGGCGTGTCATCAATATATGATTTTCGCTCAAAACTAATCTTGGCCTTTAAAAGCCTTAGTTATTGAAGTAGATATTTCTAAATTATATATATATATATATATTTAATGTTTTGTATAGCTTATGAAAAGAATAGGCGCCTTCGAAATGTTTTATGGGCGTAGAATGTTACGCATCCCATGGACTGCGCATAGAACCATTGCCCCACTAATTGGAGTTGTCCTCTAATCACCGAATAATTTGCCGTTTTGATTTGTGGGGCTTGTTAGCACTTTTATGGTCAACTACATGTACTGCTACAAATTATTGAAAATCCGATGAGCAGATCGATTGTATTGATATATTTCTTTTACGTCAGGCAAAGCCTGCTAGCTGCTCGTCAGTGAACTTGCCATCTGAGAAGATTGAACTCTTCATTCAAAAGACATTGGCTTAATCGAGCAGCGAGAGACTATGGATAACAAACATATGTAAAAACCATCATAACAACGTCTATCAATGATTATTTTTTTTGTAGCGATCTCAACCAATCAGAAGGCTGTATTTAGTTAAGTTATCTTGTATAATTTCGATTATACAAAATCGATTATACTATAGTATCTTCACTAGACAACGCAATACATAACTTTTGTCAACTTGATGTTGTTTTCATGAAGATTACTTTCAGCTAGTTTAATGCAAACAAATCGAGCTGCCAATAAAATATTTATTTATTCCCTATACTTTACTGTACTACTAATTTATATTGCCCTGGGTAGCTAGCTTATTCAGTCGGCGAGGTATAAGCCTCTATTAACATCGTCAGTGTGGCTAAGGCTGAGCTAATATTGTTTTGGGTTGGGTCGTTGTCACCTGGAATGCTGAACTTACATATGCAGATACTAACGGCAATAAAAACCGAACAGTTTATATAAACAACATATAAGCTGTAAGAAAAACACAGACACAAGAAAATACATATAAAAAAATACACAATAAAAAGATAGTAAGCTACATGTATGACAATACCTTAACTGGGTCGCTAAAGTTCAGCTATCAACGCAAAGTCAAATACCACTAGTGCGAAATGTAATGGAATCCTGCGCACAAATAAACTCTCGCGAAGTTGTCTATTCTTGAAAATGCGCTCGTACTAGAAGCGCTGGAATTCGATGTAGCGTGGGCGCATTCAAATGACGTAACCGCGAGGTTCTGGTTGCATGGGGTTTCCCGTGCTCTCAAACACTAGAACGATGGCCCCAGATGTCGCAATAATATCTCACCTTGCACGGTGGGTATAGCTGGCAACTAACCTAGCTTTTGGTTGTCCCCAAATGTTCTCGTAGTAGCACAAGAAAGACGATACTTCTATGGCGTCGCAATGACAGCTTCCTTCTAGCAGCAGCGGCAGCGTTTGGCGCTGATGCAACAGGATATCGCTACTTTCGGACGCTGGGCTCACACTCAGGATTCCCTGTGTAATGGTGGCGAATAATACAGGCCACCACACACTGCACAGAGCACTTTCAGGGCTGTTATTAGCCCGCTTCGCACCTCTCTTAATTAGTAAGCACAAGTCGTTTGCCTGCTTACTACCCGCACCTTTGACTGGTTTGGGTGCGAATGAATCTCCCGCGGGCCCTCACGGTATTGTTGCAATTCTACTTATCATTCCGCTACTCGGAATTATGCTGCTGTATACGCAAATTTCCTCACGTTCCCATTCGTGATCTCGCCTACAGGTACTTATAATACGTTGCCGCTTATCACATAAGGGTAGCCTAACTGTATTCGTTATATGTAGATATCACGAATACAGTTAGGCTTATTGATAGCATGTATAGAAAAACAGGTATGAAATATATGAATACAGCTGGCACGGATTGGCCAGTTTCACTGGGGTGCCTGTGGTTGTTGATCTGTTAACCCTTATGTGGATGAAGATGGTATTCAGGTACTTTTCTAGGGTATAAAATATTAAATATTTCGTTTTTGGGAGGATGAACCAACTTGAGTTTCTAGGACATATACAAGTATATTTTGAAAAGTTTATATATTGAAAAGTATCGGGTTTCTTTAGCCTTGATAAAAAAATCAACACATTCTGGCGGACGCTGGTAGCTGGAAGCACTGTATATTTTGTAGCGCAAAACCAAAGGAAATAGTGTTTTCAATATTTTTATGTAGTTATTGTTAATTTTATGTTTCAAATGTTACAAAATATTAAATGCAATAAATTACTTCTGGCACTGAAGACATTTTACAAATACTATACGTCTTACGGGCTTTTCTTTTAATTTTCTCTTCGCTGCGATAACACATTTAATTTTTTTCTACTGCAATGCGTCCAATGGCATTCTATTCCGGGACAAAATTGGAAGTATGAGGAGTTTTCAGGGAAATTCGTAGAACACTTTCAATGGCGTTTTTAATAAACCGATTTTGCACTGCTATGGGATTGTCGCTTCTTTGGTTCACAGCTAGCAAGCACAGATGACGAGCCAGGACTTTTAAAAAACATCCCCTTACTTGCATTTTAATACTACGTGGGATTGATTTTAGTAAAGATAACTTAGACAGCCAGAGTTACTAATCTATAGTACGTCTAGAAAGTATCCGAAATTTTATAGTTTTAAGAAATGTCATGAGTCCTGGTCCTCTAAAATTTTGTGTGCATATTGTCAGGGTAGTAGGTCATGGATAAAGCAAAAGACAATCCTATATGTCAAATATGTTTATTTTCGAGAAGTTTAAAGTCGGTATACTTTTCCGTGTACTTTCTGGACTTACTATAATATATTGAAAAAAGGCCAAAGGCCAACGGCTTGTTCGCCTAGTGTATGTTTCCAACATTTTATCCATAAAGTTAGCACCTGACTTAGTTTTGTTATAAAACGAGATTACCTTAGACTTTGACTTAAGGGTATCATCAATTGCATTTGTAGAGTGCATCGTTGACAACAAAACTAAGGTTTAACTTACTTGTGAGGCATATGAGCTCAACATGGTATCTGTGTTGAAATCAAAATTTGTTGAAAAAGCGGTCATTTCATTTTAGCTAAAAGGTCCTTGGGAACATAGGGTTTGTTTTTCCTAACTAGAGTGAGCCCATCTGATTTTAGTATGCGACTAAGATATGAGAAATTGTCGGTGGATATATATTGCGGTCTGAACCTTTGTAGTGCCAACATAAACGCATTATAGCTTTTTCGCCAGTGTTAAGGCTCATTACTTGATTCTCGAATGATATTATACAACCAGGTTTGAGTCGACAGTAATTGGGTCTTGCTTCAGATGCTCAAAATACTACTACAATATACAGCAGCAGATGGTGGCGTTGCAGTAGTCTCTGCCTTTATAATAAATTCCTCATCGTCATTGGTGACCTACACATCTGTTTCGATAGGAACGCTCTGCAGTGCAAACATCTTCTACATCTAATCCTTCATCGTTTGCTGGTGGCACATAGTATTCGTCGTTACCATCTTCAAATTTAATGAATAACTAAATTCCACATCAGACACTTCACACAATCTGGCGACATCTTCGGCCATCATTCTATGTCGAAAACCATAAATTGCCACAGAAATATCTGTAACAAACACAAAAACCAAGCAACATACTTATCTAAATCAATTTATTTTCTGGAATTCTATGATGGGTTACAAACAGGGTGCCAACGCCTTCTGTAATTTTCTAAAGTTCCACTACTCGATGCTTCATTGCTTCTAGAAGATGTACTACCACATTTTCCATCACAAGATACAGCAGCAATATCAGTAGTAGACATTCTTTTTCCCAATTGAACTAAACTGATCACAATTCAACAAGATCAGAAAGTAGACAGGACCATACATGAGAGATAACTGCCCACAAAACAACCAGCCAACATTAGGCTTGCCCAGACACAAAAACAAACCACAACCCACGCAACACCATTTAAAATACACAGTGGTACACAGGTACCACCTCCCGCCATGTGTACAGTGGGTGGGCAAATTTCGATGTTTTCATAGCAAATCTCGATAACTATAGAAGATACGGAAAAATGAACGATCCTCGATCTCTTTTTCTTCAAGAAAAGCTTAACGCTAAAAACCAAAACTGGCTATCGTCTTCTTTTTCTAGTTATAAACAAAAGTACGATTTTTCGACTTTTCGTTTTGTGGCTAGAGCTATCTAATTTATGAAAATAAAGAAAATTCATTCCTACGTTCTTCGGGCACTTTTCTGTTAAGAATCCAGTGGCTTAGTCGGTTTTTCAAAAACAGTTTCTAAATTCAAAAGTTATAACATAGTTACATTTATTATATGAAACTTACAGTTAGCTGTGGCATTATGAGACAGGTGATTTTTTCTCATTTATTTTTAGCAAAAATTCTCAATCTTCAAAGTAGTTTTTAATATTCCTTCGTTTTATAGTTGAAGGCTTGTGCCATTTAGAATATACTTTATATATATATATATATATAGTAAAATATTTTTCTTTGACTGGGATAGGGGTTGGGATAACTCCAATCTCAGTACTAAGCACAGGTACCAAGCTTTAATGGTTAGATTGAAATAAAACCACTTGTATGTATCGCCGACGTTTCGTATTTATTTTTAATACTCTTTAAAGGCTAAGGACAAACATTTACAAATAAGCAACGTTGCTATAAAAGTTATTTTGAGTGAAGGTCTTACCTAACAACTTGTGGAACCAAAACACATGTTTTTTAAGGACATGTGACGATATTCAAATTTGAACAAAATCATTGGAAAAGGCAGTAGGCCACCAAAATTACAAAGCTAGGCTGCACATAACATAACTACACTTAATCCTGTATCTAGCAGGTATTGAAAATTATTTCTAAGCAGGCAGCGACAGGTGTCTGAAAGTGGTTAGAACCACGCATGCGCGGAAGCGCAAGGCGTCCAAATATTACGAGGGACGTTCAAAATGGAAATGACCAATTAGCTTGTGCAATGCAATCTAATAAGAGACCCTGAATAGATCTAAATATAATTAAATTTACTGTGGAACCGTATTGAGTTTATTAAGAAATTTATTATTAAAGAAGTAGTAATAGAATTGAGGGAGTAAAAAGAAATTATGATAAGATAAAAGTATCTACCCATTGGGCTGCCTCGGTTGGAGGAATTCTAAGGAGAAATCATTGTTGGACATGGCTAACAAAAGGTGGTAGGAGACGCTGAGATGGTCAATGTCAGTATTTGAATTTAAGGTATTACTGGTACCAAAAATGTGGCACATTTCGATGAAAGTGCGGTGACTAGAATTTGGTTCAGTGGTAATGATTTTTGTATTTTCAAAATCCATACAATGACCAGTGCTGCTGACATGTCCAGCCAGGGCGCAGGCTTTGGGTTTCAGACGAGAGTCGCTTTTATGCTGAGTAATTCTTGATTTCAACCTCTGAGAAGTTTGACCAATATACGTAGAAGGACAACCACTACAGTTTATCTGATAGACGACATTAGGGGTTAGGAGAGCTGGAGTTTTATCCTTTAATTTGGAGAAACAATCTTTTATGATATGATGGTGCTTATCCGAAATGATAATATGATCGAACTTACGAAAAACCTGTTAAATTATATGAGAAGGTCCTTGGACGTAGATGAGACTTTTGTAAAGTGGAGGTTTATCATTTATATTATTATCAGAATTTTCTGGTGGAATGATCCTGCCTTGGGGGTGGAGGTTGAAATCAAGAATTACTCAGCATAAAAGCGACTCTCGTCTTAAACCCAAAGCCTGCGCCCTTGCTGGACATGTCAGCAGCACTGGTCATTGTATTGATTTTGAAAATACAAAAATCATTACCACTGAACCAAATTCTAGTCACCGCACTTTCATCGAAATGTGCCACATTTTTGGTACCAATAATACCTTAAATTCAAATACTGACATTGACCATCTCAGCGTCTCCTACCACCTTTTGCTAGCCATGTCCAACAATGATTTCTCCTTAGAATTCCTCCAACCGAGGCAGCCCAATGGGTAGATACTTTTATCTTATCATAATTTCTTTTTACTCCCTCAATTCTATTACTACTTCTTTAATAAACTCAATACGGTTCCACAGTAAATTTAATTATATTTAGATCTATTCAGGGTCTCTTATTAGATTGCATTCCACAAGCTAATTGGTCATTTCCATTTTGAACGTCCCTCGTAATATTTGGACGCCTTGCGCTTCCGCGCATGCGCGGTTCTAACAACTCTCAGACACCTGTCGCTGCCTGCTTAGAAATAATTTTTAATACCACGATTTTTATCTAATTGACGGCCATTTTGGCCAAAACGCTAATAAAATTATTGTAAATCAAATTTTAAATGTGTCAGTGAACTTTTAATTTGTAACCTGATAGATACAGGATTAACAGCCAGTCTTATAAAGACCAATAATCTGAGGTTAACTTTAATTCGTTGCTAAAATAAACAAAAGTGCATCAAAATTTGTTTACTAATGAATAAAATGTCATAAGTACTAAGGTTTTGATGCGCGTGTATTTGTTTTAACAAGGAATTAAAGTTAACTTCAGATTAGTGGTCTTTATAAGACCGGCTGCTAGTGTAGTTATGTTATGTGCAGCCTAGCTCTGTAATTTTGGTGGCCTACTGCCTTTTCCAATGATTTTGTTCAAATTTGAATATCGTCACATGTCCTTAAAAAACATGTGTTTTGGTTCCACAAGTTGTTAGGTAAGACCTTCACTCAAAATAACTTTTATAACAACGTTGCTTATTTGTAAATGTTTGTCCTTAGCCTTGAAAGAGTATTAAAAATAAATACGAAACGTCGGCGATACATACAAGTGGTTTTATTTCAATCTAACCATTAAAGCTTGGTACCTGTGCGTAGTACTGAGATTGGAGTTATTCCAACGCCTATCCCAGTCAAAGAAAAATATTTTACTGTGTATTTAACCACACACCGGCAGGCAACAAGCCGCGACTTCGTCTTGGCTTGTACTTGCCTACCTCAGATGTTAATAGGTCCATACATTCCTTGTTACTTAAATAGCTATTGTATACCAAGGCACTGAAGTTTAGCTTTTTATCCCTCATGTGGTTGTAGTTGCCGAGGCCCGTCGGTTGACGTTTACCTATCGCCTCGCCACCTACAAAAAAGTCGTATTTTAATAACGATTTCGAGGTACTTTAATGCCGATTTAAAGTAATAGTAGATTATGCAATGAGGGAGAGAAATGCGTTATTTTGCTGAGGTACAATTTCTGACTCGAGGGCTAAACCCGAGAGTCAAAAATTGCACTGAAGCAAAATAGCATTCTCTCAGAGTTGCATATACTATTTTTTTCACGTTGCAGGAAGATTTAAAACGAAAACCCGTTTTTTTTAAACGTCATTTATTGACATTTTAGTTACAATTATTTTAAAATTAGTAGCTTATGGTAAATTTTAAAGTTGGTGGCACTGTAAGTCATTATGACAAGCGCTCACAATTATGTCAAATTCGAGATAACCTCGAATTTGATATAATTGTTCTGTCAGTCATAATGAAAACTCCCTAGGGAAATTTTTGTCTTATTTAGTCTCTAAGGAGTAAATGTGTTGCATTTGTCACAATTTTGATGCTATAGAAACCGACTTCTACTCCCGGTCGTGAAAATAGTTATTAATTGCCTGGAGTTTGCATAATAGTACTGTAAGGGTATGGCCTTGTTTGCGTGTTTGCTTTATGAATCAATATAATGAACTATTTATAAATTTGTTTTAGGATCGTTGCCTACACAATATGTCTCTGGCAACTATGATCCGTAACAGTACCTTAAATTGGATTGTATTATTATTACTTCGTTGTCGGATTACCTGTTATGAAATATATTTCATTAATATTACAGGAATTTTTTACCTTAACGTGCCGTATCAAAAGCATCTGCTAAATAATGTCTTCACCAGAAGCTCTTTGAAGTTATTTTAATAAAATTTCTTAAATGTTTAATTTTTTGTGAAATGTGTGCTTTATAAAGAAGCATCAAACTTATTGACCTCGAAAATAACCTAAAGGCAAAATAAGACTTCTGAAGGATGCTAAAGCGTATAAATATAATCTTGAAACAAAACAGTTTTTCGTTACATACAAAACGCTGACGTGAAAGCACTTTGACGAATATTTTTCATACAAGTTTAAATATTATCACTAATTTTTCTAACTAGGAAAAATATGTACCTAGAAGTATTTTCTTTAATCCTAAATTTTAAAAAAATCTACCGTGAGCAGAACTGGAACGGGTGCTTCTAAACAGCTTAATCTAAAACCAGTAAATTTTTAAATGCTGCAGCTTGTATCCGGAAGTTTTTTGTGTGCGGTTACTACCCAGTTTTTGCGAAAACTACACCACGTACGTGATTACGGATTCGCACCCGCCATGAATGCAAAACTTTTCGGTTTACTACAGCCCTTATAGGCATAAAATATTCCACAAAACCGCTGAATCGATTTTTTCACAATCGCGCATTTTATGAACAATACGAGTTTCCTGCGACTCCAGAATGCTAAAATGTGAATACTCATCTGAGACGCAACTTCTTTATAATCTTACGGCTGTCGCAAGTGCATTAGAGCAATTGAAAGCTTCATTTCACGAAGCGCTGAAAGTAAATTTGGATATTCTATTAGTCCTCGCTGAAAAATGCCGCAGTCGTTGTTGCTTCCTCCGAAATTGCCCATATCATTTCCCCTTTGGCGCTGTAGTGCAAAAAATTAAATGTTAAATAGGGAATTTATCTGCATCCTATTGACTTAACAACTCCCTCCATATTTTTTTCGTAGTTGCCACAGTGCAGAATTCCATCAAAGCTCCTCTATTATTGCCGATTTCAGCAGTGGAATGACTTGACTTTTGCATTTGAAATAAAGGAGCTGATGGCCTTTCAGTGTTATCAACATCGAGCACACTTTCTTCATTTATTTGCCCGCGTTCCGATGAGGAAGTGATATTTTAATGCCATTTATTCTTCTAAAAGTTGGGAAACGAATTATAATTAATCTTTTAATCGCATTCCTGGGCACGATGTAGGACGAGGTTCGACCCAAGTTTCCGGATGCGAATCGTAGGCTGCTCGGCACGTGCTGCCCATCCATGTAATATAAAGTCTACAACAACTGTAGAACTTGGCTTAAGTGCTCAAGAAGGTAGTATAGATTCGGGCAATCCCCAAGTAACAATAGTTTATGTTAGATGTTAGTGTAAGTAGCCACATGGCACCAGTAAAGTCCATGCTTTCCTCCGCACATAATCCTGATTAGCTGTAATTAAACCTTGTGGGTGACCAAACGTAGAGGTGTACCTCTTTAATTACTTGCGAGAGAATTTGTAGATAATATTTATACAAACTGCAGTCTATACTAACTAACAATGTTTGAACGCAACTTCGCCTGTTGTGCTAATTAATACAAGACAACTAGTAATAGAAACACTTAATCAGCAGAATGTAGCAATTTGATGAATTATTAATTTACGGAAAACTATTTTAAGTAATAGCATCGACTAAAATGCTAGTCCGTCTATACAATGATGCCAGTTGCCTCTAAGTTGAGTGATAATTGTTTTATGATATAAATATATATTGCTATGGTATATAGGGGTCTATATACTACCTTAAATACGTCTATTTATTTAGATAAATGCTAATGGAAAAGTGAAATACAGTCACTAGATTGAATTAATCAAATTTAGAAAAATGTAAAAACAACTGCTTATTTAATTGAAAGATATGGATGGAATTAAAGATTGAAAGTAAATTTAAAAAGAAAGGTATAGCATTTGAGTACTATTTGATGGTGGTAAAAAGAGATAATACTAAATACAAGTTAATGTTGCATATGACAAGATAAAATCATATTGTAAGAAATTACTAGTGGACCCGTTGCAAAATATTTTGCAACGTGTGGCAGGATCCATTAGGTAAAATTTAAATGTTTAAGTTTTTAAAACTACTCACACGTGATATTGCTACATAACCTTGACCATAGCTAAATATTGGTTGTGGCAAATACGATATGTTCCCGCTTTATCCATAGTTTGTTCTTGTGATTTATAAATTGTTATCACAAATGATACGTGCAGTGAAAATTTTCTTTTCCGAAGGCAAAAAAAAGGTAGTGCAATATTAGAATGTATTGATCTATACACTGTAATAATACTCTTCTGCCTGGCTTGTGGCTTGTCCATTTAATACTAAATCTAAGCAGTTATAAATAAATTGCGTACCATTAATCTTATCTCATCTATTAAACCAGTAGATAAATTTAAACTTTTCAAAAGAATATCTATTGATCATATTTTTAGTGTTAAGCAATGTGGATATATGCCACTGAAATTTTACAAATCGATTAATTCCATAGAAAATTATAAAGTGTTGTCATTATGTGATACAATTGTATTTACACTCAAATATTGCTTTTCATATTCAGGCAAGAGAGATATAATTTTGTTGCAATTCACGCGAGAGTGGACAAAGCTCCAACTTAATTCGCCCCAAGAATATCGGCAACTAAATCCGCCAATCGGCGCGGACTTAAATGTCCAAATATTCGCTCGTAAACCAAAACTCCGCCAAACTGCATGGGGCACACAAATAATCAAAAGCAAACTAACTCCCCATCGGATTATAAAAAGCGAAAATCCGTGCAAGCTGCTAGCTTCGCTGTAAAAATGAGACAAAGGCCGAAGTGCCATGAGTTTGCAAAATCCGAGCCCCACAAAAAAAAATCGGCAACCTAACAAATTTCGATGGAGGGAACCGAATAACGGCACTAAAGGTTTGTTCACACAGTATCAGCCGCTAAGAGATCAGTTACACAGTAACACCCTTTGGGGGTGAATTCCAGAAATCCCTGGAAATGATTTGGTCTATTTGTAAGACGATCTAATATGCAAAATTTCAACTTTCTATCTGTAGTAGTTCGCTCGTTAAGGTAATCTTTAAACAACAAATCTATCTCATTTCAACCTTTTGAGGAGATGCATTTTACAAAACCCTGAAAATGGTTTGATATGATTTGTAAAACAAACTAATATGCCGAATTTCGACTTCCTACCTGTATCTATCTCGTGACGATCTTTAGGAAAACACATCTATCCCATTTAATCCCTTTGAGAGGATACATTTCGAAAAACCCTGAAAATGGCTTGACTTGATGTGTAAAACAAACTACTGTGCCGAATCAACTTTCTACTTGCAGCAGTTACCGTATTATGGCGATCTTTAGAAAACACATCTACCCCATTTAATCCTTTCGGGAGTTAATTTCGAAAAGCCTGAAATTGGTTTGACCTAATTTCTAAAACGATTTAATATGCCGAATTTCAATTTGTTGCCTGTAATAATTACTTTGTGGCTATTTTTTAGAAGAACACTTCTGGTCTATTTAACCAGTTTCAGGGGATGCATTTCGAAAAACTCTAAAAATTACTTTCCATTAGTAAAAAATCTAAAATGCCGAATTGCAACTTATTGCCTGTAGCAGTTTTCCCGTGGCGTTATTTTGACATACAGCTTTGTTTCATTTAACTTCTGGGATGAATTCTCCAAAACCCTAAAACTGATTTGAGCCAATTTGAAAAATGTTCTAATATGCTCAATTTTAAATTCCTATACTTGTACTCGTAGTAGTTTCCTTGGAGAGATATTTAGAAAAACAGATTTGTCCCATTTAATCCCTTTCGGGGATGAATTCTGCAAAACCTTGACATCTACTTGATCTGATTTGTAAAACGAACTAATATGTCGAATTTCAGCTTCCCACCTGTAGTAGTTTCCTCGTTGTAGATCTTTACAAAAACAGGTCTACCACATTTAGCTCCTTTGGAGGAATGCATTACGAAAAGCCCTAAAAATGGTTTGACCCTACTTCTAAAAATAACTGATATGGCGAATTACAACTTCTTACCTTCCCCAGATTCTATTATGTAACGATCTGTGAAGTAAAAGTCAATCCCATCGAATAGAGGGTAAAAGCACTTCTTTGTAGACGATATTGGATATTTTCCCTTCTGGTTTGAGCACCACTAAGTTGTTTGGAGAACTGACCCTAAACAGTCTAGATAAAGTTGATGGAGAAAAAAGCAGTCTTCCCTCAAGTCGACCCCAGCCTGATTCAGCGACTGCCCATGCACCTTATTGATCATCATGGCAAAGCAGGTTTTTACTGGAAATTACAGTCTCCTAAATTGAAAAAAATAGTCTGAAGGAATAAGGGTTATTCGAGGAATGAAGACTGTCTTCTCTTCTCCAAAACTGTGTCATCTGCCTCCACCACAGTGTTAATCGACTGATAAATCTTTTCCTCCGAATGAAAGGTTCCGAGGTGTGTGTTGTTGATTTTTAGTGCCTTTTCATTCTTCAGAGTGATACTCGCTCTCTTCGAAGCCAGGACACAGGTTTTGCTGTTATGTTCTTGATGTCGGAATATATTATGTTAGTGAGGCTGGCGATATCTGTCACGGCTTGACATACGTTTTTGTTGCCGAGTTTCAAGTTAAGTTTAGAAAACTATTCGGCCTTGGAATATCCTCTCAGGTGAACCCTTATGTAAATTCAAGACAATATGTCCTTATTGTACTGATACTGCATTTTTAAAAATCACTATTATAACACGTATTTGTCTTGAGAGCAACTGCTATTTAAATGCCATCGTCGAGCTGATAAAACCACAGTAAATAAAAATCCACTAATGGAACCCGTTGAAAAATATCTTGCAATTTACAAAACTTCTTTGTAGACAATGTTTAACGTATGGCACTATCCATCAGGTAAAATTTGAATTTTTAAGTTTTCAAAACTACTCGCACGTGACATTGCTACATACACTTGACCATAGCTAAATACTGGTTGTGGCGAATATTATATATTTTTATTTTATTCAGAGTTTGTCTTTGTGATTTATTAGCTATCATCACACACGCTAGGCGCACAGAGAAAATGGGAAGGGTGCCACAAAGAAGAGCTAGAAGAAGTCCGAATAGAATTTTGAAATAATAGATTACAAAAGCGATGACTGAATGCAACTTACACGAAAGAAACTGTGAGGATGGAAGAGTATGAAAAACAGGTGTCGGACAACGTCGAAAGACGTGCTAACAATATACGTATGCTTGTACCAACAGGGAATGCAATGAGGCAGTGTGTAAATAAGCACATCCACATAATTATAATGAGCAGAAGAAACACCTTACAGCATCTGAGCAATACCGATTTGCTTTAACTGTCATTTTACATGTATTTTGACGTTTGTCTCACGAATCAGCAGACCTTTGATTTCAAATAAACATTTAGTAGTAACAGTAGCCCATTACAATTATCGGCAGAACGCCGCAGGCTGACTGTGAGAATATACCTGGTTTACTGCTACTGCATGGCCGGCTGCAACCACTTGAGAGCTACAATATGATGGTTTCTCTCTAAAAATTACCAATTTATTTGCAATTTAGGACTTTTGTGCACATCTACACGGTAAGGGCTTTCATTTAAAGAAAGAATTATCGAAATCGGCCCGGTGGATGTCTCAAAATAGATGTCGAAAGAAAACGCTTCACGTTTTAAATATATAGATGAAGTGGGTAACATTCAGATTAATATAATGTATAGCAGGCAGAAATAATGGTAGTTTAGCATAGAAATAAAAATTTGTTTGATTATTGAAAAATAACAGATTAAAAAATAACGTGTAATTTGGATAGTTTTGGTAAAAATAAATTAGAAATTTGGCCCTATTTATTTAATTTGTGTGCTGGTTATATAAAAAGGTTGATAATATAAATCTACAAGGTGGAATTAATTAAAATATTACGAGTATAAAATGAGAATAATGCAAGAGAATTTTGAATATGGTATACTTACATAATAACAATTACAAGAAGCAAGCAGAATAGGAATTGGATATAATTGAATGGATTTTGTATTACAAGTCATAAATATTTACATTAAGTAGAGGATTGCAAGTTGGTGGAGTTTTCGTGGACTTCCCTTGGGGAAGTAAGGACCATTTGGACAAGAACCAATTGACAGGGACCAGTTGACTTGCTTTGACGAGGTAGCTGCTCGAGGTTGCGAATTTTGCTGGATTCTGACAACGTGTGTGGTTGTAGGAGGATCTAAGGAAGTACAAGGTTACTTTACAATCATATGTGGAAGTATACTTACCATGGAGAAGTTGGACAGAGGGAAGTTGTAGGAGTGACAGTTGTACAGGGGATAGAAGAGGAACAGGTATCTGCCAGCATCTTGGGGTGTTGCAGGTTGGAGGTGGCTTGTTAGTGACCAGTGCATTGTGGCTGAGGTGTGAAGGAGTTCAGATAGCAAGACAGAATCATACCAAGGTAATTTTGAGTTGGTCTACAAAGCAAGGAATCCAGGTGCGTGCATAATAATTTGAATTGAGGTATTCTGAAATAAGAGACAATTAGAAAGGTTTATTAAAACATAATTGAATACTTATCATAAACATTATTGAGTCAGATAACATTGTAGAGGATTTTATTTTGTCATCTTGAATATCATTGAACACGATTTGTAATTGTAGTTGACAGCAAGTGTCATAAATTAATTTCAGTTCATATAAAAAATAAAATATGAACTATCAAGTAACTAGATTGGCGGTCCACCCTGAAAGAGTTCTTAAAAAGCTTAAATACTATTTAATTTCGTTCATAGAAAACTTAACACCTAAATATAAAGAGAGGAACCTTTAAATTAAGATTCTAATTTTATTAAACAGGACTCAATAACGCATGTTACACAAAATTTCAGTTTGTTCGGTAAAGTTTTGTAGATTTGTATCAATCCATTATTTTTATTTCAATGCATGTTTTAAATTATTGACAATATTCTTTTCCAGTTAATGCCAGCTTGACTTGTTCTTATTGCATGGAAGAGGTGTTGGATAATTGAATAAATGTACCTCGAGTGTTTATTTTGGCTTAAGTTTGCGGGTTCTTATAAAATACGCCACTATTTTGCTCAAATAAGATTAGATAACAGCGTTTACGGTCAAATAAAGTTTACCGAGGCAAGAATATTTGTGTTTAAAACTGAGTTTATTTACTTTTGTTTATGTTTAAATTTTTAGGGTTGTGCACAGTTTTGTACATTTATTGGGCAGTTCCTGCAGCTTCAGTTATGTAGACACCATGGAATGAACTGTTATTTATTGTAAAAATGGCTTGTCGAAGCGCATGCCGTAGATGCTATCGTTTCAGCAAGAGATTTTTTATGTAAATTTTGTCCCCTCTGTTATCTCCAACGTTTTCTTTTTTCTTCTTGAATTGCACTACCAGTATTGCTCCCCGGAACCTCTCACGCATTACTTCAGGGGGCGCAGACGTCACTTAAACCTAACCCTTAACTAAGTGAAATTCAGAGCGCCCGGGCCAGAGAGTATTTCGACTGTGACCTCGGCTGCAACTGTGGGCACAACTCGCCCACCGAGGTCTCTGTCATCTCCAACCTGTAATTTTATCACCACCCAGTTTGAGCAGTTTAAATGCAGATAAAATATAATTACTTGATGGAGATATTTATTTGCTAATAAAAAAGGTTTTCCTTTCAAGAGCCCATTTGAAAACATCTCTTAACTACAGCTCAAAATCAACATCATTTTCAGGACAAGAGCAATTGGAATGCATTTTAACCAATGAAAAAATATAGGAATTTATATTTTATCTAACTTAAGTTCTTTGAACATAGGTACAATAATTATTCTTATTGAAATTAAATTTACTAAAATGCTACGTAATCTTTATTTGACCGCATTAGGGCGAAGTTTTTGGTTAGAAACGCCTGCTACGAAGCATCAGCGTGGTTCTTTCAGCTGGATACACCATAATTTGATTCTTTCAGCTAGATACATCATAAGCTGTCATCATAAAAAATAAAGTTGTAGGATTTGCCTGATACTTGTATTACACCGCATACAACAGTGATGAAATCGGACAAGACATACTTTAAGTTGGAACACAAAACGTTACGATCAATCGTGTCAAATATTTATCAGTGAAAACCGTATTTTCATCAAACCATCTTTCTTGTACTGACTCATAACATCACTTTCCAACGTATTTTCTGTTATTTTGAATAACTGTACACATATTAAATACATAAAATACAAGGCTAGTTAAATTTTGAAGTATTATACCATTCTAGATAATACCCCTCATCCGCATGTGAGTATTTCAGTTTTGTTTCGTTCTCTTTCTTTTCGCGATCCTGAGTTTAGTTCTTGGGAATGGTTACATTCATATTATATTTAAAACAATATTCTGACGTCTAGGAACTAAGTAGGGGATTTCTACCTTTGTATTCATATACTAGTGAATCACCCGAGCTAAACTTCGCTTCGCTAATCAGACCATAAATATTTCGACTCCAGCGCCACCTATCGGGTCCATTTTTTAATATATTTCTTTCCACGTAACTAACATATATTCTGAATATGAGCCAAATCGGGCGATAAATACAATTTATCAAAATATCTTGACCCCAACGCCACCTACGTTCATTAAAACCGGCCTACGATCTAAGTGTAAAAATTAGCAAAATTTTAAGCCATCATACAATTTAATCGGTCCAGTATCTTCGAAGGAGATAGCGAACAAACATACAAAGAAAGAAAGAAAGAAAGAAACCACCGATGTTATGTTATAGGATTTTTCTACTTTTACCTCATCTTCTGCGTATAATTTTTTGTAAGAGTGCTAATTAGATTGATATTATCGCCCCGTGATCTACACCTTTTTGTTCTACTTAGACCGTGTATATATTACAGTTAATACCCCAATTTAGTCAAAACTAGTTCCAGCAAAACTCTTTAGTCTAGACTAGTTTTAAATAGCCAAAACTAGAATTACCTGCATTTTGTTAATTAAAAACTAACTTACCCTAGCCCAATCTAACCTAATCTAACCTAACGTCACCAGATTTTGCTAGTTAGTATTCGTTTTGATTGACAATATGCAGATAATTCTAGTTTTGACCAGTGTAAAATAGTATTGACGAAACTGCTTCGTAGGACTTAGTTCTGATAAGCGAATTTGGGTTGTGACGAAATTTGGGTTCTAATGGTGATATATACAGGGAGATCAAAAATAAAATTAATCGTAGGAGCCCATGTAATATGTGCCCACTATCTACATTGCACTTTATAATGCTACATTTGAACTACAATTAACTGTATTAACTGCAACGCAGTCTAACAAGCTACACAAATATGGAAACATATGCATTTGAACCAAATTTATACGTTAAATTGATAGGTGACATTAAAACAACAACAGGTTAATTTAAACAAGAAGTCGAAAAAGAATTTTAAAATAAAAAAAAATGACAGTTTTATGTCAACAAACTCCAGATTGGGAAAGTTTTATTGTTTTGAATGGCTCCCGCAAAGAATTTTATTTTTTATCTCCCTGTATATCTTTCTGATTTTTCCATATAGCTTCCTGTATCCAAAACCGCACATTCAATATGGGGAAGTTCATCGAAAGTTTGAGTACTCATAAATGTTTTATTAATGTTAAAACGCTTTGCAATACCATTGGTATTAACCAAATTATATAGGGTATTCAATTTCGATGCTCACCATTAATATTTTGAAATCGGTAAGAAGTACAATGTTAAATTCGAACAAAGTTGCAGAATGGCGAATAACATTCAGAAAAGAAATTGGGCCCAGCCGCTTTAGTTTCTGAACTTTGACCAAAATAAAGGTTGGTTTTTTGTCTTTTGTTATACGTAGCTTATTATGTTACTTAGAACAATACTTTAAAAAAAAGTTGAAATGTGATATTAGATTTCATTTACTGTCATGATTTACGAGATATTGATATAACTTTCCTATTTTAAATGCACATCCAGGATGGCCAAATGGCTATGACTCTGTGGCGGAGCACATTCTTGATGGACGCTTGCATTACGACCCAGTTATATTTTTTTGTGTTGACACATAACCTTGTATATTATTTTATTTGGCTACAAGCCTAGTTTCACCTGTGCGGTTAGCACCCCGGGCATCAATTATTTGACATTATTAGTATTACCTTGTGACACAGTTTTAACTATTATTAAAGTCTCTTATTACTACTACTACAGGCATATCTTTTTATTTCTCCCCATAATATCTGCTCGTTTTTTAGGTTTAGGATCCACAAAAGCAAGGTGCGTTTTGGATTCGGCTGTTAGCTAGATCTTCTGCCGTGATAAACGACTAACGCCGGCTTTTCTAAAACTACTCTATCCATTTTCCTAACCTTAAAAACCGCCACCTAGTTCTTATTCCCGCCAATAATCGCCGAGAGTTGTAAGCTAACTAGGACGGTGGTCACGTTTCGTTTAAGGGTGCCACAAATTTTAAATTGATCAAAAAATGAATAAGGAAGATACAGGAGTGTGAAGGTAAGAGTTGAATCATTTATATTGTGAAATAATAATAAAAATAATAACAACAATTTTCTTATAAAAATTTAGATTTCTACTATATTTGTGATTCTGGGCAACTCCTTTAAATATATTTTTATAAAACTAAACCTACCATCATTTTTAAATTTGTGAATTCATACATCCCTAATAATGTGAGTTAAATAAATAACTGACACCGTTTACGGGAGCATTCGTCACTCGTTATGACAAGAAAGTTTCCTTCTGGCTGGAAAGGTACAAAGGAGGGAACCTATTACAAAGGTTGGTTTTCTTTTCGATCGTTCCGCAAGATTTTGCGTTTTTAAATTATATGTCAATGTGCAAGCACCTTATCATCCTACTGGCTTCCCATTCATTAGTTATTCTTGATATTGTTACTGACCTATTTTTAATGGTATGATGGTTGACGGTTATTTTATACGCAGGTAAGAATAAAATGTTATCTCTTCAAGATAACGTTTCGACCACGGCCGTGGTCTGTTTCAAGTCTATTTTTAACACGTTATTTTATACAAAACAATATTACATTTTAGATCGTTCATTCACTGACACTGAAAAATAACAAATTAATTGAAATGCCCTAAATGAAATAAAACTCTTTAATTGGAAAAATGTAATTACGGAAGAAATTGGACAAGCAGGTAAGTTAAACTCAGAATTTGAATTAAGCTTCTGAATTAAATGGCATTGTGTCGCATTTTGGGTTTTCTTCTAATATTTATATAGTACAGTGTCTTCAGAAATGATGGAACGTTTTAGAATGGCCATGGTTATACAACGTATGAATGATATGTTGGTGGCACTGTAAGTCTATGTCAAATTTGATGTTATCAGCTTAGGTTGACACAGACTGACGCAAAACCTAAGCTGCCAACCTGGAATTTGACATAGACTTACAGTGCCACCAACATATTATTCATACGTTGTATAACCATGACCATTCTAAAACGTTCGATCATTTCTGAAGGCACTTTACCATTGCTAATATTAAGAACCTTACGTGGTTTCATTTTTTTATCGAATTATAATTAAGAAAATGTAATCTAGGTTTCTCACAAGTGATGGTTAGTAATTACAAGTCTTGTTTTACATTTTTTTTTAAATTAAGATTTGGAGTTTTGTTATTCATGAATTCAACATTAATTGAGAACCATCAAAACATTTAGTCACACACAAATTATATCTCTTTTAAAATACTAAAACCTTAGCAATAGAGTTCACTAACACTTCTAAAATTGTGTTTACACACTAATATTGCAAATCACACATTCACATAATATTGCGATAGCACTTACTTGATACATTCTTCCTTGATTCCATTTATATGCGTGCCTGAATATCACGTAAGGGTAGCTGAATAGAATTACATTTAGCACAAAGCGGGTAGGAAATGAAATATTAACAAGTGACCGTTTTAGGCGTGTTAATCCGTTTTATTTCATCGGACATTTTGTTAAGGTCTAATTTCGGTTTCTGCATTAACGAGCGCTCGGAGTTAGAATATTAAATGTCAACATAGAGATTCTCCTTTGTACTAGGCTAGCTTTTTCTAGCAACTTAGCTTATGGTAAATTTGCATAACTAAAGGTTTAATGTACGAAGTGTAATATAAAAAGACACTTTTTGCAGCAGCTAATTTTCTCACTTTGAGAAATAGAAAATGTTTTATAAGACATAAATCGTTTTAAAACGATTTAATTTATAATAAGTATATAATAAACGTTTTTCCTTTAACCCTCCTAATTTATATGCTGAGTTTTGCAAGATGTATTCCAAGGAATTTAGGTGCACATTGTGTGGTGCAAAGAACTTACATGAACTTCATTTCAAATATATTCTATTTGAAATTGTAGTATCTGATAAAGAACGACTACATGTTATTATGTTGTTACACTGCATTTTTGGATAGAGAAGAACCAAGATCACACGATCTGAATACATACGATTTTTAATTCTGAATCTTAAGACATTGGTGTACAATTGAGCCAACAATGGAAGACAGGAATTGTGACAAAAATCGGGATAATATTGTTCTAATTACGTGTGTGCTCAAAAGTCAGGCAATTTTCATCATGTATTCGAAAGCTGTTAGAATTTACGTATTTAGTTGTCCTATTTTTAATCAATCAAATTAAATCCAATCCAATTAAACTAAAGTCAAGTTTTATATTTCAGTGTACTAGTATTTCTAAATAATTCTACTCTATTTCCTACAACATTTCAAACTTCGAGGTATGGTTGCCTACCCTGGATTTCTCAAGGTTTTCTAAATTCTGGGCTGCAACTTATCTTTTTCGGCCAATTTGCCAATTTGTATTGAAAGAGGATGTATTTCAAAGTAAACTACATGTGTGAAGTCAAATGTTTAATTTTTATTTGGAAATGTTCGCTACCATCCTACACTGAAGACTCACTTTGGTGTTGCGGTGTCTTTCGTGTGGAACTCATGGAGTTTTCAAAACAAATCTTTTTTGTAAATTCTCAAAATTAGACATGTTTCTGGATTTTTACCTAAGAGAGCACATACTATGATTTAGGCAAAACGGAGCAGAATATCTCAACGGTTCCTTTTTTGTATTATTCGCTTAGATTCTATGTGCTCCATTTTTAGCTCCTTCTAGTTATGGGGTAATACATTTTGTCGTGTAGAGCAATCCCCCCTCTTTTTCTTTGACCATGTGTGTGTTGAGAATTCCGTTTCTGCAAGAGGTTCGATGTCATCGCCGAATCATACATTATGGGCAGCTAAAGGTTGCAATTTGAGTTAGCCGGTCTAACCTTTTGCAGACACATGCCAACAGCTTCAGATAGGCATGTTTTCTACCTGATAATTGGCAACAGGTTTGCTTTGAACTAACCTATTCTGTGTGTTCTGGCATTGAGTCACTTTATTGCTGCGACCTTGACATAACCTGTAGTTATGAAATTTTTTTAATATGTTCGGGTTTTCGTGTTGCTTTAATGTATTCATCAAATACCAAACCGGCTTCTTGACTACATAAATGCAGTATAATACTATAGAACTTACCTACGTAGAGCAGTTCAGTTTGCAGTTATTTTGAGGGCACTCTTTACTTTCGATAATAATTTTTTTTACCCAACAAAGTTAGGGTTTAATTTAATCCTAACCCAAACATTTAACTAATAACGTTACCGCAGTCATGTGCTTTTGCATGCAAATTATTAATTTTACAGTCAACTTTATTTTTTCAAACTACTTTCTTATACTAAATATTCATAAATACTTACTTCGGTTACTTTTAAAACAACTCTTAATGCTGAGACATTTGCCCTGTGATATTTGAACTTGAGTGTCGTGTTTTATAGTTTTGCTTTGTGTATGTACTGCTGATATTATAGTGCCCTGATATTTATGCCTGCAAATTTTACTTGTGCCCTTGCCGTCCTCTCTCTTTTTCAGGGATTGATGAGTAGCGCCTCTCGATGTCTACTTTTGTTTAATTAGACATGTGCTAGGTTATTTGCTACTTGGCGCCCATATTTTTTTACAGCTTAAGATTAGAGTTGTTTGTTTAATCCACGAACAGCTTCGGCTGAGAAGTTGGCTACCTTTGCTTCTCTCCTGTTTACTGCTAGAGTGACACGGTTCAACAATTGATTTTCAAATAGCTTTAAAAACTGTTTCTAAACCGGATTAGATTAGAAAATACATTCATTTCTATTTGAAGATTGTCCGAGGCACTGTTCTAGCTTAAAAGGAATTGAATGAATTTCCTTGTATTCAGTTTCATTCTGTTTTTTGTGCTCCCTCCTCTGATCCATAAGAACTAGAATTTCTTCAGTCATCCATTTTTGTTTCTTTTAAAATCGGAGTTCCTTGAAAGTAGCTTCTTGTACTTGTAAAGGAGTAATATATTTCAGCCTAATGCACAGGATCTCGATATCTGCTTCATGTCTGGATGAGCTGCTAAACTGTCTTCTATATGTTGGCTGATCTTCTTAGCAAATTTCAATTTTCCTATCCATTTTGAATTTTGAGAAATTGTTATCATCCACCATGATTGTCCATGATTTTCCTGGAGAAAAGAATTAAGTAGCAACACCTAACCTTAAGTCAGCAATGCCGCCCTCCCCTAGGTATGGCTTTAACCTGCTTAGAAGTAAGTGGCCATTTCTGCTAGATCTGCTGTACCGAAGTTCCTTTTCTACACGATTGTTACCGTTGTGATCTTCATTCATAATCCTAGACAAAAGGCCCCTATAGGGTACTAGATTTCCGCGATTGCAAGCTCCTGAGAAATCTGCTGTGGGCAGGGTCGATCTCTCTCCCTAAATAGATTCTACCTGCTACCCCAGATCGAACGTAGAATACCAGTTGCAAATAGCCTATTCGGTTTTTGAAATACAATTCCTTTTGTGCAATTGTCTAGAAATAACTGGTAATAGAAATTAGGTGTAGGTCACCAAATCAGGTAGCTCCAGGGCGTTTCGGCTAAGTACATTATATTTCGACTCTTCAATATTCACTGATTTTGTTATGCCCTTCTAGGTGAATCACTAAATGTTCTTTTGTGAACGCCTCCACAACTTTTCTGTTCGTTTTTCTTGCCTTTCTTTACCTTTATTTTCTACATGACTACCTGTGTTCCATTATTTCTATTCATTACACACATTTCATTGTCATAATATATAGCAGTAGTTGTTCCACAATCAGAAACCTTGCTAGTATTCTAATTATTTACTTGCCTTTATTAAGCCTTGTACCCATTTCTTCTTCTTCTAATGTTGTTAGTTATATTGACGCTCAAATATTGATTTTTGTTTGTAAATTCAACATTATACTCGTTATTTGTTGCTCCTCCTAAACTTCCTTGTTTACGTCTGGATTCACTACTTTCTACAACTGCAGTTGTGTAATAGTATATTACATACCGAGGTGGGAAGTGTTTCATTACTGTCGAGAGATTAGGTAGTTTACCGAGACGCGTAGCGTCGAGGTTAACTTTATCTCGAGACAGGGATGAAACTTTCCACCGTGGTATGTATACTATTTTATTTGCAATCATCTAATTTTAAAAATAACTACAATTGAATTCTGAATAATAGATATCTTGATGTAGCTAATATTTTTGTTACCATGAAAACAACCCACTCAATGTTTTGTTACCATGGAAACACCCCACTCTTCAGGTATGTAATATTTTTCGGGGTATGTAATAATTTCCTGGCTAGTTTCAAGTAATCATCTAGTTCCCAGCTGTTGTCATGTCATGAAATTGACACATTACAATGTGATTGCGAATAAAATATATTCTCCCATCTATGAAGTACACATGTATTTACTGCCGTCGCTATAAACTTATCTCGTGTTAGCGATGTGGGTTATGCAAAGTCTAAAACCTAATTCAGTTAGCATTTCGCTTACGAAAGCTAAAGTTCGTCTCCAAAGCAATCCTTCACCGAACTGTGGTTGAGATCTGAGCAAAACGACATTCGCTGCCAAGTAGTTGCAATTACATCTCACTCGTATACGTACATTTGCAAGAAGCGAATGAACAAGTGAGTAATTAACCGAAAGATACACTGTACAGTTTTCTTAAGCAGCGCTGTGTTTAGGATTTTAGGTATGGAATTACAGCAAAAGTAAACATGACATGAAAGTTTTACAATACCTTTGATTAATGATGGCTATAAAAAGCAGAGATATTTGCTGCAGTCGATTGTTGGTGATTCAATGAGGGATGGCGTAAACAACTCCGGAATCGAAAGAAATCGAGGCCGATATCATTTTTCAAGTATTGTAATAAATTGCTGTATTTTTCACAGCAACACATTGCGTCTGCCGAGGAGATTATTGGGGATTATAAAAGTGCCAATTAAGAATATATTCTGGAAAATAACAAATACAGTAATTTTTTATGTGTATTTTTACGCTTGAAATATTCAATAGTTCGATAGCATTGATTGTTATACAACATTTGATACACCGTCCACCTTCTAAGCTATTTGTTCTTGCCTGTTGAAGTTAATTTTGTTAAAAATACCGTATTTTCAGTTAAAAGTACATATTCTACAGATTGTTTACGTATGTTTAAACAGTTTTTGTAACTACATTAGCCTTCTTTGGTATTTAAACAGTTCAGGAATTTTATAATGCTGGATGGGCTGGACAATTTCTAAACAGTTTCTTTTCTTACTACTAATTAGAATTTCTTTAAATTTGAACATGTTTAGATATTCCTGTTGATGTAATTCTGTTAATAGTTTCCGCTTCCGTGCAAGATCTCCAGTTTCCCGAGTAGTTCCCTAACTATTCCTCTAAATACAAATGGGAAGTCAAGCTCAAACTAAGTGATTTGCCAAATGTGGTACCACAATTGTAAAATTATAGTACTACTGTACTGTGAGCAAGCAGTAATTCATCCTCGAAGCGTATGGATTTTTAGAATCTTGTATATTATTCCTCCACCCTATCACAACCTTTTTTATCAAGCTCATCTTTGGTGTTAATACCCACATTATTTAACACCATTTTTTAGGTTGAACTGTCAATTGTAATGATGCCATTTTCACCTGAAGACAAATATCTTTTATTTCCTCTTGACTTGTTAAAAGGTCATTTACTGTCGTCTGAACTGACTCGGTAAATGGTGTTTACAAGCCAGGTGCCTGTAAAGTTTTACTGTCGTCTGAACTGACCGGTAAATGAGTCTTTACAGGTCAGTTGCCTGTAAAATGCTGCCATCGAGACTTTACAGGCACCTAGTTTTTTAATAGATACATCCTTCATTAATCACTAATATTAATTTTTAGGATTTCCCCAAGAGGAAATAAAACTTTGTACGCGGCTCGCTTGCAATTACCCTTTATTGGGGCTCACCCATAAAGACTAATTTACTAATCTTGACACGTAAATAACTATTACGGTAGCATCTCCGAAATGGAAATAAAGATGAGAATGGGAGGTGGGTTCACCCAATAATCCTGTGTGTTGACGAATTCTGGGAAAGATTTTCCAAAGCAGAAGTGGATCATGAAGTTTTATGCAGTTACATTGACAGAGTTGTTGGTCTCTTTCATAATACAAGAAGCGTTGTTCCAGGGAAGACACCCAGAATCGATTGCACACATTGGACGAATTAAAAGAAGCGATAAATGATGCTGTGCAAAGAATAACCGAAGAACAGCTGTATGGAGTATCTGAAAGCATGAAAAGAAAGGTAGATTCGTATATAGCCAATGGCACATTTCGAGCATCAATTGCAATGTATTTAAAGCTAGTTACTTACTATAAATGAATAAATCAATTTAAATAAGTAGTGTTATTTGATTTGAAGTTAGCTACTATAGTTCAGGCCCAATCGGTGCAAGGCGGCACATTTTTACTAAAGGCATATTAAATGAGAGCGGCAAGTCAATAACGTCCCACAATCCAAAAAAATCTAAGGAAAGATGTTTTTTCGAAATCCATACTGTGCACAGTGAAGACCTTCGAAATCGTCATTAAAATACGAGAAATCGACAGTGAAGTAATCCATTGTTTTACGACCTTCTGCAGTTAGCGGGGTGAGAGACTGATGAGCGAAAACGTCAACATAACCTACAAGAGTTAGTTAAGAAAAATTAATTGGCATTTCTCGATTTAAAACAACACGCTTAAGCACGGAAATTACTTTTTATCCCTCATGTGAGCAAGCTTTTTCAAAAATATATATATTTTTTTAATGGCGGAAACTAGAGGTTGTAATTAAAAAGCAGTGGCGCCACTATACTTTTAATACACGCGTTGAAGTTTAGGCGTGGAGTAGAGCGCTTATGCGTGTGTGAGTGTTATGGTTACGTGAATGTAGCTGCTTGGGAAGCCCTTGCCGTCGGTTATTACCAGCTTCCTAAACGTAGCCGTTGAATTTGAAATACTGCTCCCGTCTCATTGTGTATTTAATTACAAGTAATTTTAGGAATAAATTTTCTTTCACCTCCGATCACCGTAGAATTTCACCAAGTTATTTATGTGTATATAAAGAAACAACGCCTTTCTGGTTCCAGTTATAATCTAGAAAAAAGTATTTATTTTTTGTTAGGAGGCTGAATTTTCAGAGGTCACTTAGCCATCATCGTCATCTTTGACGTATTCAGCCTATAGGCATAACTAGGCAGAAATTACTTACTTTTTAATAAAATTACTACTTAAATTACCTTTTATTGATTTATCTTGGAAATTAATTATTTTTCAAAATACGGTAATTGTAATTGGTAATTGCCATTTTTACTACAAAGTACTTGCCAATTACTTTTCGAAGTAATTAGTTACCTACTGCATTTAATTACTCAAATGCTTTTGCTTTTACTCTGGAAATTTGATTACTAAGTTACTGACCTCAATTCTGTATTAAACATCTAAAAAAAATAGGACATCCTCTTGTTAAGTTACATATTATTTTATGATTCCCTATAATTAGTTGGATAACAGCAAATCTTGTGCAACAATTGTAATTCCATTGACGTATGTAAGAGTAAAGAAGAAACAATTAGTGCTGACGCGTATATTTTTCAATGAGATTTGATATTTGCATGTATTTTGTCTTGTGCAGTTTTATTTATTTAGCGTATGGGGTATTACAATACATTGTTAACTAAGTACACATTTGATATAATATATAAAGTAATATAATAAATGTAAATAAATGTAATATAATAAATGTGTAGTGTACATTGTACAGAATGTAGCAATGTAAATTACTAATAATTATTATGTAAGAAACTATAAATATGTCTGCAGTAAGTACTTGCAGAGTACAGTACAGCAAGAAAATAACAATGAACAACTAAAATATTTACTAATTATTTTATAGGATGTACTAGTATAGAGTCACCGAAATACTATTATATACCAATATTCATCAACTTCCTATTAATCTAATTGAAAAAGTTATTTATGCTGTGCAATTACAATGATCAACTACTTGATAATGAAATATTGTTTCATTTGAGGAATCTCCAGTAAATCAATTACTTTCTTAGACGTAATTGATAATTAGCAACTAATTACGTTTTTAAAGTAAAAAGCTCTGTTTGGAAATACGATTTGCATTTGTTATTTCTTGTGCAGGATGTAGCACTGTAGCTTACTAATAATTATTGAGTAAAGAGTGGTAAGTACAGATTACAGAGTAAAGTACGGTAAAAAATAATTTAATTTTTTTCATAACAGAGTAAGTAGCTTGAGTAGACGATATTGCTTTATAAGAATAATTTATTTATTTTAATTTGCTTGTTTAAAAGGATCTACCAGCAGGGGGCTATCTAAATACTACTAAATACAAATATACAACAACAACCTCTAGTGAAATTAATTGATTACTTTTTTAAAGAAATCTGCCCAGTTCAGTCTGTAAGCATGTTATAGCATGGCATATACTATTATAATATTTTTTGGCGGTTTCGTGGTTACTTAAATTAGCAATGTTAAATTTTTTGGCTTAGACTGTGCGTCTTCATAAATAAACATACAGAGATTGTTGGTCTTGTGTGTTTTATATTTTGTAAACCCTTCGGTTAGAAGAACTGACTATGACGATGGAAGCTACTATGCTTTAAGGAACGTTATAGTTTCTGTTGATCTCCGAAACTAAAAGGTAAAAAAAACTGGCAATTATTTATATAGATATTATATTATAATTGATGGTCTTACAACAACTAATTTTTAAACAGCCAAAGAGAAATTATTCTTTAAAGAAGTCTAAAATTAAAAACATGAAACGTAATTCAATAATATTTTTAAGCTAGTGCATCTTCCTACGAGAAAAAATCCCCTATTAAAAAGTTACTCGACGAAGTTAAATGATTACTCGAGCCGGCCAATTAGCAGAGTCCAGCCTCCCCATTATAAAAACCTGATTATTGCTGAAGACAAATCTCTGAGAGGCAAAGTAGGTCACACCCTCTTTTAAATTCAGGTATTCACGTGATGCATAAAACCAAGATTACCTGAAAGATTACGGGGATATCATGAAAAAATATGAAAAACATCTAAATGTGGTTCCGCACGCTCCTCTTTTACGACGTTGTCAGGCCGCGAATTAATAAAAGAAGTGTTACGAGGTGAACTTTACGCTTTTTTTATTTTCGCATCTCGATCTACAATAACCGCCGGAAATGAGCAGTAGATAAGGAATTCGCTGTTATTAAATGCTTAAGGGGCTACGTAGACTAATTTTCCCTTATTGTTGCAATTATATCTAAATATTTTAAAAATAGTATATAATGAAGTTCCAATTTTAGGATAAATTACTCCGCTTTGATTAACAAATTAATTTTAAAATAATTTCTTTATTTTGCGTAATAAGGTATATAAGACGCGCTTTTCAAAAATATAAGGTTAATTACTTGTAGTCATTTTAAACAATGAATGGAATTAAGCACACTGAATAACTTCAATTAAGCAGCTATTGGTAATGATATGGTCAGTTTGTTATTTTCTCCCACCATAGTAATTTCTGATGACAACAAATAAAGAACAATTTCCCAGTTGTAAAGTTGTAATTTATTCAATTCTTCAATACAAAAGCTAGAACCGGCCTCTTGCCGCTTAATTGAAGAAAACCGTTGAACAACTTATGGTTTCATTAGAGTAACATTAGGCACTGGCGTGAGGCTAGTACAAAAAATTTTACATCAAAAAAATATGTTGCCATTGAATTCCCCACAATCTGACAAAATACCAAAAACAACAAAGGGTAGGTTGGTGCAAGAAAACTCTGAGAAAATATAACCGTTCAGCCTCGAATGCTGTTTGGAACATTGTTACATGAGATGAAACCTGGATTTACAGAAAATGCGTCAGACTCGAGACCATTTTTTTTTTAATCTTACGTTGCCCGGTTACCGCGCTAACACTTGTGGTAGTCGTTAATCCCGCACAAGAGAACTTTTCCTCAATTGTCGACGGGCAAGACTAGCCACCTACCCGAGTTAAGAAGGCTCATAGAACTACAACTGCTTGAGGAATGAACCGGCCACTGACCCAATGTAAGAGTAAGAAAAAAACTTTCTTTGACGAGGCACGTCTCTTACCATTTTTAAAGAAAAATATTTCAACTATTTCCCGTGTCTTAATTATAAATTAAACTAAGTTAGAAATTAATTGGACTAATTTGCAATACAAAGCTAATATCTCACCAGTTTCTCAGTCTAACGCTAACTATTTTTTAATAATAATATGTAACTACTTACCCATTACCTATTTCGAGTGTCTCAATTTCCAAGTTTAGTACATATCTAGTGTTGTAAAGTCATAAACTTGATTCATGGATGCTTTTGCGCGTCCTCGTTGCACAACCTTCTATACGACGAGCCTAATGCATTTATATTTGTGTTGCTAACGCAAAATTGTTAGGGAATCTTGATGCTATTGGCTAATTTTTGGAGTCGTCTCCTTCGTTACTTATTGGTGAAAAAAAGCTAGGGGTTGTTAATGAACAGTGTAAATAAAACGGTACAGAACATTTTCTTAGCAGTTTTGGTAGAGGCAAGTGGCTCTTTTTGGTTTCTGTACCGAATGGTGACGATGAGTTTGTGATTAGGATTACAGTCTTAAGATGCATCGCCTACGTCCTAGAATGGGTAAAGTTTCTAAATTTTATTTATAAGCCCGAACATCAACTAAGGGTCTTTTATAGGTTTTTTAACGTTTTTTCTACGTTCTTCTATATGTTCATACTTCGTCAGCTTCGTGTTGCTTCCCGACCAGTTAAGACACCAACAATTCTTACTTCGTCTATTTGTGGATTCACCTGGATGCCTGACCTGCTACACGTCCCCACATTTAGGAAAGTTCCACCTGTTTGTCTACACCCACATAATTATTTATAATTCACTTTTCACAAAGAGAAATAGAGGCGGGCGTCTAAATAGTATGACACAGAAAAATACTGGAAAAGGAAGTAACTGATCCTCGCAATTCAGGCTGGGGTGTGGTCGTAAAGGAACGAGAATTTCGGCAACCACGCTCCGTATTTGCCTTTGTTGACCTCACTCGCATACTCAACCACAATTCCACCCAACACTTCATTTACTAACTTGTTGTAAAAGGAAAAAGGACGAAAATCACTGCACAAACCTAAGAGTACGGCACAGCACAAATGCAAGCTGCCACGGGATGAGGTGAACCGCACCCAGGGCTATAAGAAGCGTTTACAACTGCCAACAGCCTTGAAGGCTTGAAGATGACTGACTTAAAAATTCGGTAACTTACGCATCTCACGGGTAGCTCCCAGTCTCTTTTTCACACACATCTACGCTGCCGTCCTTGCAGGGAATTGTACAATGTTTCATCAGAATTGGACGTTCGAAAACGCACGTAGGCCCAGAGCTGGAGCAATTTGGCGCCGGAGAACTGACGTCATACGATAAGTAGTTAATTCCCAAACGTGATAGAAACGACCTCTATTGTTTAGTGGTCAAACACTAAGTAATGTTGCGCGAAGCAGGACGGTAAAATAGAAATGATAGAGCATGCATGTGCGGAAGAAGCAGAAGGTATCACTAGGCATTTCGTAAATAACCTAAATTTCGCAAAAGGTGCTGAAACTTGAAATTATCCTAACAACTTGTTGCTATATTTTCCAGATTATTTCTAGTAATTGACTACCGAAGACGCAGACAGCACATAACTCGAGGAGAGATGCAACCAATCGTAGGTCTGCCCCAACTCCAATCTCCACCAAGTCTGACAAGATATCCAATATCCTTTTAAATTCGCACAGCAAATCATTAGTTTAAATTAAGATAAGGCAGAGGATTAGAGTGAACGTTAGTCAATATGGCAAGATAACCGTTACAATATTCTCATCTCATAATAAAAGTTATGTTTAGCGAATGCTACTTTTAAACCACATGGCACACATATATTGGCTTTACGCAAGGAAACTTAGATACAGTTGTCTCTTTGTTTGCTTTAAACATGACAGCGCCATGATTTAGTTTAAACACCAAGTAAAAATAGAAAACATCTAATTGAAGGCACCAGTTGAATGAACCAATTGTCTCAGACTGTAATATGGGGATACAGAAGGGAAAGGAAGTTAATTGTTGCCTAATATGATTACTTGAAACTGCGACTCTTAAGGATAATATTCCTCAATCAAAAAAATATTTTGCATTGCCATGTTCTTATTGTAGTGTGTGACTTCTTCTGATGAAGAGAGCATGTTAAAATGATATTACTTTATAAATACATTTGTTACACTTACCAACAAATTTAAAGGTGCGGTGCATATACGGGAGGTCTGATTATGGAAGATCGTCGTGTATGCATTAGAAAAATTTTGCCACCGTACTAATCTACCCACGTCACGTAATTACTTTGTCTAATATTACTTATTATGTACAAGTACACTGCAATTAATGGTTTTATCCAATACCCACTGGTAATGTAGTGTTTTACTAGTTCATTTTAAACAAGTAAACTGGGGCAAACTAGTTTGTTTTCGTTATTCTTGACACCGTGGAGTATTTAACTTGTTTGCATTATAACC
The DNA here is from genome assembly GCA_940337035.1 of Agriotes lineatus. Lineage (NCBI taxonomy): Eukaryota > Metazoa > Arthropoda > Insecta > Coleoptera > Elateridae > Agriotes > Agriotes lineatus. The sequence continues at coordinate 123,512,739 of OW679195.1, forward strand.
CACTAGTCCTAATACCGTGCGCTATAATAAATAATGAACACGTGAGTTACAACTACCTAACTCATTCCCGTGGATTATAAATGATTTAGCTCACTGTCAATTAATTTGTCACTTTGCGTTTTGATAACTATCAATAAAAAATGTATAATTTTTGGTATTTATTGAGTTGTTAGATACAAACACATCTCGTGGATAATATCCACTATAACCCACTAATACCATAAATAACTATTTCTAGTTTGATTATGAACGGTAGGTCGCACTATAGTCTAAAACGCAATATTATTGCAATCAACCTATAGACATTACAAAGCCTACCTGCCTAAAACGTAAAGTGTGAACTAAACTTATAATGAATAAAATAAGGAAAGTACCCATTCTTTCTACCAAAAGCTACTCCGCTTCTCATTGTAGGAATGTCAAGTTAAATTTATTAAAGACATTTGAAAAATGTTAATTACCAATGTAATTAAAATGATTATATCTGTAATACCATGTACTGTGATTATTTACATTTTAGAAAAGTATTAAAGTAGATAAATAATTTGGATATTTTATAATTTGTATTTCTTTTTAATTTTATAAAAAGTGTAGGTATTATTTAAATCATAAATCATTTATTATTTCAATACTATAACCACTTTATCACTGCATAATAAAAATGCGTCTTAGAATTTGTATATAATAAACTACTCAGGGAAAGACCAAACCAACAACCCGGAAATGACGGATATCGCAGAATCGTAAAAAATGCGTAGATTACTCGAACATTTTCGTTGTTTGCTGAAAGCAAAATACAATATCAGTTTTATTATATTTGAGAGAGCTGTCGAAGCAGTATAAAACAAAATGATGAATAAAATAAAGGCACGCACATCTTATATCCCTCACTTTTATTGTCGTACAGAATGAATCTAAAATACTCCATTGGCTATGATAAATTTGTTCAGGAATAACTCAGTTCCTTACAACAACAAAGCGTATTTAGCACTTTGGTTAGCCGGGAACGCTATCGGACTAAACTCCGCTCTCCTATCTCGAACTCTCATCATTCAGGGAAGACGTGACTCCACTTTAGCGATGAAGGACAGCGCCCTCTAAACCGAATTAGGGAATGGACCGTAAAAGCAAGAATATATTTGTAATTCTCTTTTAAGATAAGGCGATCCTAAACTTATAGAATCGATCGTTTCGAGCAACCACGTTCTATATTTTACAGCCAGAAATTAGCCTTGGCAACGAAAATGCTATCCGTACTTCAAAAGAAGATAACGGACGAGGCTAACGTTAGTCCACTCCCCATTACACTACGTTATTTGGGATTATCTCTATTTTCCCGTTTCGTGATATTTTGACTAAAATGTATGCAGGTATTGAACCCAACCCACATAACCAGCTCTAACAAGCCATTTCTCAATGTAACTTGTTAGCTCTGGCTCTCGAACAAACATTGCAGATCCTGTTGTTGACCCTTCTCTCATCACTCTTCTGCGCGCCGAGGATTCACTTGAAAAGTGGTTTCGATACCCTTGATATCCATCAGCAAACACGCGTTATGTAGTCACCAAACTCTACAAGACAACGTGACAAGTAAAAATTTCATCCTGGAAGCTGTTGCGTGCAAGAAATCTGCTTCCGCCAATAAAATCGCGACTGAGATGAAATAAAAACGACCATAAAACCGGCCTAAATGACAGCTGTCGAGTGTGGAGTCTATGGCTGATATAAGAAGATTTAAACGACATAAAAAGGCCATGTAGCACTTGTCGTCAATTTGCTAAGAATTGCGTTTCTCGCTGCTATCTTGGCTACCAAGCAAAAGCCGTCTTATTGGTCCACTTGCTCTCAACTTCTTGAACACCGAGTGGCCCTACTGAATAGGCAAGTTATTACAACAGCATACGTAGATTTTCAACAAATTCTGAATAAAATAAACTAATAAAATATATTTCTGAATTCAAACGAAAATATATCCCACGCGGAAACTGGTTATTAATTGCACAGCATGTACAATGTCGGAGTTGATTTCTAATTAAAGAAGCTTTACTAAATAAAATAAATTTATAATATGTGATCTTGATGTTACTTTAACCTTTTAATGTTGGCACTAATTCCTCAAAGGACCCAATTTATTTTGTAAACTAATTTCTTGAGAAAAAAGTTAGCGTCGTAGGTACTAATAGAAAAATAAAAACCTCCATAGTAGCCAAACCCACAACTACGTGTATAACTTTATTCAATCGTACGAACGCAATCACTGCCATTGAAAGAGTGGTTTTGAAAATTTCAATTTTACTTGAACTTTAACTTAAATTTAATACTATTTTTAAATCGCTTCTGCTCACTGATTTGTTTCATATATAACTATTGGACTCCTCTTCTCGATTTGTTCCCACTTTTTTATCAGTATAATGATAAATTTGTAATCAAAAAACTATTTACATTTCTCATGAGCTACTGCACCTACTAATTCACTTATCTTCTTGAAAATCGTGGATGTGATTTTAAAATTTGTAAAATAGAAAAGCTGCTGCTATCCCACTAAAATATCTGCATTCTTTCGGGTTTTCCTATTAACTTTGCAGAATATAGAACGTACTTTCATAGTAGAAATACGAATACTTGAGCCTCAATCTTCACAGATCAACTACTAGCCTTGTTTTGAAGAATATATACTCTTTCTCATAGACTAGTTTTCCAGGAAAAGCTGAAACTGAAAGATATGCTGTCGAGGAAAATGGGCGCCAGATTCTCAACGCGGTGATTAAAAAGGCTAACTGTTGACCCCGGAGTTAGCTTAAAAACCGAGAAACTGTTGCACTATAAACGGGCCTCTACGACACGACATTAACTAGCTAACTGACTAGCGCGTAAAATGATTCAAATCGGGAAAGAATTACACAGGTCAGCTGCCCCAACCCGTAGCAAAAAAGGGTGCCGGCTTCACTCACGGAGATGGGGGGGGGGGAATCCAATACGAGACTAATTAGGGCAACGGCCACTGAGAAAAGTGGAAGCAAATGGGTACACTTTCTAACTGCAGCCTTGGTGGTGCTTGGTAGACGAAGCCACGAATAACAGCGTTGAACTTACCTTGCAGGTAAACAACTTTGCAGCTTTCTAAACCCCTTTTACACAAAAAAACACACAAGTTCGCATGCAAATGTCATACACATCAAAGAAGAAAATACAGTTAATTGAAAATAAACTATATTAAAAATATGTAAGAAAATAAAATACCACAAATATTTTTGCATAATGCAAACTTACTAAAATATCAAAAAATTGACAAAGAAGTAAAACAGCAAGCTATGCATAAAATCCACTACACACAAAGAAAACAACTATAAATTAAACTAACAACTATTAACAATTACAAAAAAAAACCAAATGTTGTAATGAAAATAATATTGACTATCATACATTAAAAAAATCCTAAGTTAATAATTTGCAAGTAATAATACGAAATGTTTCAATAACCGATGGAAAATTAATCAACGCACTCAAGACGCTAAGCTATATAATTTCTGTATTTACTGCATTCCTATATTTACAGACAAAAAGCCGAAAAATTACCTTGTCCATCCTGAATAGTTTCGTATATTAGGTTATCACGTATTTAGGAATTATACAGAGGCCAGGGTGGCCTCTGGAAAGTAGCTATAATCACAAAATATCCCTACGAATATTACCCATACTAGACTTTAAACTAATCAACACTAAATCGGTTGATACTTCATTAACATACACATTATAAAAATAATAAGCGCATACAAACAGCCGAATAAACGATTATCGAAACAAGGCATCAATGCAATGTTTAGAAAAAACCAACCACCACTAGTAGTTGGAGACCTGAACTGCAAGCATACTGTATAGGGCTGTCGGGTTAACAATCAGAACTGTTTTAAACTATTCAACTATTAACTGATTGTACAGCACAGATTATTGCTCTTGCATAAGTAACACATTATCCATACAGAACATAACTTTGGCCAGGCATCTTCGATAGCGTTATGCAAAGAAATTTCAACATTCCAATTCACCAAACGTTAGTTTCAGAAATGGATTCAGATCACCTGTCAGTTACTATAAACTTCCAAACTAAATCGCAAATAATAACACCAACACTTTGGTACGGTCTAAAACAACTTTTACGACACCCCGCCGGCTTATACAAAAATTGCGTAGAAGCTAAACGGCCAGCGCGGGCGCTATTTCTCACAATCGGTACAATGACTCACCTAGGACCGCTGCCCTGTCCGTAACAAGATATACCGACTAGACATCCGTGAAGCGATGGGTGGTCCTACACGAGATTACCTACGGGCAACGGCCTAAGGGACGGTAAACAATGACAAAATTAATTGAGCGCGACCCGGTTTCATCGATAATGCAAAGATAGACCCAAAGTGAAACCGGAAAATCAAATGAGCCTACCTTCCCACTTTACACCTTGGCGAAATCCAAACCTAAACGGAATAGCATATTTGTGCACAGCTTCACGACTTCCAACACGGCGGGCCTGAAGCAGGGCTTGTGCGAAATCCAATGATCCCAAGTGCGGAATTCCCAAAATAAATATTCTAAAACTGTGGAGACCAGTACGATTGTCCGTTCTGAATAAATGGATCCTCCAATGTAGCTGAGAAAAATGGCCCACCAGGCTGCCAGAAAATTGTAGAACGGAAGGTCATCAAATTCAACACGTGAACAAGCACAAAAACAAACACCCCCAACAGATACTACTTCACTCTAAGCTGGCCCCCCATGAACTCCTAACAAACAAAACACAAAGCCAAATCTTGCTGTAACAGCATATAAACACCGGCCGTCTCCCCGCAAGAGGCGCAAGGCGGCAAACAGTCACGCGATATCAACTGTCTGCGGTGGCGGCCGCGCACTGACTAACTTAAAACTGAATCCACGCTACGTTTTTCGCGCCAGACGCCTTCTGTCGCCCCACCAACTACAGCCAATGACGACGCAGATACCCCCAAGTGGCCTCGCATGCCACGACCGGCAATGCGGCCTGCGGCGGAAAGAGTGCGATGGAGTTAAATTCTTTAGAAAAATATCTCGCCTGCTCTGAAAGACTGCGTTTTGAATTTGATCTAAACAAGAGCGCTTAAACGTGACGAAACAAACCCAGGTGCGAATAAGACGGCTAGAAACCAGAGCGGTTTCGCGGAACCTTCTAGAAAATGCTGCGTGCGTGTCAAATCTTTAGAATCCCAGGCAAAACCCACTGGAACACCAACTTGAAACTTTGAACAGAAAACCCTCGAAAAAGGTCGCATAATGGTAAAATATAAAAATGGCCTGACAACTTATCAATGGACTCGTTGACTAGGAAGAATTTCAAAGTTAGCAAATAAATACTCAATCTGCCCTTCGAACATAACTACCAGTGCCGAAATCAATGTCGCAATCAACGAAACTACCACAACAATGGTCAGTAGAGAAGTAACCAAAAAACATTTCAAAAGCCGGCAGAACAACATAAGCTATCAACTTCCAAAATTAATAAACTAGCAAGATACCCGTTCTCCATACGAGCTACAAACTTTTTTTTTTAAATATTATGTGAAGTCTAGTGTCTCCTCTTACCCAATACAATACAGCGACAAACTCGGTAAAACAATTGCAGGTAGGGAACATACAAATTTGCATAAACTACGTTCAATATGTCCAGAGGCACGATCATCCTAACGCAGTTGTCGTCTTTGAACGGTTACCCAGCGAACGAAGCTAGGCGCAATACGAAAAGCGCAGAAAGATATCGACGCACTAGAGCACAACATGTATCCACTGATGTAATTTTTTATGAAGCGATCATTCCACCTATTTCGCAAGAAAAAATTTTGTCCAGCGATACTAAGGGCATTCAATTTCCATGTTAATTACTAAGTTTGGAGAATAAAATTACACACCAAAGCAGACAGCCATCGACATGTCATCATCTTTTACGCGTTGCCGGAGAAGATATAGATTTGTTGGTTCTTTTAAATGCAAAGGCGAGAGATCAGGACACATATTTTTTTAAACCAGCCAAAGGAAAAGATGCGAAAACGCTATATTCGACGCGGAGCCTGAAATAGGAAGCTGTTGCGAAGAACAATTTGTTTTTACATGCAATCAGTGGTTGTGACACAACTTCTGCCCTTTTTAACCAAGGGAAATTAAGGCTGCTCAGTTTCCTGTATACAAACAACTCGTTGCTTGAAACTATAGCAACCATCCAAGTACTCGAAGCAGATGTGGATACTATCGCTGCAGCTGGTGTAGTGTTTTTACTGGCACTGTATGGTGGATCGTTTGAAAAGGACACATTGGATTCGCTTCTGTACCAGCATTCTACGAAGTCTGTGTCCAAGAACAAATTTAATCTCGCGTTCCTGCCACCCGCAAGAGATGCTGCAAGGCAGTATTGTCTGCAAGTGTATCACCAAGTTTCCATGTGGTGTGGCAGAGGAAAAGATCTTATGCAAACTAGCTGACAGAAAAGGAGGAACGGACTCGATACTGTTCGGGCTACGGTAGAAGCAACCTCCGACGCCATTTTAAAATGAATATCCTGAAAATGTAAAAAAGACTGTGCAGGAGCGTATGGATGTCGGAAAAAAGGTTTAAAATTCTCAGTGCTCTGTCTATATTGTAACGGTACAGCATGTGAAAACATTCCCGATTAGGTAGTCGATTCCGATCCCGAAGACCCAAACGAGGCTGATTTGTTGGAGTGGATGTTGGAGGAGACGTGGGACAAACAAGATATGACAGATAGTACACATGACGAACCAGGGACATCTCATAGTACAAAACGGCAGAAACCGTGCATGTATGTTTGCAGTATGGGTAAGGCCTACTGGGGATACCATGTTAAAAACAACGCGCCGCTCAACTCTACCTCCTGGGTTGTGTGTAAACGAGTTGATAGACTATGTTTTTATTACTTTACTGCACTAAACTACTTTAGGATAATGTATACATAATTCGTAAAAAGTACCATAAAAAATGCTGCTTATGCGTAACTTCGAAAGTATTAGTCTGACAAAAAAAATTATGAAGGAGATTTTGTACCAAATTTTAACCTCTAACTTTTTATCAGAAATGTTTTTCTAAAATCTAAAGAAACCGAGTTATACGCCAAAATCTAATTTTGGCCTCAATTTTTTTAAGATGGCGGCGCGAGCGGCGATTGCATGAGGTCGCAAACTTAAGGTCATACTTAGGCCCAGCAACCATACAATCGTGCCAAGTTTCAAAACTCCTCAACCTCTTGCAATCAAAAAAGTATCTAATGACTGGACTACAAGGTATGAAACGGATTTACAGTGAAAAAAATATCAATAATGAATATCGGACCTATGAGATATTGAAGAATTTATGAAACACATTCTACCGCTTTTCACCCCCTTAAGGTTGGACTTTTCGAAAATAACTTCTTAGCGCTTTCCTACGTAGCTAAAGCAACCTTTCAGTCTACGTCTACCTCATTTAACTTCTTTGGGGGATGAATTCGGAAAATACCAGAAAATCCTTTAACCCGATTTGTAAAAGGAATTCATTTGCAAAATTTCAATTTACTACTTGCAGCAGTACATTTATTATGGCAATCTTCAGAAAAGCACATTTACCGTATGTAGTCCCTTTGGAAAGCGAATTCTTGAAAACTTTGAAAACGGTTTGGCCCCATTTGTAAAAGAAATTGATATGCAAAATTTCAACTTTCTATCTACAGTAGTATCCGTTTTGCGGCATCTTTTTGAAAAACATATCTAAACTATTCAACTTCTTTCAGGAAATGCATTTTTAACTAATTGTACAAGTTTCTTCAATTTCCTAATTTTTAGGTCAAGCAAATAAACTGCAGTAAATAAAACACCATTTTTATCCCTTCTATACCAGCTTCTGGTTGGAATTTCGAAATACCCCATCTTAATAGGTGTCTACCTTGTAAGTGAGTGAAACCTACAAATAGTCGTGTTTCTAACTTTTGCGGTTTTTAAGACTCCTTATCCTTTGACTTTCACCTACTCTAGGGGTAAAATTTAAAAAAACTGTAAAACACTAAAGATTTTAAAAAGCCATCTATACGCCAAAAAAATAATGTTCTAACTCTATAACGACAGGAGATATCTGGGGAGGGGGGGGGGTCGAATAGTGGAGGAAACGCCTGATGAAGACGCGCGCCGCATCGCCATACATCACGCGACTCCCACCCCAATTGTGCAACAAAATATCGGGCCAAAATGTACCAAGATAGCGACATGCAAATTTGAAATAATTAAAATTATTTATATGCCAAAAATTTGCTTCGGAGCTATCGATACACAATAGGAATAAAATTTAAAAAATATACGTACAAAGTAAATGTATTCATAAATTATAGCAAGATACCCGTTTCCACCACTTGTAGATGGAATTTTGGAAATCCTCCCATTTTATTCTAAACTGAAAAGGGAAAAAAACAATAAATTGCTTTAGCAGTGAAATAAAAAAAACATTTTAACCATTTTTTAGTGATCTTAAACAGATATTCCCAAAAACTATGATCCGATTCAATAAGCACAGAAGATGCGAAAGTTTTATAATTTACCCCTGAATTCAAATTCGCACCTTTAAGAGTTGATTCGTGCACAATCTTGAATTCGCGTTTTTAGAAACTTGGATAGGTAACCTCTCTAAGCAAAAACCAAATCGATATCTCATCGGGCCTTAGAGATAATGGAGGCATTTGTAAAAACATATTTTATCCCTTTTCATCGTTTTAGGTAGTTTCCTACGTAACTTGAGGAATCTTCCTTCAGTTCTTGGTGCCAAGGATTACGGTTGCGTTGTTGAGTCGGTGCTTTACTTTTGATATGTAGATTATAGCAGGATACCCGTTGCAACCACTTGGTAGTAGAATTTGTATTTTTTTTGCTCTATTTTATCCTAAAATGGACTCACCAGGAAAAAATAAATAATTTTAACCCCTAAAAATCTTCAAAAACTCGACTTCTAAATATGAATATGCCAAAGCAGAATGTTGTAACTCAAGAAACACAGGAGAGACGCACAGTTTAATAATTCACCCAAGGGTAAAACCCGGAAATAAGCTCTTAGGCATTTTTATTGGAAACCTTTGCAAGCAAACAATATCTTGTGGGGACTAAAAAATATTGGAACATTCGTGAAAATACATTTTACCTCTTTTTACCACTTTAAAAGTAAAATTTCAAAAAACCCTTATACCCCTTTCTAGATATTTTAATGTTCTGACTCAACAAATACTGGAGATACAAAGTGTTCTTGATTAGGGAAAAATTCTAAAAAACCTTTTTAGATATTTGCATTTGCAACCCTTTGTAGGAAAACCACAAGTCGATAAGAGGAATTTGTGAAAACACATTTGATCTCTTTTAACGCTCATAGAGCCGCATTTCGAGAAGTCTCTTCTTAGCACTACCTTACGTAACAAAATGGACAAGTCGTTGGTTTCTATGTTGATTAGGCAGGGCTTTGACTTTCTTTTATATTGATATGATTATGAAATGACAAAGCACTTTACAATTATTAATAATAAAGCAGCTTAATAATAATATTCATAAAAGGATATTGATTGGAATAACTTCGTTTTATCATTGGAATTTCTATTTTCTACAACGATATTTCCAGTTCATTTGTAATTAGTCCAGTTGTCCTTGCAATTGTAATACAACTTAATTGAAGGTTATTCTGTTAATCAAGATTTATCTGAAAGAAGTAAATATTATCGTAAAATGTAACACAAAAGTTTAATTCTTACATATTTGGTTTATAAAAGGGTTAGTAATCCTTTATCTAATAGACGTGTCTGTCCGGGACGCTGTTTTGTCTGTCTGGGAAGCAGTTTTGTCTGTCTGGGACGCCGTTTTGTCTGTCCGGGACACTGTTTCAGCAGCCAAACCGTAAGAGATAGAGAAAACAGTTATTAAAGTTATATGTTTGGAATGGTCATGTCAGCTCAGGAACCGAATTTCAGTCACGTGACACTTCCGGTTTTCGAGAAATCACAAAAAAGACCGTTTTTCAAATAGAACGCGTATTAAATAAAAATGTTTCAGCAGCCAAACGGAGCTGCGACCCTCTGCGCCTTAAAACGTCGATCGGTTAGGCAACCACTTTGACACCTTCCAGGTCTGGATACAGTTTTTATTTAATACGCGTTCTATTTGCAAAACGGTCTTTTTTGTTTTATTAAATGAGACATTTGTCTCACTGGACTGCTAGTATCATATAATTGGAGACAGACACAATTGAGAATTGTTAACCTAAAAAGTTTGGTTTATGACAACTAGAAAAGTCATAAAGATTAAAAATATAAAAATCTGAATTATCGGTTGAGAATAACCTAGGTTTTGGCGGGTATTTTGAAAATAACAAGAACAAATATGGTGTAAAATTTATGAATTCGATTGACACAAGTCCAAGTTGAACTTAAATAATAACATTCTGGTATGTACAATTACATAATTTCATACGCATAAATAGTGCTATACAGAAGAATTAAGTACGAATTCGAAAAAGACTAAGTGAGTGTATAAACTTATGGTCAGAAGGGATTGCTGCCTACCACGAGAAATCTGATGCAGATATCAAGTAAATTGGAATACATAGAAGACAAATGAGCTCGAAGAAAGGAAATTACCAAGTAAGTGTATAAAACTTCAATTAGAAACAACAAATAAAAATAAAATCAATAATCAGAAGTATTTATCTGCTACTTACAAATATAAAATTGAATTAAATTAAACAACAAATTAAATAATTTACCATTGCAAACATACAGTATCATTAGTCTACAGTTGATTTGAATGCAATTAATTATTTTACAAGTATTATAAACAAAGGTTATAAAAATATGCAGATATATTTTTTATAAATACAATTGTCTCATATTATGCATTATATATTTTATTATGTATGTCCTAATTACATTCAATAGTAACCCAGAGATATAAGAGCCCAATAATTAAAGTTATTACAGTTGCATGCTCAAACTGTGGACAGAAAGGTAAGATTTAGAGCCCAATTTTGACAAAACCCTGAGAAAACTATTTATTTTAAATAAAATAAAATAAAAGCTATAAGACCACAGCAACGCCTCAACGTCAAGCGCAGCAATATATATATATAGATTATGTAACACTAATGATAAATATTGAGTCAAATTTTACCAGGACAACAACACCATGTATAACTTTATGTATATCGAGCTGGTGTATTTACATATAAAAAAATTGATTGGTTGTGAATAACGTCAACATAGGCAATCAAATGGGCTAGAATACAATTTATGCCCCATATGCATTAAACATAAATGGACTTATATTTGACTTAAAATCTGGTCTCCTAAAATTAACTTTTTCCAAAAACAAAACCTCTTGATAATGCGGACACTAATCGCATATTAGTCTATTTCTATCTAGTGCATACAAAGCCCATAAACCGTATTCTAGCTCAGTTAAGTTTATATATCGTCATTGTCCACCACCCGCCACCAATCTATACGTGACAACCCAAAATTGCTTTCAATGAAATACTATTTTCACACTTTTTTGTGGCTCATTCAACATTAAATTTACATCATTACTCTAGATGTTATATTTATTACCTTAAAATATTCTCTTTTTAACAAGAAGTCTGCAATTTGAACCTTAATCTGATTCCCACAATAACCTCTCTAATTAGGGATATTAAACAAATAACAGCCTATAATGGCGTGCGAGCTGTACACATTCCGTGATTTAAAGCTGTACCTCCCATCTGGGCTCGACAAAATCTGATAAGAACGGAAAACAAAGTAAGGCGGGAAAATTAAAAAGGAATGAAATTTTAAAATTATTAGGTGTTAACCCCAAAGCCTAGCACTTCGGGGAAAGAGACCCTTCAATTTACTTTCTTTTGATCTGATTTGCATCAACAGTGGGGTCTAGAGGTTCACATCAAAGCTGGCAATTACTGCTTTGTCTGAGGGGAGCTGGAGTGTGAAATGTGACTCTCCCAGACACAAAGCTCCTCAAATTATAATTATCTGATAGTCACTGTGCCTCGCTCACATATTTTACTTCACTTTAAATTACATTTTAATTCAATTCTCAACTCCCGCATCAGTCTATACAACTCCTGTTTAACATATTTTGAATTTTAGTTGCCGGTCGCCGACTAAAATCCGAGAGAACCGAATCATTCGTCTGGAGAAATATCTAAACATATCAAAGAAATACGGAAAGATGACTAAGAAAAATGCATTAATAAAAATTATGTAGGTGGAAGTGTAATTGTAACTTTTGTAACAACTGTTAGCAAAGGTAATTTCAGACACAAAAAGGATACTTAGTGGCACGAATTCTCGTTAAAGCTCAGAAATATGCAATCTCTTGGTTAATTACCTTAACCACGTTGCAATTAACTTAACTAATTGAGTTTTATGTGATGTAAGTGAGAAGCGAATAAACAGCGGCCGCTTTCTCCAAATCCAATCCGGAGTTCCAAAGCCGTTTCAAACTTTTCCTGCAATTCCAACTCGTTTTTGACGTTTGCTGTTCAATATCATCACTAAACAATTCACGTGCCTGAGAATATAGCTGTATCGTTTCTCATTCAAGACGACTAAGTTGTCCTCACCTATCAAACAGATAAACTTTTAGCGACTCCATTCTGCCCAGAAATTTACGTAGCTATATCTGCTATAAATCAATGATGTTTTTAAGTTAAATAGGTCTAGACGTTTTATATTTTATATAATTATTACTAGACCTTATGGTCCTTGGGTTTCATATTAGACTAGCCGAATATGTACTGTTTTTTTTCTTTTTAACGCATTGCACACGCACCACGACACACAAAATGTGTATTGCGGTTTCTGCTTTCTTACTGCGGAGTCTGCAAGTAAGGTCTATATTATTACTTGTTTTTGGGTTCGTTATTTGTGACGATAACCTCAACTTCTCGTATCCTTGTTGGTTGGTATGACAACAAAATAACAAGCCCGTTATGAAATTAGCGGTCCTAGGACTGTTATAGAACATTCTTTTGTATTTAGTTACTATAAAAACAACCGTAACCCACTTTATTTAGGCAAACAATATTTGTGATATTCAACGGTATTTTTATTTTTATTAGTTGATAGCGCAAAAAATGCTCGATACTCGATTGTTAAGTGCCTTACTGGAACAGTCCTAAAAAAATAGAAAAACTCGGCTCTTCTGGCAATATTCTCTACCGGTCATTTGCAGGTGCACCTGAACAGTCGCATGCCCTGTTAGTAGAGGCTCCAAGTGTGTTCCACCTACACCCCGGGGGCACCCAAGGAAGTACAGACGAGCGCTTACACAGTCCAGTGTTCTCAAGATCGTTCTCTTGCTTTCTCGTGCGGGAGCTGTTCCAGCTTGTTGAGCAGAAAGGGACGGATTGAAGGAGCAAACGCGGGGCTGCCGTTACAAGGTATCGGACCATGAGCAGTCCTGGTCTAGTAACCAAGACGAGGGAATAATTTCGAGCTGTCACTAAAGGTGTCGGTCCGGTAATCTGTACTAGTATCCGAGACTAGTCAGTCAACTGAGGAGCTACGCCAGAAGCGATCCTGGTTCACGTTCTGAGACGCGTCACGACCGTCGTTTGAAGTGTCGGGCAGGTTCACGGATAAATAGTATCCAAGACAAGCTACCCCAAGCAGACCGCATGGAATTTGCCCAGTCTGTAAACGGCGAGGCTATGCTATCCTTCAACTGCGGGGCTTGCGTATTTCGTTGGTGTATTGCTGCGCAACCGGGGGTGAGAATGCCGTAGGCAGAAATTTTGCAACTTCAGAAATGCATGGCAGCAAATATGTGTGGTGAAGAGTCCGCTCTCGACGGTTACTCATCTGATTAATGCGGGTACGCTTTATAAAGGGAAGCTCCGTATGAAGGACGAAAATACATAAAAACGACCCAGGAGAGCACGGACGGACGCTTACGCAGCCCAGTGTTCTCAAGGCCGTACCCTTGCTTTTTTGTGGAGGAGCTATTACGGTTTATTGAGCAGAAACAGACGGATCGAAGGGGTGAAAGCAGGGTCGCCGTTTGAGATGTCAGGCGGGGACCAATCCTGCCTTAATATCCGAGACGCATGAGAAACCAAAACCGTCATTTGATGGGTCGGTTACATGTAGCCGAATGTACTAGTATCCAAGATGAGTCGAGAAATCGGTTGAAGGTAAAGACCAGGAGCGAACCTGGTCTACTCTCTGGGAAGCGTCACGACCGTCGTCAGAGGAGTCGGTCTGGTTACATTGTGCTAGTATCCGAGGCGAGCTTCTCCGGAGCAGACTACACGAGTTCAACCCTTAGAACTCGCGGAGACCACCCTGTCCAACACTTGCGGGCATGCATATTACGTCCATGTATTGCTGCACAGTAGTGGGTGAGGACGTCTAAAGGAAGTGTGCACGGTACTGCTGAAATGTTGAGCCAAGATACAAAAATGTGTGGTAGAGAGTTTACTCTCGAACGGTAACTCGTCAACGTTTACACGAGTACTACGACTAGTTAGCCCAAACCCCCGGTGCTTCGGTACATGGCATCTCGATGCCCGGTATTTAGGATCATGGCTAACTGAGTAAGGACGAATTTGTAGTGGCAGTGGTTAAGCGTATGCTGGTCAGCGACTCGGCTTCGGCTAGGGTTTCGTCGGATGAACACATATTATGAAAGTTTAGGTGGGTGATCCGGACAGTCACCAAGAGGTTTCGAAAACCTATCCCGTTTAAAAGGGTATAGCAATTGCTGGGTGATGCTAGGCGATTTGTTTCCAAGGGCATCCCGAACGTAATATGCTTTATTGCTCGGTGCATCCTAGTCTTAAAAGGCAGATCAATGTGTGTCCTGTTAGTGGACCTATCACAATCCTGAGTTGTTTCCCACCCATGAGAAATAGTTCTGCAGGTCTCTTTTTGCAAGGACCGCGTATGAATGTCTTACTGAGGGACCAGGACCGAATGGTCTGTCAATTCAGTATCTTTCATGTTGAATGCCGATCCAATCATTTATATAGCCTCGGATAGCACTTCTTGAAATTCGTAAGGCTGGTTGTGAGCAAAGTTAAGCCTCAATTGATCTCAGTCTTGTTAGTTTATCGACTTTCTCATTGTCGTCTATACCACAATGACCTGGTACCCAGAATAGTCTGACGACATTCTGTATTGCCAAATAATTGGGTTTTGTAGGCAGTCCCATACCAGTCTGGAAGCGTCTTACTATTCGAGAGAGCCTTCAGAGCCGCCTGGTTGTGCCACATTAAGTAGACCCGTTTATGTTTATAAACCCTCCATTTGTTTTTTCGGGCATATTGTAGTATCGCGTACATTTTCGTTTGAAATACAGAGGCTTGCTTACCCAGCGAAAATCTCCAGAGCTTCCAGGAGGATATACTATTTGGCTATTTTACACTCTTCACGATCTTTAATTATCACTCTTCAAAAGGATTTCGGGCTAAGCATTCACGTCAACCACGACGGCATTCACACAAACTTACATGTCTGAATTTTTCAGATACACCAGGCACTTACATGCGGATACCTGCGGCTCTAGGACTGGCACTCGAAGACTTCCATGGGCGGACAACTGGATTGTCCTCTTCCATAGGCGGACAAGTGGATTGTCTTGTCTTCGGCCATCTTTCACGGGCGGACACCTGAATTGTCCCGTCTTCGGCCATCTTATGGCATTCCGGCCATCTTCTGGCATTCCGGCCATGGCCTGGCTTTCTTCTGCCATCTGCTGGAATTCTTCTGCCACCTGGGTGCTCGGGTGCCTCGGGGTTGCTATGCCCGTATCAGCCCTAAATAAGGCCGATCCCTGATGATTGCAGGAGGATTTACGGACTAAACTGGATTTCGGAAAGATCTTATCTGGACTACACGGGATCTCGGAAAAATCTTATCTGCGCACAGGAAAGGACTTGGACAGGGATCTTGGAATTCTATACTGGAAATCACTGGTTCTGACTGATTCTGGGTTCCGGTAGATTTCTCTGGACGGCTATGCTGTAACAGGTTTTGTAAATTATTTAAATTACAAAATTTTAATCAAATATTTTTTAGGTATGTCTCGGGCGCCAATCTAGTGTTTGCTAATCTCTATGTATATCTGAGCTCGCGCTCCTGCTCTCGGGCGCCATGTAACCTTCCGCCCTTCTGCTAATAAGGGCGATGAATTAATTAATTACCATCGGGTAGCTCTCTCAGTCGGAGTTAATTTGGTTCAGACAGATATACACTATGAGACCAGCAAACAAACACCAGGATAATTTTAGACAGTTTAATTATATTGTAATGTATTCACAAATATAGTAAAATGTATTTTACAATAAAATCGATATTTAAACAAGACGTCCTGTTGCGAACACCTAGCGTTACTGCAACCCGTCATGCATCCGTGCATTGGTGGCCCTACAGTTCCAGCCTTGGAAAATCGACGAGACGCCACCGGTCAGGAAGTCGGTCCGTCGAAATTTGTTCCCAGCGGTGCCAACTTTCAAGCTTGAATCTCGGACTCAGTGTCAAAGGCACGTGTAACTGTAAATATAGATTAATTCGGCTATGTCAGGATTTATGACTTACAACACCGGGTCGTGCGGGAAGTTTCCCAGGTGCAGTTTGTGTTGTGTTCGAGCAGGAGGTTATAGAACGAGAAGTCAACGGGGGAATTCCACTTAGGGCTCAGGTTTGAGTTGACAGCGGACGTCGGGAAAACGCCGCTACAGTGCCGGCCCTCCGGGGATGCTGTGGGAACTTGGTTCAACGGTGAGTAGATCTCTGTAGCCAACAGAGATTAAAAGCGAATTTAATCGGCAACTAAAATTATCGACGTGCCGGGCCACAATAATATGTAATCTGATCCGACCAGGTCGGATATATTTACGCTATTTGGCTGATTTAACTATTACAAAATAGACGTATGAAACGGCCTTGCTAACAAATCTTCGCCTCTAACACGTCTTCCAGGAAATTTGGGCTACAAATTTAGGCTGAATCCAGGTTATAATATGGACCGGGTATGCCAGCGAAGCGGTTCTCAGTAGAGATCGTCGCTTTCAGGAGCTGGTTTTTCAGGAGGAGGAATTGTTCGGGTTTCGCTAGAAACACGGCCTCCTATACTGGAGTCGTCGGTTCAACTTAGCTACAGGAAAAACTCAGGACGCAGGATTCCCAAGTGTAAAGGGAAGATTATTTCAATCGGTCTGGACAGGATCACGGTTCAGGGAACGAGAAGGGGGAACTCTCGGAGATTTATCTGGGAGAAACCTCGGAAATGAAGGCCGGGAATGAATGCGAATGAATGCCCCGTGAATCGGTCGCGAAGCAGCTTTTATGGACCCCTCTTCATGATTCGTGCATCTAGCAACACTTCGGACATTCTAAGTGGGGGAGCAGCGCCTACGTGAAGCAGGAATCTCTCGATGACATACTTGGCCGCGCGGGCCAAAAATTCAAAATCGTGACGTAACGTAGAAATCGCTAGGGGAGAACGCGCGAATTAATTTTAATTCAGAAAAAACGAGTTCCCGCTGGGCGAAACGTTACATTGTAAGCAATGTACTAACCAAGAAGATATGTTGAATAAATAGAATACGTTAATTTATTACAGTCAATTATAAAATGTAAATAGTAAATCTTATTTGCTATGTAAAATATGAGAGGCAATTACGTAAAAATATTATTTATCAAGTGGAAAAAATGTATATCGAACTGAATGAGCTATTGTGTTTATGTGTCAGAAATGTTTAGTGAAGTATAAGACCGTGAAATGCTATTGTGAAAGAATTTAAGTGTAACCTAACACACTTAATATTATTTATCCAGTCACTGCTTACTCTTTACAAACCTCAAAAACTCATAAAACGCAAGTACCTGTTACTGACAAAGAATGATCAAATACATAATTAATTAATCAAAGTGGAGTGCGTGCTAATTGCTTAACGGTGTAATAAAAGCCTTCACTGACCGGAGTACCATCAAACGCCTCCTTTGTGTACCTTTGGGTAAAAACTTTAAGTGTAGTAGAGTTATGCTCCTATAGTTTTATGTTTTTGTCTTTTCCCCTTTTTTAAAAATAGGGATAGTTAAAGCTTGCTTTCCATCTTGACGGTATCGTTCCAATATCGATTATTTTTTGAAAAAGGTATTGTAGAGGTTCCACTAATTCGTTTCTCCATATATAAGCATTTAGTTAGTCATTAAGTCTCGACCGGCAGCCTTTTTATTACTTCCCTCGTCTAAAAGACCAAAAAATTACCTTCCGAGATTTCTTTACATCTTCACGTTTCAGGGTCCCTAGATGACGAAAAACAGGTTTTATCAACTGCGACTGTCTGTCTGTCTGTCTGTCTGTCAATCTGTATGTCGGTCAATCTGTCTGTCTGTCTGTCTGGCTATCTTTCTGTCTGTGTGTTGGTGGTATAACTCTCAGCCTATACTAAGAAGAAGAAGAAGAAGTTATTATGAATATAATTATTTACTCTAGAAAGATATTAGATATGACGATGAATATAAGGCATTCTCCAGATTTGGTTCCCTGTAACTATTTGCTGTTGCCAAAACTTAAGGAATACTTGCGTGGTACCAGATTTTTCAACAACGAGTATCTTATAGATGCTGTCAATTTGTGATTTTCAAAGCAGGATGAAAACTTCTGCCAGCATGGAATCGAAATGCTCGAGCGTCGTTGGGATAGGTGTTGTAGTATCCTGGGGACTATGTTGAAAAATGGTATAAAAAGTTTTGTTCTCATATCATGTTATTAAAGTTCGACTTAGGGATCCATCCTCGTGTACTCCCTACAAAGAATTGCCGAGGTTTGTAGTGATTTTCCTAGGAGAGCTGTTTAGGGGATTGGAAATGGATCGTTTTTCAATTCGTTTGTTTCTTAATAAATGTCTATGCAATGTTAAAAGCGCCAAAGTAAGTATACTTTGGCGCTTTTACGATTACATATTCTATTATACAATTTTCTATTAATAAAAACTTGAGTAAATTTTTGCACTAACTCGCAACTCACTTACCTATTCTTATAAAACAGTGTTCTAAAAGGAATTCTTGATTATCACACGGCGTAATGTGCTGCTTTTGGTAGTATTAATTTGGATGGTTGTTAAACACAACTGTTGCTATAACCAGCACACATTTGTGGCACCCTGCCTAGAAACAGCAACGCAAAATCTTGTATCGTTTATCTACAAATAGCAAGACACGGTAGAACCGTTATGGATTGAGTAAACATCGTGTATGTTTCTCCCTATGCCGCGTATTATTGGTTGTTTTACTTTATAACCGACCTTGCTCGTCGTATTTCAACAAAGAGGTTATAAATTAATTATATCACCTCAAAATGTTATGAATCTACAGAAATTATCAATTAGAAATTTAAGACTTTGCATGTACTATAAGCAACGTAATAAGTCAACTTTGTCTAATTTTCTCAAACTTGAATGCTCGATGCATTCATCAGTTTCTGGAAGCCCATTTTGTATATACGACTCACTTTAAAACATTCAACAACAGGTTTTGGTGAAAGCACTATATTAATAAACACGCTCTGCTTTGATAACTGCTAATATGACAGATATAAAATCAACTCAGTAGTGCCTGTAAAACGTAGCGCTATCCGCATCGACAAGAAGACATTTATTATTGTTAAACAATTTTTAGCATGTGAGTAATTTCACATACTGTCGTATTTTGAGGTTTTATTATCGTAGACTGTCGTTAGTAATTGTTAATTCTTTTAATATCTTTGATTCTGTTGTTATAGATTATTAAACTATAAATTATGGAAGCCAAACCTTAACCCAATTTTAAAAATAGTATGAAGCAGTCATTAACTTTATATCTATTTGATGCTGGCTAATGTTTAAATGTACATTTTTGTTTTATGTTGTTAAGGCATTTCCTGTGCAATTTCAGAATATGTTTGTTTCACTTGAGTGGTCTGACCGCGTGTCGGTATACTAAATTCTAGGAGGAATATTATAGCTTGTCGAAAAGTTTTTAGGCAATGAGTGCCACGAAACATCGTGAGTATAAAAAGAAACGGTTATAAGTGGAGCGAACAAATGACAGGAGGGGGGAGGAGGTAGATAAACGCTGAATTTGGAAGACTTGGGGGGCCAGAGCTGGAAGAGTCAAAATGTGTTTTGTAAAAGTGTCACCTCGGGCGCTTCAAGCCGCTCAGAGCGGGCGAATTTGTGCAAGCTTCTATCGCATACCGATTACATGAGTATTATTGATTTATATAGAGAAATATACCATGAGATCAAGAAAAATTATTCTAAGCAGGCCTTGATATGTGTTATACGTTTGGCAGTACTGAAGTATATTGTCAGTCTATGTCAAATTAGAGATTAAAAGGTTAGGTTTTGTTTGTTGTTTGACACAGACTAACGTAAAACTTAACCTGCAATTCTCGAATTTGACAGACTGACAATACACTTCAGTACTGCCAAACGTATAACACATATCAAGGCGTGCTCAGAATCTTTTTTTTATCTCATGGTATTATGTGTTCGAAGATAGTTTGACCTTTGTACAAACCAGGTTAGCTGTTTTGAGATCGAGCTATCTATCTCTACTTACAGGGGACCCTCCCTATTATATTATTTGTCCTATTCAAGTTATTGAACATAAAACATCGTTTCGATTTTGTAAACTGGTTTATGTGTTGCGACTATTTGTACAACTTACATTCGCTGTTGTGCAGCCCCAGTCATTTAAGTGTAATAAAGCTCATTTGTTAAGCTACATTTTTTATTTCTTGTGGAGTTACTTAAAACAAGGTTTTTAATAGAAAAGCGAACGTCCTGGATGACTTCCGGAAAGTATTAAACGAGGTATTAAATGAACAATGGTCGGCTGCATCCCAAGAAAAGTTGATAGAATTCTAAAAAAGAAGATATCGTGTAGGTTCTAATGCTGGGCTGAACAAGTTGAACAAGCAAGTGCAATACATTCACCTGTTCTTGGATATATTTAAAGCAAATAAAGTTGAACCATAATTAAGTATTCACTTTCGGTATATTCAAGTTTTTCGCCCAATGATACTGGCTGAATACAATAATACATACATAGACGGCACTAATCATATGAACCACAATAAAAGACTTTCTTAAATCAGTAGGCTTCCTGGTGGTCTTTATATATTACCACATTCAAATAATTTTTCTAAAAAGTGGTTATAAAATCTGTCAAATAAAGTATAGTTGGTACTAGTTACTCCAACAAGGATCTACCAATAGTTACACGATGACATCTTCATAGTACATTAACTTCTATTCCCAAGAAGGATTCCACAAAATTGCACTTGTGTCTGCATATTTTGAGGTTCGATTATTGTTGAGTGACATACATAATAATTAATTATTTGAATATCTTTAATCCTGTTACTATATGGTCATGGTAGATTCCAGTTTATCGGCCATGTTAATCGCTGAATACAAAAGCTACATACAGGTGTAGACGGTACTGATCGTATGAACTACAATCAAAGTCAATTTTAAATCACTCAACCCTTACGTAGTCGTTAGATATTACTATGTTTCGCATATTTTCTAGTAATAAAATCATTCTTTGCTTCATATACTTATTTCGAAAAAACATTTGACGAGGTCTATGATGAGAAGATGATCAAGGTTCTGTAGTTCACGGACATATTGTATGTAACACTAAATGTCAAGACCACCAAATGTATGGTAACGTAGTGGTAACGAATAGAGGTGTAACACTGGGTGCAGAACAACTTCAGAAGATCGCCCAGATGACGTACATCGACTTTATGGTTGAAGAAAACTGAAAAATTGAATGCGGCATCGAGAAGGCAAGATCTGCATTCTTTAAACTCTAGAAAGTCCTCAAAATCTGAAGCTTCATACTGGATGTCTGAGTGCGCGATCTCAGTTGCTACATCTTTTCCGTTCTCCAATACGACGCAGAGATATGGACCTTTACGGGAACCACGCTGGAAAGGACCGAAGGGTTCGGAATGTGATATATTAGCAACGCAGTCGTTAGGAGAAGATAGGGAAAGATATCCTAGCGATTTGGCTTCTTATTCAGTGCTCTCTTCAGAGCAGTCGACGATGATGTGATAGTGGCCAATTGTTAAGAGCGGTAAAACATTCGCGAATGATACCGGTGGCATCATCTTTTGTAATACTTGGTTCCCGTCTTTAGAGGTCGTATAGGGTCCGCTTAGAACAGGCGCCCGTTTTTCATCGAGAATTCCCCGGCCTCATCAGCTTAAAACCTGTCATTTTAACGCTAAATAAGCCGATCTTAGGGGACAAGGAACGCTCTGACCGGAAGTACTGCATTTTTGGATACGGCTGGGTGCGTCATTCTTGACCAGGAACAAAAGAAACGTGGTGGGAGAACTAGGACGTGACTAGATGTGTTGATCTGCAACATCCATGCGAGGGGTGCTTGGAGTGTTGGAGATCCTCTGTAATTGCCGATATTTGATTAAAGTACCGTTAGTCGGTACGCGTCGTTACTTAATGAATAAAACAAATAATTCTCGAATGGTCAGTTCAGTCCCAACAGACGCACATTGGGATTTCGTATTTCAGGGTTAACCATGATTCTGTAGGCAGCCTCATAGACGCAGTTACTTGCAGAAGGTAAATATTTATGCTAGTGTATTTTCCGGCAGTGTTGTGCCAA
The DNA here is from genome assembly GCA_940337035.1 of Agriotes lineatus. NCBI lineage: Eukaryota > Metazoa > Arthropoda > Insecta > Coleoptera > Elateridae > Agriotes > Agriotes lineatus. Next base: position 123,535,459 of record OW679195.1, read on the forward strand.
AAACAAGGTTAGAGGTCAAGTAATGCATGCACCGAAGTGAGCCCATTTAACTGTAAAATTTTTAGCAAATTACATTACAAACATTGGCACTTGCATCCATATCGTTACGTATTTTGCCATTTACTGTATGTAGCGAAGTTCAGAAAAGCTGTGTGCATTCGAGCTTAACGGCGGTAGCCCGAATTTTGGCCCTACGTTTTCCAAGGGTTTCCTTAAATTCTACCGTAGTATTTCAGTAACAACAAAAGAGTCGGCATCAAATGGGAATCATTTTTATGTTTGCTTTTAAAAAAATGTGTGCTTGTCTGATAACCTATTTAGTCCGTATTAGATATATTGAGTGATGTTTACTTGATGAGAAAATGACGTTTTTCGAAATTATGTAAATCCAAAAAATGCTATTTATCAGAAATTAAACAGGATTGCAATGAGATTTTCTTATTGTTTGTTAATTTTAGCTGACTGAACAATCTAAAGGCCAAAAAACAACTTTTTTTCGTAAAATTTGTTTCTATCTGTGCTAGTAAATGCATCTTTCATAATTATTTTTAAAATATATATAATTTTACTGATAACGATAGCCACGTGACAACTTTTGTTTGCCCCATTTGTAATCACTTTTCAACCACCTCTGGTCGCCAGTGTTTGATATTCCAAGAAACTCTAAATAACAAAATTCCATTTGATGCCAGCTTTTTGGCGATCACTCTGTTCATTATTTGCTTATAACGATGTTATTAAGTAGTGCACACTGTAGTTTACCAATTTGAATTCGGCGCCGAGATGGCCCTGCGCCGAGATGGCCCTGCGCCGAGTTGTCCCGGGGTCGAACTGGTCCCGCGCCGAGATGGCGGAGCCAAAGTGGTGGCGCCGAGATGTCCTTGCCCCCCTGCCCAGTTGGCCGTTGCTGTTTGACAAATTGCTAAATACTCACATTGCATTTACTTGCTTTGCATGCTGCCAAATCTTTGATCTCTTTTTTTGTGAAATAAATGCATTTCGGTTATTTGATGCGTTGAGTTTATTACTTAAGATGGTAACAAAACTTGCGAGCATCAATCAAAGAAATTAGCGTTCTTCAAGCATTCTAGTTTAGAACTATGCATTATGTCTCAAGGAAGCTGCATACGAGGCACTCGTTTTTTTATAGACAGGTACGTATATGTTGAGTGATCTACGTAAGTACACCCCCCCCCCCCCCCCCCCCCAGTTAAACGAGAACCTTCTATCAGCAACTGCTGTACATTTTAAACGCCTAGCTGGATCGTTTGCCTGGCGCCCTAAAAACTAAAGGCAACCCGACGTGTTTAGACCGGCTTCAGTATAGCCGATCAATCGAAGTCTGATGAACCCCACCTAAGAGCTGAGCTAGTCGCGATCCGATGGACTATTCGTTCTAACGCCGTGCCGCGCCATTTTATCATAAAAAAGAGGTGTATGGTGCACATGAAAGAACGTACTCTTGCATCAGCATCCAGGAATCCCAAAAATGTAATAATCTGTACACGCTTGAAAGAAACACCATCAAAACTTATCTACTAAAAGTACACCCTGTTCATTTGGTCCTTCACATGCCGTTTGTAATTCTATTCTCGAAGACTATATATATGTATACGCTCGACTTCCTCGAGGAAATCCAAATTAACAGCAGTCGCTACTTTAAGTAACTCAGGTGAAGTGTTTACAATATTACTATGATATCCTGCCTTATTATTTTCAAACAGTTTAGAAAAAATAAAATTCATAACAACCTGTAGCAATTAAATTGTCTCCTAACATGTATGCTAGTGGAATTTACTGTACTTGGAAACTGCTCCTGAATATCGTTAAAAATAGTACCCATTAGTCAGAGGTTGAAATATTTGTTTAGTCTATGGCTGAATCACAATTGCTAAAACAATTTCCACACAAAACAAACGCAATAATAAATAAATACCAACTCAATTACTCTTCTGAATTTAGTGTATATGACTAAACAGCCTCTTGTTTACATAAATACGTACCTATCCTACAATTTTTACTATTGAAATACAACACAACAAAGAAGAATAAGCTCCAAAAACGCACCGCAGAGTTGAACTCAATCGAACGTAACTACCGAAAACAACGTGCATACTCTTGAATCAGTTTTAGTCTTTCGAAATTGTCAGACACCTCGCACAAAGCTCCAAGACAGTTTAAACTATGGGCATAAAAAGCAAGCAACTGGAAACTTCTCTAAAAATAGGCTAAAAATAATAGCTTCTCGCCGAAAGTTTTAAGTCTGGATTGTATTCCTTTGCCTTCATCGATCTAATTAGTTTGTTGTTGTTTTTTACACCGTCTTCCTTCTATTGCACCAGACGTTCAGTCGAGATTTTCTTTACAATGCGTTGCTGCGAAAGCTCTTCAAAAGTCGAGGATATTTATTCGATTTCCTACAAGAAAAAGCGACTCGATCGGCGAAAAAATTTAATACGCCTCGCTCACTACTGAAATATCCTCGTTCGGACAAACAGTTTCTTTCTTCGGTTCCTTAACAGGAAAACTCGACACCGAGAAGGGAATTGAAAGGCCGAAAGGACACTGATTAATGAATATAGTCAGGAATCTACTTATAGAGGTTGTTTGTCCCGCACTTTTGCCCGAAATCAATTTACCGATTACGTTGAATAGTATTGTCGCTCGCACTCATCATTGTGTCAGTTTACCGTGGTTGATTACCTGCATTAAAAGGACCAGCTAATAGCGCAATCGATCAGGATTTATGTAATTAATCAAGTTCGGGAGTAAACACGAAGCTAGAAGTGCTGTTTGGGTACCGCTCACAGCTAAAACAAAGTTCGAAAGAAATCTGAGAACACCCATTTTAATTAACCAACTTGTGATGCGCTTAGCAGGTTTCTCAGACTTCCTTCCTTTTGACGATTGCACAAATGTTTGGTACGAAACTAATTTAAATCTCATTTAATTTTTTTTTAAAACGTTTGCAAAAGCAAACAAAATTGATTTCAGTAGTAATTAGCTGTTGAGTTTCGAATGCATTACTAATTAATTTTATTCTTAAAGCGATACAGCATTAAACCAATAGTAAGTTCGTTCAACTTTTTCACTTGAAATGTCCATATATTCTACATTTTTAAGCATAATGATTTGAAACTTTTTTGGCATGTTCAAAACGGGAAGGGGATTTTCTGGATTACTTCCATATTTGCATATTTGGCAATTATAATTTATTGCAAATGCGAATTTATCGAAAATTACACCAGCGATCAAGGTAGGCTGAATTTGATTTAAAAATCTTCCTTGGCAGCCTCAAACACTTCTTTATTCAAAAGAGGAAAAACATAAAAAACAATATTTATTTATCGACATATAGTCAAAACTTAAAATGGAGTCAATACCAAAATTTCATATTTTCTTCGGATAAATATAAAAATGTCTTTTAATGTTTATGTTTTATAAGATATTTGTTAATTTTCTACGTAATTTTAATCAGATGGTTTCTGTTTAAAAAATTATAAACAAATTAAATCATTCGCACTTAACGTCTAATATGGAAATAAGTAAATTTGTATGGTAATAGAATCGTATTAGACTACTGCTCAAATACATTTTTTAAAGACGAACTTTTAACTACTTTGAATCATAAGCAAATACGTAGAGTAGACCAGTTTAAAAAATACAGCGGCCTGAATTAATTTATTTCAGTTTTTATCATTAGTTACGCAATAGTTTTTGTTAGAATGATAGCCAACATCGTTCCAAAATTAAGAGCTATTTGCATTAATAGAGAGGAAAGCATAACATTCCCTTCCGAGGATGTAGTATTCATCCCACTGCTACATTTTATAAAACTATATTTTGTATTCCACTGCATTTAAAAATATGTAAATACTGATGGGGCCACAATTATACCGGGTGTCCGTTCTCAAACTCGAACATAGGAATCTAACATTGCATTGAATTTGTTTGCTGACTCCTGCTCGCCAATTCACCTTACAGGAAAGATAGTGGTATCAATATGGATATTCTTAAAATTTTCGAGAAAATTTTTGTTTTATCTAGAATAGTATAGCTATTTTACTTTTGAACCAATTCAATTTTTTCCACTATGTAGATTATGAAAATTAAGAAATTTTTCTACCATAATAATATTTTGATAAAGATATTAATATAACATGACATACTGTTGGCTATTCTTTCTTTTATTGAGTTCACTTCTAACGCTGCTTCTTCTTCATCCCACAACTCCCAGGTGGAGCAAAGGGCGCCTTTCGACGTTTCAAATAGAAAGTTTTTGGTGGTAGAGTTTCTAGTTTTACGCACGTCGGGTTCGAGTCACTATCACTCCACATTTACCACTTTTTCCACAAATTCCTTCCACTTGCTTCTATCCGATGCCATATGTTTTACTTCTCCCTATGTTAGGTTTTGTTTTTCTAATTCTCCTTTTAAATTTCTTCGCCACGTTTCTCTTGGTTTCCCCACCTTCCTTCTTCCAGTAGTGTTGTAGTCTATTGCCTGTCGGGTTATACTGCTATATGGTTTCCTCAAAGTGTGACCTAACCATTTCCATTTCCGTCTCCTAATTGTTATTTCAACTCTTTCTTCATCTGTAATCTACCACAGTCTATACTAACGCTGCATTATTAATTAATAATTATCTGTCTCACAGATCACAATGTGTTCGCTTATCCAACAAGGTTCTATTTTAGGGCCTCTTCTGTTTTCCGAATGTATATTTCTCATTGTCTAGTTTCATTAATAATTGTCAATCTCGTTTTTACGCAGATGATACCCAGTTGTATTATTCATTTGAACCAACTAATGTTTGTGTAACAAATACGTTGGTCAATGCTGATCTTATGCCACTTGTTAATATCTCTAAAGATCACGCTTTGAAAATTAATCCCAGTAAGTCTACCGTGCTTCTGTTTGGGAGGTGAAAAGTTAGAGATGTAATTCTCTCTCAAATAAATATTAAAATTGATGACATGACATCAGTGTAGAGCGAATCTAAAAATGTAGGAATCGCTATTTATTCTGGTCTCCAATTTAAAACTTATATTAATAACCGAATTCAAAAATATTTCGCTAATATTAAACCATTATATTCTAACAGACACTTTTTAGATATTCGCACTAATGTTATGTTGTGTAATTTACTAGTGCTTTCCCTGTTCAACTCTGAAGATGCTATGTATGGTCAGTGTATCGACAAAAATTATTCTTATAAAATTCAAAAATCTTCATGTATTCGGCTATACTAAATTTCAAATAGGCATGCAGTACTTTCAACTAAATAGTAATCATAACTTTGGCCGTAATTGGTCGAAACAGTCATCATTACAACCATCTGAATATCAAATATTTTTTCAAAGTGTCAACTTGACATTTAGAAAAAAAATTTAAAATATAAAAGAAAAACCGATAAATAGTGGATAAAAGAGGATGTCCTACAATGTTTAATTTAATTATGTAGGACGGATATATTCTAAAACATAAGTAGTGGCACAAGCTTATATTTTCCTATTTTAAAATTGAGTTTGACTTCAGGGCGCTATCTACTGCATTCTTACTTGAAATATAGTATAGTATACGGTATTAGCACAGAGCATTTCTTTGGTATTAGAAAATTTGAATAAGTGTCGCATAAGCTCTGTATCCTTAATTGGTTGATTGTGGAAAATTGTGGGTTATTACATCAGACATCGTAATGTTTTTCAAAACTTCTGCTTATCTATATAGAAATGTTAGATATAGAACTGACTGAGTTTATAAATGTCAGTTCTATTTCTATTTATAACCTCAATTTACAGGACCGCGGTCTGTCAACACTACAATCACACCGTACTCAATTCTTTGAAAGGTCCTTTTCAAATGGTGTTGCTATCTACAATAAGCAACCACCTATCTTAAAGCCTACCGGGGCGTTTTGCAATTTAAGAAGCACTGTAAGCTATACTTGCTTGGTTTGCAGAACAGTGGTAGAGGTTTCTGATGTGCCACACTCTTAATTATTTTCTTTGTTTTATTAAATACTTTGTTTTTGTAGAATCGCCGTTCATGTTTATTGAATTTACATATTTGTTTTTGTTAAGTTGAGGAGCAGATGGTTCTTTGCAAGAGCCAGTATGAACTTCCGCCTTGCACTTCATTATCATGATTTTCGTTGTGTAGTAATACGTATTTTATTATGTGCAATAAAGGCTATTATTATTATTACCTGGGAAGTTGTTGGAAAGTATGTGAACTACACTGTATGCAATGTAAAAACCAACTGTAATTTTTCACAAATACTGATAATTACGTTCAAAATAAAACTTGTAATACGTATTACTATGGATAGCAACCCATACCAGTGAATAAATGAGCAAAATTTAACACCAACATTAGATGCGCTAGGCATAAAATGAAGATTTTGCCTGTCGTAAGATCAATAACACAAAATGTTAATTCTCCTATCTTAAAGCAAGAGTATTAAAGCTAAATTTAATTAAATTCAAACTTGCCGATCAAAATTAACTGTTTCCGATTTGAGTGTCATCTCTAATTACCGTAACGCAAATCAGTCAGAGATCATTTGGTTGCTACAAGTCATTGATGTCCTAGGAATATAGATCATGTTTCTTTCATTTATTTAAACTGTGAATTCGTATTATTTGTTTAAATATAGACATTATCCTTATTATTATTTTACGTTACAATTTAATGAAATGGCAAGAAACACTTTATGTTTTAAATCTGTACAGTTTGTTTATTTATTTATCGTATGGCTTGTTTGGCCGGAATTCACAGGTCTGAATCCACTGAATCACGCGGTATTCAATTTGGTTCAATTGTTTGACATTTGTCAAATAATGTAAGCGATTTGTGTTTGAGGATATTTTTTGTCAAAAGGGTTGGGGGTGAAGCAACAAACTTAAACATACGACCATTAATCTTGAAAATCTTCCATGATGGGCCAGGTTTTCAAGTCATTAGTAAAAATTTGAATATACCGTCTATCGTTGCAGACATAATTAAGAAATACTGGAAGATAAATTCAATTGCAGCTTCTGGTAAAAGTTCAGGGCGTCCACATAAAATAACACCAAGCAGGCAAAAAATTTTAGTTAAAAAGTTTGGGAAATATTTTTGCGAAGTAAAATGCTCAAACGAGAAACTTGCAGAAAGTGAATGAACAATTTGGGTCTTCATTTCTATCAAGTGTTTTGCAATTTAGCTTGTATTAATTTTAAAAAAAATAAGTTATAGAAAAGCGAGAAACCACTGGTCACAGAGAAGCAGAAAGAAAGGTGATTAGCTTGGGCTAAAGAGAGTCTCATGGACATATCAGCAATGGAAAGAAATATTTTTAGTGCAATTTGTAGATCACAGAAAAAGAAGAATACGCACTCCAAGTGCAGTTTTTAGTAAATACTGTCTAAAAAAACTGTAAAGTTTCCGTCGGGCGTTATGGTATAGGGTAGTATTTCAACCTATGGCCTAGGAAAGCTTTATTTCATACAGGGAACTGTCAATGATCAATGGAAACGTCGTTTCTAAACAAATCCAAGTACGTACTTTGATGTAGATAATTTGAGCAAAGGTTAGAAATATTTATTCATGTTACATACATAACGTTAGAAATACACATACACTAGAAAAGAAAAAATAAAGTAAATAACAGTGAAGCGAATTGATTGGCAATTTGGAAACAGCTAAGGAATTGCTAAATCGAAAATCAGATTTCTGAAATTGTTAGGGTCCAAAGAAAATGAGCAGAAACGTGTTTGAACGAGGTCGATAAGCTTACTGGATTACAGAACCATTGCCTCTTGCAGTGGCAGAGGGAAGAGTAGATGTACATTAATTAATAGGGTTAATTTCAAATGAACAAAAGCACACAGATGTATTAGGAAGTTAAACACACTTTATTAATTTATTCTAGTGCAACATTTGAAGCAATTCGTTCATAAAAAGTATATTACAGATAGACGGAACTGCAATATTGATCGTAGGGCATTATGCTTCTAATTCATTTATTTTGAAATTTTTGCCGCGAATTTCAACTCCCAGTTGATAAGAACATATAAACTGGGCTAAAATCTCCAAACACAAGAACCATATTTTTGTTTTGTTAATATTTTGCACAAACTGTGATAGTTTCAGAAATTTGTTAAAATGGTTATGTTATTCAACTACTACGTAAAATTGCAATCACTGATAATGCACTTAAAAAATAGCTCCTACAATGGCTCAATTAATAAATAATTGTCTGCTTAGTATATGCACCGTGTTAATACACATCTTTTAAAATATATGGTTACAACAGTAACACGCCAATGATTTGCTTTTTCGGGCACAAACCTTTTAATCTTTCACTTAGGGGGTGAAATTCTATCCCTCGGGAATAACTGCAATAGCGCGTTGCAGGTTCGAGACGTCCCTTGTTTGTTAAGAGTGGGCCCTTTAATATATCTGTAGTGGCTAATGGCCTCCATATTGAGAAATGGCTGCTGTCAAGGCAGATTTACAAAGGTTTTATTTTATCTCATTTGTCTTTTTTTACGTGGTTCACAATTAGAAGCTTCTAAAATTTTAGGCACATAGAATTTTATAATATTTTTGGCTGAGAGCTTTGGTTAAATAACTTTTAATTTTTAAATAAAATTCTGTTTTATTTATTACTTTCTAATTTAATATTGGTGTGCCGATATCATGTCAAACAAAATTTTTTCATTGACAAATATATTTCTATTTAATGCGTAATCTGTTGGACTGAATACGCCTGATAATTGAGGATACTAATCATTTATATGGTATAAATCATGCATACAAGTTATACTATTCCGTTTAGGAGTACTAAAAAGTTGACTGAAGCAATTTAGAGTGCGGTAGTTACATAATCGAGTTAAGACACAGAAACAAGATGCAGAACCAAGACATATTTTCTTGTTTGCTTCCCGCACGTCAAAGATACTATTGGGGGTGCATAGTAACACCGTGACAATTTGTTAAGTGCTGTTAAACCTTGAGATGAAGTGGAGAGCGTCCCAGCAGAAAAGGACTTTTCCGTCGGTTAGGGAAGTTAGTCGGCCGCGGAACGAGCTTACCTGCTCGTTGCAATGTTTGTACTTTAACTTGTAGTTCGCGTTGTCTGCACTCAGTTTTACTATTAAAATAAAGAACTGCTATTTAATCGAAATACATCCTACAATAATCAGATCGGTCTCAGTAAGCTCAAATTGCAGGACGTTCTACGAGGTCTTAGTACAGTCCACGACTGGAAACTTTTGATAGACCTCACACAGGCCCGAAAATGCGCATAAGGCAACCTAAGCAACCATATCAATAAAAACCAATGCTTAAAATTATTGTCATCCGAGGACGAACTGGATTCTTAATTACGTTCTTAGTTTTCTATCTATATTCTTAAACTTTTGAACGTAGATCTTTCCAGTCTTTTCCCTACTTCCCTATCTTGCGCATTGTTTAACCACCGTTTACCTCCACCTCTTCTAACATCGTATAGTTACCCAACATTTTGAGAGGCGCCCACGATTCTTTTTATTTATCATTGTCTCTAGTCTGTGATTTTAGACGCTCATCTGTCTCTTGTTTGTCTAGCTACGTGTTCAGTCCATCGCCATTTCATCTTTGCCATTTTTTCGATTATATTAGTGATAGTTGCGTCACAATCCTTCAACACTCCCAAAAATTTGAGATGACGTAGATACACGAATCAAATATCCGAAAAAAAGTAATCACATTACTTGAAGGCAGGCACGTGATTGGTTCGAAGAAATGTCTTACCTAGGACGGCATATGTGTTCACCATGGCCAGCCACAAAATTTTCTGCTATGAGTGTAAACAAGAGACCCGCCCAACCACTGCGGTGCGACCAGAACAGAAAACTGGTGGTCGGAGAAGAATACAGGATATCTGTATGAATCAGCAACATTAATCCGATGATCGCAGAAAAATCATTAAAGCAACTCAATAATGGGAGACGTCAAGGCTCTCGGAAATGTGCCCAATTAAACTTCTTGTTTATATCCAACCTAAATAAAAATGGAAAAAAAATTGCAGGACTTATGTACATGAATTAGTTAATATTCCCAAACATAGAATGGAAACTTGACCTTGCTCGCCTGTGTATACTCGCAGTAACATTTTGAGATACAACCGATTTGTACGTGTATATTTATTATTGTTTGTTAGTAGCTGTTAATAATTAGGTTTCAAAAAGTAAGTAAAACTTTAGGCGCGAGTCAATGTGTTTGCGTATACAGCGTTAATGTGTCTACGCATACCGCGCTAATGCTCAGTACACTCTGAGCGACCTCAGTTTTGAAGGTGTTGCTCAACACCAACCAACACCGACTCCTTCTACATTTTCTGAAGAATTCTTGGAGTGGAGAAGCACATTATCAGTAGCCAATTAGATTCACTGAACGTTTCGACATTCTGCTGATATGAGTGTTTGGCGATTCAGAGGTCAGTAGGTCGACCACCATTAGCAAAATAGTAAAAGTTGTTGGAAAGACGTACGAGGGCCAGAGCCAGATACAGGTTATTATGCCACTAAAATTTGACAACCGTCTCTTAAGGTGGATTCATGCTAGATTCTGTAATTCATGAGCAGCTATTGTAGCTGTTGCTATTGTGCATGTGCATCCGTTCTAATGTTCTGTGTCCCTGCTATTGAGCATTGCCGTAGTAGTAGAAACATAACTGTCGGTTGTGATCGTTAATTATCGTAAGTATAGAACCATAATGATAAACGTTTCAGTGCTTGATTTAATATTATTGTTTACTTAAAGGCGTGGTAGAAACAGCTGTCCCGTTTGTTGTTTAATATTTAGTTGTATTATTTTGACAGGCAATAGATATTCAAATGCTACGAATGAGCCGGAATGCATATTTAAACACCTGTTCTGGAAACTCTATAATTATATACTCAGAATTACGCAGATAATTACAACAAAAAAACCGGCTTTCTCTCAGGGTAGTGGATCATATCGTAACCTTGCTAAACAAAATTTATTTACACAATAAAGTCGAAATTATATAATCAATAGAAAAACTAATTTGTTTCTTTATTGATACAATTAAAATTGAGCGCCTTTTTTTATTTTGCCGGGACTTGTATTGGCGTTCAATACTCCCTTACAAATAAAGCAATATGGCCGCCATTTGGTTAATATTTGCTTCCGAATATAGCAAGGCTGGGTTCAGCAAACGGAAAAGCTTGACTTGGAGAACCTTGAAACTGATCTGCTTGCTTGGTTCAGACCATTGGTGGTCTGGACTCCTTCCTAGTCAGCTATTGACTCGCAATCGTGGTTGGGAAATGTTATTAACTGCTTATTTTTATAGGTTCATGCTACCCTTGACACGCTGCTTATTATTATATAGCTGTTAATTACACCAAGACTTCTTATGCAGTAATTAAACACTATAAAATCCTTTATGAACACAAATACTACTTTTATTCAACAAACTATCACCGTTCACATACAATTGGAAAGTCAAACAATTGGCATTTTATGTTTCAACACTTCAATTATTATTTTTGGAAAGCAGCTTTGTGTATTATGTCATCTAATCATTGTTAATCTCTGCGTATGTTTATAGTTTTCGCATCTGATTGTCAAGGTCCCCTCTTTAAAAATAACGAAACACGGCAAGCAAAATTTACAGAAACGTATTGAATCCCTATTTTTACGACTAATTATGTTACATTCCATTTTAGCAAATAAACTGTGGCACTAAATTACACGTAAAATTCTACATATTTGAGCACCAAATATTAGATATGTACAAAATTGTTGTCAAATTATTAATGTATTGTAATTAACACATCTTTGATAATTAGCGAAATTAAACTATGGCAAAACTTACTATGCCTTAGTATCTATCTATTTATAACGACATATGCCTTCCAAGCTCAATTAACACGAAATTCGAAATTTTTCAATTTGTACAGCTGTAACAAGGATGACATTCGCAACTTTGACTATAAAAATTTGTTATAGCCCGAAATCAGTGTTAAATCCGGCTTATACGCACTAAATTATTTCTGTATGTAGCTTTTATAATCTACTACACATATTTGAATTGGTAAAACTAACGACTGTCTATGTCCAGGTTGTTTGCTTAGTGTTTACCAAATTTGAACATATAAAATACCTTTCAAACTAGAGCTAAACCATGAGATAACACATACTACACTAGTGCTATATTCAATGAAAATTCACACCACTCCGATAAGGTCAAGCTCAGAAATATTGAATGGTAAATATAACATCAACGAACTGGTTCATTTAAACAACTTTTTGTGTTGCACAGTAGAGTTAGTGCTACCTACCAACAAAATTAACATACTATTTCTAAGTTACATTATTACTATTAGATTAAGTGTTTTTTAGTCAAAACTATGAGTCACATAACCTCACTTTGTCAGTACTCGTTAGTTTTTCCAATTTTCAATTGAAATCATAAATAGGAAACTGAGCTGTGTTTAAAAACCATCAGAATTATTATTTACTGTAATTCCTCATTTATCCAAGAAAACCACCCAAATCTGCTTAAATACCTAGAGCAAAAACTTGTAAAACTTATAATGTGAGGGGTTATTATTTCATTAAATAGCTTTAAAAAGCTAATGTTATAAGTTGCCGCGGACATTTCTATACATTATACTATTTTGAATCTCGAGAGTTACTTTCAAACAAAAGAAAATGTTTATTGTGTTCTTTTTAGACAAAAATAACTCATTCAGCACATATTCTTATATTAAATGACTTGTAAAATGCCCTTGTTGGCTCCTATCCATAATAATACACTGGTTTCTCATTTATGTGCAACCAAATTAGTTTTTGTTTGAATATGATTTTGGATCTCACATCAACAGCTTATCACGAATCCATGTCAACTTCTGGGTTAGTTGCACTTTCCTGTTCCTAACCACGGACTGAGGTATACATAGAACAGGCGATCTCATTGCTATTGATCTATCTGGGAATAAGAACGGGTAAAATTAGTTAATAAAAACAGTAAGTTACAAAACAGGCCTTGATATACAACGCCGGAACTTTTTCCTAATCTTTTGCAGCCGCCATCGGATATTTAAAATAACTAACTTCTGTAATGACGCCCCACCCATTAAAAGGCACTAGTAAATAAAAATAATTATTAATCAGGGCAAATCACTACAATTTATAAATCAAACGGCTTTAATATTTGAATTTTATGTCAAACTCAGGGCTAATGAAAAGATGTAATAATTATTATTGCAATAAATAGTTTATTGCGTTCAACCCCTTGTACGATGTTCAAACTTGACAAACCCGACGGGTTATGGACCTTCGGTAACGCTTTTCTGTGGAATATACCTTGTGAAGTGGTGTTCCGATGCTGGCTGGCACAATGAAGCGACGCCACGGCTATTACACGCTTGGTGACGACTTCCTCCTCCAAATTTCTTTACCCATGCGTCTGCAAACGTAGCACATCCAATTCTTGCTTGCCTATGTCTCGAACTCCCCGATATCTTGTCCGAAGTCTGGCCTCACTATAGGACGCTTCCGGTGAAATCTGATTGCACTTTATTCGCAACTGCTAGCACTGGGCATATTAGCCACAAAAATGCCTTACACACTGGTGACTATGATAAAACACAATTTTGGCTCAACAAATTTTTTTTTTTATTAATAATTTTGCTCAACTTGCACACAGCCTAAATGTTACAAGCTCCTATTTGATGTTAAAAATTGCCTTTACATTTGTTTTATAAGGAATAAGGTTTGATTTACATGTTTACTTACGGACTACTGTTTTGATAGAATGTTCTTTCTTAAATACTGAAATGTCTTTTTTTTTGAAATTGTTCACGTAGCACTTTGCTCTGTTCTCTAATCACTTAGTTTTAATTACACTTAATCGCATGAGTTTATATAGCACTCTTTCAACTGTCTGTCTTTCGATAGGTTGCCTTACTGCTCTTTGCAATCTTTACTTCCTCGTACTGCTTTGCTTTACTTTTCTGTTACCTTGTCGTTTGTGGCTTATGAACCATTAATACTTATAACTCTTATACAATTTCTGTGATTCACAAAACATCGTGTATTATTTTAAAATTCATATCATTCTTTGGCGTTATTCAACTCAACCCTGTCAACTACATAATTCAAGCTGCATTTGCCATTACAAACATTAATTATCACTGAAACTCTGAACATAACCCTTCTGACTTCTATCTTATCTCATGCCAGCCTTTATTACTAAAATTATAATTGCTGCTGCTCATATCAAGTGCATTTATTAATGTAAAATTACTGACTTTCCTTCAATAAATAAAATAGTTAATTCTGTGCTCATTTTTGACCTTACTCATTCTTGTGTTAACTAGGCAATCACAATTACTGTGGGCAGTAAAACATTACACTACATTTAGTAATAGTGAAATAGTGAAACTTCTAATTGTCAAACTGTTAGGTAGAAATGACAATAGACTTTCTTAATCACCTTAAAAAGTATAGTTTTATAGCGAAATACACTTGTCTTATCTCTTATTGTCTTCTCTTATGGTCACAAAATGGAACTTGGACGTACTTCATCCACGCGCTTCAGTCATATTCAATAGCAGCAGAACCTATTATTTGGGTGTCTACTGTCATTACAATCTTCACGTTCACAACGATAAGAAGATATTAATAACCTGGTGGTAAGTTTTTGTGAGAAGATGTACAAGTGACACATTTTTAATTATTTTATCCTCTTACAAGTAGGTACAAGGAAGTATTAGATTCACCCCAAAAAATCGTTTTCAACAGATCTTCACGTTTTAGAGTCCACTGAACCCAAAAAACATGTTTTTGTTCATTGGTCTGTGTGTCCGTCTGTGAACAGAATATCTCAAAAACGAAAAGAGGTATGGCGTTGAAACTTCATACATAAGTTTTGTGTACTATCTAAATGCCACAACAAGCTTTTGAAGAAAATCGCATAACCGGAAGTATGGTGTTTACTCTTGTGATTTTTCGGTTTCTCGTTTTTTCAGAAACGGCTCTAACGATTTTTGTCAAACTTTCTATTATATTTCGGCTTCATAGGCAAAACAATTAAACAATTTCAAATATTGCAAAAGCAGATAATTTTTAAAATATTATAGATATGGAGAGTGTAAGCTTTTGGGGGAGCATATGTTTAAATTGCTCCACTTGTTCAAAAAGAGAACGAAATTTACGATTATCCCACTCTAACCTTTGGAAGATGAGCAGTAATACTTCCTACTTCTTTCTGAAATATGTGCCCAGGGGTCTAGAGTAATTGCCTTTGTATTTTATGGCGGCAAAAGGAAATTATTTTGCATTTTATGGTGGGGAGAAACCATTAATGTATGTGTGCAAATAAATTACATAATTTTTGCTATAAAATTTGTATGGCGGGTTCGCTTACAATTTCATTTATTCCAAATCTTCTAAATACAATACGAACAGAGTCGAAATCCTAAGCAGTTGGGGCAACCATATCTGCAACACGACAAACGGGCGTTATACACGGGCAATTAAAGATTACCCAGAACAGAACAAGCCATAACCCAAACACGCAGAAGGAATAACAATCGCAAGACGACGAATCGCACAATTAAATGTGAGCCCCACAATTTTAGAAATTTACGACATGACGCTTATTTAATCAGCGTAGCAAAAATATACTCCGATAACCGAGAAATATGAAGATGCAAAGCTCGGCCTAAAAATGGTTCAACCGCTAGCGAAATAAAGGTTTATAACGCTTCTTGAAAATCTGTTTCTATCGCAACGAGAAATGGAAGTAATGCTGGATATTTCCTGTGTGGCCGCAAGATTTAAGGCGCCAGCAGATGCGCCTGCATATAATTTTACTAAATAACCGAACAACTATTACTAGATGGAAGATGATGTAATTTTAGTGAGAGAGCTTTTAGGAAAATGAAACGCCTTAAGATAGAATCGTACTCTAAAATTATTGCAGTGAATACATTCTCAACACAATAAAACAGCTTACAATCACAAAAAATCTCGTTATTTTTAAAATATTACATACGTGGCACTATACGACTCACACCTATTGCTTAATACAGCTTATTTAGTTAATAATAAGGACAAAGCAGTCATTTGGAAGTCTATAATTAAATCATACGAGGTTTTAAGCAAGTTCAAGAAATTCCATTTGAGACTATATTATAAAATATTTGTTCAACTGCTATTACACACCAATTAAAATACCTGGAACTATTTTATACTAATAATGGTGAGGCACTAACACCCCATGAAGGAGCTTGGTCTGCAAGGCGGAAGGTCAGAGCTTCCGTATCCTCGCTTTCACACCCGGCTGTCGCGTGTCAAATTCATGACACGTGGTGATGTGGTGAGCATCACGCATTAGACAACCGCATTATTACCCCTTATTCTTTCGAAGGCAGGTCCCCAATTATTTAAAGCGACTGGGTAGGCCGCCCGCCAGGCATCGATCTGGGATTTGAACTCCAGACTTCCGCACCGCAGTCCGATGCTCTAACCATTGAGCTACGCTTGGAACTATTTTACTCTTATATTTTATTATGTCCACTACACAACTTATTAGCAATATTTTAAAAATATTTTTCTGTACTTTAGCTTTATCACTTACAATAAAATATATTTTTAAATATGTAAATCTCCCATTTGTGACTTGTTCAAACCAACATTTGACCATAAAATAGAAGTTAAAAGAAATGTCCATAATGTGTAATATTTCTAACTAGTTTTACGCAAGCCTTAGCATTGATGTCATTGCACTAGGTAAAGTTGCAATATTTATTTGCAAACAAGGTTTTTTTTTTGCAGCGACCGGTCTTTCAATTATGTCAAGTGCTCGCAGAGTGGACTAAAATTAGCAAAATACGACATCAATAATCTGCATCTAAGCTGTGTACTTTTATTTGATTTCTACTTTCTTTTACAATAAAATGCATAACCGGAAGTATGGTGTTTACTCTTGTGATTTATCTTTTTTTTATTAACTCATATTTATTTTTATAGGACATTATAGTGAACTAATAATCTGAAACTTTGGACATGGATTTTATGTGTAAGAACGACTACAACTATAATATTTTGCCTGTGATATTACTTCCGGTTATACCGAAAGTCGCTATCAATTTTGTTATTTAAAATAGCACACCCGCTATATTATTACATATTTGAATTATGCTTAAAATTTTAGAGAACATTTGTCTTTTCAACTATCTATTTTGTACGGTTTCTGTAGAATTTATAATTTTTGAAATTTTTTGACACATGCTTTAAAATTAAAAAGAAATTTTTAACTAATTATAAGATCACTGTAAAAGGAAGTTGGGTGCGTTTATCATACCAGATTTCTTAATACATTCTCCACCATTCAGATGTATTCATCTGTTAACTGACATAGGCTACAAATGTATTAAGAGGTAGTAAGGATACCTCATTCACACCTTACACCAAGTTTCAACCTCCTCAGTATAACAACCTGATTCTATAAATTTACAAACTACAGTTCTGAAGTGCTTCCTGAACAAGTGCAACAAATTAAGAAGACTTCCAAGCTTTTCCTGGGCTGTTATAATATGTATAATATTACGTTGTTGATTGTTAACCAGTGGTATGAGCCTATTCAATCAGTGATGAAGTTGTACACACGATAAATACAATGTATGACTGGTCTAAGTCTAGGTAGAGAAGTGACTTGTCATTTCCGTCTGTTCACCTGACTTCTACGTTGACTTAGTCCATATCTTCTAGAGGAGTTAGTAGACTAAAATTAAAGGCATCCCGCTTGCGACAGTCAAAATAAGTATACTACCTTAAATGATACGGTACCTAACTTGTTTCGCGGTCTAGGACGTTTAGGCGTGATTCTTTAGGCGCGCATTTTTTGGCACGCGAGCGCTTTAGATGTGGACGCTATTAGACACGTGTACGTTTAGGCGCGAATCTTTAGGCGCAGTGATAGTCAGGTATGCAACAATTTATTGAAGAGGTATCTTCTGCTACCAAATTATTTTTGAATTTTGTGAACATCTCTTTTCACCATGTGTCATTCCAAAATTTAAGCAGCGCGCATTTTTAAATCCCTAGATTTAAATAAGTCAGTAGATTTGAGTGTGTCTGCGTCTGCGGGAGGTGCATATAACTAGAAAAGTCCCTAGATTTAACTAAGTGGATACATGGGTGTGTCATTAACCTAAAACAATCCCCTAGATTTCAATAAGTTACTAAATTTGGGCGTGTCACTAATAATGACCCGTAGATCTCTATCTATCCGGTGTAGAAATATATAAGGTAGGATAATTTTACAGCTAAATGCAGCAACTAGCGGTACATTTAAATTTACCATGTTGTTGTCGCTTAAAGAGCTAATAACCCCGAAGCTTATAATTTAGTTTTACCAGTTTGTTGTAGAAATGTCGCACAAGAGAACTATAGGCCCAGTAAGCTTTCCCTAAGTGGAATAAAGCGAATATTCAAATACAGTTTTATTTCAATGCTGTCTTAGTTAAATATACAAGACAGCCTAAACATAATTATTCGAATTGCGCTATCTCATAGAGAAAATGTATTCAATGGTGGAATGCACTGCTTCGCACAAACACAACCGATTAGCACTGTCAAATAACACCCGTATGTGTTAGATTTTAAAAAAAACACTGTCAATCTTGCGTAATAGTTATTTATTGTATAAGGGTTTTAGATAGCATTTTATTCACTCAAGAATGTTTAAACGCGAGATCTTGCTCGAGCGTTTAATTTTCTTAAGTGAATAAAATGCATCTAAAACCCGTATGCAATACAACGTTTGGCCACAATCACACTCATTTAGAATCAGAATCTCCGAATTTTCATCTGATGTTATCAAAAAATTATTTGACATTTCACTCTGACAGCGGATGTCACCTCGAAAATCATTTTCCGCGTTCCATTTTTCGTAGTACCTTAGTTTTACTGCTAATGTTTTTGTTTATAGAAACGAGATTTTTGTAAACAATGTTTGTGTTCGTTCGAAAAATGGAAGAAAGTGAGTCTTTACCAGAAGAAATTACCGCAGCCGCCGAAGAAGTAACCTTTCAACTACCAAACCAACCACCAAAATCTAGAAACGCATACGAAAAAGAATTTGCCCTATTTAATCAGTGGAGGGAAGAAAAAGGCGTAAGCATAATAAATGAAGATGTCCTGTTGGCGTACTTTTCAAATTTGAAACGAAAATTTGCCCCCTCGTCGATGTGGACAAAATATTCAATGTTAAGGGGTTGTTTAATAAAGGTGCGTTTAGATATAGAGTTCATAAAAATATGGATATATCAACATTCGACAAGCTACTTGCTTTTCTGAAGAGTGTTTCGAAAAACCACAATCCAAAAAAGGCAAAGGTGCTGCAAAGGGAACACCTTGAACAATTTTTAAAAGAGGCACCTGACGAGGAATATTTATTGATGAAGGTAAAACTTTTTATTCTCAATTCTCTGTATAAGTATTTGTATTTTTTTAGGTTGCCCTCATAATGGGGGTTGCTGGTGGCTTGCGATGCAATGAACTGACAAACCTGAATATTACAAATGTACAGTATAAGGGTGCCCATTTCTACGTGACCATCCCAGACACCAAAACTAATATTTCGAGATGTTTCACAGTATTGGATGAAGGATTTTCTGTGAATAATATTCTTGAGATGTGCAGAAAATATATGCGATTACGTTCAGCCTGTGACGGTTGAAAAGGCAGGTTTTTTGCGCTATAAGAACTTAAAATGTGCAATGCAACCTGTGGGCATTAACACATTGTCTAAAATTCCTTCGAAGGTTGCTTCTTTTCTAAAGTTGGATAATCCTGAATTGTATACTGGTCATAGCATGCGACGGTCTTCGGCAACTTTATTAGCTAATGCTGGTGGCGACATCCGACAGACCGCAGATAGCAGAAATTCCAACCAGAAGTGGGACCTATATTCTAATGACAGACAAACTCGCACAGCAGCAAGTTACACTACAAGCAAACGAGCTGGAGACCACGAGGGGTCCAAGCAAAAGTAGCCGGAAGAGATCTAAGACTAATATCAGCCTACCGACAGCCAAAAACCTCCAGCAACGCAAAATCTACAGGGGCTAGCATCCTATTAATTAACGAAAAGGCCCTGAGTATCAAGCTGAGCTAAGGAAAAAGAAACTCGCGAACACTACTAGCAGAACCAGCAGGATCACAGTCAATCACAGAGAAGAACGAAGATGGTTTACAAACACAAGACAGGAGACGAATTAGAAACAAACAGCCTGCTCCGCTTAACAGCGTAAGAGGTCTCCTCGACAACAGCACATTTGGAGAGGTTTCATTTATCTCATTTCAGTAAATTTTTGACGTAAAAATTGAGTTAAGAGTACAAGGGTCAGAAATTCTGGGCAAATAGAGTTCAGCTAGGAGCTTTGGTTAAATAACTAGTAATTTTTAAATAAAAAATTAATATACGTTCATGTTTCGAATGCATATTAGTTTCCAGCTATCATGTCTAAAAATATTCCTCCTTTTCAAAAAAATTCTGCTATGTAATGCGTACTCTATTCTACTTGATAACCTTAATAATTAAGGATATTAATCATTTAGGTGAAATATGTACTAAATCCGGATCTGCTGGTAGGTACCAAATAACTGGTACTGAGAAGCCACAACCAAAGGTAAAGCATGGCATACATAAAATTGTTCTAATTATGACCTAGAATTATTAAAATTGCGAGTTAATATATCAATTTTTAATCTGAAAATGCCAAAATTAAACTTCCTTATAATTTTATTATATCAATTAACTTACAAAGCTAATATTGTTAGAGCAAATAAATAAAAACAGTGGAGTTGCCTTTACAAAATAAATTAGCTTTCCAAAGGGTAATTTCAGTCACGTCAAAAACGTGTAATAAAAGGAGAACACAAGTCGATTCCCATAAATAAAAGCATGTACTAACTAGTACAGCCATTAAGCAATTTTTAGAAACATTAAATCCCGGAGTTCCAATTTTTAGATGTGTTTTACACTCGGTGCCCTAATTAATGAGAGTTCCAGGTTTTCCAATTTGAGAAGGCGTAGCAGGCAAAACTGGTTTTTCGGAAATAAATACGTATCCGTTATTCTCGTACTTCAATAAACTGTTTATGGAGAACATTGCAAATGAAGCTCGCTAACTCTATTGCATGATAATCAAAACTATAATAGCTACGTAAGCATACCATATTTAACACTGTTAAGAGTATTTACACAATGTTGGTAAATTCTATCTTGCAACCAAGCATGCGTGTCCGACGCTTATCTTGACATTTAGTTTCTATTCCTTAATACAAGATTGAGAAGAACTTTCCCACTATCTTTATTTGTACTATGGATGAATGCATTTTTTTCTTATCGCTTTTAGACGAATAGAACAAATCTAAAGATAAAATATCTTCTAAGCTGAACATTATATGACGCCCTGACTTCATTCAATCTATTTTTAATAAGAAAATGGTCCCTTACGCATTTTTTATCGAGCGCCAATAATTCGACTGGACAAAACCAAAAATATTATAAAACGCACCAAACTGCTCTAGAGGATATTAAGAAAATAGTTGCACAAACAGGAAGTAATTCCGGCACTTCCGTTTAATGAAAGTGCTAAATTTCATGATTATACTTTAATCTGGCGTCTTTGTGCTACTGGAGCACGAAGATATCCAAAAAGAAGTCCGAATTTAATTTGGTTTTAAGGAAACTGCACCGAAACCTTCGCTGAAAACTTCATTTAAAGTAAAACCGCTCAACGCCCACAAACAAATTTAAGCCACCGTAAAAGTGTGTACTTTGCTAGAACTTCAGACTCGTTTTACATCGCGAACTGCAGTTAAACTGCCTTTTCATGAGCGCACAACGAGTATAAGGACAGCAAATTTGCACACTTTATATAGGAATAAACCTGGCGTAAAGTTTACTTTTGGTGCTTCCACAAACGAAATAAGAAAACCGTTGATCTCTGAAACCTACTTGCCGTCAATTTCATTTATTTGCTGAGTCCCCTCTCCGTTAGGAGTGTTTGATTTCAGATAAATAGGTAAATTGTTATAACGACAAGAATTAACTCAATAAAATGCGTTTTAAAATCAATGGCACAGAACACGAAATACAGTTGTAAATAAACCCTATCATTACCTCATAGAAAGTATACTTACACGATTTAATGGTCAACTGTAAGCTTATACTAAGCGCTAGAAGCTGAGGCGAACAATGAATAGATGACTTTTTCTCTCTCAGATTGCCTTTGTACTCTTTACCACGTTAGAACTCTGTTTAACTAACGATACCAGGCATTATAGTTATTGTAACAACTGTTTAAAACCATTTAATGAAATAAACTCATTTACATCCTACCTCAACAGTTCCAAGTGGAATAAATTCTAAGCTTTTAGTAGGAAATAAATATTGCAATGAAAAGCACCAGGAATGCTGGAGGCTATGAGATTTTGATACTTTTACGAAGATTTAAATTAAAATTTCAGTGGTTAGAGTGGCAGAGTAGTCATCACAGTGATCAGCGGTCTCGGGTTCAAACACCGAGGGAGGCACAAATTTACGTTGAAAAAACGTACAATCGGTCCTTCTCAGGACTAACCAGTAACACCTGAAGATGGGAGTAGAACAAAGCTCCCGAAACGTTGTGTGATTTACACCCTAGACAGTGGAAAAAGTCCGAAAAACATATCATAATAGACCACTGCCAAAAAATGACATTCAGAGAACAAATACTATTCTTGATTTATTTTGACACCCTTTTCAATTAAAACTATTGAAAGCTTGCGTTTCTTCGATTCAGCTCCCCAAGCCATTCTGGAACCGTTGAACTCATTTTTCATCTAGAAATATCAGCCATATTTATATCGCATATTAGCGATCATTTTGAGAATTGAGAAATTGTTGTAATAGCGAGAGTTTTTCATCTGAAAACAATCTCAGTTTGTGCGAGTCCGTTAAGCAGTGATTTGCACTTTTGTAGTCTTGTCAACCTTCGCTGTTTTGTTAATCCATGGATTTGTCTTTTCTTGAAGCATTTAAGTTTGCTTCCTTAGCAAGCTTTCAGATAGATACTGCACAATTCCATCGGATACGTTCTCCACACTATTAATTATTTGAGAAGTTTTTACGCATCTTTCGGCCAGTTTTCTTATTGATGGCGATATTTCCTGTGCTCTTCGGCCTAGATATGTTAAATCAACAAATCAACGGTTCACTTTCAAACTCTAGATCTCATTCGATTTTGATTTTTTTGTAAAACAGATCCCTAATTAACTCTCGTTTAGCTGCCATGGTAACACTGTGATGGAAATTTTATTTGACGTTTCAAAGAAATAAGTGCTATACGACAGTCGAATAAGCTTTCAATCAGCGCGACAGATTCTTAATTTTGTTTAAGTAAAGTTCGGGCACTTCATTCCATGGCCATGGCCTGAGACAGGGCGAGTCAGGGTCGCTGAAATATCTCTTTCCAAAACCTGTCAATCTGGCACACCGTTAACGGCGTGCTGGGTGATATGGTTAGCATCACGCCTTCGACGCCTGTCTTTCTTTCCCTACCTCAACAACTGGGGCTTTGGTATCCAATTTTTAAAGAGACTGGGTGGGCGGCCCGCCAGTTGCCAGATGAAGAAATTGAACCCCGTACTGTGGCACCGCAGCCTGAGCGCCCTAACCGCTCGGCCACGCTGGCGTTTCATTTTGTTTATTGTATTTAAAATTGAATAAAGTTAAACTGATGGGACAGTTATTCTAGGGCACGCTGTATATTCATAATTTACAATCATAATAAAAAACATTTATGGAATTGTTAAGTTAATAAGCTTTATGCACTGCAGATTAATGGTTTACAAAAAGGTGCTAGATCTCATTTGTACCAATATTGCTTTACATCGAAGAACAGGTTAAAGAGCTAGTCCACGACGGCATTTACTAGTGCAGAGTTTAAGCTTCTGTTCCTGATTTACTGTTGTTTTAACAACAATAAGAGGGGCTTGAAGCCGATCCGAAAATAAATAGAGAGACAGAATAGATTTAACGAAGCACTCGTAGTAGCTAAATGATCCTTAAAAGAGAAAATTAACTCACATTTGCCTAGAGCAATATCGGGAGAATCAGCCGGCGAGTTCACAACTTTGTTTATATTTCCTTAGGTTGCATAATTACTGCTTAAAATATATTGTAAATTAATCTAGATTTTGATTTCCTAAAATCGTACTGCCTGGCTTGAGCATCCATTTAATTTTCTGTTGTGCAAAGGGCGTTTAATTGCTTCATCCTGGAAAATTCAGTGAATATACAGTGTGTCCAAGATAAGGAGGGCCAGTATGGGGATCTCGGTAATGGTAAGAGATACAAATTTGGTTAAATGGGAAGAAAGTTGCGTAATTAAAGGACTAAAAAAATGACGTCTAGAAATCCTTGATATGATTTTTCGTTTTTGAATTATCTCAAAAAAACCGAATTTTTGGATTTTCTTTTTTATTTTTTTCTGGCGTTAATATTAACGTTAGAGCGAAACTGATTAAACTTCTTTATAGCAACTTTTAGTGGACTTAATGATTACGTTATCAATTTTTTTATCCGACGTTTCGTCTTCGAGAAACCATCATCAACTTCATTTTTTTAAATACGGTCCTGGTTTTTTGATGCCAAATTTGCAAAGCCCTTGTTACTCTGAATTCAACAATGTGCCACATATTATGGTTTAATTACGTTTCGAGCTTTTTTCTGATCATCATCAGAAATTTTTTTAGATACGGACCTGCATTTCTCATAATTTTGTAAAAATAAGTTCATACAGTAAGTTAGGCCTTTTTACATGCCGTTAAAATATTAAAATGCACATCATAATGTCATAATTCTGATACATTAATTTAATAAGCAACCAATAACTATTAACAATAAACAACAAATAAATGAACAAAAGATAGGCAGAAATAATGAGAAAACGAGCATCGAAACAATGTAATAGGTATTTAACGTTTTGAATTAGAAGAAGAACTTAGAAGATTGGTTCTTGAAGCCTTTCAAAGTATAACGCAAGTATTGCTGAATAATGTTTTAGATTCTACAGTTAAATGTTATTTATGCATAGAAAATGATGGCAACCTTTTTGAATACCTTCTGTAAATTTAATACCTATTAAATGGTTTCGGTGTTCGTTTTGTTATTCTTTCTGTCTATCTTTTGTTCATTTATTTGTTGTTTATTGTTAATAGTTATTGGTTGGTTATTAAATTAATGTATCAGAATTATGACATTATGATGTGCATTTTAATATTTTAACGGCATGTAAAAAGGTCTAACTTACTGTATGAGCTTATTTTTACAAAATTATGAGAAATGCAGGTCCGTATCTAAAAAAAATTCTGATGATGATCAGAAAAAAGCTCAAAACGTAATTAAACCATAATATGTGGCACATTGTTGAATTCAGAGTAACAAGGGCTTTGCAAATTTGGCATCAAAAAACCAGGACCGTATTTAAAAAAATGAAGTTGATGATGGTTTCTCGAAGACGAAACGTCGGATAAAAAAATTGATAACGTAATCATTAAGTCCACTAAAAGTTGCTATAAAGAAGTTTAATCAGTTTCGCTCTAACTTTAATATTAACGTCAGAAAAAAATAAAAAAGAAAATCCAAAAATTCGGTTTTTTTGAGATAATTCAAAAAGGAAAAATCATATCAAGGATTTCTAGAAGTCATTTTTTTAGTCCTTTAATTGCGCAACTTTCTTCCCATTTAACCAAATTTGTATCTCTTACCATTACCGAGATCCCCATACTGGCCCTCCTTATCTTGGACACACTGTATACAGTTGCGTTTCACATCAGTTTAATTATGTACCGGTTTTACTACTGACTCTTCTGCTTTGTAGGGTATCTTTTAGCGTTGCCGTAAACTTGATTCAAGAAATGTTATTGGTAGACCTTCGTGGAATTGTCTTCTAGTAAAGCAGAATTACTTAATTCATACTTTTTATAAATTTAAATTTTTGAAGGAAGAGTTGGCATTAAACACAGAATCGGCATCTTATCAACAGCTTCAATGGTTCCAGAAAGAGTGGTGAGTGATCAGATTAGGGATAATCTTGATAATAACAATATCAATTTACGCACAGTCCGGTTTTGTTCCCAGTCGCTGCTGCTCCATGTCGTTGCTGGACATCATTGATGATATTCTAAATCACACTGATCAGGATGAATTTACATTGCCTGAGTGTTTGGACTGCAGTAACGCGTTAGACACAAACCAAACGACGATTTTGTCAATCTTAAAATACATAGGCTTTGTATCAGTGCCTATAAAACTCTTTTAAAGCTGCTGTGGTAACAGAACCGAAATTGTTAAAGTTGTTGAAGTTATGTCAACATAATTACCCGTAAAAGCAAAAGTACCTGAGGGTTCCATTAATATATACTATTTACACGTTAAATTTGAGTAAAGTTCTGAAATTTTGTAGATGACATCAACATGTCAAATTTATATGTCTTTTAAGCCTAGTGAAGTACAGCTTGCGCACGAACGCCTTAATGAAGATCTTGTGAACATTGTCGAGCAGTTTCGCTATCAATGATTCTAAGAGTTCTACTATTTGATACGGACCATAGTACTTAAAACAATTCTTGGTCTTACAATTGATAATGAATTATATTTTACACAACATGTATCCATATTACTTAAATCTGATTATGCACGTTTAAAGGTTTTGTACTTTCACAGGCATTTACTAACTACTGCAACTAAATCTATTTTATGGGAATAACTTGTACTATCTCGTTTGAGTTCTTGTGATGTTGTGTATGGACCTTAGATAAAAATGGACTACAACTGGTTCAAAATTCCTGCCGTAGGTTCATATTCGGCATACGCAAATACGAATTTCTTACAAACTCAATGATGTGAACTGGTTAAACGTACACATTAGGCGTATATACCAATCAGCTAGCTTGTTTTATAAAATTATAAGCACATGTTACAGAAAATACTAGGAAAAGGACTTATAGATTCGAGGTCCACAACGTCAATGTTAGGTCTAGGGGTCTGGTGACAACTCGAAGGCATGGTATTGAAAAATGTAAAGAGATACCAAATATGCGTAATTTACAATAAAATTTCCAAAGAATTGTTAGAACAATTTCTCGAAGCCAGTACTTTCCGTATTTTGAGGCCAAATATCGGCCTTTTTTCGATTCATTTAGGTCAAATTCGTAGTTTAGTGATGTAATCAAACCTTTACTCTACATGAACCTTATTTCCGCTTATTTTGTAGATTAACGCTTTGCAGTTTATTTTAGGACCTTCAATTCAATTCTCCGGATGCTGGTTTTATAAATTCGAGCTTTGTTCCTGTTTGGGGTGACTTAAGCTATTTCCGCATGCGAAGCTATTGCTTTCTTAGAATTTTGTTGTTCAAATAGGTCCAAAACTTCCCCGAGCTCTTGCGAATTGCAGTTCATAGTTTCACATAAGCTAAAGAAAGAACGCAAGTTAAGCCGCTCTTGCGTGGCCTCAGTTGGTTTTTAGGTGTGATAATTTTGCGCTCCGGCCGCAGCGTTTTGCGCTGCCGAAGTGCCTATCGAAGACGCTGTAATTCCATTTCCAGTTTAAGTAGTTACCGGTGTGATTTTCCGTCGATCAGAGATCGTAGAGTAAATACTTCGAATAGCAGTGACGTTCCACCGCCTATTGTGTTTGGAACTGCACGTGTCATGTCTGGGGGTTGTTGCTAAGAGTCGTTGAGTACCGCATTTAACCGTTGTAGGCATGGAAATTCCCGTTTATCGTAAAATGGCAGCTTTAAATACGTTGTTTGAGGGATTATTGTCGTGGGAATTCCAGTAAAAAAGGCTTACTTGTGCACACCGATGTTCCGTACAGTTCCAGACCTGCCTTTCCGCCACGGACTTCAATTTCACCCTCGTTGGGGATGTTAGACCCAGACCGCTTCAACCCACAGCTTCGTGTTGCTTTTGTGCAGTTTCTTTAGGCATTTTGGGGCAGTGGTGTGGGAAAACGATCACCTACAACTTTGCCGCACGTCGAATGCAGTGAACTAACTTCTTTCAGGTACCAATTTTATTGTATTACATTTATTGTACATAGCGTACAGTGAACGTAGCGTCCCGCCAAAAGTGTTGAACAATCTTGCGAAACATTGCATTTATTGTTAGAACTGTTGCTAATTTGCCAAATTTAATGAATTGCCGTCATATTATCTTGTTACTGCTTAACTTAACGTTGTGGCAGTTTCGTTTTTGAGCCACCTTATGTTCTTGCTGTTAAGTATTCTTGCTGTTTAGTCAGTATTTTGGATTATTTAATGTGTAATAAGTTTGTGAGTCCTGCCGTTCATTTTCAGTCAAGTTTACCGCTTTTAACTAAGTTAAGACGTTACGTAATTTAACCTAACCCTCACTAACTCCTGTCGGTGTCTTTATTTTTATTCTAAGCCCTTGTTCATTGTCATTTACATATTTTAATATTTTAACAGATTTCATTGTTAAGTACTTACGCTTGTCATTTGTTGTTTACGATACTTGCATGCGTTATGTGTGTATTTTTCTGTTGTAAAAGGAGTTTAGCAACTGGACAAATGAGTTATTTTTGCAAGGTAACTCAGTGTTGTACGTGGGTCTTCGACCAAACTCTGCCAAGCTAGAAGTAAAAAGGTGAAGGCCCTTACTTCCACATTTAGAGTACGTTCACCTGTGTTGCTTTTGTTGTCCCGACCTAGTCCAAATGTGGCGGCGCACCATTTATTGAACATCATTTACTTCTCTTACCGGAATGCAACCCTAACTTAAAGGTCGTAAAGTACCCGCCCTCTACTGAGTTCTTCTAGCCGGCAAACCTTTTGTTACCGACATCGTAACGGAGTTAGGGCTGTGTATTCTAAGTATATTTTCCATTATTTTCGTCGTTATATGTACCTAGTTAACTCTCATATTTCATTACAGTAACATACTTTCAGCATGTGTTGGACTCAACTGCACGGAGTTCTTTAATAAATTTAATAACTGCTGAATTCGTCTTGCGATTGTCCCTAATATGGTACACTAGCCATAATTGCTTTTTTGTTATTTTAGTTATAAACTACTATACTTAATTAACTTTTGCTTTTCTTGTTTTCATTTTTCAGTTTTACAATATCTGTATGGGAAAAATAAATACAATTTGTTATTATTATTAAATAAAGCATTTTGTGTGGTACTACCAGTTATTGCAGGTTTCACATTTAGGCATGGTGTTGTTTCCAAGCAAATCAAGATTTCTACAGGATGTATATCTATATGAAATAATCTAAAAGACACTGCAACTGTCTATGAAAATATAGAGCGATCACACAGCTTTTTTGAGAAATGCGGTTGTATATTTTCAAATCCATGTACCATAAACTAAACAATGTACGTATTTGGCTGCAATTATGTTTATTTATTTATGTATACTTCGTTAAAACAAGCTTGAATACCGTATTTCCCTCTACTATTTTTGTAAACATCGCTTCGAAAATGTAATTTGATAAAAAAATCTTTCAAAATACTGATATGATCCTCAGTGGTCGCTTAGTTGCTCATACAAGTTTGTTTCATACGAGTATGTTTAATGAAGGCAATGATACTGAATAGCACATTGCGCATATAAGAAATAGCCATGAATTACTGAATATGGCCCGCTAAAGCGTTAAACATACGAGCTTTTTTGCAGCAAGTGTGACCAATACCTCTCTCCCCTTAAATAGTTCTACCATTGTAATTAAATATTGGAGTCCATGAGAGTGGATCTTAATGGGCATATTTACCAAGGAGTGTTGACGTGGAGATATTCGGTCAACACGTGTTCGTTGTATTTTGGAATTCTTCGCAATGATCGAATGTTTTGGGTAGCAGATTTAGGTCATATTTTTCCAAAACTTGGACGTTGGCCTGCAGGCGATGAATCATGGGTCTACTCCTATGACCTTGCGCGTGACGTCTTCTCAGTGGAAAACGCCAGAAGAAGAAAAGCCAAAGTCGGAGCAATGTTAAGACAATGTTTACTGTTTTCTTTGACCATGAAGGTGTTGTTCACAATAAGTACTCTACATAAAACCAGACGATGAATGAAAGACACTAGTTGTGAGTTTTGAGGTTGAGAAATGAGGAGAAAGCGGCCTCATGTCTGGAAAAGCAGCAACTGTTACCTGCCCACTTCTGTCATGCTCTCCAGTAGTTTTCTTTTCAGTGTTTAGTTCTTTCTCAAATAATACTGCTTGACTTACTAATTTGGTCAATTTTTGTAAAATGTCATTAGTTTTCTTTCAAGTAACGAGATGTTTAAGTTCAAACTCTTCATTATTTTTCCGAATTTGTAATTAGAAGTTGGTCACCTACTTATACAAGGTGATTCTTGGCTTATACGCATCATTGCGAGGAATCATAGTTCCTAATGTGTAGTGATGGGTAATTAAAAAAACGTGTAGTAATAGTATCATGCAGTATTTTATCTACTTTGCTACCTTTTTTTTTTTTTTTTTTTTTTTATTAGATACCCTTTATTAGCAATCAGAATAGATTACATTCTATGAGCTAATAGTTTATATTACAATGCTTGTTGGACAGTAAGACTTGGTACAGATGGGCTTCCAGTGAAGTCCGTCCTTGGTTAGTTTGCTAGATCCTTTGGCCATCTAGTCTGCAGCCTACGTAGTTGCGGATCTGCTGTCAGGGGTTCTAGGGTTTCGTTGGGGTGACCTTCTAGAGTAGTATGGTGCTTAGTGGCATATTGATTGATGACTTCTGTCACGAACGGGATATGGAGGTCTGTGTGCAGGGTGCGATTCGACACATACCATGGTGCGTTGGACATGATTCTCAGTGTTTTAGACTGAAAGCGTTGAATGATGTCTAAATTGGAATTTCTGGCACATCCCCAGAGCTGGCATCCATATGTCCAAATTGGGCGGATTATACACTTATATAATAAAATCTTGTTTTCTAACGTTAAAGATGAGTTTCTTCCTGTTATCCAGTACATTTTCTTTATTTTGAGGTCCATTTCCTTTCGCTTTTTGCTGATGTGGGTTTTCCAAGTTAAACGTTTGTCTAGATGGAGGCCGAGGTACTTCATCTCAGTAGTTTGCGGGATAGGAGCATCATTTAGGGTGACAGGTGGACAGGATGAACGCCTGGTTGTAAATGTTGTGTGAGTGCTTTTGTCTTCGTTGACTATTATTCTCCATTTTTGTATCCACTGCTCAATTTGATTGAGATGGGCTTGGATCATTTCTGAGGCAATATTTGGATCAGTATGAGATGCAAGGATTGCTGTATCATCTGCGAATGTGCTTAGCATCGTATCGTTGGAGATTGGTAGATCAGATGTAAAGAGCAGGTATAACATGGGTCCCAAAACACTGCCTTGTGGCACGCCTGCATTTATTTGTTTAATATCTGACACCTCAGAGCCTATCTTTGTTTGGAAGTTCCGAGCAGTGAGGTAAGAGGTAATTAAAAGATAATATTCGTGTGGGAAAGTTTTCTTTACTTTGCATAAAAGTCCTCTGTGCCATACTCTATCGAAAGCTTGTCTGATGTCTAACGATACAGCAGAACAATATTCTTTGTTTTGTAGAGCAGTGAGTATAAAATTTATAATGCGATGACATTGCTGTATTGTGGAATGATTCCGGCGAAACCCAAATTGATGATTAGGTAACCATTCATCTTGGAGTAAGAGCGTGGTGATTCTTTTTAAGATTAGTTTTTCCAGCAGTTTGGATAAGACTGGAAGGAGACTAATAGGGCGGTAGGATTTGATATCATTAGGTGGTTTTCCAGGTTTGAGAATTAGGATTATTTGAGCGAATTTAAATTGGAGAGGCCAGTAAGTTAGTCTTAGAATTCCATTGAATAAGATAGTCAGAAATTTGATACCTTGTGTTGGTAGGTGTTTCAGTATAATAGGCTTTATTAGATCGTACCCTGGAGCTTTATTATTGTTTAAGAGGTTTATCTCAGCTTGGATTTCTGTAGCAGTAAATTTTTTAATTGGTAAAGACATTTGTAGTGGAGTTTGAAGTTCTTCTTCAATCTCTGGGTCCATTTCGTCAGAATTGGGTTTGAACACTTCAGCCAACTCGTTTGCAAAAGCGTCAGCTTTTTCCTTATCAGATCTTAACCATTCACCACTTTGGTCCCGTATTGGTGGTATGTGGAGTTTCGGTCGTTTTAAGCCCTTAGTGGCTTTCCAAAGTGATTTATCATGAGGAGATAACGCTTTAAGATGTTCGTGGAATGTTTCGTTCCGAGTTTCTCTTAATTTGTTCTTGAGTTTGTTATTTAGCTGGTTAAAGTTGCGTTTGTCTTCTACACGGCGCGTGCGGTGCCATCTCGCCCTAGCACGTCGTTTTTCCTTAACTATTTCCATGATCTCATATGGAATATTATGACTGGTTATCTTTATGTTGGTAGGTTGGGGAGTGGCATTCCAGCCTGCTTCTTGTATTACAGTTATAAAATGGTTAGTGGCTCGTTCTAATTCATCGGTTGTCTTTACACTAATATTCGTTTCTAAATTCTGTTGAATGTAGTTCTGGAGAACATCCCAGTTGGTATTCTTACTGCTAAGTGTTGCAGCGAGTTCTTTGTATAGTACTGTAGCGCTAATTGTTGCTATTATCGGAGAGTGATCTGACATTATGTCATAATTTGGAGCAATATCCATGTAGTTAGTTCCGAGGCCTTTATTTATAAAGAGATCTAAAAGATCCGGGATTTTGTTGGGGTCTGACGGCCAGTATGTTGGAGTTCTCGTAGAGAGAAAGGTGTAGTTGTTGTCTATTATTAGTTTATAGAGCTCTCTGCCTTTTGTTGTAGTTAGACGTGATCCCCAATGCGTATGCTTAGCATTGAAATCTCCGCCCACTATAAATTTTTGTCCTAAAGAATCGAAGAATGGTTGTAGCATTTGTAGTGTAATGTTGTGCCTTGGTGGGCAGTAGATAGCTGCTACTTTCAGTGGAGTGGGAAGCTTTTTTACTTGGATTACTGTAGCTTGGAGAAATTCAGTTTGATATTCTGGCAGTTCGTGATGCATGAGTGTGCTACGAATAAGTATTGCTGAGCCCCCATGTGCCGTTCCATCAGGGTGAGGTGTGTGGTATGTGTTGTAGTTAGGAATCTTAAAATATGATCTATCAGTTAGGTGAGTTTCCGCCACGAGAATGATGTCTATATTATGAAGTTGTAAGAACATTTCAATTTCTGCTTTTTTTGACAATAATCCGTTGGCGTTCCATTCAGCAATTCGTAGGAAATTGGCCATTATTGGATTATTTTATTAATAACCGTCGTTAGCATGTTTAATATCATGCTATTTTGTTGTAGGAGTTGGTTAAATAAATTTTTAAATTCATCATGGAACTGTTGGAGACTTAATTCTTGCTGTTTGGAAGGGTTGAATTTTAACATGTGTGCGTAGGAACTATTTGTAGGAAAGGTGTAATTAGGTGCATGTTGGTTATTTTGTTGACTTGGTAAAGAGGGAAAATTTTGTTTTGTAAATTGGGGAGGTTTACTATTCAGTAATTGGCTGTTTGGGTTATACTTTTTTTGTAACTCTTGGTAGACAGTACAGCCTTTATAGTTTGCTGGGTGGGAACCCTCACACAATATGCATTTAGCTGCAGTTGTTCGAGGTTTGACGCAGGTTTTCGTATCGTGAGGTCCTCCACATTTAACACAGGCGTATGGCCTGTTACAATATGCTCTAGTGTGGTTATAATTTTGGCATCTAGTACATTGTACTATCTCGGTTGTTTTTCTTGGGGGTTCAAATACTACGTGTTTATTGTCTATAGCTCGGACGTTAAAAATTTCTTTATTATTTTCAGACGGTTCGAGATCTATAAAGAAGATTGACATGGGTTCCTTGGTGTGTTTGTTTTTAATATTCAGTATGTTTCGTACTGAGTGACCTAATTTCTTGAGAGCTTTTTTTATTTCTTCGATTGGTGTTGTATGGTGTATATATTTCATAACTACTTTGTAAGGACGATCTTGTTTCATTTGGTACGTGTGATGGATTATATTATTTTCTTGCATGTATTTTATCATTTTTCTGTAAACGTCTGGGTTTTTTGTATTTATTTTGACTACGTTATCTGCCAAACATTTTGTTGAATATTGTTCTGTTTCTGCTACATTTAACAAATCTTTGACCATCAGTTCGTATTTTATTACGCCATATACAAATATAGGGGGTGGTCTAGGTATAACGGGGGTGGTATTCACTGTAACGGGGGTGGTATTCACTGTTTCTGAATTAGTTTCGGCTTCTCTAAGTACGGAGAATTGGTTACTTGTTGGGAATGCCGTTTGGTTATCATTATTTGTTTTCTGATTGTTAGGTTTTATTCGTTTACGTTTAACACCTTTAACTTGTTGCCATTTACAGACAGAAGTGTTATTTTCATCGTCAGAAGATTCCATTTCGCTATCTGTGTTTTGTGCGCTTTGATTTGTTGTAGTTGCTGGGTTCTGTGAATGGTTTGGTTGGCAGGTGAGTGTTGGATTTGATAGTGAGTGATAAGAATTTGTGTATGGAATTTGGTGGGTGAAAGAATGTTGTAGCATATGTTGATTCTGTATATCATTGTTTTGATACTGGAAGTTTGAAAAAGTGGTTTGTGGAATGATTGGGAAGTAATTAGGAGGTTGATTCATGGGATCTGTTCCGGGAAACTGCTGTTGGTTAAGTGAATAATATGACGCGTTTTGGCCATTAGAGGCCGGCAGCATGATAGCTGCTTAATTAGCTAAGTATTGGCGTTGAGTAGTTTTCTGATCCAAGTTATAATATTAATAAATTTAAATTTATATTTACGGTGGTTTGGGTTTCTGCTATCAGCAGGACACTTGCTATTTATCTGCAGGTCACGACCACGTCTTTACACATTGAAAGTAACTTCGCGACTACTTGCTACCTTTTTAAACAAAAAAAAAGACTAATACAAAATCTAGGGAATTTTGCGGCAGTTGGCAACAATTGTGCAGTGCAATAAAGGCGGCTATTGACAGTTCGATATGTACACGGAGTGAAGTACCTATGGTTGCCAACGTAAAAAAATTAATTACTCTGTTTTCAGTATTTTTATTATAGTACCGCTTTTTGTCTATTACGATACGCAAACGAGTATCGTAATAGCCTCAGTACGAACGCAAAGTAGATAAAAGTTGTATATTAACGGAAATAACGAATTAATTATGTTGAGAGTGGTGGTCTAGTAAAATATAAAATTATCGCATTTACCTTGATTTGTGTCCGTCACTCTCCGTCACTAGTCAAATTGGAGCTTCTTTTAATCGTATAAAAAAGTATGGCACCTGACTTCACCAATGCAGAACTCAGGGACATTTTATTAACCCATAAGTTTTGAGAAAAAAATCCGTTGTAGCTTATTGTAGCAAAAATGCTTTTAATCTGGTTGGCGTTGAAGATCTAGACCATTATCCGTAGTTTAAGCATATTAAATATAGCTTTAGAAATAATTACCTGTAGTTGAATTAAAATAAAATTAAAGCAATATAAAATGTAGCTCTTAATAATTTTTCTCAAAACTTATTGGACATACGTTGGTGAAGTTAGGTGCCATAATTTATTTTACGAATAAAAGAAGCTCTAATTTGACAACTAGTGACGGAGAGTGACAGATACAATTCAACGTAAATGCTATAATTTCATATTTTACTAGTTCACCACCCTCAACATAATTAATTCGTTATTTCCGTTAATAAACAACTTTTACTACTCTTTTTTTTAATTACCCATCACTACACATCACGAACTATCAGTCCTCGCAATTATGCGTATGTCAAGAAGATTTTTTTATAGCTAAGGGAGTTTCAACAAATTAATTATGTTGATCTTACATCCGGTTACGATTCACCCTCCGACACCACGCCAATTAGAGCTACTATCAGTGCTACAATAAACTTAGAGAGGAAAATTGTTGAGACTTTATACTGCTTCATGTTTCCGTTTCTTTATTGTTCTAGTTTCTTCTACTTCCTGTATCGAAGCAATGCACTTTCAAGCTTATTTAAAAACGTATCTTTCGAAAACTGTTATAAATTAATTGAATTTAAATTATATGCGGAATTAAGGAATTGTAACTAACTACATTATATGATTCTCTATTTTGTGTCGGGCAATCCCGTTTAGTTGTACGTACACAAAAAACATTTCTTTTACGTGCACTGAACCTATTATCACTTTTCAGTGGTATTCGCTGTCACGACAGTCCTTTTTTTGTTAATGCTCTTAGCTTCTCCCTTTATATTTAGCTTACTCCAAATATAATTTTATAAGCTATTATGCATCTCTCAATAGATAAATTTTGTATTTCATCATCATTAATTTTTGAACCATTTTCTGGTGGTCCATTGAAAATGACTAGCTGCGAAAAATGTTAGTTTTACTAAAAAATATTCTCATATACTACTCAAAAGAAAAAGGTAGTCACGTATTCAAAGTGGCGTAAATTTAATGCCAGTTTGGGAATTTTGTTGAAACTTGGTATAAGTGAACACTTTATCACTTTATCTTTAATAATTTCCACATAATACAAAAATATCATCAAGTGTGCTTATGTCAAATAAGTTAGATAAATTAAGTAACAAGTAGGGTGAACATTATTATTATATGCATACATACTAGTATACTTGTTAAAAGTGCTTCTTAACATTATGGGTCACGTATTCAAAGTGGCGTAAATTTAATGCGAGTTTAGGAATCTTGTTGAAATTTGGTATATATGTAAATAAATTATTTTTGTAATCTTTGTATAGCTTCGAGCTTATCAGTAACAAAAACTAAAGTAATTTAGCAAATTTAACGGTCAGTTTTACTTCATTAATTATGATCACAATAAATTCAATATGAAATATTGCCTCCTATTGCTCGACTAACTGCTTGACAGCGTCTTGGCATGCTTCGAATTAGCCTACGAATCACATCCTGTGGGATGCGCTGCCATTCTTCTATCAGAGCGTGTTCTAACCGAGCAAGGGTTTGTGGGGGGTTTGGACGAGTGTGAACAGCTCTTCCCAGCATATCCTACATGTGCTCTATGGGAATCATGTCCGGACTACATGCTGGCCAATTCATTCTTTGAATGTCTTGATCTTGAAGATAATTAATCACTATGTTTGCGACGTGTGGGCTAGCATTATCAAGCATATACACGAATTCCCGACCAATATTTTGGGCATACGGACGAACATGTACATGTAGGATTTCATTTATGTATCGTTGTGCTTTCAGAGCACCATTTCGAACAATGACAAGCCCATTACGAGTATCTAATGTGATGCCGCCCCATACCATTATCGATCCTCCAGCAAAAGGAATAGTTTCATGTTGTGGGGGCTCGCGCAGCTCCACGCAGCAGGAAAGCCCCCACCACGCGAAAACGAGCCAGTCCGACACGAAAGCTCCCACCACGCGGAAGCGAGCCAGCCCGAGACGCCACGAACGTACGCAGCCGGCACGAAGCGACGGCTGCCCGGCTATAAAAGCCAGCGCTCCGACGAGCAGAAGACAGACACACCGGCGCTTCTTAACAGCCTGGGAGTCTCTTACCGGCGCTATTTATACAGCCCGGCACACACCCGGCGCTATAACTGCAGCCCGGACTCACACCCACACCGGCGCTATTTATACAGCCCGGCTCACACACCCGGCGCTATAATTACAGCCCGGTCCATGGAGAAGGCTTCCACTCCACAGCCAACACATTCCACCCCACGGCGGAAACGGAAGCAAGAAAGAAACACGCTTAGGGAGTTTCTGTGTCGGCCGGCCCTACCAGCACCCATATCGCCATTGAAAGCGTCCCCTCCGAAGAGGCGGCGCACCACCCGCTCCGAGGACGCAGCAGCACCCCTGGAGGCCACCACGTGGACCACGCCAGCTCTGGTGGACCTGCAGGCTCTCCGATACCAGGGTGTCAATCCAACCACCCTCAGCCTTCAGGACCCACGTCGTTTCGCTGTGCGGCAGAACTATCGCCGCAACCAAGCCATGGCCGCATAACAATTGTACATTATATATATATTCATATTGTAAATAAAATATCTCGTTAAATAAAGGTATAATTCTGTAGTTGTACACGTTGTATTCAACCAACTGGAGTAAAGAACCCCACAATTGGTGACCCCGACGCGAGTACCGTGTACAGCTACAATAATACCTCTCGCGACGAAGTGAGGCTCAAAAAAAAAAAACAAAAAAAACGAGAAAAATGCCTGACCCCGAGCCATCAACAGAAGTACACCGCGTCCAAGTACGCATCCCCCCATTTTGGCCCAACGATCCACAGTTATGGTTCGCTCAGATAGAAAGCCAATTTCTAATTAGCGGCATCACCAACGACAACACGAAATATGGGTATGTAGCTGGACACCTGGAGGCCCGCTACGCCAGCGAAGTTCGTGATATACTAACTGCACCACCAGATACGGAAAAATATGACAAACTTAAAAAGAGCTCATCCGCCGGCTCAGCATCAGCCAGGAGCAGAAAACGAAACAACTGCTCGAAAAAGAGGAATTAGGGGACCGAAAGCCATCACAATTTCTGCGGCACTTACAAAACCTGGCAGGAGACGTCGTGCCCAACGACCTCCTAAAATCTATCTGGCTCGGACGACTCCCATACACCATCCAAGCAATTCTGGCAACACAGAAAAACACGGCATTAAACGAAATAGCAGACTTAGCAGATGCCATAATGGGAACCACGCCAGTACAAGCCCAAGAGATACAGACATCCACCAAAGCACCTAGCGATGAAATTTTACAAACGCTGGTGCAAGAGGTAGCGAATCTCAAGGAGCAATTACACAACCAGCCTGCCAAATGGGAACATGGCTCACGCCGCAGGCAACACAGCCAGCATCGCAGGGGACGCAGCCAGTCCAGGTCCCGCACATACGATACTTGCTGGTACCATTATAAATTCGGCGACCAAGCTCGAAACTGCAAACCGCCCTGCACCAAAGCAAGGGACCAGGAAAACGCACAGAGCGGTCGATAAAGGCGGCTAACGACGCGCTCACCCACACAGCCCGCCGACTTTTTGTCACAGACAAAGCCTCCAAAACAGAATTTCTCATTGACACAGGAGCAGACGTATGCATCTACCCATACCACCTGTGCAGACAACGCAGACCAGTTTCCACTTACAAGCTGTATGCAGCCAACGGTTCAGAAATTGACACATATGGCACAATCAATCTTAACATCAATCTGCAACTCAGGAGAAATTTCCCGTGGAGATTCATAGTCGCCAACACACAAAAACCTATCATAGGGGCAGATTTCCTCTCTTACTACAACCTCCTTGTGGACATGAGGAACAAGAAGCTACTGGACCAAAACACCAGCCTTGCAACCCAAGGAAGGCAGGCAAACACGAGCAAACTCATCACCTCAATTAAAAAATCTTCAGACTATGCTAGCATCCTAGAAGAATTTCCCAGCATCACCAGACCTGCAGGAATTCACACGATCCCTAAGCATACCACAACACACCACATCCATACAACCGAGGGACCCCCAGTAAGCTCCAGGCCCAGAAGACTCGCCCCCGAAAAATTAAAAATAGCACAGGCAGAATTCCGAACGATGGTGCAGCAAGGAATCGCCAGACCCTCAGACAGCTCATGGTCATCCCCGTTACATTTGGTCGCTAAAAAGAACGCAGACTGGAGACCATGTGGAGATTATAGAAACCTCAACGCACGGACCATCCCAGACATGTATCCAGTACCCCATATTGAGGATTTCGCACAGCAACTCCACGGAAAACAAGTCTTCTCAACTATTGATCTAGTTCGCGCCTACCATCAAATCCCAGTGGCTGAGGCAGACATCCCGAAAACAGCGATCACAACACCGTTCGGACTTTTTGAGTTTCCATTTATGACATTCGGCCTCAGGAACGCGGCACAAACGTTCCAAAGATTTATGGACGGCATTCTACGAGACATGACCTTCTGCTACGTCTACATCGACGATATTCTCGTAGCATCCAAGACAGAAGCAGAACATCAGCAACATCTACGCCAGCTATTCCAGAGACTACGAGACAACGGCATAGTAATCAACCAGGCAAAAAGCGTATTCGGCGTAAAACAGGTAAAATTCTTGGGTTACCTAGTCTCAGGAGAGGGAACAAAACCCTCACCAGACAAAGTCAAGGCAATCCTAGAACTACCAGCACCAGACACAGCTAGGAAACTACGCCAAACGCTCGGCATGATAAATTACTACCGAAGATTCATCCCAGACGCCGCCAGTACGCAAGCACCGCTCAACGAACTGTTAAGAGGAAAAATTAAAGGAAACCAGCCCATAGCATGGACAACGGAAGCCAAGAACGCGTTTGACACATGCAAAAAACAAATCGCAGACACCGCGCTCTTGGCACACCCCATCCAGGACTCAGAAATTTCCATAACAACAGACGCATCAAATTTCGCCATCGGAGGAGTAATTCACCAATCGCAAAACAACCAGCAGCAACCCTTGGCATTTTATTCTAGAAAACTATCACCAGCCGAATCCAAGTACGCAGCATATGATAGAGAACTACTCGCTATATACGCAACGATCAAACATTTCCAACATCTACTGGAAGGACGACACTTCACAATCTACACCGATCACAAACCGATCATCTTCGCCTTTGCACAAAAACCATCCAAATGTTCACCAAGGCAATTCCGCTACCTCGATTACATTGGGCAATTCTCAACAGATGTACGGCACATCAAAGGCAAAGAGAACGTGGTGGCAGACACCATGTCACGCATAGAACAAATCCAGGCAGGAATCAACTTCAAAGCACTCAGCGAGGATCAGCAATCGGATCAAGAGCTACAACAATTCCTGGGCAGCAAAACTACTGGAATGCAACTGAGACAAATCGAAATGCCCGACGGCACTAAAGTGACATGCGACATCTCTACGCACACCGCAAGACCATTCATCACAAGCAAATTCCGCAAACAAGCGTTCAACAGCCTTCATCAATTATCACATCCAGGCATAAAAGCTACCGCCAGGCTGATAAGCGAAAAATTCATATGGCCAAAGATCCACGCAAATTGCAAACAGTGGACACGAGAGTGTTTACAATGCCAGCAAAACAAAGTGACAAGACACAATACACCGCCGCCAGCACCATTCCAACTTCCATCCAGCAGATTCACCAACGTACATATAGACTTAGTAGGACCCCTGCCAGAATCTCAGAATTTCAAATACCTACTAACATGCGTAGATCGATTCACGCGGTGGCCGGAAGCAATCCCGCTGCCAAACATAGAAACAGCAACAATAGCCCAAGCCTTCGTCGACGGTTGGATTTCGCGGTTCGGCACACCACTCCAGGTCACAACCGATCAAGGACGGCAATTCGAAGCACAGCTATTCAAAAAACTGGAAGAAATAATCGGTTTTACCAGAACTCGTACAACAGCATATCACCCGCAAGCTAACGGCCTGGTAGAACGATTCCATAGGCAACTGAAAACCTCACTTAGGTGCCAAGAAGCTACCAATTGGACCCAAGCCCTACCATTGGTATTGTTGGGAATCCGAACAGCATGGAAGACGGACATCGCCGCCACAGCTGCAGAAATGGTTTATGGGGAAACAATCCGACTACCCGGAGAATTCCTCACCGCCCAAACACAACCTACAGCCATAGAACCAGAAAACTACGTCACACAACTCAGAAGGCACATGAGCAACATCAAACCCACCGCAACAACCAGTCACACCACGCCCAAAATTTTTCAATTCAAGGAGCTACCCACAGCTACTCACGTCTTCGTAAGACACGATGCTGTAAGGAAGCCACTGCAGCAAACGTACGACGGCCCATTTCCCGTCATCTCAAGGACTGAAAAGAATCTCGTAATCCAGAGACACAGCAAACAAGTAACGGTAGCAGCAGACCGAGTCAAACCAGCGTTCGTGGAACAACACCTAGACACCGACCTCTTAGCAATCCCGACAGCATCAGAGACCCCAATACTACCCAGGAGGTCCAGCAGAGAAACGCGACCCACCGTAAGATTTCAAGCGTGACTCCATCACTGGGAAGGGGGTCTGTGGGGGCTCGCGCAGCTCCACGCAGCAGGAAAGCCCCCACCACGCGAAAACGAGCCAGTCCGACACGAAAGCTCCCACCACGCGGAAGCGAGCCAGCCCGAGACGCCACGAACGTACGCAGCCGGCACGAAGCGACGGCTGCCCGGCTATAAAAGCCAGCGCTCCGACGAGCAGAAGACAGACACACCGGCGCTTCTTAACAGCCTGGGAGTCTCTTACCGGCGCTATTTATACAGCCCGGCACACACCCGGCGCTATAACTGCAGCCCGGACTCACACCCACACCGGCGCTATTTATACAGCCCGGCTCACACACCCGGCGCTATAATTACAGCCCGGTCCATGGAGAAGGCTTCCACTCCACAGCCAACACATTCCACCCCACGGCGGAAACGGAAGCAAGAAAGAAACACGCTTAGGGAGTTTCTGTGTCGGCCGGCCCTACCAGCACCCATATCGCCATTGAAAGCGTCCCCTCCGAAGAGGCGGCGCACCACCCGCTCCGAGGACGCAGCAGCACCCCTGGAGGCCACCACGTGGACCACGCCAGCTCTGGTGGACCTGCAGGCTCTCCGATACCAGGGTGTCAATCCAACCACCCTCAGCCTTCAGGACCCACGTCGTTTCGCTGTGCGGCAGAACTAT
The DNA here is from genome assembly GCA_940337035.1 of Agriotes lineatus. Classification (NCBI taxonomy): domain Eukaryota; kingdom Metazoa; phylum Arthropoda; class Insecta; order Coleoptera; family Elateridae; genus Agriotes; species Agriotes lineatus. Next base: position 123,578,332 of record OW679195.1, read on the forward strand.
CGCCGCAACCAAGCCATGGCCGCATAACAATTGTACATTATATATATATTCATATTGTAAATAAAATATCTCGTTAAATAAAGGTATAATTCTGTAGTTGTACACGTTGTATTCAACCAACTGGAGTAAAGAACCCCACAATGTATTGTATTGGAAAGGTAACGTTCTCCTGGTCTTCTCCATACACGTAAACGCCCATCATTACCTGATAGAAGGAACCTAGACTCATTTGTAAACATGACACGTCGCCAGTGCCTCAGTTGCTAGTTTAGGTGTTCTCGGCCGAATTGCACTCGCATTCTACGATGATTTCTGGACAATTTGGGCACTTTAACTCGTCTTCTGGACCTTAGATTAACCTCATGCAGTCTATTTCTAACAGTTTGGTCACTAATTATGCACCCAAAAGCTTGTCGAACGTCTGCTTGAAGGTCTCGTGCTGTAGCTGTACGACTGCGTAGGGCTTGCAAACGAAGAAAACGGTCCTCACCTACAGTAGTTTTTCGGTTTCGACCACTACCAAGACGTCTAGTAACAAGCCCGGTCTCCCTGTAACGTCGCCAGAGCTTCCACACAGTTCCCTGTACAATTCCCAATTGTTGAGCCACGTACCGCTGAGATCGCCCTTCTTGTAGTAAAGTTACCGCTCGCATAACCTGTATTGGCGTTAGTTTCCTTCTTCGTTGTGGTACATCTTGAACGTCTGTCACCTGTTACTTCAAATTATGCAAGTGCAAAATCAATGACAAATACCTTCTCGTTACATTACTTGTCATTCAACAAATAAAGTAAGCTCACTTCACTCTTTCTATATTTTTCTTTCAGTTTTTATTTAAATACCTGTATTCTGTCACTTGTTCATGGACGTCGATACTCTCCTTTACCAAGCCAAACGCATCCAGCAATCTTACAGAGATATCCCACCGTCCAAACAAATCCTAGTACGAACTCCACCAAACACCTGAATCCGCAAAGACCTCGGCCAAACACGATAAGGCACCTACCAACTTTCTCCAGCAGAACTGTCACCAGCAAACGCCATCCCCGTCTTCCTACCAAAATCCTCAAGCCACCGACGATCTAGTATCACGAACCTCGACTAGATGCAAGTAACAAGATATCACTTCAATGACAAGCTTGTCGAATTAGAACTCCATTAGATTAAAACCTCCTATCCACCCCATAAAACGCTCATTCTGCTAACAATCTTCATGTAAACCACTTCCAGTAAAACAATTCAGTGTTATCAAGTCATATAATGTAATGTAATTTGACAATAAACTCAGTTCGGCATCCCATTCCAGAAATTTGCTTTTGTAGATTATAACTGTATTACTACATCCATTTTCTTCATCCTTATCGTCTTCACATCTTTTAATCTTTTAAAATTTACTTTTATTTTCTCCACGCCACTTTTTGTTTAATTCACAACCCTTTTATATACCTATAACTTTTATAAAAGGTTTATTTTAGTAATTTTAGCCGCTTACAAATGTATTACATGTTTTTGTACCAATAGTAATTTATTATACAAGACGATAAAGTTAAATTTTATCCACGAGTGAATCATTTAACGTCGAGACCAAGTCGAGACGTTAATGATTCAAGAGTGGATAGAAATAACTTTATCGTCGTGTATAATACAATATTTTTTTCTATAGCAAGAACTTTAACATTTTCAAAAGAAAATAAGGACAGTCAATCACATTTCAAAATGTCAGTAGCTGGATTGGGTTGCTACGATAATACGAAGCTGTCATATTTAATTTAAACAAAACTTAGAAAATTAAATTACTTTATCTATCCTTGATGTTAAAGTGCTACTTTATCTACCCTTGATGTTAAAGTAAAACTTGACCTTTTGTTTTGAGTTGATAAAAGCACACTTTAACATGTGCTATAGAAAAAATTATTTTTATATACTCATAAATACTATTATCTCCTTAGTGATTTAGTTTAACATATATTTTTCAAGTCCAACATTTTATAGAAACTTTATTATATTTATCTAACCCCCACTATGTTGAATGATAATTCTCGAATAAGTATTTGCCATTAATCCTCCACTTCATTTCAGATAATAATTAAATTATGGTAGAATATTACTGTTTCTTATATAGCATCATTCAATTGAATTTTAAATTCTATTTAATTTCTTTACCAAATACATTTTAATAATTTCGATATCCTTCTCATACTTAAATTCATCTGTGTTATTTAATACTGTATTCTTTTTAACTTTTTAATCTGATATTAAGCCCTTATACTAAAGACCATTACCGCCCTAGTGGCCTAGTGGTTAGAGTGGCAGAGTAGTAATCACAGTACAATATCAGTCCTTCTCAGGACTAACCAGAAACACCTGAAGACGGGAGTAGAACAAAACTCCCGAAACGTTGTGTGATTTACACCCTAGACAGTAAGAGTCATGCGTGAATGCCCAACGAGTGAGGATCGTTTACATTGTTCATTAAAACTTTAACAGCGCTCCTAGGGTGCTAATACCTTGTGTTAATAACTAACTTTTCACTCTTGAAAGTGTATTAGTGAGTGGACATATAGTCGATAACAAAGACCGCAGGTGAGCGGCCTTGCTCGGATCATGGCTCTGACATTACAAAATAATCGGACAAACACAGATGGAATTCTTAATCAGCCTAAACTTATTTACAAAGGTAATAACGTGCCACTTAATCTAGACACTCACATGGTAATCGACACCGAATCTACCTCCGCTTCCGGAAAACGAAATCACACCTCCCCGACAGATGACGAACCCAACAAGCGATATCTTTTTGAGCCAGACTCTCTTATCTCAAACAATAAATATTATTTACTAAATAATAATGAAGACTCAAAACAAGAAGAAGTAAACCCCAGCGAGCCCGAAAACACACAAAAAAAAACTGAAGGTGCCCCCAATTTTTCTACACGGACCTGTGAAATACCAAGAAGTGATAAAGGACCTCCAAACTATTACTCAAGGCAAATTTACCACCGCATGCGCTGGAAACGCAATTAAAATTATTCTTCAAGACCCGGATCACTACAGAACACTAACTATGTTCTATGATGAACATAAAATAAATTATCACACTTTTCACAATCCTCAACAAGCGAACCTATCCATAGTAATAAGAAATATACCGATTTCTATTACAAATGAGGAAATCAAACACGAATTATCTAAATCTTTTCAAATAATAAATGTTACTCGACTTTATAACAAAGAAAAATTGCCAATACCAATATGCGCAGTTTTAATAAAACCAACCGAAAACTCTGGCGAAATTTTCAAAATTACACACCTATTTCACTGCATAGTTGCAGTAGAACCCAGAAAGAAATCCTCCCACATACCGCAATGTCATCGCTGCCAAAACTACGGCCACACCAAAAATTACTGTAAATTACCGCCTAGATGTGTCAAATGTCCAGGGGCACACCTACCAGATATTATCACAAATATTATAACCCAGATCATAACTTCTATCACAGAACAAATTAAAAGTCAATTATCACACATAATCACAAATCTGCTCCAAAATGGATATAATTAATCAAAAAATGTTTAATCACTTAACACTCCTTAATTGGAACTCAAACGGTATCAAGGCACAACGCATGATCTTTATTGATTTTCTCATACGACACAATATTGACCTGGCGTTTATAAGTGAAACACACTTAATCAAAAATGAAAATTTCACAATTCCGGGGTATCGCACTTATAGATACGATAGACTATCTCCAACAGCATCCGGCGGAGTTGCGATAATAATTAAAAACAACATTCAGCACTATCAGCTACCTAAACATGACTTAACAAACTTGGAAGCAATTGCAGTGGAAATAATAGCACAACGTGGCTGCACAATTAGACTTATTGCCGCCTATCAACCCCCAAATCGACAACCTATAGCAAAAGACATTACATGGTACTTTGATACCAATTGCCCCACCATTCTTCTGGGAGACTTGAACAGCAAGAATACTCTATGGGGCTGTCGTGCAACTAACCCCAATGGAAAGAAGCTGCATGAAACCTCCACCCAACACAATATACACATCACAGCGCCCACAGAATCTACTCATTTCCCATACAGGACTGATCATAAACCGGACATACTGGACTTAGGCCTACAAAAAAACATTTGCGAATCTCTTAATCATCAGGTACTCACGGAACTAGACTCCGATCACCAGCCAGTAATTATAACGCTGGAAAAACAATCTGAAAACATTGTAACACCCACAAGACTAATTAATGGTGTCATTGATTGGGATAAATTCAAGGAGCACTTGGATGCTCATATTAAACCTCATAATCTACCATACACAACTCAAACAGTTGACAATTCCGTAAAGCACTTGACAGAAACGATGGTGCACGCCGCTCAATCTTCGACGCATTCAGTACACAAAAACGTAAGACGCTCACACTGGAAACCACCAAAACACATTCAAGATCTTATTAAAGCAAAAAATACTTGCAGAAGGCTATGGCAGCGTACACGAAATCGAACATATAAAACTGAACTGAATAAACTCACGTACCAAGTGAAATGGGAGCTAGAAAATCACCGAATATGTCAGTATAATCAATATATATCTAGCGTTGACAATAAAGACTCCTCATTATGGAAAGTAACCAAGCAGATAACCCGCAAACCAAATATAATACCCCCATTGACATACAACAACAGAAACTACAACACCGATAAAGAAAAATGCGAAATGATGGCGGAGCACCTGCAAAATGTCTTCACAACTAATATCGCGGCAGATAATATTCAACACACATACAATACCGAAACCTCAGTAGACACCCATGTACCTATCATAACACATGATGACATTAACACAACTTCACCACGGGAAATAGAAGAAATCATCAAAGGACTTCCAAATAAAAAAGCACCAGGACACGATGAAATTCCAAATATCTTGCTCAAAAACTTAACACCAAGGGCACTAACTTACTTGGCAACAATCTTTAATATCTGTATTAGTATTAGCTACTTTCCAACCACATGGAAGGTTGCTGAAGTTTTGATATTCTTGAAACCAGCTAAAAAAAAAGAACGACCCAAACAGCTACAGGCCAATCAGCCCACTTTGTACCATCTCAAAGGTCCTCGAAAAGATCATCCTAGTAAGATTAAATGGCTACATGCAAACCAACGAAATTTTACCCCACTTTCAGTTTGGATTCAGACCACAGCACTCGACTACACATCAGCTCCTAAGAATAACAGAAACTATTATAAGAGGGTTTGAAGCTAAACAACACACCACGGCAGCTTTCCTGGATATAGCCCAAGCGTTCGACAGGGTGTGGCTGAAAGGCGTTATATACAAGATGAGAACCTTGAGCTTTCCAGAATACTTAACCAATCTGATACACTCCTTTCTCACAAAACGAACTTTTCGCGTTAAAATTAATACCGCACTGTCAGAATTAAAACCAATCGCAGCCGGAGTGCCTCAAGGGTCGGTATTGGGACCAGTACTATTCAATATATTCATGTACGACATATCCAATGCAGACAACAACACTATTTCAATGTATGCGGATGATACCGCTGTTCTCACCCAACAACAAGATATTAACACAGCTGCTAACATGCTCCAGAACTCACTAAATGATCTTCTTGCATGGTTTAGACGCTGGAACATCCAAATCAATTCTACTAAATGTCAAGTTAAAATCTTCACTTTACGGAGACCACTAGACCCTGCACCTATCATTATAAATAATCACCCAATAACATGGAATCCAACAGATAAAGCCGTCAAATATCTAGGGCTACACTTAGACAGACGACTAACTTGGAGTCTACATGTAAACAACAAGTTACAAGAAGGCTATGCAAGAATTGCAATGTTTTATCCCATATTAAATAAAAAAACATGTTTAAAAATAGAATGCTCCAAAATGTTGTATCTAGGTATCATAAGGCCAGTCATAATGTACGCTTGCGTAGTGTGGGGTCCTACAAGTAAGACAAATATTAAAAAGTTACAGACGCTCCAAAACAAGGTTTTGAGAATCGCTACTAATGCCGACTGGTACATTCGTAACTCCCAACTTCATCGCGAACTAAGCATGCCAAGCATAGAAGACTTTATTAAAACTTCAGCCAAGAAGTTCTTCAGTAACCTTCATAACTGTCCAGCAACAGCTCATTATAACCTAGGAAGCAAAACAACTACAACACGGCTGAAACCAAGATTGCCACAAGATACCCTACTCTCCGATAGTGATTAAAAGTGCCAATCAGTGAACTATTTATAATAAACAGTGCGTTTAGTGCAGTATTATTGTCTAAAGGTTAATGTAATCTTAATTATCAATGCTGTGAACAGCCCCAGTGTGCTTAGCCAGTATATCTATTAATAAAAAAACCCTAGACAGTGGAAAAAGTCCGAAAAACATTGCCAGCTATCCAGCAGATATATTGCCTAATTGCTTCTTCTGTAGATAGGTCAGTATTAATATTATGCGCTACTCTTTGCTCTTCATTTCCTGCAAGCTATCTGGATATTGCGGTTCCGTATTCAAAGTTTTTTTTAAATGTACCAGCCATCTCCTTATTTATTGTTCCTTTGTGAATATCAGATTTCCATCTTTGCTTTTTACAAATTCTTCTTTTTCTCCCTGATAAGTGCTTTACGTTTACACCTTTACATTATTCAGTCTTTCTTATTTATAGCTTCGTGCGCTTTGAGAACTACACCTTTAACATCTTGTCTTTTATCTGCTCTAGTTGCTTATTAATAGCTTTAGTAATCATCACATATTTTTCATATCGTTCTCTTTCATTTGAACCCTTCTCGCTGCTAGTATTTTTAGTTTTATTTCTTTCCCATCGCCTATTGTGGCCCACGTTGTATCACTTCTAAATATTTTTAAATCTAAAACAATCTGTGAAGGGCTTTATTTACTTATAACTTCTCTCGCAACTAGATATTGTGACACCGGATAATATTAAAAAATCAACGAAAACTAGAGGTAAAAATATCTTCACGTTTTTAACAATAAACGTAAACACTTGATAATGCAAATTACATCAATTTCCAAATTTAAAAAAAATGCCGGCGCTTGAGAATGCGATTTCAACGCTTGACAGTGGACACAAACGAACCGCCTGTTCCATATGGCCACGGAGGACCCCTCACATCTCTGCGATGCGGCTACCTTAAATAGAACACATTTTTGTTGACCCTCTTTGTCTTTTTATAACATTTACCCTGTATTTGTTAGATCTCATTTTTATTAAGGGTAAAGCGTAATCCATATACAAATTCTTACTTTTATCTATTTCTCAGTTAAAGCAAAAATTGGCAAAGTAATATTTCCTAATGGTGCCCACCATGTATATATTTGACCGAAATTTTATCGGTTTCATGGCAGGTGGACATATAAAATCCGCACGAAAAATATCGGCTTTCTCCAACAAATAGTGTTTTAGTAATACAAGCAACAGGCAGACGGACAGACAAACAGACAGACAAACAGACAGACAAACAGACAGATAAATAGACAGACAGACGGAATTAAGAAAACCTGTGTTTCGACAACTAGGGACCCTGAAACGTGAAGATCTGAATAAATTTCAGAAGGTGCTTTTTTCGCGATTACAATACTTCCTTCAGCTTTTAGAAGAAGGAACTAATAAAAAAAAATAGTTTCGATAAAAATTAAATTATACAGTATGTCGCCGAATTGAGTTACAAGAAGGTATGACTGACAAAACATTGTTTAATTCGAATATCAGATTTGGGCATTAAGCTCTCTTTGTATTGAAACTAGTATTAAGTATATTATAAATGTTTCAAATCAAGGAGCCCTAAGCGGTAGATAACAAATATTTGGTATTTAGGCAAAGTACCTTCTCTGTCCCAAATATGGAAAAATATTGTTGAGGCAAGAGGGTGAGAATGTAAAATTATGCTTTGTGCTAAATTTTTGGGAAGATTTGAGTAGTTTCACGAAACAGTTATTTTTCAGAAAAACTACCGAATTATCAGAAACAGTTACTCATAATAAATAGAGCTGATTTCTTGGGGTGAAACTTCGTGTAGAACGAATTTGCAGAATCAAAATGAATAAGTTGTTTGTATGAAAAATTAAATGTATAATTTCGTTCATTAAAGGGTTTTCGGCTTAAAAAGGAACGACTTCGCCTGAAATCTCGATCGCCACCAATTCGGATGGCTGTGAACGAACTGAATAATTTAAGCACACAACAAATCTAGACGTCTTTCTGGAAGAAACGGCAAGTAAGAAACTCACACCTACTCTACGATCCATCTTAAAAGGTGCCCAAGTTCTATTTACCCCGAAGAGAATTGTGTACCCTGAATGTAATTCGTAGAAATAACGATAGGAACAACCACATCATGTGTCACATGTATCGATGAGGTTATATCAATATAGCTGCATGCAACTTTTCCGGTTCCGAAAACCAAACTATTCTGCACCAGCATCAAGAGCTGCTTCGACTGGTTACATTATTCTACAGTGTGCACAGACACATTAAACTAACGTGAAAATACAACTTTGGACCGAGCGTTATATTAACGTCGAAGTGTCGCGAAAACTATAACCAGTTTTTCAAATTTACGTGGTTGATTCTACGTCAGGCTAACGGTCTTTTAACGTTTAAGTCACGACCAAGCAAGACCGTTATGTGTGGACGTCATAATCGCTACCCAAAACAAGTAAGTTTTCAACATTGTTGCCGTCTATTTAACGTGTTTTCTACGTTTGGTTGCCAAGTCGACGTCTTTTGAACGTCATGTTATTGCATAACTTTCACTGATATGTTAACGTTGTAACGTCGCTGCCTTTTCAACAGAATAATAGGGAATTTTTGCAGAACGTTACGTTAAAATAACGTTACGTTAAAACCCAACATTCGATTTGGATTGGCTGTATCGTTGACGTCGCTAGGTAACATAGGCTGTAACGGGTCGTTATTTCCACGGAACGTTATGCAAAAACTCCCTAATCTAAGTGCTTTATACGTTAAAACGACATTTTATTCACGTTATTGTTTAGTGAAGTGTTAACGTTATGTGCACTTTACGTTTCAACCACAACTCCAACATGTTTTTTATGTTGAAACGCCGTTTTCATTGATACAAAATTATTATTTTATTTAGATCAAGTATTAATTACAGAAGAACGATCATTTTCTTCAAAATAATCTATACTATTCCCAGCCCAACTGAAAAAAACGGCGACAGATCGGGGAACTGCTTCAACACTCGTTATAGCTTAAATGGAAAAAAATAAGCTTAGTGAAACATAGGACGTACTATCTACCATGTATTCTTCTAAAGCAATTCTGTTAGCCTCATGTCAAACTGGAATAATAAATACAGAACTTTCTGACTCACAGATTTTCCGATTGTATCAGTGACACAGATGGCGACCTAAACAGAGTGCATCCAGATCACCAAAGGGAGAAAACAGCTTGTCACCATACAGTGATATTATACTGTGGCGTGGTAGCATAACGCGTTTGAATTCGTCACTACATGCGAGCCATGATCTTACTCGTGATAGGCGCGCTGAGCACACACGTTGAAGCAGGGTACAACTTACGGGTTTTTGTCAACGTCGTATCAACGTTTAACATTAACCACTACTGACAAAATGTGGGGTTAGGTTATGGCAAAACCAGGTAAAAATTCACCTGGGATCCCATTTTATCCACACACAAAGCCACAGGTCCTCATGTTAGTAGTTAGTTGGCACAGAATAAAACATGTTGAACACGTTATTGCGCGATTCAGTGCTCGCTTCAAAGTGCGCTTATAAAAACTAAACATGCAGTGAATACTGCTGAAGTGCTTATAAAATTGGACCAGAACACCAGAACTTCATACACTCGGTGCACTAGCGAAGCAAATTGGGCCATTGATGTGCGCTGAAACTGCAATCGGAACTGGTCTGAGGTTGAATGAAAGCCGAGGTCGCCGGCAACATATACTTGGAGCCGCAGCTGCAAAATTCATGGGCCGTGGCTGTAGAGCATGTGTGTGTTCAAAATATGCCGCTTTCAAGCAGAGAAAATTGTATATTTTGCACATCAAAGCTGTGAACTTACGTACCAGTGCCATTAGAAGTGTTACAAGCCAATATGATGCACCAAACATGCTCCGAGGAGTCCGTGCGGTTTATAAAGCAAGAACATACTTGGAAGAGATGCTATTAGACATATTGCGGCCATCGTCTATTAACAGAGCTGTGGGACTCCGCGACTTCGTGCAAAATTGCAAGATGCAAAAATCACGTCTGCCAATATGGGCAAATCTTTGTTAATTCCATTTCCCTCTTGTAGATAACATTCACACATGTGCTGTGAGCTGTAGAACCACCTTTCCCACATCACATCTTGGTTGTGTCTAAGGCGAAAACCGATTCATACTAAACCTGTTCCACGTGTGACAAGCACGGATGTGTGTGAAATTTTGGACATTTGTGCACCGAAATGTGCCGAAGACGATAGTATAATCAGTTTTGCATTTAGATGTAAGGGTTTTGTACAATTAGCATAAGCATTTTTGTAATCATCGATTATATATTGTTTGACTTTCGTATTGGGTTTGTTTTTAAAGTGATGTCAGTTTCAGCCAATTAATGATTTTAGATTTAAGCACTCGCCTTTTTATGGGTGGGTATAATTGAGTAGAGCGCCGAAAAACGAGGGACTTTATAATTCTTATTCGAGGGGTTACCTCGCACCTTTGTCGGTCACTTCAAAAGTTAAGTTATTTGTCTTGACCTGACGTATCTGTGTAATTTGTTTTCAAACGATTCCTTACTTGAAAATAAATAGCGGTCATTTATGAACGGCGTTTTGATTCAAACGTAGTACTTGGTTCATCCTTTTTGTTGCAATATTATAACTAATCGAAGGAATTTGAGTTGTTCGAGGTGGAGTTGGCAGCCATCTTGGAGTCATTTGAGAAGCAGCGTCGCGCGAGTGTAGTTTTTAAAAGAGGTAGAACATTGGCGTGGAGAATCAGTTTGGCAAGAAACATCTGTGCAAAGTGTAATTTTATTGTAATGTTGAGTTCTATAATGATAATTAAGCTGGCGAATATAGCTGTTTGAATGTGTCAGTAATAAAACAAAGGTTTCGATAATCAAATAATTTTATTATTGCTTATCTCCATCAACCCAGGAACCAATTTGTTGTTGTGTGTTGTATTTTATAAGCCCTGAGTTTTTAGGTGTGTAAAACAAGAGTCTCATATAATATGTGCTTATGAAAAATATGTTATTTGTGCCCATAATAATTAATTTTCATGTAAAGGCATGTACCAAAATAAATTGTAGGTGCAAGGGTATATATTAGAGAATCAATTTCTCAGAAGCAAGTAACTAGATAAAAGGACCCACCCTTGATAAGAAACCACCCACCTTGAATATTTTCTTCACACAACGTTCAAGACAGCAACCTACTTTTGATATGCAGCTCGGCCCTTTTAAGCAGCTTCCTATAATGCACTGCTCACAGGCAGACCACCAGTCCCAATCGTCGTCCAATATTAGCAAATTACTAATTCTTGACAGCAACCAGCCAACAGAGCAAACCTGGACATCCACCTGCTACAGTAACTACTTCCTGGAAAGCACCTTCTCTCTCTAATGACACCCTTTTTGGAAGCTCCATTTAACAACAAATAAATTGACTTAATTCCATTTTGATTTATGTTATATGTCAAATGAATTCTCCCAAATAAAACTGTCCCAATATGACTCCTCAATTATTCACTTGTATATAACAATTCTTCTATCCATTAGGTTTTACCACATACCAATTATCTTCTTTAGTTAATTCTTCGCTTCTCTTAATTATTTGTTAATATTTCATTTTTATTCACCAGGTAGATTTAGATTTTACTCTTTTTATATTAGCCACACATTTTCTCAATAATACAGGGTTATTTTCAATATTTTAATTAGACCAAATTCGTTTTTCTACATACTTTTTTAGTTTGTTATTTTTCAATAATCGGAAACAATTCTCCTAACTACTACATTTGTCATTATTTATGCCTTCTAGTCTTATCTATTTTGATTTAAATCTACTAAATATTATATTATTTCAAAATTAACACTTGTCATTGATTTTCAAACTGTATTTTATCAAATTTTATTTTATTTTCTATCCACCTGTAATTTTCAAATAGCTATGTTTCAGACACAAATCTACCTTATTCCCAAATAAATCCGAACTATTTTCATCTCATTGTAATATCCCTACTTTAACAAATTATAATTCAAACCATATTAAATTTGCATCCATTGGCGTAACTATCGGGGGGGCCAGGGGGGCCAGGCCCTCCCCAGAGTGCTGTCTGGCCCACCCCAGAAAAATAGAAGTTAAATAAATTTAAAAATCTGCTTTTTTATTAACCCATTTAAACTAAGGGGTTGGTTATCGACCCTGAAACATTCTTACATTTTCTGGTTTTATTACCTTTTTTTGGCTTAAAAACATTATAGTATAAATACCATATATGTTGGACGGATGACTCTACTGAATAATAATATACAAGAGAAAACGCTATTAGTTAGCTAATAATTACTTTGAAAACACTGCTTTCGTCTGAATATTTTTTTAGTTAAATTTACACCATTTTTGTTAGTTTCTCTTAAGTATTATACAAATAAAGGATCAATTTATGTGCACAGAAAAATAAAATTGCAATTATTTCATATGCGGGTAAGTAAATGAGTTGGAAACTTGAGTGCATCAGTAACTACTCGCTGGGCACATACAGCTAGCTGCCTATTATAGGATCGTCCAGTTCAGACTTAAGGTGACTTGCTATTTAGATGTTTGTCTTGCCGAAAGAGTTGAGTTTATAGCTTTAAAGAGTACGATTTAGACTTTATGTTGAATAGTGTTTTATGTACAACAAAGAACATTTTGTGGTGCTTGAATTTCCACAGTTGCTAGCCCAAGATAGAATAAAGAGATATCACAATAAGAATTAAAAGGGTGCTGATGTTTTCCAGTAAGTATTTGCTTCGAGGATACGGAGAAAAAAATAAAAATTGTGGCTCAAAAACGTGCAAATGGAAACCAAGTGATGTTTCTCCTGGAATAATATTTTTTATCGTCAACCTCATTGAGTTGCAAGAGGTAATCTATACATTTTTATGTTGTTTATGAACCAAAAAATAATTTACTGATATGCTCCTTAGAAACGTAGTATTTTGAGAGTAGGTAGCACCCATAATTTCTGCAAACCAATAGATCATGTGTACCATGGAAATGTTACTTGCCATAAACAAATGTTTGTTGTTTTAACAGTTCAAATTTAGTTACTATACAGTTAGTTTTGAAATAAGTGTTGTGCATCAAAAATGAACATAAAAGGAGAAAATTTTAGAGCTATGATTTACTATGACTTTGAAAGTTCCCTATCTCTGAAAGGAAGATGACGATTTTTGCGAAAACAAATTTCAGCAGTTACTGATACGAACGTAGAGGCTGTGCGAAGAATGCTTCAGTAGGACAATCGAGTCACTTACAGAATTATTAAAAGCATCTTGGACATTGGCATGACTGCAATACACAAGATTTTACATACTCATTTGGGTGTAAGAAAAGTCTCTCTTGGGTGGATACCACACAGTTTAACAGACACACAGAAACACAACAACAGCATGTGGAACAGTATAAGAAATATGATTAAGGTAGGTCTATAGTATTTAACATTACAAGCCAGGTAAAACAGGTTTTACTGGCGAAAGGATTGGGATGACTGGCGAGCCGTTAGGCGAGCCTGTCATATCCTTGAGCCAGTAAAAATGGTTACCTGGTGTGTATTGTTGAATGTTTTATTTGTTCCTCACTTGTAAATAACTAGAAATTCACCATTTATTCAAAATGTCAAACTGACAAGCAACTAAATTCATCAATATGACACATACTAAGGAAGACAACTCTGGCTTTGCACGCTATCATTTATCTATGAGCACGCTTGTAAAATATAACTGGCTAGCCAGTAAAAAATTTACTGGCTAGCCAGTTAAGAAACATTTTCAAGGTGAATACAGTGACTTGATAAATTGATGTTTACAAGTGAGGAACAATTAAAAGCAGTTTACATAATAACTGGTGACGAAAGCTGGATATTTGCATTTGAACCCGATTCTAAGCGGCAGTCAGCACAATGGATGTTTCCAACAAATCCTAATTCAGTTAAAGTGAAGCGATCTTGAAGAGTTAGTAAGAAAATAATTGCTTGTCTTTTTTTTCAAAATTAGGACCTATCACAACTGTCGTACTTAAAAATAAACGTAGGATTACTGCAGTATGGTACACAAGTATATGCCTGCCAGACGTTATTTAAAAATCTCGGCTTATGGCGCCCAAGGGGTGAGATCGTTCTGCACCATGAAAATGCTTCTAGTCATAGCGCACATCAAATAAAATAACTTTTAGAGACTTTCGAGTTAAAATTGCTAACTTATCTCCCATTCAGTTTCGACCTAGCCCCTTCCGATTACTTCCTAGTTTCTCGATTAAACGATAAAATGCGTGGTGTGCGATTTGTAACTCCCGAAGATGCTGTGGAAAGCTTCAAAAACCTTGTTTCTCAAGTGACTCAAAAATTGTGGAATTTATGTTTTGAAAATTGGTTTTACCGAATGCGTAAATGTTGAGTTTAAGGGGGAATATTTTGAGAAAATAATAAAAACAAATTTTGGTTACTGAACTTTGTCTTATTAGACTGCATAAATTTACGGGACTGCCCTCGTATAACGGCATCAAAGAACAAGCAAATAAATTTATGCGAAAAAGTTATGTATGTACGTAAATTCATGTCTTCATAGGTATTGACGATGGTTGGTTGGGGGGCCTGGCCCTCCCCAGCCAAAAATCCTAGTTACGCCAATGTTTGCATCATAACAATATATATTAAGAAATGGACTTTATTTATCATAGTAAGCATAATGTAGTACTATGAATAACTTTTGTTATAAAACAGTTTCTTGCTTCTTAGAGAAAGTACATTTATATGAAAAATAACTGTTTTTAAAAGTACTAAAACCATCCATTTATTTTTCAGACAGCTTTTAT
The DNA here is from genome assembly GCA_940337035.1 of Agriotes lineatus. NCBI lineage: Eukaryota > Metazoa > Arthropoda > Insecta > Coleoptera > Elateridae > Agriotes > Agriotes lineatus. The sequence goes on from OW679195.1 coordinate 123,593,451, forward strand.
TTTTCATTCTAAAATACCTGGTTCCATTATATTTTGCCATATTTAGAACAGAAAATGTACTTTTTTCTATAGCTCATGTTAAAGTGTGCTCTTATCAACTCAAAACAAAAGGTCAAGTTTTACTTTAACAGCAAGGGTAGATAAAGTAACACTTTAACATCAAGGATAGATAAAGTAATTTAATTTTTTAACTTTTGTTTAAATTAAATATGACAGCTTCGTATTATCGTAGCAACCCAATCTAGCTGCTGACATTTTGAAATGTGATTGACTGTCCTTATTTTCTTTTGAAATTGTTCAAGTTCTTGCTATATAAAAAAATATTGTATTATACACGACGACAAAGTTATTTCTATCCACTCTTGAATCATTAACGTCTCGACTTCGTCTCGACGTTAAACGATTCACTCGTGGATAAAATTTAACTTTATCGTCTTGTATAATAAATTACTATTAATTTAATAAAAGATGTTTTACCCACCGCCAAAGTCTCCATAATTTGAAGAAAAAATCGAAAATATAGTTATCGTTTCTAGTAAAAAAAAATGTCTATCACTCCGCCGTTTAACTCAATTCAGCAGCATACTGTATATGATGAAACATTATATTAATGAACATTTAAACATTGATCTTGGAATTCAAACTTAGTCACTGCGAGGACGCAAAAAATAACTCGCCAAAAACTATTTAACTGACAGTCTGGTATGTCTGTCAGCAAAGTATGAACTTCATCCGGCATTCCACGAGAGATAATGAAATTGGTAGCTGAAAAGGAAGTGCGGCATAGCATAGCAGCACAGTCACAATCCATACGTCATATTCGCTTAGATAATAAATTGAAATCAAAGTAAAAATATTCAAAAAATGAAACAAAAGTGACATAGAAAAGACAGGTATATTTGGGCAGCACCTGGCAGAAACCTTCACATGTCATATCATTCTAGTGGGCTATAAGTAGGAGTACAATACTCGCTACCAATACGTAAAATACATTAAAGAAAGTAATAAAATAGCCCAAAACTATAATTTAATAACCAGAAGACTGTAATTTTATAGGGACCCCCCCCCCCCCTGCTGAGCGGTGCAGCATAAGTTCGCTCTTATAACGTTGATTGTAATACTTGAGTCTCCACTTGCGGTTGCTTCCTACAAGGCTTCTACCGAATAATATTTGTGGTTACTAGAAAAACTGACCATTGAAAGGTTAATTGAAATTTGAAACATTCAACATTCTGCTAATGTAATACAGCCGTTGGGTTTATCCAGGAAACATCGGAAGCAAAAAAGTACTGAACAGGGGTATTTTTTCAAGTTCCAGGAGTTTGATAACGTCAGCCAAGGATTGCTGTGTAAAATCAAGAATGCTTTAGACTATAAACACCACCAATTATTTAAGCATTGCCTTTCTGGAAAACACTTTTAAGGTAAATATTATAGTAAATATAGAGCAGGCATCGGAGTTTACCTTGTTTGTTTGGAACTGTATACATTTCAATAATAAAGTACTTTGTTAATTTACTCCGTATTGTATTTATTTAATTGTTGGCGTATCAACAAGCTAGACTGTTAATAAATTTGCAAATAAATAATACAGTAGACTGTCTCCAAGTAAGCCTGAATATGATACTAGATTGGTTAGATGCATGGATAACTGAAGTCAATGAGACAAAACCGATTAATGTCACTTCCACATTACGACATCGGAAAACCTCCTGGTCTACATCAACAACACTGCTATACAAGGAACTGTAGAGGTGTTCTAGCATGTCCCACATTAGTATAATTCATTGGTTCTATCGAAACCATTACCAATTATTATAGCTAACGCCATTAATATTTTTCTAATCAGACACTAAGTACAACGAACCCATCTCATCGAACTGATCCAACCCTTTCTAGACGGGCCAGAATATCGACGGCGGGAAACGAAAGTGGCCCTTTGTCATGCAAAGTTTGAATTAGACCACTAGATTAGGAGGTAATAAAATTTGATAAATCCTCTTTCGCGTAAACTATAAACCATCAAATTAACCCATATGACTTTGTTCAATGCAGATTTCTAATCTACATTCGTAGTAGGGTAGGTTTTGTTTTGTTTTATTTATAGTACCTGAAGTGGTATTTTAGGTAATTTGTTTAAGATTTTAATTAAGATTGTAATTAGAACATATACAGCACCTAAAATTGCTCTAGGTTCCCTACATTTTCGTGAATATAATATCAAATTTTAACCATAACATTTTAACCGTAACCAAAGGCAGTAACTGCCTACGTTATGCAGGCTTTTAAGATACATTAAATGTTAATCAAGACGGTGAAGTATATATCGTTGCATAATTTGATTAAGAGAACAAATATAAATGTAAGGAACATGTGTGTGAAATTGGATGTAAGCGAACTGAAATATGAATTCCACGTTAAAACCATAATATAAAATAATGTGCAGACACAGACACTTTCACAAATTGTAACCTAAAACTAACACGTCATGTGGATCGAGTACACATTTATAGAACTGCCATCGCACATCAAATGTTTATTTTTCTCAAAGAATTTGCTATTACTCCTACAAATTCATAGAAATTTCGCTGCAATATTATAAAGGAAAGTGATCCCACATACTAAAAAAAATAAGTGTAGTCTTGAAAATCTAAACCTGATAAGAATGTGTTCAAATCAGATTTTAAATAAAACATTTGCTGTACCTAGCTTTAACTCTATTAATTTTTTATTTAAAACAAATCTATAGAAATCGCAAGGAAAACAAATAAAGTTAAACATTAATCTGTAGTCACTTGTAGTAGCGCCATTACACGAAATGTGGTAACATAAATTTGCGTTAGCACGCACACTTTTGGTTAAGTCAGGTAACTTTCTAATGAAGAAAAACGAGACAAAGATAACAATTGCCAACAAATTTCAATCGACAATTCGCGTTTGGTAAGCGCCTGTCGTCGCCTGCTTTGATCCATGGATATAACACCCACTCTTCAAGATTGCTTTTGTGAGAAACAAATGGAGCAAATCTGCAAAATAGGGCACTGAACGCTGAACGGAATATGCTGAAATGCATGTTTTAGGGTTATTGCTTGTCGGAATTATTAATGCTCGGTAATGCAGACTGAAAATAGACTTTTCAGATTTATTCCCTCTCTCAGATTGAGTCTTACAATTTTATATTCGCGTTTAGGGAGAGAGCCGCCTTTCATTCGGGCCTCTTTAAAAATGTAGAAGACAGCGGAAGTTGCAGGGCGTCCCTCAGTTTTCTGGTAATTATTTACTGCAGTTTAAGAAAAATAGCCTCGTCACAAATTCTAATATATTACCACTTAAGAAGCTGTCTCTACACCTGCCAGGAGCGATGGTACCGCCTAAAACTTTAATTAAATTTTCAGAATTATTGTTATCACTTATTTCTGCGAGAACTTTTTAATCTTTCCAAAACAATGGCACTCCGTGGCGAAACGCAGTTCTTCGTTTCGGCAATACACAAATTGAAATTTCCATGCAAACAAGGTTCGCAGCTGGAAAATTTGAGAAATTGCGACCACCTGTAGTATTGTGCGATTAGCAAACTCAGCCATCTCTTAGCTTTAACCTCGGCGGATAATTAAATTCGTGTCAGAGCGAAAACCGCTCAATAAGTAAATTGAATCTATAGTCAGAAGTGTGTTGTGGAAGTGAGCCGATCGCGGATCGAGGCAGGCGCCGGATCGTCGACCCAAACTCCGGAATAAGTCCGGAAGGACCTGATATCGAACAGTGACCACAACGCTGCACTTAGCCGTATTTTGGCGAGAAGACAATAATTTATGTTGCACAAAACGAGTGGACCAGCTAAAAGCCTCTCTTTGTGAGAAATGTTGATGTCCGGGTAAACGAAAAAATTAAAACTTTTAAAGCAAAGTTCGAGAGTCCGAAAGATCAATAATAAACTTCAGGATTCTTCCAGTCAAACATTCGTGACTCTAAATTATTGCAATTAAGGGAAAGCAAACTTTGAAAACGACCTAAAACTTTAGCGTACCAGGAGCGTCTTGCAAATGTTTAATGATTTCAGAATGGAGCGACAGGGAATAATGATAAATAAATTGAAAGATCGCCTAAGCACAGAATTCAAAAGCTATTAACGAAATGAGTTTGCTCTGAAGATACAAGTGCAAAGAAAGTATAACAGATTTTAAGGAAAAAAATAATAGGGCCATCATAGCTTTCAAATGTTTCTTCGCAGAGCGATGTATGAAGTGAAATCCCATTTCAGCAGTAATTTAAAAAAACATATGCCAGGACGTCAGGGAACTTCAAGGACTATATTTGTAATGCGGTAGAATGCTGCAGGAAACTGTGACAAATTGTGCGAAAATGTAGATTGAAGGCGAATTGAGGTAGCGACAAAGAAGTCGGATACGCAGATGATATATACGGAAAGGTTTTCTAACGAAATTGAATTACCTGCAACCGTGCTTCGGGCGCATTTAGAGTAGAAGCTGAAAAATCAGGATAACAGTATGGCTAAATTTTGCTATTGTAAAACGTCTCGGTACAATAACCTACAAGCCCAATTATGTACACTTAATTCTTAGAGATGCATGACAACAGATATCTATTTTTTAAATTACTGTGGTAAATATGTCCCATAAAACATGTTTAATTGAAAATTACCCCTGTAAACCTGTACAATAATTCTCCCATCCATATTGCTGTCCAAGTATTGTATCTTGTAGACATTCCATATTTGTTCTTTTAATAAAGCAAGCGGTATATCGTAAATTTTATAAAACAATGAAAAATGGGAAGAGAACGGTTTCACCCTTAAGGGAAATGCGAGTGAACAATTTTCCTGTTAAATTGATCACAGCTCCGACGATATATTCTGAATACTTACACAGAAGAAATTTTACCAATTTCGAAATGCTGACCTTGCATTTTCACGCACATTTGTACTCGAATAATCTAGTTTTCCGATACTCTTCGAAATTGTTGGCGTAACTGCGCTGTTGCAACGTTGATGCGACTTCGCAATTCCTCTATTGTACCAACGTCGGTGGCATATACCAATTCTTTCATAAAACCCCATAAGAAAAAGTCGGGGTTGAGATCTGGACTGCGTGGGGTCATGAAATGAATTCACTCCGACCGATCCATCTTTGCAGAAAGAGGATGTCGAGGTAATCTCGTACAGCATGACTAAAATGTGAAGGACAGCCGTCGTACCACATGGTACGACGCACATCCAAAGGAACATCTTCGAAAAGCTCTGGAAAAACTTCTTGTAAAAACTGCAAATAAAAATTACCATTAAGGGGTGCTGGTAATTCGTAACGCTCTATTAAGGTGTTGCTCAAAAAACCAGCCCACAAATTCGAACTAAAACGCTGCTGAAAGCTACTCTGGCGAATCGCGTGCGGATTTTGATAAGCCCATATGTGAAACTTGTGGAAGTTGAGAACACCATTCACAGTAAAACAGCATTTATCCGTCACGAGCACGTCTATTGGAAATTCTGCTTCCCTATTACTGCGATTTAGCAGCCATTCGGAAAACTGCTTTGGCAGCGTAGCAGTTAGTCCTTGCACCTTTTACGGATGATAGGGGTACAAACGCGCCAAACAAAAGATGAAGAAATTGCAACTTGGTGGGAAATTTGCCTTGTAATACTTGTAGTTGGATCAGCATCAACCATTTCTAAAAGTCTTCCTCCACATTCACCCCATGTTGATTTGTTCTGCCTTTGACGATCTGGAAATTTTTCCGAATACATAAGTCTTGCACGTGCCGCGTTTTCTACAGCAGCTCCATACATAATAATCACATCTGCATACATATTCTTCGTTACTGTAGTTACGCATTTAAGTCGAATTAAACACTTAATAGCTGATGTATCTTAATGTTGACGTTTAAATGGATTAATACTCAAACACATTTCTGCTGCTGCTTGTTATTTAGATATTATTAAATAATCAGAGGTTCATTAGTGAACGCCAATTTTTAAGCATTTAAAAGAGAAATTGAAATAGCCGTAATTTTTATATCACGTAACTACTAACATTTTGTAAAGAATTCTCGTTAATTTATTCAACTTTAACTTGCCGCAATTTTCTTGATGTCGGGTTTTGATCAAAAGTTTATTAGGAAAATAACTTTATTCTGGTCCCATCTAGCTACCCTTTCAATCTCCTCCGTACGTTATGAAACACCCTGTATGTAGTATACTCTATTCTCTACTCATTAGTAAAAAGATACGTAAAAACGATTAAAAGATACGATGATACATTTTTTTTATGTAAGTCTGTGGTACTTTCAGATACTACGTATGGATCAGTTTGTTTTTCTCTCATGTTTACTCTTTTGTTACTTGTAACTGATAGTTAGTTTTACCGGAACTTTTAAAAATAATTGTGTATTATTCTTAGGGTTCAAGTTTTTATCTATTTCATTATGTTTAATACTACTACCTGTATTGTTTTTCTCCAATTAAATTTCATACAAAGTGAGATTAGGTATCACCTTCTCCCGCCTTACTATAGATGCTTGATATGTGACTGATATACCAATTTTGCAATCTAAGTCGCTGTGAAAGCATTTTATTAATAAAATAACCAGAAAAGCATCGAGCAATATAAATTATTGTAATTATTATAGTGTTGAGAATAAGTAAACAATCATTAAAATTATGCTCAGTGCGTTATTTTAAGTAATACTAAAGCTACAGTCAAATATGTCATTTGGGACATTATTTAAAAGTAATATCCCAAGTGCATTTAAAAAATTTAAAATTTCCTGTCAGAATGTTTTGCTAAGAAATTTGTTAAGTAAATTTGCCGCTTAACAAGAAACCCTAGTGCGTAGTAAGAGGGATTTTGGGGCGGAAAAAATAAGGTCCCATCTCGCTATAAACTTTGAACTAGTTGGAGTGTTGCAGTGTTGATACATAAATACAAAACCATTGACAAACCTAAAAACGTATTCAAGTTTCTAGTGGTAGTGCGCCTTATGGGCCACCCATTACTTGTCCTACCGCTCCAAAGGGATGTGCGAGAAAAATATGTAATATAAGAGCGTACTTTCAAAGAAAACTGTTTCAGGCATACTTTGGCACCACGTGTTTCAGAGATACTTGCAAAAGCAAATTTGAAAAGAGAAAAACATGTAATAATATAATTTAGAAATAGCTCAAAAACTATTTATTGAATGAAGACGATATCTTGTATGCAAATTGTATGTCTACATGGCATGTAACCGAGAAAATGTCTGACAAATATATAGAGGGTGAGTACCTTCAAAAAATTAAATTTTGTGTATTTTTGGGTAATAGAGAAATAGATAAAAGTAATCATTTTCACATAGGTTAGGTTTTACACTTGACGAAAATGGGGCCCAACAGATACAGGGTAATGTCTTAAAAGAGTCAAAAAGTTTGAACAAGTCCGTCCTGTTAAATACAACCACGCATCGCAAAGTCAGGAGAGGCCTCGATGGGCCCGTAGATCAGGAGCCCGGATTTAAATTCGAGCTGTAGTTCGAATCTCATCGCCGGTAATGTTTTATTATAAATTGATTTAATTCGCATTGTCAAGTGTTTTCTTTTATTGTTTCAGTATTATTACGGACGAGAGCATATTATTACCCCTATTTTCCTTTTATTTTAAAGTGGTTTAGTGTCACAACGTGCACTTGCGAGGGAGGTCCGAGTAAAGCCCTTTACAGATTTTTTATTATTGTAAAGAGAAGTAAACTTTAAAAATTTAAATTGTAACAACGTTGTCAAATTTAATTGTTTTCTTTTAATCCCTATGAATAAACTAGGCACTATATATTTTTTCACTCAATCAGGCTACATGACTGGCGTTTGATTGCCATTTTTTGGGCAACCTTTATGTAACACTTATATAGTAAGCAGTATACCTTTACTTCATAGTTTTACATATAAGTGCTGCTACTTCTTAGCCCAGGCATATTAGACAAGTTTTAAGCAAAATCTAATAAAAACGAATATAGTTCTGATTCTTAGCAAAAATGTTCCTTAGTGCCCTAGAACGGACCCTTTAAAAGTTTTCGTCTCTAGAATGCCGGCGTCGTAGTCTTTTTGGAGCAAGACAAAAAAGAAACCGCGTGTTTATTAGAAAGAATCACGATAAAGTACCTTTTTCGTGTATATCACAGAAAAACGTTATTACAAAAATTTTCAAAATATAAAATTATAGCCCGCTGCAAAGTTTCATAAATATTGTTCTACTATTATGAAACCGTGTGTATGAAATGATGCACTTTTGTAATTCTTTCTAATAAATACGGTTCCATAAATGTCAATCGATATATCTGACATTTTCACAGTGACATAATTCTAGATTCCGAACAACTTTTCATAATGATGTTTAGATTTGTTACTTTACCTGAATAAAAGATGCTTTGTAACTACTCCGAAAGGCTCCTTGATACCACGCTGACATCTCAAAGGCGGGGAATTTGAAAGGGTTACTCCTAGGGTACTAAACAATATTTGTGGCAAAAATCGCAAGTACGTTGTTTTTTTTAGGTAGCTATTTATTACATCTGGGCTATTCTATGTATTTTACGCAACTTTCTACATTGTAAGAAATTGCTTTATTAATGTACCATTTTTTATTAATTTATTTCAAAAATTATCACTATTGTATAACATTCAGTAATCATTACTTTATAGTTTGACAGTTTCATATCGAATTCGCATCACACGATAAAGCGTTAATTTTGTGTTATTACTGTCTAAAATCTAATTTGTATTCTTAATTCAAAAATGTTTGTGATATTGTTTACTTCTTTGTGCATAAATGCCAGAAAATATGCATGAAGAATGATACTGTATTTATTTTATGGAATAAATCTAGCGACCTTCTAAAATTTGTTTCGCAGTCCCTTATCGATAAAGCCTGAAACTGTAAATTAAACGTCGAAATAGTTTATTGTAATGTGTTGTTTTAAAGCGATAATTATCTCACACCTATTTTAAGCTTCCACTCGTACATTTAAATTTTCAACAATTCCCGAAGCATTGAAAAATAAAATTACAAAACTATTGTAGTTTTACGCTCGATGAGATCCCAGTATTAGCATGCATAACCAGCGTGTCGTTTGTTAGCACTCCCCTTTTTGTCTAAAATTGTAGTTAGTCCAAATTTTGTTTATTCGGACAATTGAAAGTAGAGCTGAGCACACATTATAAATCTTGGGGACAATAGCAGGGTGTGAATTTGTGCTGTTGAACCCCGAAGAACAAAAGTAGCTGGGGCCAAGGCCGAAGCAAAATCCGTTTAGCTGGGGTTGACGCCGGCTTTGTGTACATTTCTCTATTTATTTAGTCATGCGTAAAGCTTAGCAGAGTTTTAGTATAATCTTTAAAATTTAGAAAGCTCCTAGAGGTGGCGCCTCTCAAAAAATTGCTTTTCTCCTCTCAAAATATCTCGGGATATAAAAACAGCGCTCTTGGCCTACATTCTTAAATTCTGGTAAATTCCAGGGGCTACTATTATCCGTCAGTATATAAAGCGAGCGGAGACGATCCCTTATTTAAATAAACCCGCTAAATCCTCTGGACAGACGTTACGCTAGCTGTCCACGTAAAATAGCCACTTCAGTTGCAAATGAGATCATCGGATTTGTAGATTAGAGGAGTTTATTCGTTTTACCGCGATAACATAAATAATATTTTGTAATGGAATGTCTAAATTTATACCTTTGTGGGCTGGAGATTTGAATGACGTAAAAGCTGTCTAGAAATTGGAAAAATGTAGAATTGGACCGCTTCACAATTATTTTTCATTGAAAAGAGGCGTGTTGAGAAAATTGACTTTCTTAGATTTTTAATAAAATATGAGACACCTACATTGATCACTGGCACACTCATAAACTAAAGGCTGAATTAAATAAAAAATGAAACATTCTCGCGTAGCACTAGAGGCTGCCGGCTATAATCAATTTTCGCTACAGCTAAACTGTCTAAATCCAGCTAAATATTTTACTTACACTCAGATCAGTTTAGCCATCCAATTAAATTTCAAATGTAAATAATAGAAGCTTAAAAAAGGTTCTTTCTAAGAACCAAGTACTACCTTCTTAGTCTGAAGGTATTAAAGACGAACTATGATAAAACAATTTTTACACAATAGGAATAATAATTTCTACAAAAAGTCTGTTTATAGAAATTTTTTGATTGTGTTTAAAAAGTTCTGTTGATATATTTCTAAGAAAAGATACTAAACGCACAATGTGCCTTACTTTTCCTTCAAACCGGGTTACTGATTATGATTAATAACTATTATTTTAAAATATACTGCATGTATGAACAGCATACTAAGTGTCTACAAAATTTAAACAAATAAATAATAAAATAGGTGTTTATATTTAAAATGTACATTAACGAAGTAACACTAAAACCAAATATAATACGCAAAAAATCAGATTGGTGGTCCTCTGAAGTAGAAGAAAATCGCAACTGTTGCCCAAAGTATAATTTTCACAATGCGGATAAAATCCGCCTTTTTTTAATTTTAATTTTTTAATGCCGATTAATGTCTATCTGGGTTAGCACCTTAAAAACATAAAATTGTGCCTATTTTTGCTCTAACTAAAGAACTATTAGTTAAATAAAAGTAATATTTTACACATAGATTCAAGTGTTTAGCCTTGACGAAAATAGTAATATTTTGTATCCCACACATACTGAGTGAACTCCCTGCATCGGTCCTCTCGACACCAAGTCGTATAGGACAACCGTAAGCGAATATAATAAGTGAGCTTCGGTGGCCAGAGGTTAAATCGTTTGGCTAGCAATCGGTTCCGCCTGGAAAAGCGAGTTCGAATCCCCTGCCTGACGAAGAAATTAAGCAAAAACAATTAACGGCGCCTAACCTAACAAGAATGCTTAACAGAGACAAAAAACCTGAGTTGCAGTGAATTTAACCAACACTAGTGAAGCCAAAGCTATTTTTAATTTAAACACCCTGCATCACTGTATAGTTGCAGTCGAACCCAGAAATAAAAGGAAATAGATTCCTCAATGTTTGAGAGTTCAGCTATTTTTAATTTAAACACCCTGCATCACTGTATAGTTGCAGTCGAACCCAGAAATAAAAGGAAATAGATTCCTCAATGTTTGAGATTCCAGCGTTACGGTCATACACTTAACTGTTGAAAACGTTATTCGCGTTGCGTGAAATGCACAGAAAATCATTATTACAAAGAATGTCCTAAACTCAAAAATGTTAAACCAGCATGTGGTAACTGTGTGGTGAAGAACATCCAGCCAACTATAAAGAATGTAACTGCTACCAAAGTTTTTAGTCGATGTCTTATTGTATAGCAAGACCACGAATTATTTTTCGAGTTCAAAAAGCTTAAATTTTTATATAACTTATCTATCTTCTATATATATATATAAATCAATCGCCGTTTGTTAGTAACGCAAAAACTCGAGAACGACTTGACCGATTTGGATGATTTTTTGTTTTGTTCGTCTACTCCCGAGGTGGTTTAGCAAAAAAGAAAATTCCGAAAAATTGAATGGAAAAGCCGGAAAATTGGAAAATATCGAAAGTGTGTTTTCTATACACTGTACGACTTTCTATTTGAAGTCACACTTTTATGATTCTGTGCTTAATGGTTTGAAGGGTTGTCCCCATCATGTCATAATCCAAAACAACGTTTGCCAGGTCAGCTAGTTTTTTATAGAACTCGAACGATAGAAACATTTAAAATGAAAGATATATTTAAGCATTTTGCCATGTAAAGAACATGCCTTTATTGGTGGGGACAACTCTCTGACTTGAGACTTCGCTATGCATTGCAGCTGGTCCTCATAAAAGGCTGAACTAGTGGTGCTGCAAATAAAACAAGTTGTGTTCCAAATTAACTACCAAACTATAGTTGGCGAGGCAATCGTTTTCACCAAGCTACTTATAAGATTTAGCTCCCCACTTGCGAAAATAAAGATGCAGGTTTGAGGCTTGAACCAAGCATCAGGTGAACGTACTTATCTGCTGTAATATGAATCGAAAGTTAAACAGCTTCTTGTTTTACAATAGCTAGCACTACATTACACTGGTTGCTATTGTTATTGTTTGCTGATTCTCGCTATTTTCAACAGTAAAATCGTAAGACCCTATATATTTTTATCGGTAAAATATGTTTCTTTATGAAAACGTTGTTGCCTAGCAAAATTGATGAGAACAAATTGTCATTAATCAAAAACTCGAGCCCGTTAGGTGTAGGGCTTTTATGCAGTTTGTTCGAGTCAATTTTGCTTTAATAGTCCAGTCGTTGAAGGTTTTCCGCTCCGAATTCTTTGAACCTTGACCGATTAACGTGAAATTTGGTGAGTGGTTAGGGGATGGCTCAAGCAGCAAAAGTGACATAGCGCCGAGGTGCGCTTTTACCCTGAGAGTGGATGCCACCTCTTCTCGGGGGTGGAAATATGTTCACTCAAAATAACTCCGGAAATGGATAGAGCGACAAATTCTAAGTAAAAAATGTTCTATATAGTTTTTTCGATAGATCGATATTTTTCGAGCTATTCGCGATTGAAAACTTAAATTTTTCATGATAAAAATGTATGTTTTTGCACGGTTTTTCGCGAATAAGTCGAAAACTTCGCGTTCTATCAATTAAGTTGTGAATGCTTTAGGTCCAAAATAAAGGAAGTTATGGCTCGTTGAAGAAGATTTTTTTTGCAACAACTTGGTTCGAAGTAATCAACGTTAATTAACGAAACACCGATGCATTTTTCGGGGAAAACTTATAGAACTATTTTTGTAGTGATTGAAAAGACCTTTAAAATGAGCACTGTTAAAAGTCGATTGCATTATAACTAAGCGAGTTACGATGCAAAATCGGTGGGCCACTCGAATTTAAAAAAAATGAGCACTAAAACCCCAGCCATTCCACTAGAATTGATATTGACCATTATCCCTTTAAAAATTACTTTATTTTAGTATTACTTATGTAATACAAAAAGTTTGGGCGGGTTAGAATGCGTATTTTTCGAAAAAAATTTGATGAAAATGGAAAACGTATTTTTAAAATTTCTTAAAAAAATACCTTATTTTGAAAATAATTAAAACTAAAGAAAAAACGTAAAAAATAATATAGTACAAAAATGTGGATTTTTTCTTAACGAACATTTTAGTTTTTTTTATTTCTGTAGGGAAAAAAATATCGGAGATATAAATGTTAGAAGTTTGCATTATAGTGCTCGGACCACCCCTCCCGAGCCCTTCAACCCTTTACTTTTTGAATATGCAAAGTCTGAGCATGTCGAAATACTTTTGGATTACATGAGTAAACTAAAATAAAGTAATTTGTAAAGAGATAATGGTCAGTATCAATTCTGGTGGAATGGCTGGGGTTTTAGCACTCATTTTTTTCAAAAATTCGAGTAACCCACAGTTTTTGCATCGTAACTCGCTTAGTTATAATGCAATCGACTTTTAACAGTGCTCATTTTAAAGGTCTTTTTAATCACTACAAAAAATGTTCTATATTTTTTTCCCTAAAAATGCATCGGTTTTTCGTTAATTAACATTGATTACTTCGAACAAAGTTGTTGCAAAAAAAAATCTTCTTCAACGAGCCATAACTTCTTTTATTTTAGACCTAGAGCATTCATAAAAAAACCAATCTCTTTACTGTTTTCTAAGCTTTATTTTTTGTTATTGCAACTTATTTGATAGAACGCGAAGTTTTCGACTTATTCGCGAAAAACCGTCCAAAAACATGCATTTTTATCACGAAAAATCTAAGTCTTCAATCGCGAATAGCTCGAAAAATATCGATTTATCGAAAAAACTATATAGAAAATTTTTTACTTAGAATTTGTCCCTCTATCCATTTCCGGAGTTATTTTGAGTAAACAATTTCCACTCCCGAGAAGGGGTGGCATCCACTCTCAGGGTAAAAGCGCACATCGGCGCTATGTCACCTTTGCTCCTTGAGCCATCCCCTAAACACTCACCAAATTTCACGTCAATCGGTCAAGGTTCAAAGAATTCTGAGGTAATAGCATATTTTTACCTTCAACGACTGGACTATAAGGCAGCAATGTTTAAGTGTTGAACAATTAAATTTTATCAAAGAGGATAATATAAGGTCGAATAGTTTTTGATGTGGCAAATTCTAGAAATAAAAAACAATGATTTCCTAGTATCATAGAGACAGAGATGCAGCATTTTTTCGATATGCAAGGAGGACGTAATAGTTATTTACAGTACAATTGGGATAATAGCATTATTAACACACGCGTATGAAATTTGCACAGTCAGGCGATAGCCGTCCGGCGTTTCTCATTATTGTATTGACAAGTAGAAAATTGACACTTTAAAATTTAGTGAGATAATAAAGCCTCACTCAAAATGAGTGTGATAAGTGACATTTATCTCTCGAGCGTAGATAATATTTTTTACCACTGTGTAAATAAATTATTAGTTGCTAAAATACTGATCCAAACACTGTTATAGGACAAAAACGGACATTTGACAGTTGGAATTTCTGGGTAATCTAATAATGTATTAAGGGCGAGTAGTTTTTTCGGTAATTTTTTTTACGAATGTTTGTCGTTCTGGAAACGTCACGAAATAAACTAACATGATCAAATTTCCCGGGCTGAAGGCTAAGAAATTTATCAAAGCTAGTTTGTCGAAGGACGTTGCCAAAAAATCTTGATTTAACAATTGTCCAAACAAAATCATGAGGACGAAATACATTTTGTGGACTACTGTAGTCGCTCGGTGGACTAACTACTCGATTAAATGAACAATTCGTTTATATAATCAACCAAATTGTACATTATACCGGGTGGCCATAAACATCTGAGATCCCGGTGGCCATGGAATTAGCTACTTATAAATGTTGGTTAGCATTATACATATTTCAATTATAATAAGTATTGGTATTAAATGTAATAAAATGCAAATAAGAGGAGGGGAATGTGTCCCAGATTCTGCAGTTTAGCCTACGACTCGATTATAAAAATCCTGTTCTAACTTCAATACTTATTGCAATCTGTAATAATTTCTGACAGATAGGAATTTTAGTTGTGATGACATTAATGACATTTAGTTTAGTTAGATTCATCACTTTAATAAAGCGGTGTTGATTCCAAAGGTAATGTGATATCAGATATTTATGGCCACCCGGTAGATTCAAAAGAGCTGACAAGAAAATAAGATTCAGCCAAAACTAACTAGCTAGGTACCTAATAAAACAAAAATTAATTCATTTTTATACATACTTATAGCTACATAATATTGTTCATTTATAAAATGTATTCAAGTTAATAAATGCAATTAACCTATTTTAAACTGTACACTCGATTTAGTAAACATCTCCGTTGTATGCACAAGTTCACATAATCGAGCGACTACTGTATTTCTCAATCAGTCCATTTTGTATCAGTACGCTACAAATATGACATTTATACTGACGCGCAATGAGAGTTGACATTGTGTCTTTCAAATACCATCTTGATTAAAACAAAATTTGGCGGCTGTCATGGACACACGTGGGAAAATAAACTGATACAATTCCAAGGCAAAATGTTGGATTTTTACCACTACAAAAATTAATGATTAGTTGCATTTTCAAAAATAGTAGCATATGGTTGAATAATAAGAAATGCAGAAAATAATAGTGTAAAAATTAGAATGCAAAGCACGTTCTCTGTTTTGGGGATACCTTACAGATTTATGATTCGACCGCTACAACCAAATGTGACGGAATTCGTTTGCATAATCTTATGCATAAGGTCACTATATCAATAAGGTACCGCCATTAGTGATTTTTTATATCTATCCTTGTCGCACAATTTTCTCCAACTGGGGATAAAAACACATAACCTAACAGATTCCTCACTTTACAAGTGCCATTACACCAAAAAGAAAATCCCCAAAAAGTAGTGTCTTCCTATTGCACTTGGGAAATTTGTATTTGTTATCCTTATCTCACAATTTTCTCACATTCTCAAGCGAGGAATGGAATGGCGGTATAGTCAAATTTATACCCATTCGGAGTCACGTGATAATCTAGTAATTTTACGTATGTCGATTCTTAAAAATGCAATTTTAGGGAAATAAATGACATTCCGTTTTGTAGGTTATCCTGACATATGCCAATTTCTAAAACAAGGTTGCTACGGGTTTATTCTCTTTAATGAAATCAAACTGAATTTACAGGTTAAAGAAAACATAACATGTCGTAAAATGTAAATATAATAAAGATATGTCAGCTGCTACATTAAAAACCTGCTGCGTATAGCAAATTTTAAGTCAATTTCTGTGCATGCATATTCTGTTATAGAACATTGCCATTTGAAGCCTATTTCCTTACACAATCTATTTAGGGAAGAAACTGAATGTGAAAAATCTCCTCCAGATTCTTCAACCAAGCATTTTTTATGGTTACAAATTCTTTAGCTACATACATTTTATATATAGTGTCTTGACTGCTTCGTCGACTTCCGTTTTTGCATTCTTCACTTTCTGGCTCATATTTTCGGTAAATTGTGCTCTCTGAGATATTTAACGCAAGAGAAGCAAGGCGAACAGCGTTGGAGGATGAAACTGTTGATTTACTATTATTAATATTGTACTCTTCATAAAAAAAAACGCATAATATTCAAATTAATTGTTGTGACTGCTCGTTATACCGCATATCCGATGGTTTCTTTTAATTTCCAGTTTTCGGCTCAACAATTTTAGGTTTTATTACCCTTATCTCAATAACTTACACGAAAAATATAATCTGACAGATTAGAAACGTCAAATTTTTAAAATTAATTTTATGAATCGACATGCCTTTTTTTCAAATTTCTTCCATTTCATCTATTTTACTAAGATGAACAGAGACAGACAAAAGTCACGTGACTCCGAATGGGTATAATTTTGACTATACCTTATTGATATAGTGACCTTACTTATGCATTTAAGTACGCGCCATCTGTGATATTATAGCTAAACTTTCGGTCTAGTAATAGGTAGCTATTTTCAAAGATGAGTAAGAAAATTAGCTTTGTGTCTTAAGAGAATGAAGTAAAAAGTATTGATATATCGTTCCATGGAAATAATAAAAGAGATCATCTTTGCAGGTCATTTTTTTTTCCTAAAATAATTGAAATATTAATTTGAAATTTGGTCATTCACTAATTAGATATGTGCTTTAAGAGAAAATTACGTTCCGATAATAAACATTTAGTCGGAATGCATGATTTGATAGTTTAAAAATAGACATGCATTTTCGCCAGCTGTCATCTATAAGGCTGCGATAGTCAGCGGTCGCGCTATTAAACATCACGTTTCATATTATTCGATACCTAAATACGGAAAATATACCCTGCAGACAAATTGTGGCATCTTACATGAACCCCACTTATTATTTGTTTAAATATCTATAAAAAATTAGCTAATGTAATATCACTTAATAAATTTAGAAAGACTCTTGGAAATTCAAAAAACACACTGACAATATTAAACTTAACAAAACCCATACCCCTTTTTCACTTGATGCAGTTACCTTGTATACAAACATACCAATTATTGATCTTGCTTTAAATACTATTAGAAATAACTGAAAAGTATTGAAAAAACACTAACATTCCATTAAATAACTTCATTCAAGCAGTTGGATTTGTTCTAAACACCACCTATTTTTCCTGCAACAATATAATATACAGGGTGTCAGGAAAGTCAACCGTGTCACTTCTTAAAATGCTAGGGGACGCTATATGGAGTCGAAAAGTCCTGATTCATTTTGGCTTAGAGGCATAGTTTACGTAAAAACGAATGTTGAAAATTAAAAAGAATAGTTGAGAACTGCTGTACTTCGCCTTAAATTGGAGGCTTGACGCAGTGTCTTGAGATAGGCTGGGAAAACAATTGTCACATATGCCGTTAACATACATAATTTGTTAGCTTTTAGAACACTTTTAAAACGGAGTTTGATCATTTTAAGTCCAACAATGAAGACAAAATATCAAC